>JACMZG010001908.1:38753688-39117757 GCA_018340805.1 Microvelia longipes
ATTATTTTTTAATATAATTTTTATTTCCATACATGCTTGAAGATGATCAGCAGCTTTATTAACAGAAGCAATGAAAGTAGGATCCTCAGAGTTGTCAGCTTCCTGTCTAGCAACTTGTAGCACTCTGTTAGCTAATCTAGCTGCTAGTGTAGTGTGCTCTACCATACCCTCTGCATCACCTGACTGAATGGCATCTTCACATAGCAATCTCTCTCGCTCCAAGTGCTCCTCTAAAATTAAAGTCAAATAAGCGTTTAAAAGATATTGAAAATAGAAAAAATGGAGTTATCAAGGTATTGTTAAGGATAATAGAATGTTGGAAGGTATACAAGAGTGTTAAACAGAAGGTAGAGGGAAACTCGGTGCAGGTCTCAAGTGGCAGCTCTGAAACTAACCCTCTTTACCAGTCTTCTCACATTTTTAAGTTATTATTATAGAATCGTCTCATTCTTTATTACCATTACCATTAAATTGGTCATTATTATATAAAGAACATATTTAGATAAATCGGTAAAGAGCCAGGAGTAGTTAGGAGCTCCTGTTGTAAAAAAACCACAGGAGGGCATTCCTGTAGTTGACAACCAAATTACTTAATTGTGCTCCTGCTGGCCACGGAACTAACCTTATCTTGTCTGAAATAATGAATCCCCGGACCATCTCTCTTTATCTATAAATTCTTTGATAATATTTAAGGAATTCAGTAAAAACATAAGAAGATAACAAGATAATGATCTAATAATTAATGAAATCAAATAAATAATAAATGATCCATTAATTAATGATCATTCCATTAAATATTCTTTGGCTATTGTAATACATGCTGTAAATATTGTTTCACTGTTATGATTATCTTACAGAAAAAAATCATATCTTAAAATAATAAAAGCCTGACTAACAACAACGTTTGCAGTTAAAGTCAGCTAAAAGGAATAACATCTTGGGGTTTTATTATAGTAAAAGAGAGAATTTCCAGTGAGCTAAGAAAGTTATACAACTTGTTGGATAATTAGAAAAAGATATTCAATAATCAGAATAATTCGATAATCAGAAAAAGAAAGTTGAAGAAATGCATTCCAAACTTTTTGTGTAAAAATAACCAGAGATATAAATAAGTTGGCTAAAGGGGGAAAATCTCAGGTTTCTATCTTTATAGAGGAGAAAAGTACCAGAGCAAAGTCCAGATAAAAAAGAGAAAAAAAATACCAGAATAAAAAAGAAGAAAAAATAAACAATCTGCGATAAATACAACTAAAGGGTACAAACCAGATATTCTAACAAAATGAACAGGATCCACGGCATCATGACAAAGATCTCTCACTGTGCCCAAACAGTCTGAGTACTGCTGACTAAGGTTGGCAAAGTGTTCTTGAGCTGTCTTGGACTCAGGATAGTGAAGTCTAATTCTCCCAGCTGACTCTAGCTGAGGTACTAGAGATTCCACTCTCCCAGCCGCATCACTCAGGGATTCTACAAGTCTCTTGTTACCACCAGCCCCCGCTGCAGCAACCATACGACCAGTAGCTACAGCGCGGTTAGACCAATCAGCAAGTTGACGACCTCGATCCAATACAGAAGTCTCTCTACCAGGCACCCCTACAAAGAACAAATGCATGATCAGTATCATTGTTTAAAGTGTAAATGGTTTCTCTTTATTTAACATTCAACGTAAGTAAGGGGTCAGATAAAGTGCAAAAAAGTCAGTCAGGATTAAAATCAAAAAAATCAAAATAAAAGTAAAATAAAATCAAAATACTAGAAATACTTAAAAAAAGATTAAGAGAATTCCAGACACAATGTTATTGACAAAAAACTAAATATGAAAACTTTTAGTCAAAGACAAAACAGATTCTCGGGAGTTAAATGCATTGGTACCCTTGGCTTTTGCTTTAGAAACCAACTTATTGCTTAGGGAAATAATAGCATTCTTTACGCCCTTGATGCATAAATAAGAATTATTTATCTGTTCCCTGTTAAATCCTGATTAAAGTGAGGTATTTCTCATTTTATTACAAAAGTGATGAAGTCAATTAACCTACTGTACAACTGTACTGTACTCTTGGTTTTGATGAAAACCAAAAAACCGACTTTAATTTTATGCCAACAATAAAAAAAACAAGTTTCAGCAATCTAAGACTATTGAACATTTGAAATCTATAAAGAGTAAGACATAAAAACATTTATAAACATTTAAAAAAGTAATCGCTGCTATAAACAATAGCAACAGTTATTACCTTCAGGAAGATGAACAGCTTCAGTGAAGTTTTTCAGAGGAGTAGTAACATCCATGAAGTCCTCGACAACACGGTTCACTATGGCATTCTGAATCATATCCTTCAGCTGATGCAACTTGTCTGATAAATCTCTAACAATTTATTACAATTGAATAAATGAAACCATTTACAAACCATTCCAAAGAATAAATATTCATTACAATAGGGAAAATCAATTGATATCAATAGGACACAATTTTATACATGTACTTAATAATCAAATTTTAAACCTACTAATTCTAATTGAAAATAAATTATTTAAGTCTCGTCTGTTAAAAGGTATGAAGAAAACACATAAATAAAAAGAGATCCAGGACAAACAAGATAACACAATTTTAAAACAACGCTTGTTTTCTGAATTTAATTCTGTACAATACATGCTTATTTTTTATAAGTTTTTAAGTGTATTAAGTTATAATAGCATATTGAAACTGTAGTTCTAAACTTATTTGATGATTTAGA
The DNA here is from genome assembly GCA_018340805.1 of Microvelia longipes. Classification (NCBI taxonomy): domain Eukaryota; kingdom Metazoa; phylum Arthropoda; class Insecta; order Hemiptera; family Veliidae; genus Microvelia; species Microvelia longipes. The sequence goes on from JACMZG010001908.1 coordinate 38,756,421, forward strand.
ATGAGCACCAGTTGAGTTGTTTATAATGAAAGGAACGAAGGAAAGAGTCTCTCCACAAAATTATTAATTTAATCAAAGAAAAATAATTTTTTTATCACGAGTTTGTGGCTGCTGCTATGAATTCTTTCAAGAAGTATATTCATTTTTGGAAGAGGTAAGTGGAAAATGTTTTCTGAATTTGGACTGGTTCCAGAATCAAACTTTTACTTTTCTCGGATTATTTGAACCAGCGTATTAAGTCTATCGAATTTATTCATGAATTAGAACAAGAAGAACTTCTTAATTTTTTACACTAATGTATAATTAGGAAAAACATAAGTTTACACTATGGAGTCTATAGAAAACCTACAGCTACAGATAACATTTTTCCATCGGATTACTGCTACCAATGGAGTCATAAAATGGCTACATTTCATGCTTTGGTACACCACCTTCTTGATCTTGACCAAGAAGCTTAAAATAAGGAGCTGTCCACAAAAAACACAAATTTTTGGACAAATGACCAAAAAATTCAACATATTAAATGTGATTAGATGTGTCCACAAGAATTATAGGAAGTAACAAAGGCTACAATGCATCCCTTGTTGATAAACTTATATTAAAAAAGAGTCAGCGTCTTATCCTTAAATCTACGGGACAGGAGAAGACATTGGATGATAAGAAATGGTGTTCCGTTCCATATATTGGCTTGTTATCCCAGAGAGTAGCTTCCGTCTTACAAAATAATAATTTTAACATGAGTTTTAGTACTTGCAATCAGTTGAGTAGGGTTAAGGAAACCATACCTAATAAATCAAAGAGTGGTGTATACATGGTTCAATGCAGTGTTTGCAAGTCGGAGTACTTAGGTCAGACACATAGGAGCATAAATATCTGTATTTAAGAGCACTTAAAGAATACAGGTAGCAGGTTCTACAACTATATCAACACTGAAGGTCATAAGAATGATCTGCATCAGGTTGGGTTCCTTCATTTTGCTAATAAAGTAAGCTAGACTTGTTAGAGTAATTAAAGACCCTAAAAAGCCAGGAAGCAGTGGGAGAACTTAACTTGAATGTGAGAGGGGAAAGATCACTCCTTATACTAGCTCTCCTGAAGGTCCCGCCCACGCCAGTTTATCACGACTCACAGACATAGTTGAGACAAAAAAAAAGAAAGAATATTTCTACTAATTAATTTAATTAATATTCTTACTAATTACTAATTTTATTTAATTTTTTCTAATTTAATGTCTTTCTCAAAGCTGTTTTACTTTTAATCATCTCTGTTTATTTCATTTTATTTCTATTATATATTTTATTTATTTAACTTCACTGTTTTCAGTCTTCACTGTTTTGTGACTTGTTTTTTAAAATAAATTTTAAATGAATTAATTTTTATTATTTTTAATTATTTATACATGCAATGATAATGGCCTTATGTTAGGTTGAAAGTGCTTTGAATAAATTAATAATTTTGCGGAGAGACTTCTTTTCTTTATTTCTTTCATCATAATAAGAGTGTTTAGGAAACGAATATTGCTACTGATATGATTAGGTTTGAACAAGTCACTGGTCTTATGGTGTCTAATTCTAACATAGCTATGATATATTGTTGCTACCTGGCAACTTGATGAGCCTGAGGAGACGAGCCCATGCCCCTGAGACAGAGATCATTGAGTTGCCTTGCGGATCTTTCAACTTGATCACACAGTGATAACATCTCGCCTCTATGTATACCTTGTAATCCTTCAGCAACCTAGAAAAATAATATATCAAATCAATATCAAGCCAATCAATCAATTTAAAAGAATGAACTAAACTGAAATGTAAAAATCAGATATTTTGAAGGAGTAGAGACACTAGGCATAAATATTGAAGTATTAACTTTTTGGAGTGAAATTAAAATAATTTTAAAGACAGAAGCTATTGTAAAAGTATTGGTTATGAACAGTTGGTCTACTAAGAAAATAAGCAGGGAAAATAATTTTATCGGTACATTCTAAATCTGACCCTTAGAGGGATTAGCACAGAAAGATAATAACGTAAGTGAAAACCTCAAACAAAGTGAGAAAAAGAAAGTATATTCTTCAAGTAACAAGCACAAAAAGAATTACAGTTAAATATTATTTGAATTAACAGTTTTAATTTCAACTTTAGGACAAACATATAACAGGAAAGTTTATTGTAGGAGACACTTATTCAGTGAAAAGTTATATTTAGTCACAATAATCAAAATAAGCAATTTAGCTATTAGTTAATATTCAGGTTTTTAAGAACTGTGGAATTCTCAAATTTAACATAAATTTGCAGTAATTCTATGAAGCCAAAAAAGTTTTCAACCACTAAGAGATGCCAACAAATTTTACAAATTAGTCCCTGAGATATGATGTATAGTAATATGTAAAGTAATAAATTATATAGTATAACACACATAAGAGCATAAGAGATAAGATAAGAACATAATAAGAAACACAAGTAAAAACTGAGTTTGGTAATCGCACCTCTTGCAAAAGTCTGAGGCCTGTAAGTAAATCACACCTATAAGCCATACAGACCCACTTTAACAACTCTCTCATGATGACTAAGCGATTCAGCACAGCACTCAGTAAAGCCATTTTCACTTAGTTGTAGAGAGGACAAATGTACCAAAAAAATCAATATATTAAAATCAACAACTTTATCTCTTTAACAAACACACAAAAACTATCTCAGTTACTTTAACACTTAAATGCATTACAATTTTCCAATAAAATAAGACAAACAAAGCATGTTATTAATAATCAGCAAATGGGAATTATTAAAAATAAGATTTATTTTTTTTTAAATTTAATTATTAAAACATTTATCTATAAATAAAAAATATTTTTTACAACAAACAAATTTTATTTACTTTCACGAAATATTAATTCAATTTTAAAATTTAATATGTTACATAATAATAAAAAACTTAAAATTATTACAGATCAGAACATAATCATGTATAATGATTGAATTTTAATCTGATGTTAATTTCTACTTTAATAACTTAGTGTAACAATCTAATCATTAAGATTTATTTTAATCAAATATAATATTTTTTTGTATTTTATTAATTCAAATAATCATTTTATTTATTAATAACTAAAAACATAGTTTCTTTATTTTTTAAATTTATTTAGTTTCTTTTTTTATTTTGAAATTTATGACAACATTATTTTATTTTAAAAATAGTTGTTAGATTTAAAATGTAATATTGAACCTGTTGAATTTAAAAATTATATTAACTAATTAACATTTTGATTAGATGTGTCTTAGATAAATGTTAAGATAGTAAAGTCATAATAGTAACTAAAGTGACTGAAAGAATGACAGATTACTAAGACAAAGAACAAAGGAGGAAGGAGAACCAAGATAAAGAGTTTTTAAAAATCAATGGAGCATGTATAATTACTATCACCTTGCCTTTTATAGTAGTATCAACTTAATACAACTTGAATTTATACATAAAATTAAACAAAACACGTACAACCTTTGTTGGAAAGCATCAAGTTTGAACATGTTTTTTTTAACTTTTTAAAATAAAAAGTTAATAAATAAATGCGTGTTGTATTAAGTTGATACTATAGCAGGAGATGTGTAATAAAACAATAATACACAAAACAACATACTAACATATAATTCACGGAAAAAACATACATAAATAAAACAACGCCAAACACATAAACATATCAATATAAAGGATGTATCTAACATTCTATTAACTGTAACATGTAAACATAATAAAATCAAACTTGCCTTGTCCAGCATTTATAAACTTTACTAAAAGACGCGGTATACAGTTAAAACCAAGCAAGAGGAAATAAAAACAGAGGTACTTATGGTGATTTGTAAGTCATAAGTAGGCTATGAACAATAACAATTATATTCTTATAAAAAGATAAATGTTTCTTTAATTTTTCAATATCTGGTTTTAAAAAGCAGAAAGAAATTTAAAAAAATAAAGTCTAAAAATAGACCTCACTAAGGTTAAAAAACCTAATTATCAAATAATACACTTGGTTTAATACCATTCACTGTGTTTTCATTTAGTTTAATATAATAGTAGTTTATAGTAGTTTTTAGTTTATTCTAATTACATTTATATGATCTCATGATTAAATTACTAAATCCTTTTATATCACCTGAAATATATTTTGATTATAATTCATACATATTACTTTAGCCTCTAAATATTAATAGGAAAATATTTTCCCTTAAGAATATCATTAAATATTTAAAATGACATTATTTATAGAAAAATTAAAAAAAAAACATTCCCATAAGCACCATTTTTTTAAGAAAATCTGCTAAAAGAAGTTGTTATTATATATTAATTATAAGTTTTTATTTTTTATGATCAATATTTATAGTAAAAGTATTAATATTAAACATTGGAAATGATATAGATGCCTAAACCCACTAACCTAGTTCCTGTATTGTTTCAACAGTCACACCCATATAAATATCAAACCGTCTGACAGATATAATCTACAAGTTTTAGACAATAACCTATAATCACTTGTTGATTTTGACATTAAAGAAACTTTATCGAGCAAGATTGTAAAGACTAAGCTCTCCATTAGTTTTAACAATTATAAAAAAAGTTCAGAGATTTTCCTGAAATGTTCCTTTAATGGTCCTTTAATGTTAAATATAAAGAAGATTAGTCATATTATATTGTTTTAGCGAATTTTCATAATGAAAATGACGCTTATGAAGTTGTTCGGATGACGGAAGTTGAGGGTGGGAGTGAGTGGAATCGGTTCCTATTGGCTTCCTGATAACAAAAATTATCCGAAAAAATGATATATATATATGTATATATATATATATATATATATATATAATATATATATATATATATATATATATATATATATATATATTATAATATTATATGTATATATATATATATATATATATATATATATTATATATATTATATATATATATATATATATATATATATGTATGTATATATATATATATATATATATATATATATATATATATATATATATATATATATGTATGTAAGAGTTTCAACCCTTTCGTATGGCGACGATAACTCTCGAAGGCGTTCTCAAATTGAAACGAAACTTTGCAAATCGCGAGATGTTGAGGAGGTTACGAGGCCTATTGTTTATAAAAACATTATGACGTCATCAACCAAAGTTATGACGTCATGAAAAAAAAAAAAAATTTAAACTTAAAATGGCTTTAAAACAAGGTATTTAGTATTTAGGTAGACGGCTAGCTGAATCGATTAAGACCAATTTCAGCTCAATCGAACCATCACAAATGGAGCAATTGGTATACATATATATATATAATCTTGTATATATGTATACGTCTAGGTCAAAGACTCGTACGATATCTGTTGGGTTCAGTAGTGTTAGAGGGTGGGGACATAGTATAAAAGAGAGACCTCTACCTCTTGCTCCATCATGGTAAGCCTACTGTCCCTGAGAGACAGGGCAAAAATGGCTTCCACTGAACCACGCCGAGCTAAGCAGACCCGTAAAGAGGAAGAACATCGAAGTAGTCTTTATATGGTCGAAGTTATTCTAAAACGAATGCGACCAGTTTCAGCTCAATCGGACAATCCTAAGTGACGCAAACGGTATTTTTATTTTAAATAATCATGAATATATTTTTTTCAACCTTAAGATTTTACTCAAATAAACAATTTGTTTACAAAAAAAAATTTGACATTTTTCTTTAAATTCTATAAACAATCATAAATGTAAGTAAGAGTTGAATTGTCTTTATATGGTGGAAGTCATTCTAAAACCATTGCGACCGGTTTCAGCTCAATCAGACAATCTTTAGTGACGGAAACGGTATTTTTATTTAAAAACAAAAATCATGAATAATATATTTTTGTTTATAATGCTTCTTAATTTTAATATTATAGCATACTATTAATAATAGAGTATTAATAAAATCTCAATTAGTAAAATCAAGTTTGTGAGAAAGACACTCAGGCCCGCGAAGCGGGCCTGTGTGGAGAGGCTGTGAAAATTCGCTAGATACATGGCAAAATGCCATGTAACAAGAACAATAATGAAACAACACATAATACAAAACAACAACAATGTGGCCGCAAAGCGGCCACAGGGAGCCGAGCGGACGAGCGGAGCGACGCCGCGTAGCGGCTACGGGCCGAAGGCCCGTATTTAATTTATATCATTATATTAGATTTTTATATTAATAATGAACAGATAAACAAACAAGGTAGGCATTTGTTATTTGTACTGATTAAACAAACGTATGTTACCTTTTGGAAAGAATTTACACAAAAGGAAATTGTTTATTAGTTGTTAATTGTTTATTATAAGGAAAAATATTCTAAATATCCAGAACTGTGTAGGTAGTAATTAAATAAAAAAACGACATTATCTCCACGAAATATAAACTATGTTTACAAACTCGGCTTTTTACTGTTAACAGCCATCATTAGTACTTACCAACAAAGAAAAAGCATAAATAGACAAAAAATAGAAATTATTAATAAAACTAAAAACATAAAGTCAAAATTAAACCTAACAATATAAAATATAAAAATATTCAAAAAAAAGTGGAAAGGTGGCTTTATAAATATAGTTTACAAATTGTGGAGAGACTGCTGTTTTTATTAAAATAAAATTTAGTTACCTTCCTTCCATTATGAACAATAAGTTGTGCAGCTGTGTATCCTATAGACTGAGTGTTAGGGTTATCTAGATGTTGAAGCCAACGTGTAGCTTGCTCCAATCTACCACTCAGTGTATGTGCAGGTTGTTCAGCACCTGAACGTTCACTATTATTAACAGCTCTAGCACTCACTTCAATCAACTCTGATAGCTTGTCTTCTAAACTCCTTGCTACACTCTGCGCCTGAACAGCAAATCATTAAAAATTAAACACGCGAAATACACCTTTAAAAAGATGACACAAATTTTAGATTTCTTGAAATAAGGTGTTCCCTGTTGGTCATGTGCAAAACTAAAAAAGATTATTTCTTTAAGCTAAAAAATTTCAATAAATTGAGTGTGAATTTATCAAAATTGGATAACTACAACCAAAGTTATGGCATTGGCCACACCACCAAAAAAAAATTGTTAATTTTTGTAAAGTCAGCAAAATTTTTTTTACAGAATTTCTACATTTGATGCATTTTTAAGTCATTTTACAAATCCAATAACTAAAGTTCTAAAAATCTGATTTTGACAAATTGACACTGCATTGATTGGAAATTTTGTGTATTCAAGTTTTGCACACGACCAACAGGGAGCTTATTTCAAGAAACCTAAAATTTGTACCATTTTTCTTAAATTTTGAGTGTAGATTCCAATTTGGATAGGCAGACTATGCTTTTTCTTAATTATTTAAGGTATATTTTTAAATAAATTTGGTTTGAAGCAGTAAAAGATTAGTCACATTTTTCAGGCCTGGCTCCTGGCCTATTATAATTTGAAACTTTACAGTCAGTTACCTCATAAAGATAAGCTGAAACCCCTAAAGACTGGTGGGTTTAAGATAAAATATAAATAAACAGAGTTAAAACAATACAGTAAAAACAATAACTCATTTTTCTACAAAACATTTTTTGTAAGGAAACAAAAAATAATGATAATGACAACTAAGAGAATAAATAAACAAAAATAATTTTAAGTAGAAACACTTAAAAATAATTAAATATTACAATTATGCATTTCCCTTGATTATTAAAAAAATAATATTTAAAGTTTTACACCAAGAACTATATAAAATCTTACTTTAGGAGGTTTCTTGGTCACAAGAAATGGAGTAAATATAGATTGATACATCCTGTAAATATGGTATTTTTATACTTCACTCTTTTACAAGTCTATTTAACACCAAAATACATTTTAGTAACTGCTAAACAATAGAAATACAGAAATTGTTTCAGCTGATGCCATTTACTATTCCTAGTAGTGTTTATCATTGGAATAAATCCAAATTAAATAATTAGCTAATAGAATCTATACTGAGACAATAACAACTAAATTATTATTTTTATACCATTTCTGGCAGAGAAATAAATATACTATAAATACTAATAACCTTATATATCAATGTTTCTTAATTAAAACAGCATAAACATTTCAATTAACCCCCACTACTAGCTTTCTGATGGACATGTAAGTTTAACAATCAAGTAATTAAAATACTTAATGATTGTGATCGCAAGTTGAGAGTAAACAACTTTAAATGAAATCATGTATAACTTATTATTACTCATAATTAACTATGGCACATATCTGATAACATATCCACTACAGAAACTAAAAAATATCAAAAATTCAAGTTTTAAAGTCTTCATTTAACAACTTGTAATATATTCAAAACAAGCTTAGTTATACTAATATTTTTGTCCACATAGACAATAATGGAGTGTCTCTTGAAAAAGCAAGATGAGGTGTATTCTTGCTTTTAAGTTCTTAAAATTCAATCACTCTATTTACCAAAAAGTTATTCCACCAACTATCTTTGTTGGAGGAATTATACTTAGAAATCAGACTCTTAAGTGGACACCCTTTTTTCTAAACACTTGATCTTAACTTTAAGAGACTTATTGAATTGCAATAATTCTTTGTTTATATAATAGAAAACTCATTCTCCTTTATTGTTTATGTTGAGGAAATTTAGTTCTTCTGATAGGGATGATAAATTATTGATTCCACATGTCAATATAAGTTTGCTTTATCATTAATATGATTTATCGATTAATTATTCTGCACTGTAAATGTTTTATTAAGTTATGGGCTCAGCACACTTATAATTATAAATATAATTAATTATATAACATATAATTATATTATAATATATTATATATTATATTATATTATAATATAATTATATAAATTATATTATATTATAATAATTATATTATTATATTATAATATATATTTATAATATATTACAATATAATTATTAATGTCCAGTGCACTAATATAAAGTATAATATATTTTATACCCCTTATAAAAGCAGAGAACAGAGGGTAAAAGCTTGACAAACCTGAGGAGAAGTAGGATTATCCTGTCTGAGCTCACATAATGCTTCAGTCATAGTATTAATCTCAGAAACTAATCTATTAATACTATCTCTATCAATAGGTATGGCCCTCTCACTAATAACTCTGCCACTGGAACTCATACTTCTGACGGACTTTTCTCCAATACCTCCTCGAACTGCAAGGGGATCCTAGTAACAAGTTAAAGATATATTATGACAGATAATAAACAAATTAATAAGTGAAAAAAGTTTGACTCCCATGTGAGAAAACTTGAAAAGGTTTTTTACCTTTTTTATCCAATTTTATAAATTTCATATTATTTGATAAAAATTACAATATAAATATTCAGACAATATGTACCACTAGAGGCATGGCCTGTGCTGGGAAGGAGAGCATCAGACACCCACGAAAACTCTGCTTCATGCCAATTGCTTCTTAAAATTGGTTAACCTAAATCTTTGATTTAGGGACTAATACCTAATTTTGTCTATACAGAATGTATCAAATACAAATGTCTATATTGCAAAGAGGTATTCAACAGCTCATTTGGAGACAAAATAAACCGATAAAATTTAGTTCAATTTTCAAACTTTGTAAGAGTTATGAGGAAAAGTGTAGGTGTAGATATACAGCTTCGTCCAATAAAATTGTCAATGTCTTCCAATCGAATGATTAAAATATTAATTTAAAGACTACATATGTTTAAAGAAATATAAAAGACAAGAAATTTAAGTATGGCAATATACTTTAAAGTGAGACCAGATATTTTACAAACATTTGAAAACTTTAAAGGCATATTTTCTATGATCCTATAAAAGAAAATATAAGAAAATCAATTAAAAGTTAAGCAAAAAAAGTCCACAAGAATCTCGACATATATAGAGAACAGAAAAAAACAGTAGTATCATGCAACTGAGACATGCTTTATTTTCTACTTTAGGTAGCACTTTGTAGGGGAACTAATGGTGCAAGTGAGATATATTTAAAAATTAACAGTTTATTGGGTCCAAGAAACCGAATTAATCCTTAGCAGAAATATTGTAAGCCTCCACAACAAATTTGGACGAGAGAATTGACTGGCAAAGCATGTTTGTGAGAATATATTTGTTTTTTCCAAATAAAATCTTTTTATTTTGTTTCTTAACTCTAACTGTAACTGCACAAAGGTTGAAAATTGGGCTATGGTTTTAAGCAGCGATTCTTAAAATGGGGTCACAACCCCCAAAGGGATTGCAAAAAATTGAAAGGGGTCCCAGAAATGGATGGAAAAAAATAATTAAAAAAATTACCAAATAAATAAAAATATTGACACCTCATACATATCAATTCATAATCGCTCATTTTAGGTTAAATCTGATTAACTTCAATTAAATTACTTAGTTAATATTAAATTATTGTTATAACTGATTTTTTACATTTATGTAAATGTAACTTTATGTAAATTTTGTTAACATAAAGTTATATATGTTAAATGATAAAATCAGAAATAATGCTAATGATAAAGTTTGATTTTGTTTTGATCTTAAACTTACATAGAAGTATGCCCAATCCAATAACTTTTCTGGTTGGCTGATCTTTTCCTAATTCATAATTGTAGGTTAATGACATCGTACACATTTTTCATAAACAATAAAAGACATTAATAAGTTAGATATTTGTATCAAGTTTCATTTATGATCCGACAAAGCCTTCAAAATCAAAAGTTATTAGGTTTCATGGAAATGTCTAAGATCAAAATGTTGTTCTTACAGACACCAACACACACGCATATATATATATTATATATATATATATATATATATATATATATATATATATATATATATATATATTATGTATGTATGTATAAAAAAAATCGGGTACAGGATATGTTAACAAGATATGTTATGAGGAACTTTTCCTGATAACATTGGATTCGCTATGCTCATCCTCCTAGATTCGGACTCGCTTCGCTTGTTTTCAGATAGTAGATACATTCGTTTCATTCCCAGTGGTCATTTATCCAGCCACTGACTACACTCGATGCTGCTTAACTTTTATGATCCACCAAAAATCATAGATAGGTTTGTTGTATTATAATGAAAGTTAGTACACTTATTTATTATGCCAAGGGGTACATTAGTTCAAAATTTCAACTCAGATAATTTTTTTATTTTTTACAATTTTTAAAAAAACGTATACGAATCATTCAATAAAAATTGAACTAAAGCTGATAATGAGATGAAAATTAGCACATATGTTAGTCTTATACATGGCTACATGCGTGCCGAATTTCAATTGGATCGCATCATTTTTCCGTGTTTTATAATTTTTCGAAATTTTTGCTGAGTCGAATTGCACAACTACGATAGACTGATTTTTGTACATAATTTCAACTCTCTAGCATAAATACACTGGGTGCTAAGATGATAACAGACACACACACACATAGAGACAGACAACTTTGCAAAAACCACTCAGGAGGCCTGAAAAACACCTGAAACGGATGATTCCGGTGACATCGAGGTTTTGGATTTTTTAGCAAACACAATACTTTTTCTATATACCTATGGTATAAATGAAAAGTAAAAACAAACATAGGGGGGGGGAATGACTAAAAATTGTTGGGTCCAGATGGGGGTCACGGTAAAAAAAATTTAAGAAACACTTGTTTAAAGGGTTATTTTGTCTTCATGTTACCTGTAGATTAACTCCCAACAAAATTGACATATAAGCTGCTGTTTATAATAATTAATATTTAAAAATTTTAATAATGAAAATACCATAACCAGGTAGGTAATTCCTACACCATAATATACACAACTGTTTTAGACAATATGTTTCCAAGATAGAGATAAGGTTTATTACATAAAACAAATATTTGTTAAATAATTACTGCTAAAACACATGATGCTAATGCTGATACAACTAATACTTTTATGGAATACCTTGTATGCAGCAGAGCACAACATATTAAAAGCATTCTGGTATCTGTGAAGAGCTCTTCTATACTTCCTTCCAGGTAACATTTTTAAAATTGCCAAGAAACAACACGGATTTTAAAGAAACTTAATTGAAAATGAAGTTAAATAGATTATCATCAAACTCCTGAAAGTATTTTACTATTTGAATAATGTATTAAATAAGACTTCATCAAATAAAACCACTTGATTTAATAAATCAATTAACTTAACTTTAACTAACAACTTTTTCAATTAATTAAAACAAAATTAAAGGCAGAAAGATATGTACACAATAAAAAAAATATATTTTTCAACAATACACCTCGCCTGAGTGGGTAACTTTTTTTAAATAGGCTTGGCATTAAACCTTCCAATTCGCAATATGACATACAGGCCTACTTAACCACTCACTGGCTTATACAACTATTAACATATTTTTCAAACATCAAGGTCTACCTTACACCTAAATAACCTTACGCATTTCTCAGTTAAAATTGTTCAGTCATTACAGAAATGATACAAGACAATTTATACAACTGATTATAAAAAAGTTTTAAGATTATACTCGAGAAATTTAAGCAGCGAATAACAACAATTTGATTATATCTATGTATACCTTTGATTACATGAATATATTAATAAATTATATGTTAACATATATTGCTGTCTGATTTAATACAAAAATGAAATATAGTCAACACTGAACTCAATTTTTTATAGTTTTAAATAATCAAGATCCAAATTTAATCAATAGTTTTCAATTAAAAGAAACCTTGATTTAATCTGGAGTTATGCCCAAATTTTATTAAATTAAATCAATGGAAAATTAGCAATTTCCTACACTAGATTAAAAATTTGTTTGGTTTTGATAAAATATTGATTGGATTTATGATAATTAAAAAAAAATAAAGAAAACATTTGAATGAGATTGAGCACAAGTGGAGTTATTCATAATAGGAAATGAAGAAAAGAGTCTCTCCACAAAAATAATTGTTTATTGGCAAAACGCTTTCAACCTAACATGAGGTCATCATCAGTGCCATGAAGATAAAGATGAAAGTTAAAAATGCATAAAACTATTTTCTTTTCCGAGATGGTAACAGCTCGGTGAGTCGAGTAAGACATACTACAGACATACAGTCTTACTCGACTCACCGAGCTGTTACCATCTTGGAAAAGAAAATAGTTTTATGCATTTTTAACTTTCATCTTTATCTTCATGGCACTGATGATGACCTCATGTTAGGTTGAAAGCGCTTTGCCAATAAACAATTATTTTTGTGGAGAGACTCTTTTCTTCATTTCCTATAAAGAAAACAGTTTATATTTGTAAATAAACTATCGTGGAACAATACATTATGTTGTGCATAAGGTATCCCAGGATAAATTCCAAATAAGAGTAATAACTTGTTTTAAACGAATAATTTGATTAAAAAAAACAATCATCTCCATAAAAACATTTATGAAGAGAAACCAATGCTTCTGATTTTTTAGATAATGTTTAGTGCATAAGTTAATTAATATTTAGCCAGGCCAAACTGAGCCTAAAATTGTAAAAACAATTACCTCAAGCCAGTCCCTAGCAGTTCTTAGTTTACCCTGCATTGCATTCAAAGCCTTCTTCATTACAGTCAAGTTATCGGCATCCCACTCATCTTCATCATACGTAGTTAGTGTAAAACTCGAATGATTTCATTGATCTCATCAGTCATACGAGATGCTAAATAATTCCTGTTTTCGGCAGCTTCTTCTCCACCTTTTCCACCTTAAAAAAAAAACAGTTTGGATAGAAATCTAAAGCAAATCCTATTTATGTCAGTTGTTTTATCTTATTGTTAAAGCAAATGGAAGTATAATTTGCAAGGAAAAATATATGTCCTTAGGAAGTTCTACACCCACCACATTTCATACTGTTACTTACAGTCTCACTTTAGACTTTATTTAAGGACTCAACTAAATTTTCTCAAAGAAAAACTACACCCAATAGGTTCTACTTTAAGTTAAAAAAGTTGCTCTCACTTGGGCAAAGAAAGTTTTTGCTCAACTATCTTTATGGTTATGCAAGGCACTGCTTCTGAAGACCTTGATGGTAAGAAATCACCAATCTTGATTTTTTACGACTAGAGCACTTCTGGGAATAAAAAAATCTTCCTTACCAGAAGTTTAGGATTGTAATAAGTGAACACTTATTCCTTGAAGTGTCCTACTTTTAAAATATTTACAAAATGGGAAACAATAATCACCAATCTTAATATTTGAGAATATTATTCAAACCACAAAGTTTTACCATGTTTCACAAAATATTCAACGTTCAATAAATAATTTTTAAAAAAATTAACATTTATTAGAAATTTCATTCAACAGTTAGTTATATCAGAAATATTTCTCAGCTCAGGGATACCATACCTTGTGAGATAATGTGAATGAATATTTTCATGCTACATATGAGTATAGGGGCAAGAGTTTTAACCTGGTCTAAGCATCTGATTAGAATCTCTCTGTGAACTTGGTGAGTCAGCTCTTTCTCCCTACCTCCTACTTCTCTAGAAACCTAGAAAAATAACAAGTTATTAAGTTAGTGTGTCTCACACAATTATATGGTGTTGACTGAACAAGTTTTTGTGGAAACTGTTTAGAAATTAAAAATGGGATCTTTTCTATACTGATTATACAGGATTTTAAAATGAAGATACTTATTGTATTGATACAGCTTCACTTTAATTCAATGTACTTAACTTTTATTAACTAGTTTAATACAGATCATAATTCAGACAATAGATCTAATAAAATAAATCAAAATTATTTCAAAGCCATTAATCCGAGCATCAATAGAGGTAATAACAACCCTACCACCACCACTAGAACTATTTACAACAGCTTAACTTATGTCCGAGGCCTCTCTCACACTATTTCCAACACATTTAAGAAGTATGATGTTCAAGAGATAAAATTTGGTCTTAAATCAATTAATAAAATTGGACACCATTATTATAGCAGACTCAAAGATAAAATCCCAAAAGATAACACCATGGGTGTAATTTATAAAGTTCCATGTGCAAATTGTCCCAGCAAATATATTGGTGAATCCAGACAAACATGGAGTAATAGGAAAGATCAACACAAAGCTGACATTGCTTCTGCTAAGAAAGGAAATTCAGCCAAGAAAAGACATACAGCACTATCTTTACATGCGAAGAACCTTAATCATAATTTAAATTTCAATGAAACGGAACTCATCGACTTTGAAATGAATGACCCTAAAAGGAAATTATTGGAAGCATTGCACATATCACAAGAAGAGAATAACATCAATTTTAAAACAGATGCTAAGGATTTAAATAAATATTACAGTGGTATTTTTCAACGTTAAAATTAAAAAAAAATTTACCGCATTTTCTTCTTTCTATTCTTCTCTAGCATCATATTGTTAATATGTTAACTATGAAATATAGTTACCTATTAAACTAAAACTAGTCTCTTATAAGTGCCCTTATCACCTATTTATACAATAATAATGGAGACCCACACTAATCTTAATCAAAATTATTTCATGTTTTAACATAATATACTTTACTTTTATTTACTAATGTATGACAGCTTTCATTAATCAACAAAACGAGTCAATACTACTCCTTCATAACATAATAGCAGAAGAAACAAACAAAAGCATTCCTAGAGTTAGCATTAGATTAATTAATTAAACATGATAAAACTAAAATTAATACATTGTGATACAGCGATAATTAATACATTTTGAGACAGGATTCCATTCTACTAACTCATAAGATACAAAAATAATTTATTACATTTTTACAACACTTTTATAAATGCTTTATCTAACAGTATCAGTTAACCATGAGATGACTAAGCCAGAGAGATATTTTAACCAGGTCATAACACCAAATAAACTGATTTTTCTTTTACTGGAATCATAGAAGAATATATATACTAGTATAATATATACTAGTATAATACAGAAAATTATACTATATTTAATGAATAATGGCACTTGCAAAATTTGTTTAAATTGTATCAATAAATTTTAATTAATTTTTAAAATTTATACTTGTTGGTGTGTGCTGTTTAAGGCAAGAAGTATTGCACCACAATACATACAGTTTTATTTTTAGACTCCTAGCTGCTTTATTCTATTCTGAAATTGCTTAGTAAATTAAATTGCTGGCAGGAAATCACTCTTATCATATATGATGAAATAGTTATGTATGCACCAAGGGAGTAAAGAATGTCATTATTTTCCTGAGTCCGTTGGTTCCTGAGGCGAAAGCCGAGGGAACCAAAGTATTTAAATTCCTGAGGCGAAGCCAAGGGATTTATTTGTCAAACTCCTGAGGCGAAGCCGAGGGAGTTATAGCTATTTACTCCCTATTATTAGGAAATTATTGCGAGGGAATAATGGCATTTTACTCCCAAGGTGCATACAAGATTTAATCTCCAGACGTCGAAATTAAAAATAAAGTAAGAATGTTTTTTTTAATTTCTTTTTTCAAGATTTTTTCAACTGAAAATTATCTTACCTTTATCATAAAAAAAATCGTCGTTTGGTGAATTATGCAAAAAATCTTCAACTTGGTTCTTAGTAAAATCATTCGCTTTCTTTACAACATAACCTGCGTTTTTTCTTTTTTAATAATGCTATTAGTGATGCATAGCTTTTGATATTAACATTTTCTCTCACAAGCAAAGATGATTTGATCATTGAATACAGTGACCACAGACGACGCTTGTTTTGTTTTTCATTCATTATTAAAATAAACAAGCAATGCATTTTCACTTACTTGTCGTACATAAAGATCATGACACCAACTTTTAAAATTGTTACATGCTTTGTCATATAACTTTTTCGATTTCTTTGGTAACAAGTTTTCTTTTACCAAGTTCGCTTCAATAGCAATGTCAGGAGGTGTATTGTTAAAAAGTTCGTCAATATCGCACACAATATTATCTGACATAATTGAAATATTAGAGTAGAATATTAGAGCAGTTATAAGTAATATTTTAATCTAATTATAAAAGTTTAAGACAGGTTAAACAGTTAAAGCTAAGGTTTTAAACTAAAAAAAACTTTGATTTAATGATATTTTGTCAACAAAAAAAACAATGAGTATGCAAATCTTAAAGTGATTTTAAAAAATCAGGATAGCCAACTTAATTTTTTTACTTTTAAATAAAGAACTAGTTTTTATTTTTAAAATTATTTATTCTTATATTATTAGCATTACACTAGTTCTACTTAAAATGATTGTTAATGTTATATTCTTTTTTTCATACATCTTATTCTTGTATATCTTCTATTTTATAGGTCGATTATTAAGTTAAGTTGGCAACTGGTACTTTTACTTTACACTTACACTTTTTACTCCCAAGGGAGTAAAAAGTGAGTCTTTACTCTCTTAAATCTAGTCATTAAATTTAGTATTATATACCGCCTGGAGATAAATTATTTTTGTGTCATCAATCAACAAATTCCAAATGAAAGCAGATTTGCAGCAGCTGCTTCATTTGTCTTAATTTGAACAAAAATAATTTAATAACTTTAGAGCTTTTGGACTAGCATAAATCATAATAACAATTAAATTGATGAAGACTTCAGTCCTTTTTAAAAAATATATTTAAAATAAATTGATGAAGAGCTATCGCCGAGGGATCCCAAGCTTAGTCAGTTATTGAAATTGACAAAAATGAAAAGGTTTGAAAATTACAATAACTATACAATATAGTGATAAGTTAATAGTTATTAATATAGTAAGTAATTTTTTTTGTATTGTGATTTTAGGACGTGTTACATCTAAATGTATAATTTGGCCACGTAATAAAGATTTTATTTATATTTTTATGTCACATGTCTAACTAAGTAATTAAATACATTTAAAATGAAATTACAAAAGGGGGGGGGAGGTAAAGGATAAATTAAGATTTTAAGATAATACTATAGTAAATACTGCTAAGATTGTTAATGTCTTGTTTTTGGTTCATACTGTCGTTGTCAGCTTTTATATTGAGGATTTCTAAAAATTTCCTTTTGTCTGTATGTGGTTCTGTATGAAGTATATGACAGTTTTCTATGTCTGGTTGGTGGTAAAGTTTTTTCATATGTTCTGACAAGGCAGTATGGTTAGAGCAGTCAAGTATTTGGTTAATATGTGTGTATTTTTTTGAAAAGTTAAGAGGTCTATCCTGTGTAAGCTTGGCTGCAGTCTTCACATGGTATTCTGTATATGGCATTGCATTGTTGGGCATTTTAATTTTGAAAAATATTTAATGTAGAAATTAATCAAATTTTTAGAGCAATTTTGATGTCATAGTCTTTAAATAAGTTTTTAATTTGTTATGTAGGGTGTCCTATGTAAGTAAGAGAGTGGTAATTAGGTAAGTTATTCGGGCGGTCGGCATCATTAGCAGCAATAGGAGGTATTTGAACAAGTGGGTTGTGGTAACGAAACAATAGGTTGGAGACTAGTCTATTAGGGTAATTGTTTTCTCTAAGTATATCTATAAGTATATTTTGGATCACTTAAGGTCAAAACTCTGTGGATAAGGTTTTTGGCACAATTTATTTTATACAATTGGGGTTGATGAGATAAATAGTATATGAAGGACTATTTTCCATATAATATATGGAAAATATATGCCAGTCACTACCTATTCTGGCAGACTTTTAAACTAGGTTGGCAATCTCCAACCTATTGCATCGTTATATAAAAATTTTGAGAATGGCAGGCTTAAAAATATCCATCAATACATTAAACATTTATTAGTTTTAGCATTGACCTAGAGCATTTTACTATATAATCCAATTGATGTAATAGCTTTTTGCCGCGAACCTTAGTTTTTTAAATCTTATATTTCTTAATTAATAATAAATATGTATAATTTTTTGCAGTGAAATATTTTTTTAAACAATCAAAACAAAAAATATATATTTGATAAAATATGTTTTTATCAAAACAAAAAAGATAGATTAAAATGCATGCATCTCCCTCATTGTTGGAGTTTTATCTAGGATTTGAGACTTATCCTTATACCTAAATACTATATTTATAGCAAAAGCATTATCCTTTTAGTATTAATAGTGTGTTCTAACAATTCTTCTTTTTGGCTGAGCTAATATTTTTAAACAACATATGACAATATGAAACTTACTTTACTAAGACAAGGACTAAGGTCTTTAAGAAACTGAGCTAAATCTTCCATAGTCTCTATAACCTCAGCTACAGCTAGATAGTCCAATACTTTCTTACACTCCCTGATAATCTTCCTTACTTCAGATTCATCAAAACACAACAAAAGAGCTGATGTTCCTTGCAAAATACCTCGAGACCCATCTATTAACTTCTTCCTGAAAAAGTATAATTTAAATTAGAAATCATATTACAACTTCAAGACATCTTACCGTTACAATTTTACTGTAAAATCCCAACCAGGTGGTAACCACTAAAAATAAATCATTAATAATTTTTCAAAAAAACACAAAGATATCGAAAGAATTACAGACAAGTTCCTCAATATTTTGATAACAATAAATTTACAATATTATCAAAATTGTCCGACACATTATTTTAAACAATGTGAAGAACATCACACAATATTGTAACATAATATTTGTATCAACTAAGATTTTTAAAAGAAAAAATAAATAACATTTTAAATAAAGAAGTATTTTAAAATTTTATTATTTTTAAATACAATAACTACATATGGGTAAAAACAAGCTGACAGCTTTGCATGTTGCTCAAAATAAAATTTGCAAAAAATAATAAAATTTCTCTCAAATAATAAAATTTATCAAATTTAAAGAACAAACCTGGCTGGTCCTGAAAATGGGTCGTCTTTAAGCATCCCTGAAGCCTCTTCCAGGAGCTTAGAAGCACCTTCAACTCTATGCAATGCTGATGGCATGTCTTGCTTTAGTATAGCATCATCAGAACTACTAATCGTCTCTCGACCAACCTAGACAGCAAATAATGGTCTTGGATCAACTTCAGAAATGATTATCTTCTATAGTGTAATAGTTTTAATATATGCTTATTGAGTTACCTCACAAATGTAAAGAGGGACAAAGGATTCAAGGGTTTGGAACTAAATTAAGGTATTAACAGATTTTTGAAATTGCAATACCCCAGAGTATGGTGGGTTTAGTATAGCAAGAAAACAACAAGGGGCAATGATGTAAGAAAATTAGCAGGTATTTAGTACATACCAGGATCTCAGAGGTAAAGAATGCAGTAACTGGCAAATTTAGCTGTTGACTATGTATAAGATACAAATAGAAGGCAAAAAGAGTCAAGACGAAATTACAAATATCTAGATCTTTAGATACATGCACACACATATAGGGGTGTATGTGCTACCTTTGGTACACAAATGTGGCTAAGGTAACCAGTGTTCCATATTCTAATACATGCCTGGTATACAACAAGTGGTTTTACCATTTCCACTCCCCCACAACTATTTGAGAAATTCTTTGAATACATAAAATACAACCAATTTAAAAAAAATGTGGAAATATTTAATTTATGTTTTATTAACTAATGATAATTTTATCTACATCTAAAATAAATATTTGTTCTAAGTAATCATCTATTACTAATCAGGTAAAAAGTTAACTATACAAAATATTTTTTCCTGCTAATACATATATATTTTTTGCATCCCTAATGTTGTCTTTTACTTTATAATTAATGAAGCTGAAATTAAATCTATTACAAAAAACTTAGAAAAGGGAAGAACTCAAACCTTGACAAGATTGGCAACAGCCTTGCTGACAGCTTGGACTGGCCGTTCAAGATTAGGCATAGCATTTCCATCTTCTGCTTCTTCATGTAGAATAACTAACCTCGAAACCTAGAAACAAAAATAGTTAGTAGTATTAAGAAAGAAAAATCAAAGAAGAGGTAATAAAAATATTAAATAAAAAAATTGAAAGCAAGAGTCTTAAGCCATAGCCCACTCCACGGGGTGGCTGCATCAAGACTACTTTGAGCCCTAAGTAGCATTTTGCTGCTTAATAATGGAATTTAAAAAATAAATGTTTTATAATGTGACACAGAAAAAACTTTTATTATAGTTAGAGAGAAATATATAATACAATTCAAGTTATACTACTGAATAAAAAGTGTTTTTTTTTTAATTTATCAAGATCTTTTCTAAGATTTATTACTTGAGATATTTCATTTGTTTTTATTTTAACTTTCACTATATTGGTTCCCATTTTGAAAATTATCGATTATCAATCTAGAATTGAAGATTTGTGTCATCGTAAACCTCAAAGACAAGATTAGCAGCCAGATAACCAAATATTTGCTCTTCTTTATAATTTCATAAATATTTATTAAATTATTGAGAGTAAATGGAAAAATTATTATTGCTAGTCCATTTTATTAATTTTTTGGTGTGATTTAATCATATAACACTAGATATAATCAGGGTTGGTGATTATTCAACCCTATAGAGTTCAGTTATCACACAAATAATCAAGATCTAATGCAACATCTCAAGCTTTTTCATATTGCAAGTTTTAAGTTGCTTCTTATGGCCAAAAGTTAAACATAAGACGTTTAACAATGAGTACAAGTTTCAGATTTATGGCAGGGGGAGCAAAACTTATAGGGAACCTGTCATGTACCATTATAATGAAATAGGATTCAAAAGTTTAGCGAATTGCTATGATACACAACTGTAAAGAACTTTTTTCTTGCCTTCATATTATTTACTACCACACTTCCCTGGACAGTAAATAATATTGCAACAATAAAGATAAACCACACTAAATTGTCTTTGTATAATATGCAATTAAAGTAAAGTCAATTTGAGGGTGAGGATGAAAAGAGAAGAGGAAGTCTACTTATTTATGGGGATCTGGTGCAACAAAAAACCCCTATTTCTTTCATCAATTTTTAGATATTGTCCTCATAGATGTTTTTATATAATTTTGATTTCTACAAATTTTGGCTTTATTTTGGCGAATTTAAAAATTTGGATTAATTTTATATTTAAGAATATATGAACCTTGATAAAACTTTAAAAATTGTAACTTCATATTCATATCTTCCACGGAAACATCATCTTATGACAAAATGACAGTACCTCTCAAGCAGATAAAGTTAATAAGGTGATTTAATTAGAGGGTTTTTTTAATGCAGTCAGAAGTTGTAACTTGACTTACATTGAACATTTTAAACAAGAAAAAATTATTTCATTCATAAAATCCCTCCAATTGAATTACCACAGTAACTCTATTAAGCTTAGTTTGTGCACAAAAGTTGTCCTTCACCCTATTTGTTTATGTCCCTGATTTATTGGAGAGTGAGTAGACACTCTTTTCTTTCCATTCCCCTCAAAATCACTTAAAAGTGGAGTATTTGAGAGTCTAACAGATGATAACGCTGTTAAGGCCAAAAAGTTCAATGCCTTCAATAAATAAGAAAATAGGGTAAAGAAACATAGACGTGCAGTTTATAATTTATACACAAAAAAATCTCATCAACAACTGGAATAGCTCCAAAGCTATTAGAAAGATAAATTAAGAATAATTTTAGTTTAGAAATCTCAGTTCATCAAGGGAGTTTAATAAATAAACCAATTCAGTGTTTATTTAATAAAAAATACTGAGATAAAACTGCAAAAATAATTGATTGGCCAGTCTAAGTAATAAACAAAAATAAAAATAACAATATATTTTTGTTAAAAAGACATGGAAGAGTTCCAAGTAGTCCTAAAAATAGTTGTATTACTCATACACTATAACTCATAGAGTGCTTTGATTGCACTGATAAAATATGTATACTTGTTTTCATTTCATTGATAAGGATTATAAAGAATGTCATATTAGAAAAAGAAGGCGGTTCCTTGTAAAGAAAGAATTCCTTATTAAATCACAATCAAAAGAATAAGAAGGGAGAAATGTTGAAATCCCAAGAACACGACCCCTCTGGCCATATAAGGATATCATACATATGACGTCACTAAATATAAACTAATAACTTTTATCATTCAAATTTAAATGGAGCCAACCAAGCATGAATGAAATTGACTCATAAACTAAGTTATGGTATTCAATTATTATTACATGTCATTTTAGAAAGGAAATATAAGACGAAATAAGAATATCATTCAATTCTTTTGTGACCCACAATCAAATTTATAAAGTAAACTTTATAAATTCGCCACACCCTTACATGAAAATAAATAGATATTAATAAAAATTAATTAATTTTGCAAAATAATAAATAAATGACAAACAAATAATAAATACAAAAGAAAAGATACAGTTAAAAAAATTAAAAAACAAAAAAGATAAAATTGTTACAGTACCTGCTGGGCCACAGGCTCTAAAATACTCTCGATCGTTTTAGTATGAAACACCGGCATTGTATAGGACAATTAGAGCACAATTGAAATGAATAAAATAATTATAAACCAATTAAAATTATAAAAAATTAAAATCTCCGAGAAGATTTTTGTGAAAAACCTCCTCGAAAAACGTAAAAATTAAACAAAACAAATTTGCAGTGTTGATCGTATCCTCACATTTTAAAAACACGAAAATTCTCTAAAACCTCTAAAACTATTTAAATAAATAGTTTTAATAACACGGTGCTCTAATTTATATCATTCATTATTTTAAATAACTTTAACGAGTAAACTTATTAGTTTATTCAAACTAAATTATCATTCTAGTAAAACTTAGTCTTTACGATTTTGGCAAAATTATAATTTTAGGGAAATTTATAATCACAAGAATTGGAGGGAAAATAAACAAAAATGGAGGGGATTTTTAAAAGTAGTAACTGATGATTGTGATGATTTTTGTATTTTCTTTATCAATTTTATATTTAATCTATTAATATTTTTAAAAAGTCGTTTGTTTACTACTACTAGTTATGTCAGTGAACGAAAGTTTCATAGATCAGCAGGAAGTAAGTTGGTCTTTCCTTATTAAAAATATTGACGCAGGAGCATAAACCATACACTGCATATTCATTTTTTATAAAACTTGTATTAATTGAATACAGTATTTGTTTTTTACTGCATTAATTTATTTGCGTGGATTTGAAACACACTTCTCATAAAGCAATTATTATCAACCTGCTGCGCAAATATTAGTTTGCTTATCAAGCTGGTACCTATATTCTTGTGAAATCTCTTTGCATTTTGTTGATAAGATTGGAGCTGCTTTTCAAAGCAAAGATTTTTTTTCTGAAAGGTCAATAAAAAAGGGAAAAGTTTATGCCGTTGGAGTGTGGGGCTACCACTAGGGAATCGCCTACTTACCCCTTCACTATATCACCAAAACCGTGCATCTACTACCTTCACAGAGACTGCCGCAAAAAAAAAGATGCTGACCCCACAGTTGACTGGCAGTCTCTATGGTCATCAATTCATACTTCACCAGCTGCAAATCTGGTGGGGAAGACTGCACCGAACCTAAACCCCAAATACCTCTAAACCTGCTGCTTCAATGAGCGAGGTAAAATCTTATAATCCAATTATGTTGGATGGCGGTGTGATGGAGACCACTGACACCCAAAGAAGGGCCACAAGGTCTATCAATTAACCTGAAGTTCAGGGTTCTGCCACCTCCAATAGCAAAAGAGACCCTGACCCAAAAGCTCTCTGACGGCCGAGAGATCCTGTAGGGACTAGTAGACTGCAGCTTTCAACCTAAGAACTGAAGACTCCTTCACACTCTAGAGCACTTCATAAGTTAGAACTTATGGTTTTCTGTAATAACTGTTTTTCTAGTCCATGATCGAATAATAATTTTTGGCATCAAAATTAGACCTAATTAGTTAATTATACTTTTTGCATGGGACAACATTTTAAAGTATAGAAATAAAAATTTTAACAAATTAAACAAAATTAAGAACTTAGATATTCCTCCTATTACTTTTGAGACCAATAATTACTGGGAAAACAGTTATTTCAAAATCAACAGTTTTTACAATTTTATATATTTGGTATCAGGAAGCCAAACCGAATCCATCCTCTCCAACGTGATGAGGGTTATTTTCTGATAAAAATTTTCTAAAAGAGGTGTCAGTACTTCAGTGGTCCTTAAAATCATACCTAAAGGCTAAACCCGAAACTATAGCCATGGGTGAAGTAAAATCACCTTCACCACAATTCTTATTGCATGAAATTTATTTGTATAATAAGCAAGATTTTAAATTGTATGTTCTTGTAGTGATATTGATTCAAATAAAATCTTAAATATATTTTATTGATAAAAATCAGTTGATATGGAAATTCCCAAGTGTTGAGGTGTTAAGAAAAAATAATTTTGGCAGGAACCTCTAACCTTCCTCATGCAGGTTAGCTTTGTTTTGCTGTCTATTATTTTCCGTTGCAAAAAGCTACTTGCCACAAATCCAATCTTTTACTATATTACCAGTTCTTTTCTAATAGAGTATATAATTCAACATATGATCATCCATTCACATGTATGTTTTACGTATGTTTTAGGATGTGTGTGACCTTCCTGATCTTTACAACCGAGAATTACTGAGGAAGAAAAATTCATATATAAATGCCAATAAGGATGTAGATGTTGAGGCTAATACTAATAATGGATGTGGTGGGTATAGGGAATGGAAAGCTAAAAATGGCATAAATACTTCTGATAGGATGGTAAGCTCTTTGGGGAAAGTCCTCCAAGACCAGGGCATTGTAGTTCATAATGAAAGTGATTTTTATGAGCACAGCAACTATCGTGAGGGACACTCAAATCCAGTTCAAGAAAAACTTCGTAGGGAACAGCATAGACTAAATGCAAGTGAACCCTGTTATACCCCACATCAGTTTAGAAGGCAAAATCAAGAACCTTACAGATCTGATATGTACGAAACTGATAACAGAAGGCATTATCAGAATGAAACGCAGAATGCTCAAGTTTCTCCTGAAGCTCAATATTCAAGATGTGCTGATCAGTGTTACTCACAGAACAAATCTATTGTGAATTCACCAACAAATCAAACTCAAGGAATGAATCTTAAATTAGGAAACCATCCACATAATTATTATAATGAGGCAATGTATCAAGATATAATTAATAGCCCTCAATTTCGCACACCTCCAGTTCTTAATCATTACCCACCCCACCCCAATCAATATCGGCAATGTCATCCTCCTCCAATGTGCTGCTATAATCCTAATGAAACACCTCACAGGCAGATTACTCCTCAAAGATCACCTTCTTCCAATAAAACAGACACCTCTATGAAAAAATTTTGTAAGATTCTTCGTCTACTCAGTGAACAATTACAAGTACAAAGTGAACAATTACGCTTTCAAAGTGAACAGCTATCTTTTCAAAAAGAACAAGGTGCTTTACTTGAAAAACAAATTTCAAAATTGGTAGAGTTGAGTCTTAACAATGACTCTAATGGTAGAATATCAGAAGAAAGACCAGTGAAAGATGTTAAAATGCCTCAGAGGCCACAAACCTGTGATGTTGATGTCATGACTGATTTACCTTGTAAATGTAAAAATTATGAGAGGGAACATTCTTCATCTGAATCAGAGCCTGAATCAAACAAGTAAGTTAACATTATTTGTAATAGAGTATTTGCATTTTTCCAATTTGTTTTGCTCATAAAATGTTTAAATGTGTTTAAAAAATATATTAAGTAAAAAAATATGTTATTTAATTTTAAATAGTCCCAATAAGCATTTAAAGAAGAGGAGAGGGGGAATGGGTGAGAGAGTGGGGTGAAAACGGAACGTCGTAAAGGTTGGGTCGTTAAAGGTACAGATGGGAGTTTTAATTAGAAATATTGTAAGGTCAACGCTGCTTACAGTTCATTAGCACAAGGAGTCAGAAGACGTGTTGCAGTACAAATTTAACGATTTGTATTTTCTGAGGAATCATGAAGCAGTGAGGATGAGCTTATTAAATCTGATGTGCTTAGGAAAAGTTCCGAGGAACTCTATACCCAATTTTTTTTAACTTATGTGTCGATGAATCATGTGTTATTTAATCTTTTAAGTTTTTGTGAGTACTAAATTAAAATATTTCAGGCCCTGTAAAAAGTCTGTAGACGACTCTTTGACCCTTCATGGAGTTGAGATTCCAATCTCTCGTGAAGAAGCCTCATCTCCTCCAGTCTCGATGCATATAGATATGCAAGAATTCCAGTCTACCTCGTCCAGCGAAACTGAAGAAAGGTAATACCAATATTTATTTGCTCTTTACTTATAAGTGTAGCGTATAACTCCTTTGGTGTATAAAGTTTTGAAGTATAAAACTCTTTACACTCTTTAAAGTGTATATCTCCTCTTAATGGTTTATCTGGGAATGTATGTTCAAGATTCAAGAAGAATTGAGGTATATAAACACATTTATAAATCAAAATTGTACCTACGATTCACCATTATAATTAATTCTACAAATAAACTTCTGTACATGTATGCTGTGGTTCTTTATGTCCTCTTAACATGTTTTTTTTCTTATTTTGCAATGATTATGTTTAGTGACACAACGGAGGATGAAAGTGAACCTATTAGCTGGACATTATATGACAACGTTGTTGTAAGTTTCTATTTATTTACAATTTTAAATGGTAAATATTTATAAAAAATAACTTTATGACTCTTGAGTTTTACCTGTAAAATTAACTTAACCACCACTTAACTTTACCAACCACTTTAATGCTGGTTAAATGCTTAGGGTACTTCTTACTATACTCTGTTTCATATTATTGGGGTACCTCTTAACATTTAATTAATATAAGTATAATAGATGACTTCAACTCTTATTTCAATTGTAAGAGAATGCATGATGCTGTTCTTAGGGGTAAAAGCCACAAAATTTTGCTCTTGATGAAAAATGGGATTGGGCGAGGGTCTTCTGAGACGTTGCTGTTATATGAGCATCATCAGGAAATATGATTTGATTAAATTACAATGGAACATAAATTAAATTAAATCATTTTTTGTAATTCTACTCTTTTATTTCCCACATATTTTACTTGGTAAAACTTAAATATTGTTGCCCTCTACTTTGATGTTATTTTCAGGGCCAAGTAAACAATATTTTGAAAACAGCTAACAAGAAAAAGAAGAAAAGAAATGTTTATGATGAAGAGTTAAATCTACCTGTTGAGCATATGAAAAGACTCGGACTTGGTGCTCTTTCTGCACCAGACAATGACAACTATCCAAAGAGGTGACTCCTCTATTTATTTATATATATATATATATATATATATATATATATATATATTATATATAATATGTATGTATGTATATGTATTTTGCACCCAACAAATGGTAGGAATTTTTCTGTGACGTCACATTCAATCACTTTTTACAACACAAATAATTATATGTGCGATAGATAATAATTAAAACTTATTTTAAATTCATTTTACTTAAATAAAATAAGACAAAAATTTTATTTTGTCTTAAACTATTAAGACAAAATAGTTGGAAAAATAATGTAATATTACATGAAATTGTAATTATTATGTAAAATGACGTCTCCAATGTTTAGCTAACATACTAAGCTACCCAGGGAATGATAAGAGTGGTTATATTCTCCCTCTAAGCATTAGTCTCTTTGATAATATGTTTAAAAAAATAATATGAATGAGTGAGAGATGGTAGTTAAAGTTCTCTCTATCCTGCAGCTCTTACACATTCATTTGATTGCTATAACAGATTATTTATGCCACAGACAAAAGTGTCAGATTTGATGGATATACCTTTTTAGAGAAGGGGTTCTAATGTAATTCACAACTATTAAGAGTTGAAAATAGTTATTTTGGGATAAAAATTCATGCCCTGTATATTTTCATTTCTGGTTCTGTATTATTGGTGGCAGGGACATTTCATCAGGAGCTTATTGTATATGTTTAAAGGAAGGAAGCTCTCAGTCCCTCCAAGCCTCCTTTTTGTTTATATTAATCACATATGGTGTTGCAAAAAATTATGTTGGACAATAGATGGTACTTGGTGATTGATTATGTACAGTATTATTATGTTTTTAATTAATGTAGAACATGTTTTACAAGGTTTGAGTTTAGTTTTACTTAAATGGGTTAATTTCTATTATGTATATAAGCCTGATGTTCCTCTGGGGTTTTAAAGGAATCTTGTTCCGATCAAAGGGTTAAGTAATTTAGTTTGATTTTATTTGTCCAGGGTTACATTTAATGAAGGATCAAAAGAGCAACAACATAATTTAAGAGCTCAATCAGAAATCAGCATGAATTTTAATGCCTTAGCTTCTAAATATCTAACTTCAGCTGGTAAAGTATATAATTGTTTTTATTGAACTTAATTACTGTGCTTTTATGTAAAATTTAAACCTTATTTATTCTAGCTATCTATTAAAAGTAATTTTATTAGTTTTTATCATTTAGGTGTTGCTTTTATTTGCCTTACTGGTTTGATAGAACCAAGAAGGAGAATATTTGGTTTTAATGAACCATGTTTTTGCTTTCATAAGAAAGTAAAACATTTACAGAAGAACAATCAAAAATATCCAAACAAAGTTGACTAAAATATGAGTTTTACATTTTATATAATAAATAAAACACTATAATTTTTTTAAAAAAAACTTATTTTAATTATACTTGGTCTGATATCACTTGAAAAATAATGAAGGGTCAAATTTTATTGTGATATTAGACCAAGTATAATTAAAACAAGTTTCTTACAAGTATAATGTTTTTTATTATATAAATTGTGCCGTTATCACAAAATCTCTGTCGAAACAACAAACTTTGATATGAAAATTGTTTGGATATTATTATATTTTCATAATAACTTTGCGGTGTACTTGATTCTTTATTTTTTCACCTTCTACTAAACCAGTTCATTTAACAATACCATAAACTAGCTTAAAGCTGGTTTCATACCCAAAATCATTGAGGCTTTGTTTAGTACATGGTTTTGTAATGTTGTTGTTGGGTGACAAAAGAGTTTTGAGAGGTCCAACTTTACAACTTCATGGCTGAGCTGCTCTGCCTGATAAGAAGTTGAAATCCCAGTCAAAACAATATATCTTCCCCTTACTTTAACACCCCATTGAGTATTTTCAATATTAAGGTCATGAAATTACTCCTAAAAACTGAACTGTTTGGCAAGTAAGTGAGCTTCTTAAGAATATTTGCAATTGGTTTTCCTTATTACTGATAAAAACTTTGTTACTGTTATTAAACTTATTACTGATTAAAAATTTGTTACAGGAGCTAAAGTGCAGGATATTTCTATGTGTAATGTGATCAGTGGTAATACCAATATGTCTTTGGCTACAATGAGATATCTTGAGAGACATCAAATAGCCACCAGTAAGTAATAATTATTATATTTTCCACCAGTTATGTTTTATTTATAAGTAATATTTTTGTTTCTTTCATAATGTTTAAACTAGTAAAGATAAATTCATTTATCTTCGAAACGCATAGATATCTTGAATGCATAGAGTAATAAAAGATCCTAAACTTTAAGTTCATTCTTGCTCATGCCAATATAAGGATTTATTTTTTCAGATATGAGGTGTTAAAATATGGACAGATAATAGTTCTGTTCTCTTAATTGACAATGCCTACTCTCATTTTATAACTGAATAATTTTGTTTTCAATTATGTCTATTTTTCAGAAGATGTTGATGTTATGAACAAAAGGACAAAAAATGCCAAGAGTAAAAAAGGCAGGAACAGTGGTGAAAAAGCTGTCAGCAAATTCCTTGATATCACAGCTATTAGGCAGCAGCCTAAACTACTCCCTAAAGATATTTAGATCATTTTCCAATCAAACCAAGCGATATAAATCAGTATTCAAACCAAATAAAAATAAGTTGCACAAATAAATTAATTATTATATTAGATATTATGAAGAACTTAATGACAAACTAAATAAATTTTATTTAAAATATAACTGGAAAAGTAATTTTGTCTTTACATGTCTTTATTTAACCATCTGAAATTGCAATAATTTATAAGTGATAACTAAAAATTTAACTAATATAACTTTACAGGACAAAGGTAAATGTGTTCTTTATTTCTTTAAAAATATTTCAATGCCTCTTAACACTAACAGTTAATTTTTTTTTTTTAGAACAGATTTAACTACATTTTTGACAAATTATATTTTAATGATTTAATTTATATTTGTAAAAAAAGATTTTTCTTTTACTGTAAGTACTGTTACTTTGTTATTTTTGTATCTGTTCATTAAATTTTGATGTTTTAATTTATGTGAATTCATAATTATCAATCCTAATCTGTTTACTCTGGCATTTATATTTGAATATATTGTTCAGGGAATTGAACCCAGTAAATCAAATGTGATTTCTAGAAAGATTTTAAACTTGGTTTATGTCACTGATTAGGTTAACTAGTTTAATGATTTAATTCTCCCTAAATTTCTAAGTTTCTAGTTGATGTTGGGACTTTAAATTCTGGACCGATAATCAACAAATAATGCTGTTCAGTTCAACTCTTCTAATTTTTTAATTACTTGCTGAAAATCCATTTTTAATTAATTTTTAAACAATTATACAATACTGGGCACATTCTACAAATATGCTCAATGCACACCTATTTTTTCTAGTCTGATCAAGATTGTGGCTAAAAATGGAGATGTGTAATGTCACAAACTCAAAAAGTAAGTTAAGAATTTACTTGTGGAGAGACTTTTTCATTCTTCTATTAATTAGACAATTAGCTTTATTATACAAATTCAGAATAGAATGCCTATAAAAAAGTTGTATTCAGGTGTTTTCCTCTCATAAAGGTGTGCTATTCGGGTTCTATTACCTCTGCCATACATTTTGTAACACTCATGTAACACAAAATGTAACTAGAAACAAAACAAAGCTGATACACGTCGTCGGCACTGTGGGCCACTTTGCAGCCCCCGTACTCCCTGTGGCCACATGGTTGTTGCCCTATATTAGTTCGTCATACTACTAATTTATTCAAGTGGCATACTGCCATGATATAAGCAAATTTTTAAATCTTAGTCAAATAACATATTTGTTTACATTATGTTATATATGTTTTTCAATAAAACCGGAACTAATACTTATAACAAAATAAAATTTTGTATTTTTGTTAACCATACCTAGCATACATGTGTAAAAAATGTCAGCCCAATCTAAAATCTTTATGAAGACTTGTGATTTTTTGAAATGTTTGAGGGGTTATTATTATTGGGGGTTAATGACGTCACACATATTTAATAAACAATAGCGATCTGGACATTAACTAGGTTGATTTTCGTACCAAGTTTCATTTCTATGAGAAAGCGTTTAAAAGTTATCGTGTCCTATAAAAACGTCGAAGAGCAATAGTTATTTGTGTAACTAGGCTGGGAAATGGAATATTACTGACTAGTATCGAAGTTAGCCCCCGAGCCGAAGGTGAGGGTGTGCTATCTAAATTACCTGCAGAGGCGAAGCCGAGGCAGGTAATTTTCATTTTGACTGACAAGGCGAAGCCGAGGAAGTTAATATATAATTTGACTGACGAGGCAAATATACGAGTCAGTTATGTTTCCTTTCCTGCCTCATTTCCACACAATATTTTATCTGCGAATAGTTATAAATCAAAACTATCATTATTTAACAGTTCTTTTAAATACTCTAACACAATGTTTTCACTTACATTCTTTACTTATTTCTCTGAGCACCATTCTTTGAACACTTCATCTGCTTTGAGATACTTACTTCCTGATTTGCCATGTAGTAGGCTTCTCTTTGGCATTTGTAGCTATTTCCAAAACATCTGGCAGGGTATGTTCAAAAAGTTGGTCTATATCTTCGACGATATTCATCACAAAACGCTATAGAATAAACTAACTTTTAAACTGTAATAAATGCGGGTTTGTATGATAAAAGTAGTAAATGACTTGACAAAAAAAGATGAGATAATAAACCTAAGACAAAAAGTGTTGCTTTTAATATAATCAATAAAATTTACTTTTAATTAAAGATTTACATTACAAATTGTTTCATTTTAATTAGTTAAATAATTTAATTATTCATTGTATAAATTATTAAATAAATTCAATAGGCTTTTTATTATTAACTAATCATGTTTACAAAAATTATCTAATAACTTTCTTTACCAGCAGAGGCGGCTGGGAAATGCTACTTTCCTGCCCAGGCAGGTAAAGTGCAGTCATTCATGACTAATTACCAGCTGATCTGGGAAATGATACTTACTCGCCTGGAATTAGTTAAGTAATGCTTCATTTTCCTGCCGTGAGCAGATAAAAATCTTGCACACTCACACATATATATATATAAATATTTGTGTGTGTATTCTTATTCAGTACGTCCCCCCCCTTCCAAAAATAACGACGATATATATACAGACTTATATGTGTGTGTTTATACTTTCATTTATTACTTTTCGATACCTTACTTTCAATAATTCAAATTTAAAAATCGCGCTTAAAATAGTTCCTTTATTGGGCGCTTGAGGGTGCCTATCTACGTCGGCCATGTTTGTTTTGAAATTGCGAAGTTTATTTATCACGTTTTTGTTAAATAAATAATTTCGAGGAAGTTTTTTTTTGTATTTCAAACAAAGGAATCACGTTCCTTGTATCAAATAATATAAAATCCTCTCCAGTGAACAATTTAAGGTGAGTACTCCCGAATTTCTTTATATTTTAACTCTGGTATGGTTCTTTTTCACTTGTTCAAAAATTCCCTCAAGAATATACTCGAGAACTAGACATTCCAACCTAATTATTTCCAAGTGCAAATACGTAAATATTGCTGAGCAAAGAAAATCCTTTAAGGACAGTGGTTGGGCTAGTGAATTGTATTTTTAACTTGATGAATTCAGTCACAGCATTAGAAGTGCTTAACGCCATTACATCAGAGCAGTCTGTAGCTATTTCAGTTGGACGAGTCGAACCAGTATACCTCTATACCATTAGGACAAGTAAGGAAACTATAAACAATTTCGTCAGACTGGTATCTGGTTTGGCATAAAACTATCAATTAGTTCCTTCCTTCCAAATTTGAATAAACTGATACAAATTAAATACAAGTTTGTATTAATTGGATTTAATTTTTCATAAGCAAAATTTTTTTTTTATACAAGTTCTTTATTGGCAAAAGTACTCCATGCTACTTACTCAGTACATACTACAGAGTCATACTTACTCCATGCTTAAAGTAGAATTCTCCTCTCTCTTTGCACTGAAACAGTTGATAACCATTCAAACATGTAACCTAAGCTTTTGACTAAGAATCCAAATCAGAAGTCAGCACATCTAAACCCGATGATTAAGTTTTCTGCCAAGCTTTAACTTTCTAGCATAAACATTGCAGGAGTTATGCCTGACACACACACACACACTTTATGACAAATACTACTTAAAATATCTCAAGAACGCCTAAAATAGATTATATTGTTGAAAACAAAAATATGTGTTAGGCAAAATTGTATTCTTTAAATACTGGGAAAGAACCTTCTTCAATAATGCTAAATTCAACCCTTGGTGATAAAACTTATTGTTAACAATGACATAGCCCAAAATACTGTAGAACATAAACTTATTGATTCTATTCAACTATTATTACAAAATAAATCACTTAATTAATAAAGGTGACAGGAATAGTTTGTGGTAGGTTATGTAACTAACACCGTTTTAAAAACACCTTAAAACATGAAGTTGGAGCCCTGTGTCCCCCCTGGTTTATTTCCAATTCTACAAACTGAATTCCAAGAGGCATTCATCCAAATCATATCCTTCCCTTCTTTAATTTAAAATGCACATTTTTAAACCATCAATATTTTTTCTTTTTAGTACAAGATACTACTGCTCTTATAAGTGGTTAATAAAGTATAATGAGCTTCTCCGATCGTAAGTATAATTATTATAGGAAGGATTACACTGGACACTCATCTGATCCTCAACATTTAGATAATTTCATTCCTTATCAAGGTTACTTAAATAATGATTACAGCGACCCTTCACTTGAATACCCTAATAAGCCAAAAATTTACATTAACCCTAATTCATTATTATCATCAGGCTCTGTTCATATTAATAAATCTAAATTCAATATTAATGGAACTTCGAGTAAAAACTCAAGAGAAAAGTTAACTGAAAATAAGATTCATTATAATCCTAAATTTTTTCTGAGCTCAAGTTCTAATCAAGCAAATAAAATACATATTAATCCTTCTTTTGCTCAAAATTTAAATGTAGATTTGTCTAAATCTTCTAATATTTTTGTTAATTGTGAGGATGTTCCTTTATGTACTCTTTCCAAACCAAATTTTAGTGGCTATGAAGAAAAATGCATAAATATAAATAGTTTATCAAATGTTAATGATAACTTAGTTACCATTAAACCAAATGTTGTACCTCAATGTGAAAATAATGATCTCGTAACAAAAGTTGAAAATAACAATAGATATCATAATCTAAATGAAAAATTACCAGTTATAAACCAAAAGTTTTCAAAAATTTCAAAATATAAAATTAGTAGAGTTACTTCTAATGAAAACTCTAACTGTCCTCATTCTTTAGCAACTAAATTATCCCCAGTGATTCCTACTCGTAAACCGAGATTATCTGGATCTTTCAAAAAGATTGGTAAAAGAAAATTAGTGAGAAAATCATTAATTCAGCATTATATTGCTTCCCGTTCTAAATCTTTACCTTCCATGATGCTACTCTCAAGAAATTGTAACACATTTAAAAAATTAAAGTCAGTATCTAAGTATAAGTTAATACGAAAGAATTCTATAAATAGATCTATTGATAAATCCCAACAAAGAAAACATGTGCCATCTAAATTTAAATGGAATAAGTCCGTTAATATTAGTAGAAATGAGTTTGTCAAGCTTGGTAAGAGAAAAATTGTGAGGAAATCATTATTGCAATCAATTCTTGAGGCTAGAAGAACTAGGGTGTGTAATCCTGTTAAATATACGCCAAATAAGAAAATTTCAAGTACTAAATTGAAAATCAAGAACAGTGTAAAACCTGTAAGAAGTCGATTTAGGGTTAGAAATGTTGGAGGGCAATCATCTCAACAAGTCTCTGATAGGTATGTTAATAGTGACTTTATTTTATTATTTATTTTCGTGATAAAAAATGCTATCAGAATAGATTATTACATTAGATATCAAATGTATGATATACACTTAAACAGGCAATTGCTTTTGAATTTTTATTTGTTGTGTAGTTTCACAAAGCAATTACAAATATTCATTGTATTAAGCCTAATAATCAGTGCACTAACTGTTATGTCCATCTCTGATCTTGGCTGTTCCTTCAAACTGTCTTTGAGACAATTTATTCACCCTTGAAATTGGATTATTATGTAAAAGCCACATGAACACACTCAATATATTATATATATATATATATATATATATTATATTATATATATATATATAATATATATATTTTGAAAATTTAGTAATAGATGTTAATGGTATTTTAGTTCTTATTCTGAGTTATAATTTTAATTCATGGAAGTTAACATTAGTTCATGATTATTGATTTAAATTTTGTTTTTTATTGTTCCCCTTTTTAAAGTTCACTTGAAAAATTAAAAAGAGCTTGATTGGTTCAGATCAATATATTTTTTACTGTAGTGTGTAAATATACATACATAGTGTAGACTTAGTGTCAAAAAAAGATATAACAAACTTGAACAAAATTAAATATAACAATTTCTCTGATATGAAGAAAACCGTTTAAAATTTATTAAAATTTTCATGTTTGATTAAAAGCATTTGTTTTGTTTTTTAGCTCTATGGCAGGCAAATCGAATCTTTCCTGTAGCTACTCTAGGAAAAAAGGTAAATTTCTTAACAATATTGTATTTATTTATGAACCTACTTGTAATTTAATTGTTATTTTTGTTTTGTCTCTTCATATGCATTATAAGAATTATATTAAAGAATGCACGCAATTCATAGAGTTTGAAAAGT
This sequence comes from Microvelia longipes, assembly GCA_018340805.1. Lineage (NCBI taxonomy): Eukaryota > Metazoa > Arthropoda > Insecta > Hemiptera > Veliidae > Microvelia > Microvelia longipes. Next base: position 38,793,320 of record JACMZG010001908.1, read on the forward strand.
TAACTTTATTAACTAAGTAAGTGCAAGTATGTCCTGATTGGCATCACTAAAGTGTTATTTTAACCTTGCTGAAATGCTTATAGATTTTGTCACTTAATTTTTTGACTAAATATTTTTTATGGTCTATTTATAAACCTTTTTATTTTTCTTTTTAAGATGCTGGGACTTCTACTTCAATGTTTAGTAAATCTATTTTCTTTAGGATGCCTCCAACTCTGAGGGTTAAAATACGGTGAGAACAAATATTTTTTTATTGTAACTTGATCATTTAGAGTTTATTAATTCAAAATCTTGGTTAGGGTTGTCAGGCCTTCTAATTTCGGCGGGACATTCTTTTATCCTTCAGAAACTAAAAATGTCCCGATATTACCTATTTTTCATGAAATACAAAACTTGCAAGGATTTTTCATTTGTAATATTATAATGTTAAAAACAGTTATTCTAAAGGAGTTGCATAAATGAACTTCTACCCCCCCCCCCCTCTCACTCTACCTGCTTGCCAGATTTGCCCTGCTCGATCTTGGCTGAAATCTGGTAACCCTAATATTGGTCTGATCTATTAGTAAAAATGCTATAGGATTACGGATGCCTGTTATCAGTAATTCTACTCTAAAGTAAACTGATAAATGTATTATTTTTAATACATTCCTTCTGAAAAATAAAAAAATCTTTTCAGATTTGAGCTTTATATGTAATATGCTGTCACCATGTTATTACCACAGTTTGTTTCTATTTTAATGCAATTTATATAAGTACATTTATTTAAATGTTTTTATAAAATAGTGTATTCTATTGTAATTTTTCTTGATATATACTCAGTAAAAATCAGGGGTGAACTGGCCAGCGAGGGCAGCCTTCCTTGTGCCCCTGAGCCAAAAATATACTTAAAGAAGAAACAACTAAAATTTAAAAATTCTTCTTCTTCTTTAAGTTTAAATAAACTTAAAGAAGAAACAACTTAAATTTAAAAAAATATTAACATATTAAATATTTTTAAACTTACAATATATAAATATATTTATTTATTAAAATTATGTAATATATTCATAACACCAGAGTCCCCCATTACTCTGAGGCCTAGGGCCTAAAGAGCTCCTAGACACAAATGTCTGTATAGTACTTAAAATCTTCTCAATTTGTTACATCAAACTAGGGTCTTTAAGGTCCCTATTTATTTCACCTGGACTTTAAAGGGCCCCTAACGGATGGCTAGAGCCTCAAGCCCATAACATACTTGATTAGGACCCTAAAGTAAAACATAATGGCCCCAGCTATGAAACATAAAATATTTTGACAGGATATAATTGTGCCTGAGTCAACTATTTATGTTTTGCAAAACTCAGTTGTATCAAATGATACATAAAATACTTTAATTAAATATTGCATTTAAATTAATAAACTTATGTTTATTTTATAGTAACATTTTTATTTTTTTAACTTCAATTTATTTAAATAATATAATTTCATTATATTTTTGTATTAAATATGAAAATTAAATTAAGCATGCAATAATCATTAATACTACTCCGGTTAAAAGTACACCCCTCTACTTAGGAAGGAAAATAGGACCCCCCTCCCCCCATTTGGCCCCTTGAGATGAAGGTTTAAACTCTCTTTGGTCAAACCCTCCTCGGGCCTTTTTGGCTCAGTCCGCCACTGGTAAAAAGTATTGGTTGTTTCATTTTAGATAACCAAAGCCACACCTTGGCTTTGTTTCTTTGTTGGCAATTAATCCTTGGATAAATTTCTTATTATATCAAAATGAATTTTTGAATCTTTATTATTTTGTTGACTGTTATAGGTATGAGGAGAAAAAAAGAAGGCTAATGCTGTTAAAGAAAGTCAACAATAGAAAGAAATGTTTGTATTTCAATAGATTTGGCTATTGTAAACGTCTTGAAGAAGGAACTTGTAAGAAAGTACACGATGCTAAGAATATAGCTATTTGTAGAAAGTAAGAGTTTACTTCTAGTTATTTAATAAAATAAGATTTATTTTAGTTCCCTGTGTGATTACAATGTAAAAATAATTGTGTTATGTATTCTCTTCTTTTTCTTACTTTGAATGTTTCAGTTATTTTTTTATCCTTTTACTTTCTACCTTTTTATAGGTTCTTAAAAGGGATATGCAGTGGTGATGGGTGCAAACTAAGTCATAACGTAGTAGCTGAGAAGATGCCCATATGTCACCAGTTTTTAGCTGGTGTATGTGTCCGTGCCACCTGTCCTTTCCTACATGTCAAGTTATCTCACGACCGACCTATATGTCTTGACTTTCTTCAAGGCTTCTGTCAGCATGGTGATAATGTAAGTTAATTACTATAAATTATTGCTTTAAGGAATCAATCATATCTGTTCAATCAAATTATGTATAAATACTTTTTGGAAATGACCTCAGAATCAGCCTGTGTAAAGATTATACAGACTGTGGGAATGTATAACAAGAATTATTTTTTGTCATTTAGTGTTTTAGTTTTCATTTTGATATAATGAGCAGGATTGCTGAATTCCAAAACTTGGTTATTCCACTCTAATTCAACTGAACAAAGCTGAATGAACCTCTTTTAATTTTGTTTACATTATTTAGGTAAATAATGTAAACATTTTAAACATCATTTAAATTATAAATAAATATATAGATTGGAACAAAATATGCGAATATATAGATAAACTAAGCTAGCAAATTGTAGTTTTTTTTATTTTGTCGCTCCTACAGCCTAACCTACTGAGCATATTTTGATGTGGGGACTTTTAGGGTTTATTTTGTGGTCGTGTGCTGTCCTACTTAATAAAATATCTAAACCCATACAAGAAGTCATGAAATCAAAAACCACTAGGGTAGTAAAAACTCCCCGCCAAGTACTTGGTCCAAGAGAATAGGGAAGTCAACTTTTTTGTCCGGCCAAGTAATGTCCGTTTTGGTTGTAGACATCATTGGCGTTTCAAAATTAAGTTGCTAGGTTAGCAATATTAAAGGACATTATTTAAATTATGAGGCAATTATCAGCTTATTTTCCTTGGCAGCATGCCAGAAAAATGATTTAACTTTAGAGGTAGTGTTCGCAAGGGTATCTAGGGTCTAGTTCCTGACTATATCATTTCATTTCCTGACTATATAGTTCCTGACCCTTATATTTTCATTCATTTCTTTTGTATACTCCTGGATCTATGAAGGTAAGTAAAACTGCTACAATTATAACAACTGCTAAAATGAATCGCCATGAACACCTAAATTGTTGAATATCTCAAAATATAGCAAAAAAACCTGTACAACTCCACACTGCTAGCACACCCCCTAGGAGAAGAAGCAGATGATTGCCTCCCAATTTAAATAAGATCCTTCAGTATTGCCAAGCTAGCAACTTTATTTTAAAATCCCAATTACCATCTCCAATCAAAACAGGCTGGACTTAGCAGGACAGAAAAGTTGATTTTCACACTTTTGGACAAAAGACAGGGAGTTTCTTTTACCATGCAAGTGGTTTTCTATAAGATATGCATTATTTTGCATCCATTATAAATATAATTTCTATTGAAATAATATTTGGCAGTAAAGACACATCTTTGACTCTTTGTTTAAATGATCTGTTTCTTTCTGTTGCAGTGTACTAAAAGACATCAATTTATTTGTCCTGTATGGGCTGAAAAGGGCTCTTGTTCTGTTGAAAAATGTTCCTACCCTCACCCTCAGTCTACAAACAATAGGACTGATGTTTCTGACATTAATCCTCAAATTAAACCTGTTGTTAAACACCAATCTGTGGAATGTATTAAAACCTCTGAAATAAAAACTCAGGACATCACTAAGCTATCTGATGAAAGCAGAAGTAGATATTTTACCGAAATTAAAAGTAATCTTCTAGATATAACTGAAAATGAAAATAATGACGAAAGTAAGCTGGATTTGAAGGATAACACAAATTCAGTTTATGAAAATGAATCGTTATTATGTTTTATTCCGTTTTCTTTTCACGAGCAAGCATAATAAAGCATTTTCAATGTTAATTTATTATTTATTTGATATTTTAAATTTCAAAGATATTCTTTAGGAAAACAATGAGTTGTGAAATTGCATTTTTGGGATTCTTCAATTTTAATAATAAGTAAAGACATTATTTTATTTAGTTATTTTAAAAATAGATTTTTGTACTTGTGAAAGAAACTAAAATGGAGTAATTGTAGTTCTCATTTCTGTGACATTTAATTATGTATATTTCTATTTATTTTTTTAGAGCAGAGAATATTAAAAACTCCCAATAAAGTGAGGGAATTTGTATAAGCTGATAAGGAGATAAATCTGTTTAAATTTATTTTGTTAAACAGATTCTATTTTTATTTATTTTTTCATTTATTGTTGATTATTGTATTTTTAAAGATTTTATTTTGTATTTATTTATCTTTATTTTGTGAGTGGATTCTTAATAACTAGAATGTGTTATATGGTATTTCCGCTAAAAAATGTGCTTCTATCTTTTTAAATCTAATAGATAGTATTTTATTTAATTTTAGCCAATGGACACAAAATTAAACATAACTTTATTTTAACTTATTTATATATTCCTATTTCCTTCTTTAGGAAATATATTCCTTTTTTAGGAATATATTCCTATTCCTTATTTATATATATAAGTCCTGAGTTACATTTTCCCTACTAACAATCTATGTTTCTAGTTGCTAATTATGTTTCTACTCGACAATCTTCTTTGTGAACTAACAATTTGTTGAGGCTGTATTTTTCATCCACTGATGATGATCTTTAACATTTACTTATATATTTAAAATATTTTGTACCTGTATTACTTATTTGAAAATAAAGGTCTTTCAAATTTGAAATTGAATGTAGTTTTGTATACAATTTTACAAATAACTAGTGATAAGCATGGTCAATGTAATACAAAATTTAATTTTAATACAACAAGTATATCCATGATTTTTTGTGGATCATAAAAGTTAAGCAGCATTGAGCGTGGTCAATGCTGAATGAAATCCGCTGAGAATGAAACAGATGCATTTACTGTCCAAGGACATGCTACAGTATGAATTTGGCGAATTGTATATTCTGAGGACGAGCGAAGCGAGTCTGAAGCAGAGAGGATGAGCGTAGCGAATCCAATGTGATGAGGAAAAGTTCCGAGGTACCCATTACCTGATTTTTTATTATTCATATATTTGAACAAAGTATTCTTGTTTTATTTTTTAAACTATTTTTTTACACAAAATGGATTTAGAATAAAAATAAATGCCATAGAGTAATTAAATTAAAATTATATATTTTAAATTACATTATTTACAAAATATAAATAAAAATAAATAGTTATTATTTACAATTAAATCATAGTAATCACATTGAGCTTTATAATATGATTAAATCCACTAAAAATTGTACCCAATTTTTAGTTCAAAGTCAAATTTTAGTATCATTTTAATATGTACTAGGTAAAGTCTGCAAAAAGTTTGTGTTCTTGTTCTATGTATGACCTTAAACTTTTATTTGGTAGAGCCACTGATTAGGTACTATACATTCCTCTATGGGTAGAGCAAATAAACTAAAGTGTAAGTATCTTCAGTTCCTAGCAAGAGATCTAAATACTATATTGTTTTAAGTGAAATATGATATGCATGCCCAACATAATAGTGGTAAAAAAATATTGTAATCTTCCTGTTCAAGTATTCGTGGCAAGTTTCAAAATTGTATTTTGTCAATCTTATGGTGGGCTGTAATATATTGTTTTTGTTTTCATACTTTTTGCTGCAAATGTTTTAACTTTTAATTCATTCTTGAGTGGATTTCTTATTTTTCCTTCTCCTCTTTGCTTTGCTTGCTGATAAAATTTCACAAGCTTGTTGTACCTCGTAAAATTTCTCTTGTGCTTCATTTTTAAGTGCTGGATCTTTGACTTTATCTGGGTGCCATTTCATCGATAATTGACGACACTTAGTATTAATTACTGTTTGATTTACACCTGAATCCAATTCTAATACCTGTAATAAAAATATGTTTTATTTAATTTAATTTTTTTACCATACTCTACAAATTAAAATTAACAGTAAGGAATAGTCCAAGGAGTATTATAACTTGCCAGTAACCTAAAATTAATTGAGAGTAATACTCAGACCAAATTTACTGTCCATTATTCACATGCTTATGAAATTCACTCTTCCTTCTTGTCATTTTATTTTTTTTTTTTTTTGTAAATTTGTAAAGGAAAAATTAATTTATGAGGTTTAAGTCATGGATGAAGGGGGTGGTGAATTTTCGGAAGGGGGGCTCTTCGATATATATGTCTGTGTCTCTGCAAGATTTTTATTTCACATATGTTTCTATGGGACACAATAACCATGTTGTTTCAATATGGTTGTTGTGTCTTCACCATGTTGTCTTCAACCAACAATAATGACAGCAAAAAAATCACAAAACTTCAAAAAGTTGTTTGATCAGGCTGAAATATTAACTTGTAATATTTATAATATAATAAAATATTATAATTTTATTATAAGATTTATAACAAGATGTTATCAGTTGTATTTTCTGATATTATCTATTGACATATATAACAAAATGTAAACAAATTACATTTTTAAGGAACTTGTGATGAAATGAATGTATTTTTGTTGCAATAATTTATTTCATATTTTATAATCAGTTTCTGGTTATAATCAGAATTCAAAGAATGAGCGCTAGAGGAGTTCATCATAATCAGAGTAATGAAAAAAGTCTCTCCACTGGTGTTAAAAATTTATTTAAAATAAAGCATAACCGGCTTTCAACCAACTAAAGGTCATCATCAGTGCCTAACAAACAAATAAATAAAAGAAATTACAAAAAGGTAAAAACAAAAATCTAGAACTAAGTTAAAAATATAAAATGACAAAAACAAAAAACGCATTAAAACAATATAAATATAAAACATACCGGTGAGGTGTTAGGAAGCTATGTTTTGAGTCTTTTCTTACTGTTGACTGTTATTAGACTAACCTTATCGTATTGAAGAGGGGGCGTTATTTTAGCTAGCTCTCTTATCAGATCAGAACTCGCCCCTCTATTGTTCAAGTTAAGGTCACCCATAACCTGACGGCTCCTAAAAATCTCAAACTTCTCCAAAGCATCCATTTTCCGGCCCATTAACAAAATGCAGAAACCCTGCCTGGTGGTCGGATTGTAAGTGTCCTTCTTGCGTTAAATGCTGGAAAAATTTGCTTGAACTATTGCTCAGGTGCTCGCGAGCCCTAGTACGCAGGTTCCTACCTGTTTGGCCTATATATTGAGCACTGCAGGTACCGCATTGTATCATATAGACACCACTTTTTAGCTCAGGTTCTACAGGGTCTTTAAAACGACAAATTTGAGATCTTAGGGTGTTATAACTGCTGTAACTAACCTTAAACTTGTTACGTTGTAATACAGAAGCAAGTTTTTGGGATAGCTCACCCACATAGGGTGAGCGTTATTGGTAAATAACGCCCCCTCTTCAATACGATAAGGTTAGTCTAATAACAGTCAACAGTAAGAAAAGACTCAAAACATAGCTTCCTAACACCTCACCGGTATGTTTTATATTTATATTGTTTTAATGCGTTTTTTGTTTTTGTCATTTTATATTTTTAACTTAGTTCTAGATTTTTGTTTTTACCTTTTTGTAATTTCTTTTATTTATTTGTTTGTTAGGCACTGATGATGACCTTTAGTTGGTTGAAAGCCGGTTATGCTTTATTTTAAATAGATTTTTAACACCAGTGGAGAGACTTTTTTCATTACTCCGGGTTATAATCAGTTGACGGCGAGTGAAAATAATGCGGGGATCCAATGAGATTAGACCTGGGTATAAGGTTTGCCTCATTTTCATATGAGGCAAACCTCATTGGTTGCTCAATAATATTTTCCCATGCTGTCAACTGACTGTGTGTAATACTCTAGACTTAAAATTGATTTGTACCTTGTAAGCATTATATTCTCCTGTTGGGTCAGATAGTTCAACTATCATGCGCCATACTTCAGCCCATCCATGTACTCTTGCATATGCGTATGTATCCATTAACGATTGCCATAAATCAGTCCACCATGGTGATGTGAAAAAATGCTTCATTGCCTCCTATTAAATGAAAAATGAGAAAAAGTTAAACTAACTTAAAGGCATCACTGATAATGATTTCACTATTATTGGTAAAATTGTAATTAGCAGAGCATTGCAATTTACAATTGCATTTTAATTTGCAATTGTAAATTGTCTCCTCTTCCTGATGGATTGGAAAAGGAGACTTCCACCTTAATATCCCCAGTTTAAATAAATAAATATTGGATTGTTAATATCATGTGCATCCCTTTCTCCAAAAAGGTTTGTAATAGATTGAATCTAGTAGTAATTCTGATCATGTAGGAAAAGGAGCATATATAGCCATAGGCAGTGTCTAAAACAACATATACTTACATGAATAGGAATTTCTTCTCCATCCATTTCTATTGTTCCGTTAAAATAAATGCTACATCCTATTAGAAATACTGATAAACAAATGACTGATCCCACTATGCATGCTCGGCTGAAAAATTAAAGTATAAAATTATTATGAGTTATGTAAATTATTCTACATTTTTGTGGAGTTAATCAAATGTACAGGAAGTCTTTATAATAGAACTAAAGATTTATGCTTCTTTGACATGTTACCAGATAAAAGTACGTCATATAAATTACCAGGGCTGTTGAAAAAACTTAACATACTCTTATGTTTACTTCTCTAAAACTCCAGTCAAAAAGTTCATAACGCTATTATTATGAATGAAGAATTATCCTATTATTAAGATTTTCCTTCATTGTAACACTTCACAACTAAATACTGTAATAAATATAAGCAAATTTTCCAAAGTGACAAATGAATCAGTTTTATGTTTAATTTATTTAAACGATTTTATCCAAAACTTATTGGACACACAATTTTTAGGGTCACGCTTCTAGCTAATAGTTGCCAAACTGTTTCTTTACACGTTAATCTTCTCAATAAATAGGCAAAGTTTATAATATTTATTCCAAAAGTCAGTTAGGACAATTCTTTATTCCCCCTCCCCCCCTCAAAAAAGAATCCAATATATATGTATATTAACCCTCAAAAAAGGTTAAGGGGAGACTTTGCTTTCAATATTTTGTGGTAAAGGTTCAATTTGTTTTGTTATTTTCTATGACAAACTTATCTTAGTTAATACTAACTGTGCTAAAGTTTTCTTGGGTTTGACAGTTCTCCTCCATTTCTTAGCCCTCCAATCAAACATAGCAGCTGATGCAGCTATCATAACTGTGAAGGTAACATCATCCTTGTATTTACTATACAAAGGGTAGGCCCCATAAGCTCCAACCAAAGCCCAGAATATTCCGCCTTCCTCGTGGCCTATATTTCCAACACTCCAGATACCTGGTGGAAAAGTTAGTAACTCTTACATTCGGATGGATTTTTTTTCATGGTTTTGACATTTTTGTTAAAAACCAATTTCAATTTAGAGAATTTTTGTGGAATTTACTACTAGACAACTTTCTTCAAAAAGGTTTTGCTGAGTCTGATTGAGTCAAGCACACCATTAAGTATGGTTTGCTCTGATTTCTCACATTCTTGTGTAAGTGGACCTTGAATTCCTGATGGAGAAGTACGTTGTTAAAGTAGAATGAGGCCATTTAAATTTTTTTATAACACTGTTAACCATGACATTAACCTCCTAAAAGGTTTATTAACTTTAGGTTATGGGCTAACTAGTTATAGTAAGATGTATCTACTCTAGTCAGTGAACTGTTTCTCCTGGCTATGCTAGAAAGTGGCTGTCAACAATTTACTACATTATTAGTTTAATTGTATCAGTGTAATTTTCTTACCCACTGCACAGGTGATTGGTACTACGATAGGTATCAGCCATGTCCAACTTATTCCTAGGAATTCCTCTTTAGGTATAGCGGATCCAGCTACTGTAGCAAATAAGTATGCTACGACGATGGCTCCTCCAAACCTTAAAGTTGATACTGGTGGCTGTTGATAAACAAAAGGTTCTATTAAGTTTATATCATTTGGCATAAGTGTATTCTTGATGATGATGTATTCTTCGTTCACACGCGGGGTGTAGCAGGGAGTTCACCCCCCCCCCCAGCAGTTGTGGTGTAAATGGGGTATTATCACAAGTAATAATATCTATATGCTATAATCAGTATCCAGAAAAAATACATAAATACTTCATTTATGAGCATTATTAATAATCCATGGAATGAGAACTAATATTATGGAAAAATTACCCAGAGGATAACCGTAAAACATTAATCCCCATTTGCATAAATTTATCCCCATTGGCTTACAATTGCCAAGAAATTAGTTTTTTAAGTGACTAATCAAGTTTCAAATGTGGTCTACCGCCATTTATTTTGAGTTAGTTATGTATTGTATGTTAATTTATTATTAATTTAAGTAATGTATTTTGAGTTAGTTATGTAAAAAAAAGTCTAAATAGAGATTTTAAAGATTTTTTTTATCGCCGTAAGGTTGGTCAGCCTGTAATAAATTCTAGAGTCATTCTCGTTTTCCCTTAGCGTTTTTAAGCATAGTCAATTTTTACTGAATAATCTTGATTGTTTGAGTCTTTTTTGGGTATTTTTGAAATTAAATTCAATTTGAATGTAGTCAATATAGTATTAGTCTTTAGTAATACGTGAAAGAAGCTGAAATGAATCCGTTGTAAAAGTTTTAAGAAGCATCCATAGGTTTTGAATTCGTAAGTACATTTTTACTGTCCTAACTAAAGTAGTCCTAATCCTAAATTATGTGAATATAGGGAAACCGGTATTTTATCATCCTCATTCGTTCCAGGTGATTTTCAACAAGGTATCTGTTACAGTTGTTATCTCTCTTACAAAAGAGTAACAAAATGAGTAACAATTTCTCTGTTAATTATTCCCCCCTTGTTCTCGGTAGAGAGTTAAATCATGTCACGAAAATCAGAGTTATGGTTCAATTGTGCTGACCAGAAAATGTAACATTTTTTGATCATATTATATATTACTGCCATCAAAAATTTAAATAATTATTAACAAAAAAAATAGTTTAGTTTATAGGTTAGGACACTGAAGAGACTGAGACAAGCTTAGAATAATACTATATATAGAAGGAGCACTACTGATAACACGAAAGCCGGTTCACTGGTGCAACTAAGTAATGCTGCCACCCTAACAATATACAATTTTCTAAAAAAAAGTTGGCAATACTTCCGGTTGCTGAATTATTATGTTCTATTATTAATTAATGATTGATTATTCATAATATACAAATATAAATAACGGTGCATTACAATATTTTAAGCATTTTAAATTGTAGTTTAACGTATTTATTAAAATTATATACAAATAGTAGTCCTCGTCAACTAAATGTAGATTCTCGTATTCCGCCACCCTTTTGCCATCTAAGACCAGTTTTATTAAATACTCTGCAGGTGTTTTAAGTTATTATATTTGTTCTTTACGATCTTTCTTCATTAATAGATATTTATGACAAATATTTAAAATAATGTTTTGTTGTCAGGTTGGCAGCATTACTTAGTTGCACCAGTCAACCGGCTTTCGTGTTATCAGTGGAATTACATTGTGTTTACGGTCCTGTGCTCCTTCTATATATAGTATTATTCTAAGGAGACAAGTCTCTTCAGTGTCCTAACCTATAAACCAGGCCTGTACAAACTTATCTAGCAAAGGGCCGCTTAGTCTTTTTACAGCCTGTCGCGGGCCGCATTCCTTAAATTTTAAAGTATGCTAAACCCGCAACAAATTGCAGTTACGCTGGTGTTAAAGTCAAATTTATTCTCAAAGAATAAGGATTGGGGAACTTTAGCACTAAACAGAAAAACAAAACTGAGTATCTTCGTCAGATCTTGAAATATAGCTAAAGACAAATTTTGCTAGAATACTAGGTGTAAAAATAATTTTATAAAGTATTCCTATGAAATAAAAGATCAAAGGGATTGTATTTTATCAACTCCTTTTCGGCAATTCACAGAAGGCAAAATAGCTTTTTTTTATCTTATTATTGAAATAATAGTGAAAATAAAAAAATCACTAAAATAATTAGAATTCGCCAAATCTGACAAAGAGAATTGATATAAAAGGCGGCCACTCTTTATGTAATTGTTTCTTATCTTACTAGTTTTTGTTTCTCCAAATTTTAAAGTTAAAGTAACAATCCATTATTTCCTTATCTTGGTATCTAATTTTTCATAATAATTTTGAATTAAACAATTTATTTGCTTATACCTAATATTTTATTTTATCTTCTTTCCAAACATTTTAATTTTGCCCGCGGGCCACATAAAAATGCTCCGCGGGCCGCATGTGGTCCGCGGGCCGTAGTTTGCCCAGGCCTGCTATAAACTATAGAAGTATCATGGAGACCAATAATCAAATTAATAGTTTATTTTATCATTTATTGGTCAAATATTGTTATGAATTTTCAAAATTTAAAGGCTACAAGTTCTAAGCCTTATTGATTATAAGTTATAATATCTCTTATTGACTAATAATCTAGTATTATTTATAATTATAAATTATTATATTTTTTTGTTCATTGTGCAACTGGATCTCTTTCTCTTACATTTGAATTATGAAATCATTTTAAGCATTATATATTATTCCAGCAGAGGGCACGGTTTACTCTGGTAAAACTGCGTTCTGATTACGTAATTTATCATTTGTTGGAATAATATTTTGTGACTATATATCTTTAGAGGAGCCTATAGAATAAACACACGTATGTTTCTGTAGTGAAATTAAAAATATGGTCGAAAAACCATTGGGGGTCATTAAAAAAAGTAAATAGTCAAAATTGTTTTCGTTATTTACCAATCGTTTGAGCATTATAATCCCATTAAGAATAATTATGTTTATGTGGAGTTTAGATATCACCCTCACCTCCTCCGCTTCCGTCATACGAACTCTCTCTTAAGAGCCATTTTCTGGTGATAATTTGAAATGGTTGTTGTAATTTACCAGTTCGACATATTACTGGTTTATATAAGTGGCATACTGCCACGATGTAAGCGAATTTTCAAATGTATTATAGTTTAACACATGGCTAAAAATGTGACAGCCAGTTGACAGCGTTGAATATATATTATATATATATATATATATATATTATATATATATAAATATATATATATATATATATATATATATAGGCCATTTAAATTCTTTATATCACACTTAGTTCAACCCATCTTATTGTGATACTTATTACATCTGTCAATAAGAAATTAGTACACATTATAAAAAGTATAGGTACATAACATATATAACGGCTAAATTCTCTTACAGCTTTACTAATTTATTAGTGGGAATAGGTTTGGTCTTAAAAAATTAAAAAAACAAGCAATATGAATGAGCGGGCATATGTTGTACATTTCTTTGCACTGGACTTGAGTCCTTCTCTAACCTGCATTGCTGGTATTAGGATGATTCAATCTTTGGTTTGGTTATTTACTCGATTTGTCAGACTAGATTGAGAACGGTTTGCATAGTTCCGGTCAAGTGATTCCAGAATAGCCCAATGAAAATGAAACATTCCTCGTATTATTATTCCAGGAAAAATTATTCTTGGTTTTGGCGGCTTATTTGAGTTAATCGGCATCGCGCGAGGTCTGAAGGTGGAAGGGTGGACGCTGGGATAATAACATCTTTTCTGTCTTAGGACGGGTAAAGCTAGTCGGAACATATACTAAATTATAAATGAGGCGTTCTTCATATTCTGGAACCACGCTTAGGAAATCCGATATGTTTAGGAAAAAGTTCGGATGAGGAATACCGTTCCCGATTTTTGTCTCATTATGCGGACATTAAGGGGACAAATGGCCAAACCATATTAGCGATTGGTTTCAAGATTATGTCAAATATGTTTGACAGACTGATGGTAGGGGTAAACTTGAGAATTTAGCTTTAATAAATTTCTGGTTTTGTAAATTATATTATATAGAATGTTTAATGAAATGAGTTGAAGTTTTAAGACCACAAATGAATATAATAATGGATTAATATACAAAACTTTGTCACAAGACTTAAAAAAATATAATGTTGTCAAACTTGATATTTTATTTAATGTGGCTCAAACGGGTTTGCACTATGGGGGTCCTTAGTGCAAACCCGTTAGTTTGCACTAAGGACCCCCATAGCGCAAACCCGTGTGAGCCACATTAAATAAAATGTCAAGTTTGACCACATAATGTTTTTTAAGTCTTGTGAAAAAGTTTTGTATATGAAGACTTCGTTTCATTATACCACTCAAGTGGGTACCTGAGTGGCCTAATGCTCTGGTTGATATTATACCCTTGGTTTAAAAAAAAACATAAAAATAATGTGACTCAGGCCCGTAGCCAGTCAAAACTTGTGGCTGGCTTACCAATCCCAGAGGGGCACCTTCACACACCTTTAAAGGCCTTTTACACTAAACTACTTCGTCAAAGGAAGCAAACTTTTTCTACTGGTTTTTCCAGCCTAAGGTAGCCACTTAAGGCCTGTAGTCAGGGCTGATGTAGCTTCTATTTCTGTTGTTTCTAATTGTTGTTCTAAAAAGAACAACAATATGAACTGTTATATATTTCGTGTGAACGAAATATATAATAAACACTGTTAATATTAAGATACACGTGATAAATTTTATTCAGCAATAATAGTATTTAGTCACTTACCTTTAGCAAAGATAAGACATAAATCATTTAGTAAATGTATACTCACTTTTTGAAAGTATCTCATTTTCTCCGACAACTGAGCCATATACTGAGCATCTTTATTTGCATCCTTAACATATTCCGGTATCATGATAATATCTCTGATCCACCCGCACCCAAAATATCCTCCTAACGTTAACCACCATAATACACCTTGCAAATCTCTCCCTAAATAGAAATGATGAAGGCCGAATAATCCTCCTACGAGCCAAAGCAAGTAAGTGGTAAATACACTCTTTTCCGAATACATCACAATGCGTATACTATCACATTGAGATCGAATTTGAAATTATTTATAAAAAAATGACCACGGACAAATTATTTTCAAGTTTTGTTGAGACCACGTCAGGTATTACTGAAGAACTCAGGTCGAAATGTGGGTTATAGAGAGTGACTCAGGTAACGGAACTTATCTTCCATCTCGTTCTATACTTTTACTTGATTTATGGGCCTTCTGGTTCTGTATTAACTTTCACTATTACGCATTTAGCCATAACTCTAAACACACAGAAAACACAGTTTTTACCTACCATCCAAAACATAATTGCAATATATATCAGAAATTATGTTTCCATTTATGAAGGTATTAATACATTGACTGACATATATCTTTCAGGAGATTTTTATTTTACATATCTTTCTTTCTTTTCTCTTAATACCAGATACCCCACTACATTTATAAGTTTACATTTGCCTTTATGTTTTATTATTCTGCAAATTATCTCTGTATTATTATTGAACACTATTTGTTAAATGATAACAGTTGTTATGTGTTATTTGTGTTTAATACAAATTGATACATTTGAAATGATTGAATTGATTATTAATAATATATTGTATGTTTAATCAATTTGGTCTATAGTTGCCTACAGCTATAGCAATGGCCTATAGCTTAAAATGACTGTCAGATTTATATTTCTAAATTGTTTTATCTCTGGTACTAATACTAACAAACGTGATTAGATTTTAGCTTGAATGTCGAATTGAGTTGTTGTTTCAAATCCCACAATGCTTGCCGCAGGATTTGAGAGCCAAGTTTTACTAAAGCCTCACTTTATGTGCCTAATTATAAAACTGGTGTTACGCCACAGGTAAACAACCTGTGGCTACCTTTACCTTTGGTACACCGATTTATTTTCCTTTCTTCTTTTTGGGAGAGGATCTATAGAGGTTTAAGATAAATAGCAATAACTTGATAACCAGATATAAATCTACTCCCGGCAGGAAAATGAGTTATAAACAATTATATATAACTACAATTTAGATAGGAGAGTTGTATTTCCCTGATTTGTCCAAAATTAACAGTCTGGTTAAGCATCACCTGCCAGAGATAAAGTTACGTTTAAAATACAATAAGATATTTGTGCTTAAAATTTATACTCAAAATTTGTTTCCTGACTCTTTAAGTTAGATTTGGAGTTTGGCTAACATTTAATGCAATTATATATTTAATGTCATTTTAATATTTAATTTATAGAAAGTTTTAAATACAATATATTTTTAGAGCCTTCCAAACATTTGAAGCAGAATTTTAGATCGTTATTTAGTTTATTTAATGTAAATTTGTATAGCAACACTGCTGATAACAGGTTACTTTCCTAAGCTACGTCAACCAAACCGACCAACTCACTTTTTTTATTTTTGTTAATTCAAATGTACTTTATTTCGAGATTTTTTATGTAATTAATAGTTTTATATTTATTTAAAAACATGTATAAATATCTTGTTATCAGTCAATTATTATTATTGACTCTACTTCAACGTGCAGCTGGATATTTCGTCACTGTAGATGCACACGCTGAGGAATGCTTCTACGAAAAGGTTGAAAAAGGTACGAAAATGAGCTTAATGTTTGAAATATCAGAAGGTGGATTTTTAGATATAGACGTTAGAATTATGGGACCTGATAATAAAGTTATATATCAAGGCGACAGAGAAACCAGCGGTAAATATACCTTCTCTGCCCAGCTGCCCGGTGTCTACACGTATTGTTTCAGTAATCAGATGTCTACTATGACTCCTAAAGTAGTTATGTTTAATATGGATGTCGGCGAAGCACCCAAAGAAATCAACGAAGCTGGGGATAAAGAGCAAGCAGACCACGACAAAATGGAAAATATCATAAATGAACTCACTGTTTCACTAACAAGCGTGAAGCACGAGCAAGAATATATGACTGTCAGAGATAGGATACATAGATCTATTAATGAAAGCACCAACTCAAGAGTTATGTTGTGGTCAATATTTGAAGCTCTAGTCCTGGTTACGATGACTATCGGTCAAGTGTACTACCTGAGAAGATTCTTTGAAGTTCGAAGGGTTGTTTAAACTATTTGTCATCAAAGTTTGTGTAAATTTGTTTCCATTTTGTATCATTTGTACATTATCAAACTGTCAATCTTGATTTTACTTGATGAGTTTACTGAAAATGTGTTGTTTTATAGCTTGACAAAATATTTTTTGTACTAAGATAGTATCTTGTCGATTGGCATTTTTTGCTCAGCTTATCATGAAGTACACTATTAACTTGGATGGCAAAGTGGAATATTCAACCTTGATGTGCGTAAATAGTACTGTTCTTTCAAAATTTGATGTACTTTTTATGAATAGATTTTCTGATTATAACTCAAGAATTATATGACCCAATTATAATCAATTAATGGGTGTGATGTTTGTAAGACTTTCCAGCTCTTTAGTTACCAGTTGTATGCTTTACATTTCATGCTGCTCTAAGTTCTGGTGTATATTTTGAACTGAAATAATTTCATTTATGTTAAAGGATAGAAGAGATCTATGTGACTGCTTTATATTATTATTATTTTTACTTAATTCAAATCACAGCAGCTGTTATATATGTATAATAGACTTTAAGTGATTAGCGTAAAAAGCAAAATGATGTGCTATGATTAACAGCATAATTATAATACATAAATGTAAACGTGTGTTCTAATTGAATAGTAGAAAATTTCAAAAGAGGTTCTGTTCTTAATGGTTGAATAAATGCTATTATTTCAATCTGAAATATTGAAATAATTAGGTCGTGTATTTTTAAACGATAGCTGTTACTTATTGTTAAGATTTTTTAATATTAAGAAAGTTTCTTTGAGGCGTTTAGGTCAACATGTGGTCATTGTTTTCATACCTTACTAATGGGTGAGATTTATAAAAAAAAACCCTGTACTAAGCGAAACAAATTTAATCTTAGTGTAAACTTAGGTTTGGCAGTCTTTCGATCAGCTCAATAGGTAAAAAAATAAAAAGTAAAAAAATCAACACAACAACTATTGACAACTGTTGAGTCAATCTGCTATGTGCTAATTGCTATCAAAATGATTTTATTTCTAACATACTCAATCTTAGCTAGGTGCACTTAACCTAGTTGTGTAAATTATTAAGACTTTTAACTTAAATCTTTTTCATTGTTCTTTTTGAAGCCACCTGTAAAATCAAGATTCAATCCAAGTATTACCTTTCTACTCAATTAATGCTAATTTAAATAAAAATGTCATAATTTCTATAAGATTGTTCTTTATTTCTTAAAACTATTTTTATCATGTTAATTTATTTATTCGATTTAGCTATGTGGTCTGATTTGTAAATTTTATTGTTAAAAAAGGTGTGAATTTTTTTTAATATAAATATTTTTTGTATTTTTTTTTTGGTTTTGTTCAATAGGACACCCAATTTTATGTTTAATTTGTAGATTTAAGAGTTAACCGTAAAATGGTTATTGCACAAACTTACATTTATTATTAAATAAAAAAATAAGAAAGCCTTAGGTCGCTCCGCAGTCTTGGTACTTCATGCTCAGCCGCTACACCGCATCAGCCTCATTGTTGTTGTTTTACATCAGTTCTTTAAACTACTGACATACTGCCAAAATTTTAGCAAATTTCCAAATATGTTTGTTTGCTGTGTATATATGTAGTAATTTTCAGATTGATCTAAGGTGTTTCAGATTGATCATTTGAATCTGATTCATGCATCCACAATAATGATTGGATGCATCATAATTGTGGGTTAATGACATGGGTGTCCGCTGGAGGACGGTCAAACTAATCACTTGATCCCCTCTGGTAAATCAGAAAAGTAAGATTGACCTGCACTGCAAATTAGTAACAATTATTGGTTACTTTCTGCATTTTGTTTTATAAAAATAACCTAATTTTTTTAAATAGTAAATTTGAAATATTAAGAACTAGTATTTCCTTTATCATTTGATTCTACCGTGTATTGCAAAACATAAATAGTTGACACAATATAATTGTGCGAGAGACACCTAGGAAATGTAACAAGCAAAAAGCAATGCTATATCTGGGCACTGTTCCATCATTCGACATTCGTCATCATTGATAGCTTGACATAATGTCATGTCCCACTCTGTTTTGTTACGTCTAACTCATCAGGGTGCCGACAGAGCCTGAACTCACTCTGATCTTCAATAATTTCCAAAGAATATAATGTGAAGTATTTACCAGAGACAAGCGGTGCTCTCTTACCGCCATCATGCATGGTAAGCAAAACATATATCATTTGATATATGTCACAGAGTGGGACATGACATTATGTCGATGACATGTGTCTCTCGCACAATTATATTGTGTCAACTATTTATGTTTTGCAAAACAAGGTAGTATCAAATGATATATTTTTTGCTTGCCATGCATGATGGCAGTAAGAAAGCACCGCTCGTCCCTGGTAAGTACTTCACATTATATTCTTCGGAATTAATTGAAGGTCAGAGTGAGTTCAGGGTCTGTCGGCGCCCGATGAGTTATACATAACGAAACAGAGAGGGACACCACATTAAGTCGAGCCATCAATGATAACGAATGTCGAATTATGGAACAGTGCCCAGATGCAGCATTCCTTGTTACATTTCCTAGGTGTCTCTCGCACAATTATATTGTGTCTAGTATTTCGTTGTCAAAAGAATATCATATAAAGTTAATTAACAACACGCTCAAAATACTAACAAAATTGAAAAATATGTTTTAAGGTTGGGATAATGGAGTCATGGGATTTTTAGGATGGGGCTCACTTTGCTTGTAATAAGCAAAAGAGGATCGCTTTCCTAGCAATAGGCAAACATTTCTGAAATATCTCATTAGGTACATTATACAAGAGGCCTTTCATATTAACAACACCAACTTCGTCTTTCCACCAATAAACTGTAATTTAACTCTGAGCAGAGCCGGCTTTCAGCTATAATGCCATCTACAGTGCCGGTAAGATGTTGAGTCTTTTAATTCTTGGATGTTGAGGCCTTTCATCTATTGGTGGCCCTGCAGCCTTCACCACTCTTAGCGCCTCGACCGCTACGCGCCATCGGCCTTGGGGGTCGTGAGGTGCCCTCCATTAAAAATGTGATTTGATGACATAATGTTATATATGTCAATCGATAAAACCTGAACTAATGCTGTTATAAAATTTTTAAACTTCTTATGTGTATACATATAGTTGAAGTTGAACCATACATATTAATACTTGAGTTTAAAATTTCCAGCACGATCAATCAATTTTTTGAAGTTTTATCATTGTTTTGAAATTTTTGCTAAGTCATTATTGTAGTTACGCATATGTTATAAAAAATAGGGTTCAGGACATTAAATAGATCGATTTTTGTACTTAGTTTCATTTCGATCCAATTAAGCAGTATAATGGTATCGTGTCCCATGGAAACGTCTAGGAACAAAATCTCGTACATGCATACATAGATTGCTGTAAATATATGGGTGAATGTCTGAAAAGAAGCTCACATCACTCCCAAGATTGCTAAAGTGAAATGAAATATATATTTCCAAACTATAAGTACAAATGATTTAGTGCTGCCTAAGAAAAAAAGCTTAATTTGTTCTTGTCTGCAGCACTTATTTCTTACAGTATAAGTAGTTATATAGGAAGGAACCCTAGTTAAAATGTTCTAATATGTATGTATATCAGTTATTAATTATGGCTCTGGACATAAAAAATATAATGTAAAATAGAACTACTCTTGTAAGTTTTCCAAATTCTAAATTTTTTTTAAAAACTATAAAATAAAATGCTTTGTTTACTTAATTGTTATTATTACTAGTATACTAAAATTAAAATATATTATAATCATTCATACTCACATCCATACTTATTTTCAATCATCCACTTATTTAACTTTTTTATAAAACTACTTTTATCTTCACCATTTAACATTTCTTTCTCAAATAAATAGTATAAGATAATTACAGTATAGATAAAGTACAAGTAGTAGTATAGATAAATACTATTTCTTATAATAGTATATTATAAGATATGTTAAAAGGAGCATGCTTTGCTTGCTTGATTGTTGAAATTGAAAATTATGTATAGTAACAGAGGGACTCTGTTATATATGGTACTTCCCCCTGACGGCCTAATGTCGGCCATGAGGTTGGCTTTGTAGTTTATTTGCTGTATTTGTAAGAAAACATTGTAAATAAGGTTTTTCTTCTATTTCTATTTTCTAATAACAGAGGCTTGCTCGCTTGCTTTATAAATTCCTTATTTAATATGTTTGAAAGCACTTGCCTCGCTCGCTAAAGGTGTAAATAAATTAAAATATTTATTTAAGCGCAATAAATAAAATATTACATTATTTTTTTCAATACATTAACATTTATTTTAGTAAATCCCCACTCCTGTGGTTTGATGGACTCCTATCTCTGACTATTTTCAATGGATGCTGTTGACTATTGGTTTCTGAAATTATTTTTGAGACCTCGACTCTAGACTTAGTCTTGATTGACTGGCTTATTATTACTGGTTTCTTGTTGAAGAAACATGTTAATGATTATTATCCATTATAAAAAATAATTATTGCATCCATCTTGGAGTTTTTTTAATTTCATCTGATATTTATTTAAAATAACAATGCTTTTTAGATTGTGTCACATTCTAGTGAGTTTTATTGAAATTTAAAAGTGTTAAAAGTCATTTGTAAACATTAGTGCAAAAATTCATCTGCACTAATACTCAACATAACGCTTTATCAAACAAATTTATACTTTGTAGATGAAGTATAAAAACTCTGTTAGATTTTGCCAAGTAAGTGGTTTAAAATAAAAGGAAGGGGGAAAATATATTTTCTTTGATTTCTTATTTCTTGGTGGAGGTGCGAATAGATTTATTTTTATTTGATTAAATTAGCTTACAATTTAACTTAATTATCTCGGGTATAAGTAACAATAATAATGTAATATGTGTAAAATGTATAAAAACATATTGCTTTATTTCAAAGATGACAACAAATGCAGATGACCCACTTATATTTTCATGATGTCTGCATTATTCTTAATTTTAAAATAATTGCAAAAATAACTTTTTACCATGTATGCAAATCTTATTTACATACAAAGTAGTTCTATGATTAATGGAAACTGAAATTATAGTGCATCATGATGACTATTCTTTTAAGCCTTTTATTTGCATTAAAACACTATTATCCAAATTTTGGGATCAATTTGAGATTTGGCCCGTATGTAGCCATGTATAAGACTAACATATATGATAAATTTTATCTCATTATTTGCATTAGTTCAATTGTTATTAAATGACTTGTGTACGTTTTTTAAAAAATTGTAAAATATCGGAAAATAATCCGATGGAGTTGAATTTCGATATTACTTATAGGTATACATGTTTATACCTACGAAATACCTAAACGTAATATACGTAAATACCTAAACGTAATAAATAAGTTACCCTAAGTTTCGTTTCAATTCGACGAGTGTATCCATGATTTTTTTTATCATAAAAGTTAAGCAACATTGAGCGTGATCAGTACCTGGATAGGTGACTGCTGGGAATATATTTACTATCTAAGGGCGAAGCTAGTCTGAAGAGGTGTTGCAGTATAAATTTAACGACTTCTATTTGCTGAGGATAAGTGAAGCGTGTCCAAAGATGGCGGGATGAGCGTCGCAAAATCCGATGTGATGAGGAAAATTCTGAGGTACCCCCGTACTCGATTTTTTCTTTCTTTTATTTAACAATGATATAATTATAATAATAATATGTTTATAAATTTTATTAAAAAGCATGTTTATAAATATTGAAAAATGAAATTTAGGCCCGTATTCAAAGACGTTTCCTAACTTCTCCTAACTTTTTCTAACTTTTTTTTCTTCCTAACTTTTTCCTAACATTTCCTAACTTTTTCTAACATTCTCCTAACTTTTTTTCCTAACTCCTAACATTTTCCTAACGTTCTCCTATCGTGTTTTAAAAGTATTTTAGAGGCTTCGCATGATTTTATTTAGTAAGAACCTAAGGTAGTTATGTCAAAAAGTGATACCATTGTAAGTAATGTAATATATATCGCAAAATATCAATGTTATTAACTTATTACCTGGATTTACGACACACTTTGTCATAACAACAATGCGGCCTTGCTTTGGCGAATGTTAATATATTAGAAACATTATTTACATATGTTTTCAGTAAACAGTAGAGTTAATACAAATACAATGTTCAATTATTGTAACAGCTTTCATAAATAAAGCAGTAATCAAGCGTTTCAAGTTTGAACGTGGACCAGGTTGTACGAATCCAAAGGTGTCTAAATGAAGACCTGTTAATCAGTGCAACACTGTTTTCATTTTGCTAAATCATTTACACAATTTTGTTTTCGTATTTGTCATCAATTCATTTTTGTTTGTGTAAAATGTTTGTTAAATAATGGCTGAATTATTCACACCGGGACCAACTGAATTTCCTCTTTGAATCGATAGCCCGCCACAAACAGACCATAGAAAATAAAAAATCTGATTTTATTAAAAGAATTTCAGGGTAAACTCCCCTAATAGTAAGGTAAGTGGATTTAACAGTATTATGCAAATTTATGTAGATAGTTTAATACGACAAAGTGTGTCGTAAATCCAGGTAATAAGTTAATAACATTGATATTTTGCGATATATTACGTTATTTACAATGGTATCACTTTTTGACTTAACTACCTTAGGTTCTTACTAAAAAAAAATCATGCGAAGCCTCTAAATGACTTTTAAAAACACGGGAACGATCATTTAAATTCGTGGCTTAAAAAACATTTCCCTTACCTAAACCTAAGGTGAGTGTTAAGAGAGGAGTTAGGAAAATGTTAGGAGAATTAGGAAAATGTTAGGAGAATGTTAGGAAATGTTAGGAAAAAGTTAGGTGTTAGGAGAAGTTAGGAAAATGTTAGGAAAAGTTAGGAATGTTAGGAAAAAGTTAGGAGAATGTTAGGAAAATGTTAGGAAAACGTCTTTGAATACGGGCCTTAGATTTTTTTTAATTGTAGAGAAGATCTTAATTTAGATTTACTGTGTCTTTGAGTAAAAACAAAAAATGTTTTCCGAGGTTGCTTAGCCTGATTTTTAATAATTTTCGCCATTTAAGTTTAAAAATCGCCTTTATTTTTTTTTTAAATCACCTTAAAGTCTTTACCTATTTAAGAAATTATGTTAGTTTTAAAAAGTTAGAACAGAAATATGAATGAATGTGCCATTTAAGTCAAAATCAGCTGTAAGATAGTGAGAATGATTTTGCGAGTTTCGACTGGTTGTTTTTTTGGTATGTTAACCTTTCTATACGAAATCTTTAGTAAAGCTTTGATACTTCATAATCATTGTTTTTTAACTAACTAAATGTTTTGTGTGAATAAAATTATAACAAATAATAAAGATAACACTCTTTATAGGCGGCTGTTGTGGGGGTATGTTAACGTTTATTTACGTTTCATAATTTTCGTCTACTTCGTTTTCGTTTCTATTATTTTTGTTCGTTTTAAAGTTTGTTTCAAAATCGTCTCTATGTCGTCAAATGCAAGCTAATTTTAGTATTTATTTATAAACGGAATTTTATCATTACCAAAAAGAATTAAAGTTGAAAATTTATTATAGGTTTTTATTTAGTTTTTATAGTTTATTTTAGCGAATTTCCATAATGAAAATGAAGTTTTTAGGTAGCTTAGGCTTAGGTTCTTTGGTTGACGGAAGTCAAGAGGGGGGGGGGTTAAAGGGGATTGTTTAGTTAGGCTTCCTTATCACAAAAATATATGTCCAAAAACAAAAAACAATATATACATACAACACACTCACACACACACACACACACAATGTAGAGTTTATTGTCAAGGTATATTCCTTGACAAATGTTGTAAACACGCTATCTCTTAAACGGGTAAATATTTTTGAATCAAACTTGGGACAAAATTAACCTTAGGGAGGACACAAATCCTATTGAATTCCAGGTTGTTGTGACGTCATCAGTTTGCTGAGCCAGCAAAATTTTCTATAAATCGGCAAAATTCTAAGTTATTAATTTAAAATAAGAAAGGACCTTTTGATGTTTATTGGGGGCACTGAATCGAATTAACCCTGTCCAAAGTCGATACGACTACTCTAAGTGACCAAAAAGTCGGAAAACCATGGTAAATTACTGGAAACCTAAAATACCGTAAGCAACGTATTTTTAGTAGAGAATCGGATTCGATGTTTTTTGGGCCTGTGAGTTGAATGAAATAGTCCGGAGTCGACACGAACACTCAAAGCGATGGTATCTGGGTTCGAATCCTGGTAAGGACGACCATTGTGTATAGTTTTTTTACATTATATAAGTTTATAACTGAAAAATAATTCTGGTACTGTCAGCATGACGGGCGAATTTTCTTTGGAATGCTTGTTTGGGTGCTTAACAATCCATTGTTTGCTTAAGGTTCCGTTTTATGCTTTATAACTTGAGCAGTTACTCAATTATCAAGCTTGACTTGTAACTCATTTTTTCAAAGGAAATGAACGTTTAAAGGAAAATACTAACTAAGAATTAAACTAATGCAAATAATGGCGTGGACTGCCAATTTTATAAGGCATAGTTTTGAATAACCAACAGGAAAATTAGGCGGATTCCCTTTCAATAATAAAGAAAAACGAGTAACTAGTTTTGCTGGTTATTGAGTAACTGCTTAAGTTATAAAGTATAAACCGAATTATTGAGCAAGAAATAGATTGTCAAGGACGGAAACACGCATTCCAAAGGCAATGCGCCCGACATGCGGACCACTGTGCCATAATTTTTAGCAAATTTTTTGAAAAAAAGAGCTTATGAGGTTGGGCTCATTGAGAGAGGAGTGGGGAGAAGTGAAACTTTTGGAAGCCGGAGACTTTCTGATCAAATATATACATATTAATTATATATATATATATTATATATATATAATATATATATATATATATATATATATATATATATATATAATATATATATATATATATGTGTGTGGTGTTTGGGTGTCTGTGTGTGTGTCTGTGTGTGTATTTATGTAGGTTATGTATGTACTTGTGTCCTAGACGTTTCTATGGGACACGATATCTTTCAAACGCTTTCTCTGCTCGTGATAAAACTTGATACATAAATCAACCTTCTAATGTACCAAACCCTATTTTTTATGAAATATGTGTAATGTCATTAACCCACAATAATGACCCCACAATCGTTTAAAAAATCATCTAATCTTTATTGTATTTAGATTGGGCTAAAATTGCTTAAATATCCTAACTTGAATGGTTCACAAAAATACGAAGTTCCATTTAATTATCTGTATTAGTTCTGGTTTTATTGGTTGACATATATGTTGTAAACAAAACAATATGTCATTAATTAACACAATGTAAACAAATCAAGTTTTTTTCAATAATACATTTGAAAATTCGCTTATATCGTGGCAGTATGCCACTTATATAAACCAGTAATATGACAAACAGATCTTTATCTGATTTTTACAACAACCATGCGCCACAAGGAGGCGCGGGGGCCGATAAGCGGTTCCCAGCGCCGTCGCCGCGATGCGCCGAGACCATGGAGCGGCAAAGAGGCTAAAGGCCTCTTTTTTGTGTATCTGCAGGGGCGTCCTGGCCGGTGTAGGTAAGGGCAGCAGCCCTTCTAGTGCTCTTTAGACAAAAATAAACTTGAAGCAAAAACATGAAAATAATTACAAATGATAAAATGTTAAATATTTTTAATATAACTTATAATATATAAATTCATTTATTTATTATAATTATGAAATATATTTATAACACCAAGGGGCCCAATACTCTAAGGTAGAGTCTATAAAGAGCTCCTAGAGACAAATGTTTTTAAGTAGTTTAAAATATTCTCAAATTGTTACTTAAATCAAGGGTCTTTAAGGCCCTTATTTATTTCACCAGGACTTTTAAGGGCGCCATACGGAAGATTAGAGTCAAAGAGGGCCCTAGCATACTTAATATGGGTTCTAAAGCAGCATAAAAAGGCTCTAGATATTTTTTTTAAATAATTAAAAATATATTTTAAATTTGAGATCTTTATGGCCCTTATTCATTATACCTTTAAGGGCCCTTGAAGATATGAGCCTTTAAACGTCTTATACCTTTAAGACGTTTAAGGGCCCCATACGAAGGCTACAGCCAATAATGGCCCTTAATACTTGGTCAGAAAGACTAAAGTAAGCAGAGAGGACCTTAGAGATTGATATTTTTGAGCACTGAAAATATTTTCAATTTGGTACCTAAATTTATGTCCTCTTAGACCCCTAATTTTTATACCTGGAGCTTTAAAGGTCTCAAGCGGAAGATTAGTGTTTCAAAAGGTCTTTAACATACTTGATCTGGAGCCTAAGATATTAAAGGCCCTAGATATTAAATATAAAATAGTTTAATTAAATATTACAATTAAATAAATAAACTTTAGTTTTACTTAAGTTGATATGATTCTTACTTATTTAGTTAAGTTTATTTCAATTTTAAATAAAATTATTTTATTTATTTTGATTAAATTAAAATTAAATAAATTAGATTAAGCTTGCTATAATCATTAACACTACTCTAGTTAAAAGAAGACCACTCTACTTGGGAAGCAATATAGGACCCCCCCCCCCATTTGGCCCTTTGATATAAAGGTTTATGATATGAATGTTTGTGCTTTCCTAGGCCTAACCCTCCTCTGGCCTTTTTGACCTGCAGAATATTTCCTTGGTGCTCCAATTCAGCGGTCTTTCTAGTTGATAAGTTGAGGCTAACAAGAAAAGATCTGGACAAAGATGTATTCTTTGTCCACTTGATTAATTAGTTTCATGATTGTTTCCCGTACAATCGTTTAAAAATTATTCACTTTTTGGTGCGGAGATCAGCATGCTGGTCGTATTTAATTTGAAATGCTTTCTTCTGTGCTTTAGGTTGTCTTAAAAACTTCATCTTCCGAGCTGCACCTAAAGTCTAATTTTTATGCCAAGTTTCAACTCTATGATAAATACATCGGGAGTTATGCGTGCCACACAGACAACATGATGAATACCACTCAAAACGTCTTGAAAATACCTGAAACAAATAATTATGGTGAAACATCGGCTTCGGATTTTTGGGTGAATACAATGCTTTTCTTTATACCTACGGTAGTAGTTGGGGGAAGTAAAAATTGTAACAACAGAGTCTGAAATATTTATGTAGTGTTTATGTTTTCTTGTTGCTAAAGTTATCAACATTTTCTTATTGTAATTTAAAACTATGTTTGTAGGCGAGGAAATGTATGGAATTCTGGATTTGTGAATATATATTTTATATATCTTTTCTGTTTTCCATATATTTATAATTTTTTTGTCAATTATAGGTAGTTTGTATTGTATGCCTTGAGATCACTTTTAGTAGAACACAACCTTTCAATTTTTATTGCAGTAAAATAACATTCTGATTAAACTATTTATATTTCATAAGATTTTTGTCACAAAGTATAAACGTGTAAATTTTTTAGTAGGATATGCAAGCCCGCAATGCAAGAGTGCAAGGCACGATTTAAACAACTGGGATTTTTAAGGAGCTATTCAAATTATTATACAATGTCTTATTGTCCATTCAGAAGGTAAATTTTAAAACTATTATTTCTTTTACCAATGGGACTGAGCACATCAAATTTAGGTTTTTATTTATTTTTAGGTTACATAACTGACGCCTTATTCATTCGTTATCTCAATACTTGTCTTATGTTTTTACTACTAGAAAGAATTCGAAATATCCTCTATTTCTAACGTTAGCATTGAAGCCAAATCATAGTAAATAATAAGAATAAGTAGTAGACACATAGTAAACCAAATCTATATAAAGTTATAGCATTTTCCCAACAGATTTAACATTATATTTATTGTTTCCTAACTATGATACTTTCTTCGATAACAGCTGAATCTAAACTTTTTATAAGACCTTTCTTTTTATTTTTAGCTATAGATTTGGACATTACTTATTTACATGCTAATAGTTATATATATAAAAGTGGTCACAGATTTGAAATCCATGGTAAAAAATGTATTCTCCAATTTATTTATTTTTATTTTTGATTTCTTCGGCTAAGAGAAGTTCTCAGCCAAAGAAAAGTCGTAAAATTTGATCTACGAATAATGGAAAGCGATATTTTGAATTTTGAACTTGGTTCCCTCATGCATTATTCCTCAAAAATCATCAACCCACTCTTTTTAATCTTAAATATATGTATAGAACTCAGCTAGATACATACATGGTTAAAGTTTTGTTGGGCTCAGAATTTTTCAAATGACTACTAGTAATAATATTTATCGATTTTTTGGGTCTTTTAAAAACAAAATCGCCGTCATTTTGAAAAGCTATGTTAAATTTTTCACAAATTCAAATTTTTTATTCAAAAGCCTTGATTTTAGCATCAAATTTCATTGGAAGAGGGTTAGTAGTTTAACCTGTACAGTTTTTACAAAAAATACAAATTACATCCATCCATTGGATGTAATCTATGGATCTATACATAAAGATACCATTTTTCGGTTTTTTGGATCTGTGAGTGCCTAGAAGTGGACGTTCTATACAAAAAGAGTGTATACTCAATACTCAATACAGTAATGCAGTGCACAGTGATTAGCATCCCAAACGTTTAAGGATCATCCAATAATTTGCACTTTGTGTGACATCAGAATTAGGCTCTTAATAGTTACTGACTTTAATGTAATACATTTATTGCCTTCATTTTTCAGCTTTAGAAGGGAGTTTTTCATTCATTTTTTTATCTTTTATCCAGTTTCATTGTTCGCTGAGATAGTTCATACGTTTACTTAACAGAAGCCATGATTAGAGGCTTCAAGACAATTTTTTTTAAGAATTAGAATATTGTTTTGATAAAGTAATTAAATAATATTAATTAAGAATTAATCAAAATAAAAGCAGTAAGTTTTAAAAGAATCATTAGGGAAATAATTTAATATTATGCTCAGCATAAATCTAAGAAGAGTTTGGTAAAACTCTGTGTATTGTATTATATTAATCCAATATTTTTCCTAACAAAGTTTCCAAAGAAAGCATTTTTTATCATTATTTTTCATTAATTTTCTTTCTCCTCGGTTTAGTAAAAACAGAAAATGAGTTTTTCTAATTTCGTCACTTCCAAAGGGAGTTATCATTTTTAATGGCCTTTTCTGATAAGAGATATGGCGGGAAAATCCGGGGTAGGATTTTCTAAAAAATGAAAACAGTGGCCGCTGGACTGCGAAGAATTTTTTACGCTTTAAAATCCCCGAATGCAATTAATACAAGTTAAATTGGATGTCGCCGGATTTAATTTAGCTGCTTTTTTAATCCCTCCTTCTTTTCTGAAGCAGATTTTCAGTTTTCCGAAGAGTTTAAACAAATATTTAAAGAAGAAAACTTCTTAAAACAGATTGTATTTATAAATATAAGCCATCTTTTTCATTCTTTCGCATTAATCATTTTTTTATTATTTTATACTTTTAATATAGTTGCTTCTAATGCTTGAGAACGAAAGCTAAACAATGATCTAGATAGAAAAAATTTAATTATGTTAAAATATTCCATTAAAAACGACGTTAACTAACTCGTTGAATCCTTTATCCCTCTCCCCGAGCTTGGACCGAAAAAGAACTTTTGTAATTAATTGTGGAAAAAGTGTATAAACAGTGACGAAAAGACTTGGGATAGAGTTGAGGATGAGCCGAGGGGGGGGGGGAGTGGATCTGCATATCGGCAACTCTAATTGGTTAAAGGATTTAAACAGGGTTCTTCTTCAATGTTTATCCTCGGAGTCCTTTCGTCAAGAATTAATTACGATTTTCCTATTTTTCCTTGACCATATTTAAAATAGATTTATTTATGTTGTATACACCTGAAATAACATAGATATTTTGGGCTTAAATTTAAGTTTTTAAATTTTGTGCTCCTTCACATTTTGAGGACTAAATGGAAAATAAAATTTATCTTTACCCAAGACATTAGACCAAAGAGTATTCGACATTATTTGCCATACTTAGGCTTTCAATTAATAGTAAAGTTATTTTAACAATAACTTTAACAATTTTTTTTGTTCTCATGTTTTACTGTACATCATTACACTCATAGTATAAACTAATAATGCATGTATGTTATGAGGTATACAAGTACTATAATGTTGTTTAATATGGTTATGTAACTAAGATGTATATTTTATGGTGATGTTTTAGGAGACTGTGGACAAGAGATTTGATAAAAAAGAAGAACTACAGAATGTTACTTATCTGCGAGAAATATAAGCTTTAGAAAAAATTATTTTCTTAAATTATTATTAATTGTCAGGTATGTTATTCCATAACACATTCCAGATATTCTATTTGTTTTACTAACCTGTTAAGATGATATGTCATTGGTAACAAAATATTATATGTTATACTTAAATAGAAAATTAAAACATACAGAATTTTAGCGAAATTTAAACAAAAAAATCGCCTACAAAGGACGGGAAGGGAGTATCCTGATTCTGAAATTTCTTATAATAATGAGTTATTAGTAAAATAATTATAAATGTATGAATATTATTGAGTTTTATATATTTCCGTATTCAAACACTACTCTCTTATAAAACTCGATGGTTTTATGTTTTATTTCTTGGGAAATTTAACTTTTACGTTTTGGAAAGATTTAAATTGACATCATTGCTCCTATGCTTGATACCAGGTGGAACATTTCTGATGCACCAACGTTAAATCCTTAAAATAATGGGAAACATAGTCTTAGGCCCGTATTCAAAGACATCTTCCTAACATTTTCCTAACATTCGCCTTAAGGAACAAGGAGAATGTTAGGAAAATGTTAGGAAGATGTCTTTGAATACGAGCCTTAGACTTTCGAAAATAGTCTCAACCCCAGTAAATTGTCTCTAAAGAGTACAAATTTACAATTATTATTTTGGTAAATATGGTAATTTTGTCACCACTTTTGGTAATTTGAAAATTGGAGTATACCACAATATTATTTTGAAACTGAATTAAATTTTACATGATTTCATAACATTAGAAAGATGACTTTCTAATGTTATAAATATGCTTAAGGACCAGCAGGTTGTAACTTATAATTGAGTTCTTATTATTCACATCCAGCCCTTATATTATAATCCTAATAATAATAGATAGGTTTCAACTTAATACGAGTTTGAAGGATTTTATTCTAAAAGTATATTATTAAGATATCAAGAACTTATTAAATTAAGTTATCTAACTTTTTAAACGTAACTTTCCATGTGGACCACTACTAAAGGAGCCTAAGAGTATTAAAAAATAAATTATAAATTATATATAATTGGATACAAAGGAAACAATAGATAAGTATGTCAGGAAACAAAAAGGTCCATTTGGATGTTATAGGTGATCTCGTTATCGTTCTAAGGTTCATATTATCTAATTAAAGTGCATCTAATCATCTTCCAAATGATGTCTACTTAAGTTATTTTTATGCGTTCTAATAAGATAAATACAGCGTTAGAATGGTTTTGATGCTCTTAGTGTCTTGGTAGATAAGTAAAAATTAAAGTGATATACATAATATTTTAATCCCTTGATAACTCTGTTTGAACTATCCGTTTGCTACTTTATTTACTTTAAATTTTTACATTTCCTTACCTACTACTGTAGGTAAGTAGTACTACCTACTACTGTAGGTAAACTTTTTCTACTGTGGGTAGAAAAAGTGCTCAATCTAAATAAATAAATTAATTACGTGGCATCATTTACAATTTGACCACACTGTCATATTATATATAATAATAAAACTAAGTTAAAAAACTAAAACTACAGCTGAAGTAAATAAAAGATGACAAAACAACACAATATACAATGAACAATTAACAGTACACTGACAAGTGCACAATAAATTATTAAAACAAAACTCTCTTTTTGATCGGTTCGTCTTTATTATAATTAATCAATTATATTTTATTTTTTAGAGACTTAAAATAAATTTTAAATTATAGAGTGTATTTTGAATCAGTATGTGTTTTATTTGATATTTTAACTCTTTTTCGATCAGCAGAGTTAAAGAGGGAAGCAGATGATTATAGACCTAATACCCGTGTGTTGAATTGTTGTTTGTAGGTCGAAATCTGTTTACTTAATTACATCTATTTCTTGTTTTAAATACAATTAGCATGCATACATTGTGCTTGTTTTCGGTATTTAGACACTAAGCGGTGTCGACGCAGCGGCCGCTTTGTTCGCCATAAAGCGTGTTAATATTGTAGTTAACAATTCACACATTTAAATTACAGAGTACTTTAAATTAACAAGGTTGACTTTCGTACCATGTTTCAGTATATATTATACATAATTGATCAGTCTACCCTCTGAAAAATAGTTTCTTTCTCCCTTTCATAACCCTAAGCTTACAAGCTCATTTTTCCTTTGGAAATTTGCTAAAAAAAATTTTTAGCAAATAATATTACTTACAATAATGATGATGCCTTTTAGATCCTTGTTACTAATCAGGTATAAGATACTCTAACACTTTAACAAGTCTATAACACATGAAACAAAGTAAGAGTGAGTATGCAACATTACAACACAATTATCCCACCAGGAACAAACATAAATGAACATAACATAACATAACATAACAAAACATAACATAATGACACCTACTTATAGGTTGACTAAGTCAGAAACAGGCTTTGGCTGTTTATAAGAGTAAAACTGTTTATTAAATTTCCTGAAGAGACTAGGAAACTACCATATCTTCCTACACAGTATAATAAAACATATTTCTAGATAATCCTCTGTACTCAGTCTCTGAATTTTAAATTCAAAAGTAAAATTTGATTTTTTGGTTTTGACAATTTTATGCTCTTTGTAAGTTTTTAAAAATATATTTTTTTTAAATTAAAGCTCTTTTTAATTATTGTTTTAACAACCTAAGGTGTTATCCATATTTTTTACCTAGGTTTTCTGCAGGTTTCTTAGGTGTCACTTAGGCGTGTGTAAAATAAATGACATTTTAATTAGTTTGGTGCTGAATGAAATGTAATCGGTTCAAAATCGATAAGAACGAATGGATACCAAAAAGTAAAAAGGTGATAAGTAAAAAAATGCAACTTTTCAGAAACCGAAAAGCAAACTTTGACTGAAGCTCTAAAAACGATAAATCCAGTTACAGTTTTTATTTAACATTATCATATTATTAAATGTTCTATATAAAAGAGAAGTAGTTTGGTTTTCAATTAATAAATAGTTCTCGAATATTGGGGAAAATTTAGGAAAACCCGTGATTTTTTATCGTTTCAAAGAGGTTAGCTATCCCTTTTGACTTTTTCACTTGTCATTTTTAAGGTTGTTGAACTAAAAATCAAACTATTTTTCTTGGTAAGTAAGCTTACTACATTATAGTAAATTATCTATGTAGATAGGTTTCATATTTCTAATTAAAATGTGAATAAACATGAAAGTTAAAATTTACTATTTTACACAGAAAACGAAAATTCCTGAGTTAGCACGGTTGTAGTTGAATACTAAAATCAATGTGTTTATAAGGAATTTTTAATTTAAGCTTAATATTCGCTGTTTTGTGAATTTAAATTAAAAATTCTAGCTCAAAATATTTAAAAAACATTGCTTTGCGACTTTTTGGTAATGTAGTCAGACTGAAAAGTATAAAGGAAATAAGTCATACCACGGATACCAAAAATAAAAGGTAATACGTCGTAAAATGCAACTTTTCAGGAATCTCCAAAATCGTTAAACCAATCACTGTTTTTATTTTAACATATTATTTATAATATGTTTCTATATAATTTGAAATAATTTGGTATTAATTTATAAATAGTTCTTGAAATATTAGCAAACATTTGAGAAAACCTACTGACTTATGTCTTTTTCATCGGTTTCAAAAAGAGAGTTATCCCCTTTTGACTGCCATTTTATTTTTTACAATTATCATTTTTAATCTTGCTGAACTAGAATTAAAACTATTTTGCTTGTTTGAGGTAAGCTTACTATTATAGTAAATATTTATGTAGATAAGTTTCATATTTCGAATTAAAATGTGGATAAACATAAAAGTTTTAGAGCTTCATTCAAAGTTTGTTTTTGTTCCTGAAAAGTTGAATTTTTGACTTATACCTTTTTACTATTGGTGATTTTGTTCAAAGTTATTAGATAAAGGTAACGAAACAAACAGACGATAGGTTGACTTATCCCCTTTACATTCAGTAACCAGCAGGCAAATATTTGCAAAAGGTATAACTCGACTTATGTTTTATATTTATAATTTTTTCAACTTATGAAGTCTAAATGGTTAACTTAACTTATTACGTTATACTAAATGCTTATGTCAAAATAAAAAATATCTCCTTTGCATTGAGTTAATTAATTAAAAAACTAATTATCGTAGATATACATTTATTATACAAATCGAAAGAGCTTTTTTTGCTGATTCCAGTGATAATAATAACTCAAAATCGACATTTTTCGACTTATCACCTTTTTACTTTTTAGTATCCAAATTGTATCTCTTAAACCAGACGATTTGATCTTTGATTAAAGCGTTGAATTTTCGAGTAAAAATAAAAATACGTTCGATTTCGTGTTTTGAACCCAGGACAATAAGTGTCATTGGACAATGTTGGTAGAGTTGAGCGCAAATGGGCATAGTCTTTCATCCAATACGTTCCGCAAATATTCCCCCAACCATTGTCCAGAAGCTTATAACAATTTCGCAATAGAAAAATAAAATGACTCAGTTCATAAATATAATGGATGCAATGTAAGAACATACTTATTAACACTGAAAACACTTTTAATACATAATTATTAACTAAAGTATATTAATGGCTTAATTAGTTTTCTGGATACGTTTTAAAATTTTAATTTCGTATATTAATGATATGATTATACAAATGTGTTGCTTTAAGTAAAATTATTCGAACACTAGTATTAGCGATACTTATCCGTATCGCCATAGAAATGGCAAAACGTTTTAAAAAGGAGTTTTCATGAATATTAATCAAGGATATTGTAAGAAGCCATTATGACAGTTTTACCTTTAAAATGGAGTTCAAAAAACTGCAAAAACGTTATTGTAGAGGTTTTGTATTTTTACTTTTTCTTATTTATACCTTAGGATTATAGGAAAAGTATTGTGTTTGCAAAAAAATCCGAAACCAGGAAGTCACCTAATTTATCTGTTTCACGTGTTTCATTGACCTCCTAAGTAGTTTTTACAAAGTTGTCTGTCTGTATGTGTGTCTGTTATCTTCGTAGCTCCTAGTTTATTCATGCTAGAGAGTTGAAAATTTCTTCAAAAAAATGCAGTCTATCACTTTAGTTGTGCTATTTGAAATATTTTTTTATGATACCCGCAATAATGAGTCTGGGAAAATTTCGAAAATCATAAAACGCGGAAAAATGATGCGATCGGATTAAGATTTGGCACGCATGTAGCTATGTATAAGACTAACATATGTGCAAAGCTCCATCTCATTATCAGCATTAGATCAATTTTTATCAAATGACTTGTGTACGATTTTTAAAAAATTGTAAAAAATCGAAAAACAATTCAATTGGTACAAGTATATACCCTTATAATAAATAAGTATACTAAGTTTCGTTTCAATACAACAAGTATATCCATGACTTTTGTTGGGTCATAAAACTGAAGCATCATTGAGCGGAGTCAGTGCTGCTGACTCTTTTTGGAACTCCGTTATTATGTAGATGGTATCCGTCGATACCATCTAACATATCTTTGTTATTTTACTCTAAATTCTTTAACTCCAAAAAAAATAAAGGTGGGTATAAGAGTTGAAGTATGTTGGTTGTGAGCTTTATTAAATTAAAATTTTAAATTCAATTCATAAAATACTTTATTGCCAATATACACTAAAATATATAAGTATAACAGTATACTTAATTATAAGAATAATATATTAGTATACTGAAAAGTATACTTATATAAGAGGAAACATCATTGACTTACTATCATTATATATGATATATTTATCAATACTATGATATATACATATATATATATATATATATATATATATATATATATATATATATATAATATATATATATATAAATATATTTTTTGTTATATATTTATTTATTATTTCAAGTATCACAGAATTAATACTAAAATTTCCTACAGTAAAGCTTTTTTGCACTGTACATTTGTACATAAAAAATGTCTATTACTCATTCTGCACAGCTTAATCATTAACACTTGGCACTATAGGAACGAACGCCTGCTGTAACTCTGGGCTGCTCACTTAAAAAGTGTGAGATTTCATAAATAACAGTGCCATTATGTTTATTATTATTCATAATAAACTGCCTTATGCTAAAACGGTGATTTACACATTGTTCGAGGAACAAAGTTCTTATAATTTTAAATTTGTACGAATTTAACGTACAAATAAATTCTCGCGTTCTTATTCACTAATTCGTAAAACACCCTCGCCTTTTATGAGACTATAAACGTAATTTTCTATAGAAAATTCGCTAAAAATTGCTGATCCGATATCTTGGAATATATTGGATAAAGCTCTATAAACACCCCTTGACATAAGTAATAGCTTAAACAATGCTTATGTAAACATTATTGTAGCAACGTTATTTACTGCAACATTGCTCTGTTAGTTCTATATATATCTACAATATATAACATCTCTTCCGGAAGCAAAAAGAAGAGTTTTCTATACCCAATAATTTTCCGGCATCTGGATCACATTTCACTGTAATTTGTCATCCCATGACAATCCCTATCCAATTCCTTAAATCCAATACCCTATATTGACTTCCTCCCTTCTTTTGATAAAGTGCGTAATTTTTATTGTTATATCGAATATTTTTAACCGTAAATTATTTTATAATTGAGTTTTAGTAAGATTTCCTATTTATTACTATTTACTGTTAACTTTTTACGGTCTGGAAGTTAGCTATAATGTAGTTAATGGTTTATACAATAAATAAATCCTGTTAATCGATTCCAGCTTAACAAAGTACAAATAAGTAAAAAAAAAAGGGAATATGACAAAGTAGAATTGGTGTTTTGAGTCTAAAATCAAGTTTTTGATTTACACGAAGGAAACGTCGCCCCGGTCCCTTCCGGACCATGGGCCTGGCTAGAATATGACCAAACGGATTTTTTTTATATTCAGCTTTTTAATTTAATGTGATTCCAAAATTCAAGTTTGATCTTTTTGTCTTTATTTAATTTATATCTTATCTCCATTCTATTGGTTGTATTAGATATATAGAGGCTATATATCTATATAGATATATAGGTTAGATAGACACTAGAGGCTGAGGTCCTTGGACTAAAGCCTCAGGTATACCAACTCTCAGTTTTTATAGATATTTTATAGGAGAAGTGTGACCTGCTATGATAAATATTGCCTAAAACTAATAGCTTTTACATTAGGTAATTTTTGTTGGACGAAGGGCGTAGAGTTATATTTATTTATTAAGTATATAAGGAAGGGATAAAACGTTTAACTTTTATACTAGAGAAAAATACAAAGATAAAACATCCTTTCTTAATTTTATATTCAGCAAAAGAAATATACACTTTTGTTTTAACTCACTGCTAACAAAAGAAAAAGACATTATTTACCAAAAAAGCTACATTAACAAATGTAAGTCTATTTGATTGTACCAACTTATAATAAAATCCGTCCTTAGGAATCCAGTTTTCACTTGTTAAGATAGATTTTCAAACAAAATTGAATTCACCCCTCTCTCTTATCTTTTGAGACACTTTGAAGAATCTTGGAAAATTGTGTAATTCATTCTCCATTTTGTTTTTTCCCAAAAGAAAATCCAATTTAAGTCGGTGTTGGAGATTTAAAAGGAATAAGTTTGAAACGAAGTTTTTTAAAATGTGTTTTTGTTTGAATCTGTAGTAAAATTGTTTTTGGACAAGTTTAATTTATTAGGTTCCGTTTGTTTCTTTTTTAGTTTTCTAAACTGAAGTTTATTAAAAGTTCTTATTCTCAAAACCACTTTCGAGTATTTTGCGCTTTCTCAAAGGAAAAAAATCATGTATAAACATTAGTGAACATGGTTCTTGTATTTGTAAGAATAAAAGAAATTTTGGTAGTTTATCCTAGGCAACTATTAGGTCTGTAATAGTTGGCTACGATAGGTGTCCTGAACGGATTCAAAATGAGACTTAAAAGGTGACCACTTAGATCTATGAGTATTTTAAGTTTAAAGTTTAGTCAAG
This sequence comes from Microvelia longipes, assembly GCA_018340805.1. Lineage (NCBI taxonomy): Eukaryota > Metazoa > Arthropoda > Insecta > Hemiptera > Veliidae > Microvelia > Microvelia longipes. The sequence continues at coordinate 38,832,569 of JACMZG010001908.1, forward strand.
ATCTATCGATTTGATTCCGTGGTTTATGCACTCACATTTTATTTTCTTACATTATAGTTATACATTTTAAACCACGCCCTCAATTTCAAATCATGCCAACCTTATTGGTTCTCAACACTATTGTCCCATGCTGTCAACTGGTTTTAGCTGTGTGTCGTACTATAACCCCCAATTGTTATTTGTAAACTTATCTCGTTGAATCATAAAATATGTTCATTCTGACCTAAGAGTAGTCTAGTGAAGTTCAGTTTAATCAAGATCCATCAATTAGATTCTAAGCTGTAAGCATTTAAAATTTATTTTTACACTAATCCCTAATGTAATTAGTGAACGAATTTCGATATGACATAAAATGTGTTCATTATGACATATGAGTCGTCTAAATGTAGAGTTTGGTCAAGATCCATCCTTCGATTAGATTCAGATCTGTAAGCACTTAAAATTTTGTGTTGCTCTAAACCCATGTGTGATAAGTGTGTTATTCGTCTCTTGTATATTTTCCCTTAAATAATATTAAAACCTGGCTGTTTGCCACAAAATTTGTTTCAAATTCTTTTAATTAGTTACGGCAGATCAGAAGGAGACAAACTGCGATGTGGTCAGATATTTAATAAAAAATGCTTGAACCATCTAACTAGCTGGAAGGTTTTTGAACCGATACCTCTGCTGATTATGTTTATTCGAATGTGAAGCAGTATCTTTATTAGTAATGTAAAATAAAAGAAAATATTGTGATATGAAAGAACTTAACTTTTGTCGCAATAATATAAGAATCGTTACAGGTTTTTGATATTAATACTACAAATATTTATCAACATCAATTAACAAAAACTTGTTTATACAACACTTGTTCTTTTCCCTCTCTTGCCGCAGGACCTGGTCCTATAATGAGGTATCTTTTGTATTTTGTTTGGTGGTATAGTTTTATTTTTATTGTTTATGCAAACTTTTAATTTTGTAAATTCTAATTTTATAATTTGTTATCAATAAAGAGAATTAAAAAGAATATTCTCTATACACTACGGATATTGAATAAAGGAGAAATTTTCTGACCTCATGTACGTTGTATGAGAGAGAGAAATAGGAGCAAACTTACCTTCCTATGGTAGGTGTTCCATAGAAACATGGGCAAAGACAAAGATAAGTCGAATTTCCTACACAACATTTTTCTGTCGAAATCTACAGTTGTCATTTCGATCTATGTGGTGATTTAGTTACTTGTGGTGCTTGTTAAGTCATTATAACAAATCAGTTACGAAAAAAATATATTACTTTTTGCTTATAAAAGTAAATTAGCAAAACAACAGAAAACCATTGGGAGGTAAATTTGTCTTTCAATTTAGGACCGGCAGAGTTAATGTAATGATTATAAGCCTGCACAGTTCGTACCAAGTACGTACAGGTTGTTTTTTACTTGTGTTTTGTGATTGATTTTTCTCTATTTTAGGGATATTTAAAGAAATTATCACTGTAATTATTTTCATGGAGACAAATACTCTATGCTATTTAAAATGCGTGTAGTTTTAGCGAATTTTCGAAAAAAAAGAGCTAATGAGATTGGGTCATGGAGGGAGGGGGGGAGTGGGAGGGAGCAATTTTTTGGAAAAAGGGGCCTCCTTGATCAAGAATATATATATATATATATATATATATATATATATAATATATATATATAATATATATATATATAATGTATGTATGTATGTACGAGACTTGTGTCGTTAACGTTTCTATGGGACACAATAACTTTCGAACGCTTGCTTGGCTCGAAGTGAAACTTGATACAAAAATTGAGCTTGTTTATGTCTCGAACCCTATTGTTTATGAAATATGTGTGACACAAATCTTCATATAGTGTTAAGATGGGTTTTTATACATATAATAATATGTATGTTTCACAAAAAATACGAAGTTCATTTTACTATCAGTATTAGTTCTGGTGTTATTGATTGACATATATATATATATATATATATTATATAATATATATATATATATATATATATATATATATAAATGTCAAACAAAACATTTTTCTTTGATTGACATAATGTAAACAAATCGCGTTGTTTGACCAATACAGTTGAAATTCGCTTATATCGTGGCAGTATGCCACTTATATAAACCAGTAATATGACGGACTGATAAAGTACAAAAGCCCCGAGGCCGCGGGGCGACAAAGAAGCCAAAGGCCTCTTGTATTGTTCTTTAGGTCACTTTGTAATACGGTAAATCGATTTTGTGTGTCATTCCCTTTTTAGTCAAGATCCTTGACTATAATATAGATAGCTAGCTATACACTCTTATATTTGGTTCCAGAGTCGACTGCTTGGTTATTAGAACAGTATGTAGATCATGTAATCATGTAAATCATGATCTACACCTCCTCAAATATATTATAAAAAATCACAAAAGTTTACTCGAATTCTTTTTCTGTTTATTGGACATAGTCTATTCAAAAAGTATATAATGTGTGTTTTATGCGTGATTTGCATGATTTTTAAGGAAGTCAAGGGAATCCTTGAAGCCAGTTTTTTATTCTTTATTCTGTGATTTTTATTATTTTCTCAACAAATTTGATTGTTATATAGGATTAATTGTAATGAATTGATGCGGAGATCAGTGTAGAAAAAGAGTAACATTATCTAGAAAGAGCAGCTAAATTAATGACAGTATAACAAGAAGATCAGCTTTATCTAGATAGGGATGAACAGTCCATCTCCAGCTATTGAAATCACAGTAGAACATATCGAAGATAAGAGATTAACTATAATCCTGGAAGCAATGAGAAACAAATTGTCTGCAAGTGATTCTTTTTCTAAATTACAACAAAGATACGAATTGTCTACCTTTATATCAAATACAAGGTTAGAACGCTTTATATTTTAATTATTTTATAATTTTAAATAAATTAATGAATAATTCTGGAATTAGTTTTTTATGGAATTCCAGTAACTAAGAAGCATTACTTAAGGCAAACTATTGCTTTTCTTTATTAGTGTGCATTTAAATACTATTGAAATATAGGAGCATGTTTTTCCCGTATTTATAAAAAAAAAAAAAAATAAGAAATCCTTTCTTTTTCTGCAATTGACAAAGGGAGATCCTTTGTTTAAATTATTACCTACCGGCGTCTTTTATTTTTATCTATAAAGATCCTCCCCCCTTTTTTTTATAAAATGTTAAAAATTGAAACAAAGCTTGTATTTTTATCAGTTTATTAAACAAAGTTTAAAAATTGTATTATGGTTGGCAGCTGCTTAAAATATCTTAACCAAAAGGGTAATAATGTATTAAATGAGTTTATTATCTATAAAATTTTAAGTATTTTGAATTTGGTCTTGTTTAGTTATTCTGACATTTGTTCGTGTTGGAATGGGATTCCGATCACATTTTGGACACCTGTCGGTCGTCGACCGATAACCAACCAGTTTGGGGACACCTAATTTGGTTTATATTCTTAAAAAAACTAATTTACTTTATTTATTTGAGAATGTTTTATTCTCTGGGAATTACTCTTCAATTTAATCATAGGGGTCTATTATGAATAGAGAATAAAATTTTAAGTCAAGTTTTTTTTCTGGCAAAAAGTATGAATGTGCTTCTGTACATTCTTATAATTTTTATTAAACATTTAATAATTGTATTTTGTAAAAATGCCACTGTTACAATTACAGCTAAATTAAGCAGTGTATTCTTGTTCAGTGAGTCCCTCATTTAGAAAAAAAGCCACTCCTTCCTGATCATAATCGCATAAGCTGTTTTCTTTAGAAAATCGCAAAAAATATAACGAATCATATTTGAGTACTTTTTAGAAAAATATAATTACTGTTAAGATTTGGCGATGCATAAGATGCAAATTATCACTAGTTGGAGAAAAATAAAGAGAGCTGCCTATAATATTCTAGTTGCCCCTAGGTGGAGATAGCTGATTCTTCAGGAGAGTCGTTAGAGCATGTTAAGATTACCTTATTTTGGATGGGTATCTCAATGTAACTTATTTGGGCCCTTCAGTGTATTTCTTAGTTGGTGGGCTCAGTGGTATTTAGAGTTAACAAAATATTGATAGCAGCTACTAATCGTTAGTAATCTGCATAAAATGACTGCTGGAGTTGCTTTGAATTTACTTAAATAGAACCTTTTGTGGTCTTGGAAAATGTCTGTACAAAGATAGTTCTATTTTATCTTGTCGTAATATTATAGTTTTAATTGAATACAATTTAATTTTAAGATAAGCAAACTTAGACTCCCGCCGTTAACAGGATTCTAAATGCCAGGATTCTTTCGGTAGAGATTGCCTTTGTAAAAGCGTAAAATATTTTTTTGGTTTCGAACTGGTGTAATACACTCAAATTTTGTATCGAAGTATTATAAATCAAATATTCCCAAAGGAAATTCACTAAAAGAGGTGCATGGGTAATTCAACACTACTATATTTGGTGCATCCACGATGCTTATAACTTTTCAGGAATTACGAAAGTGTGACATTTTGAACTTAAAAGTTTATACCTTCTATATGAAGGGAACTTCTAGTATGAACACTGTTGCAATATTTAGGGGCTTAAATAAAAAGGTGTTTTTGTATAAGAACTTATTTTTGTTTTTTTAATTTAGCTGGTACCTTGCCTGATGCAATAACATTTTTTAAATTATTTGATCCAAAAAGTGGAACTTTAACATCATGCGTATTTGGATACTTGATCCAAAATTATTGACAGCTGGTGTTATTCTATAACGAGATATCATTAATACAAACTAACAATTTAAATATTAACTCCAGTCTTACCAATTCAACATATTATCATGATGATGACGTCACACCTTCAAAAACCTAGTTATTTTCAAAACGACTAGGTTTCTCTCATTTAAATTCTTCATCCTTTTCATTACGATTTGATAATTTTAGTCTCGAAACAAAACTGGGAATTATCATTACGAACCTGCTTATTATCCAAGAAAAGTCAAAACAAGAATCGTCTTGTTAACAAAAATATCGAAGTATAATTTAAAGTTAATTTGATACGAAGTCAACAATTATCACTTTTACGGATAAAAAAGTAAACCAGATACTAAATTTATTCGTTTTATCTTAAGAGCTTTAAATGCGAAAGAATAGAACCTTAATTTTTTAAAGCTCTAATTTCAGGGCAATACAATAGGAACATTAGGAAACCACTAAAAATGTTTAGGCTTTTCTTTATAGTAAATAGTACTTCCTTATAATTTATTGGTTGACATGTATAATTTCAAAATCCAAGAATCTAAAATTTTGTTTTTAGGAAAAGAACTTCTGGTTTTTATTCCATAAATTGGTCTCTTTCACATGTTGATGTTAATTTAAATGCATTATTATTTCATTTCCTGATCATTTGTAATTTAGATTATAATGCATATTGATAATTAATGAGGTTCGATTTCTAAAATGTAGAAAACTGGTCACTTTGAGCTGTTTATGTTGTAATAATTGGTGCCTTTAAGCCACCAAAAAAACTATACTGATTAATGGTCTAAATTTGAAAAGCTTACATCATTTGCACTTGTAGAAACAACCTATTTAACAAAATTAACGTTCTTTTTAAAACAATTAAAAGCAAATTTAAGCAAATTTTCTTCGAAACGTTTGGTTTCCTGCTCAATAATCCATTTCTTACTTGTGCTTTCGATTTAGGCAATTGTTGTTCAATAAATCAAAAAATCATAATTGTTGATGATCAATGTTGCAAATTTTTCTTCCCCGTTTTTCAAAAGATGTTAATTCCAAAGGCTATGTACAAAATGATGTACACATATTTAAATTGTACTTTAAATTTTTTTAAAGTGAAAATTCAAGTTTTTCATAACATAGAATATGTTTATGAAGTGCATTGTATGGATAATATACAATTCCTGTAATACTTATTCTTTGTGATCAGAATATAAATTTCTGGTCGCTAAAAAATTCAAATGCCTCTCGGTAGTCTTCAAATAAAAAAAAATATAAATCAGATTTTATCGCTTCTATAGTTTTTAACACCCATTTCCATTTTAATATGCAACATGAACTTATATTAGTAAAACTAACTAATATTACTAACTTACTAACTAAAGTATACAAAAGTTGATCCTTTAGTAAAAATAATCTTTGAAGTTTCTCTAAAATTGGACATTATACACCAATTGAATGACTCGGACTGTTATAGTTTTATATCATAGGGTATCGGTTTGGATTCTTCTAATGTTTACATATCATTATTTCAAAATTAATTAAGAACATTCCGTTTTAACTTTAAATCTAATCTTAATTTATAAATCTAATCTCTGTCAATAAAACTACAGATTAAGAGTACTTAACAGTTCTCCCTATACTCCAGATTTAATTGACACACGGTCGGCCCTGCAAGAGCGTTAGATACGGAGTAAAAACTATTTAATCGTTAACCTAAAAACCCGACTCTTTTTACCAACATTGTTCTTTGCATATTCAGCTTAGCACATGTTGTTCACTTATAAAAAGCTAATTTTATGTTGATCTTGAAAATATTTTTGCGCATTTCCTTTTAAAAACGGCTGGAAAAATTGACTGCGTCACTAACTAAACTGCATAGAATGATCTGAAAACATGAACAAGGAATATACTGTTCAGCAAGGGAGCAAGTATTTCAATGAAAATTCGCTTGGTAAATAATTAATCTTGGGGCAAAATTTTGTTGTTGTTATATAAAGTTAAATATAAAATTAAAGAAACGAGTTTATAATTGTTAATAATCGAAAAAAGTATATATTAAAGTCAAAGTTAAGTCATTAATTTGTTACGATTTGATTAGATTTAATGGCACTAGTTGGTTTGTAGAAAGTAATACCTTTCTAGATATACTTCGGGCAGCTTGTCTCGCTATTTATTTCTTTATCTATATTCTATATCAAAATTGCTGGTTAATTTAGTATCTCAATGACACCCCAAATCTAAGAGTCGTTTGTCCTCCAACTTTTTATTACTATTTATTAAGTCGCTGAAAAATCAGGTATGGGGATGCTCGGAACTTTTGTCACCTTATTCACTACGCTCGTCTTCACCACTTCGGACTCGTTTCGCATGTCCTTAGAATTTGAAAATCCCCTAGCGATCACACTGCCTATAATACTTACGTAGCTTAATGCTTCCAAATATAATGCTGCTCAATTAGATGAATTTTGATTTTTTAAAACTGTTATTCGTGTCATTTAATAAAGAACGAACAAATGCTGATAATCAGATGAAACTTGATAATGTCTTAGTTTTGTTTGGACTACGTGCGTGCCAAATTTCAGAATGATCCGAACATTTTACCGGGGAAAAACTAATATCCTTAAAGCACATAATTAGACCCAAAGCTTTATTTCCGTACTAAGTTTCAACGCTATTTAGCATACAAATACTAGGAGCTACTTTGATCACAGTCATACACTCACACATTCATACAGACAGACAATAACTTTGTAAAAACCACTCAAGAGTGGAACACACTTGAGTGGTGGACTCTTGAAAACACAAAATTAATTTAAAATCCCGAATACTTTTCCCATATCTATGGTATTAATGAGAAAAAGTAAAAAAGAAAATCTCTTGTCAATTAATTTTAGAAATTAATAAATAATGTGATGAATTATCAAGTTAAAATACTCAAATGTAATTTATTCTCTTCCGAAAAAATACATTGTCAACATTTAAAACAAATAAGAACGTTGACATAAAAATATTATGACACATATTTCCAGATATTTCATGTTTTGAAAATTTATGTTAAAATATGTATTATTACCTTATCAGTCAACAGTGGGATCTAGGCGTGGGAGGGGGGAGGTGGGGAGAGTATCAAGATCATTTTAAACGTCATTGAAATAAATTTAGAGTGAGTTTTGGGATGAATTCAGTAATATAACTGATTAAATTACATCAGTGATATTTTCTTGTGAGCAGCTATAGAGTGGGGCAACAAAAGCTAAAAAATATAAAATTAATAAAAACTTATTACTTCGTTTAATATGATAAAATATGAATACTAATTCTTGACTTTTAATATTGTTTTTAAAAGGGTGCCAACATGAATATGAGTTTTCGTATTAAAATTTTATTTTTTTAAGGATTAATTATTCGGAAAGTTTATATGAAAGAACCCATTAAAATATTATGGACTGTAAATGTCTTTGTCGCGTCTAATTATTTCACATGAAACGTGTTTTAATTTTATGTCTAATAGGACATATATGTTATGAAATTATAAAAATTTATGTATTTGTTTATTCTACTGAGTTTAGCAAAACATTATTAGTTGACATAATATTGTAGACGTACGAGAGACATCTAGGACTGAATCAAGCAAAAAGCTATGCCTTATTCGAGATAGTTCCATTATTCGACATCAAAACTCGGTACTATCTAATGTTTTGCATGCCTAGCATAATAAAGGTAAGAGAGCATACCGCTCGTATATGGTAAATAATTAACTTTATATTCGAAATTTTAAGTGAAGAGCAGAGTGATTTTTAGCTATGTCAGCGCTCTGATGCATGAATTACACTCTGTGTAACGAACAGAGTATAACATGTCATCAATAATGACGAACGTCGAATGATGGAGCAGTTCTCAGATGTAGCATAGCACTTTGTTCCTTACGTTTCCTAGGTGTCATTCGCGTAGGTGTCATAAAAAAGTAAGCTTTAATTGACCTAAGACTATAACACCCTAGGTATATGGTTACTTAATAATTCTGACGTCGAGCTTAGCGAGACCTATGTAATGTTACCTTAGGCTTTAGATAATAATAATAATCTATAAGGACGAAGCAAGTCCAAACACATGACACCCTAGACATCGGTTAAGCATTTTATTTTGAAGTCGAGTGTAGCGAGACCAAAGTAATACTAACGTAAGTGTTGGATAATCACGTGTCAGTCTGAAGACGAGCGACGTGAGCTCGAAATCCAATCTACCTTCCTGTAGACTTTGGATAACCATTTTATTCAGAGATCGAGCGCAGCGAGATCGAAGGTTTGCATAATAATGAAATTCTGAGGATAAGAGAAGCTAGTCCTTAGTTGTGAGGAAAATGACAGAGGTACCCAGTACCCGATTTTTTTATTTTAAGGACCTACTGGCACCAAAAGAAAAACACAATGACACTAAGTGCAATTTTTTTATTTTCGATTATAATGGGGGTTTATTTTTTAAAATTAACACCATGAGGTTCGTTATCTTATCTGGTTATTACTTTATAATTACTTAGTAGCATAAATTGCTGAGCCTACGAAATTTTAAGTCTCTAAGACAAATGGTGACGGAGCAACTAGGTGAATACAAAAAAATTGTGCGGGTAGCACAGTCTTAATGCAGCATTGTTTTAACATAAAATGTATTATTCAGTTATTCATTTAACTTAAAAACAACACTAAGGTAATAGAAAAAAAAATTTCTTCATGCAGATCATTATTTTCTTTCCAATTTTTCTTTCTCCTTAATGTTTCCGCTTTTCAAAGCTTTGAATTAAATTATTATGATGGGAATAAGCAATGATAATGAGCACCAAGGATAAATGTGAGGTATTTCGTTGTGTTAATTTTTTCTGTAAGTCTGGTAATATTAGTCAGACATGCATTTTGAAATGAAGAAAGAGAGGAAAATAAAGAAAGTTTAGCGCGGAGGTTTAAGAGCCGGGCGAATTTCCATTAAAAATTGTTTCTTAACAACCCATTTCTTGTTAGAGTTGAGGATTAACTAAATAGTAGTTTCTTACTCCTGTAAGTAATTCTTATAAGAATAAGACAATGTTATACGCACTAAAAATACAAACAAATCTTGAATACGTGTTTAAAAAGTAAAAATTGGGTACGGGGTACCTGGGAACTTTTCCTCGTCACATCGGATTCGCTACGCTCATCCCTACTTCAAACTAGCATCGCTCGTCCTTAAATTATACAATTCGCCATTTTTATACTGCAACACGTCTTCGGACTCATTTGGATCGTCCTTAGAAAGCAAATACATCCGTTTCACACTCAGCGATTACCCACACAGCACTGACCACGCTAAATGCTGTTTAACGTTTATAATCCAACAAAAATCATGGATATATTGTTGTATTGAAACGAAACTTTGTGTACCTATTTATTACAAAAAAGTATATACTTGAACCAAATTTTAACCCAATTGGATTATTATCCGATTTGTTACAATTTTTCAAAAACGTACACAAGTCATTTAGTAAAAATTAAACTAATGCTGATAATGAGATGAAACTTAGCACATGTTAGTCTTATACATGGATGAATGCGTGCCAAATCTCAATCCCATTGCATCATTTTTCCGCGTTTAATGATTTTTTGATATATTTGCGGGTTAATAACGGCATAAACAATTATTTTCCGAATAGCACAACTACAGCAATAGATTGATTTTTGTACAAAGTTTCAACTCTTTAGCATAAATACTCTGGGAGCTACGATAATAACAGTCAATAACAACTTTGTAAAAACCACTCAGGAGGCCTTTAAAACACCTGAAACGTACAGGTTTCGATTTTTCTTGCAAACAATACATTTTCTATATACCTACGTAATAAATGAGGAAGTAAAAAACAATACCATTTTACAACAAGTACAATCAATGTCATATGAAATTGATTTTATGAAGGATGAATAAATATATTCATATGAAAAAAAAATCCGGTTTGTGGTTTATAACTTGAGCAGTAGGATACTGCTACTACAACTCGTTACTGAATTTTTCTGGATTTTTCAAAGTAAATACGCATATGTGTCCCATTAGTTACACAAATCATGCTCATCCTTCTAAAAATGACATTGCATATTATTAGCACTAATTTAAATATTTAGTGCAAATAAACAATTATTTTGACTCAGTTAATGCATATCATTGTTTCAGGTTTTAGCATACGAGTATTTTCTTTAAAAGACCCAAAAAAAAAAATAAGTAACAAGTATTATTGCAACTGAATTGCAAGCATATACAGTGGAAACTTAACCTGAAATAGATTTCAAAGAAAATTTGTCTGGCATTCAAACCTCCGCGTCAAATTTTGTTGTTTAGCTACCGTATTTTAGGTTTTCCGGGTTTTTAATAACTTTTTGGATCTCTTAGACTCCGCGTCTTATCGATTAAGCGCTTCAAAAACACAAGGAAAGACTTTTATCCTTGCAAAAAGTGTAATCCTCAATTTTACCGATTGTTTTTTATAAATGAAATTGACTTAGCCAGATCAACGAAACGAGATTAAACCAGGTTATTGATGTCACAACAACCTGGTATTTCATAAAGTTTGTGTCCAGTTCAAAGTTGTATTTTGTACCTCGTTTGGTTTAAAAATATTAATCAGTTTGGATGACGAAGCGTTTAAATAACTTTTTATAAATACACACACTCACACACACACACACCCTCATTCATAATCAAAAGCCTGTTACCTAATTAATCTGAAAACCCCTTATTAACTTATATTATAGTCTGATTCAGTCTAACTTGTATGCCATTGAAGTATAAGGAAAGTCATCTTACGCTAAACAATTTCCAAAATTACAAAATACTGGTTTAAGTTCTGTTATATTTTGACGCGTTAAGATTAATAGTATGCACACTCAAGAAAGTTGTCAATCAGTTCTAAATACTGCAGAGTATTGTATAGGTCTGATTTTTTACAATAGTCTACCTGAAAATATAAAAGAAATATTGTGGCATGAGGCCTTCGGCCTCTTAGCCACTTCGCTACCTCGGCGCTTCGCGCTTTGACCGCACCGCGATACGGCCTATAACTACGCGATATTACTACTTTACTGCCATGATATAAGTGAATTTTCAAATGTATTAGTCGAAAACGAGCTGGGAATTTTCAATCTTCTTCTTTCTTTACAAAGTTAAAGAGTTTAACTAATTAGTTAAATTCTCGTTTAACTTCTTAATGTTTATTTGAAAAGAGATATTCCTATGGTTTTATTAAATTCGCTAACCTTATTTATTTATTTATTTTTTACATTAATTTTTTTAAGTTCTGTTATATTTTGACGCGTGATTGTACTACAATGAAAACATCTATACGTTTTTTTCTGATTCTGAAATAATTCTGTCGCGAGCTGGTCCAATTTCCTTTTGAAAAGTCCAGGTAAATGAAGAAACAAATTAAAATGTTGAAACGAAAAATACCAATCAAAAAATGGATTGGTAAGCAAAAAAGCAAACATTTTTAAAAAATTGACCCAGCTCGTGACAGAATTAATTTAAATTAATTAAATTAATTTATTTTAAAATTTTTATAAGTTCGGTTATATTTTGACGCGTCCTCGTACTACAATGTTTAGAAACACCTATAAGTTTTTTTCTGCTGGGCCAATTTTCTTAAAAATGTTTGCTTTTGTGCTTACCAATGCACTTCATATACCTGTAGTTTTCAAAGGAAAATCGCTAAAACTTAAAAAAATTAGCACATACTGAGCTTTGTATGACTGCATAAAATGTTGCTTTTAACTTATTAAGCAAAGACGAACATAATTTGAAACAAATTCGCATTTCCTGTTTGAAAATTAACAAACAAATTGAACTGTTACTGTTTCAACTAAGAAGCATAAATCTTAAACCTGAGCAAGAACTTGATTGGTGAGTAAAGAAATTAGCACAGATCTCGGACCTCCGTTCAAGAATTGTTTTATACTTACGTATACAAATTTATATTTTAATGATATTTGCATTTTACGACAGATGCATGAGTCTGCAGAGGGGGTCTGACCGGCTGCAACTTGTTCTTAATTTTCATACAATCCATCTATTTATGTTAATTAAAATAAAGATTCCGGTGTTATCTGTTTTGTTTTACATGCGATACATAAATCTCAAGAAAATAATGAGTTTCTTCAATTTCTTAAACATTTATTAATTATTTCTATATTTCTCTGGTTTTATAATTTTTAAAGTACCTTTTTATTTATTTCTTTAAAATGAGGTGCCATTTTTCATTTTTCTTTAATAGATTAATTAAAATAAAAATAAATATAAAAAGAAAACAAGAAGTTGTTGTAAAGATTAATTCATTTCCGGTGAAATCAACGAATGTTTATAATTAATTATGGTTGAGTAATTATTGTAATTATGAAAATTCGTTCTTATTAACAATGGCAGTTGTCTTCTTAACTTCGTTGGTGGTATAGTGTGCTTAAATACCATAGTATCATTGTTGCTGCTCTGTTAGGGCATTATCTCATAAGAGGAAGGGTGCTAAAAGAGACGTTTAGGAGACGTGCTCTTAAACTAGTCTTTATCCTATGAAATTTAAGAGTCTTTTCCAGATATAACTGTACTGCTATCTAATAACTACAATATTTTAAATATTTAAAAACTCTTTGAAGTCTAATCAAATACTAATGATTTGTTATTTTTTAAAATAACAATTTTAAATTTTAATGTAAATTTTAATGCCAAAATTAAAAATTAATTAAAATATATTTCTGTTCGTGTCCCTACATAACTGTTTCTTTTTGGCCCTTTGTGGAGCAATGGCCCTCGGCTTAGAAACTCTACTTTAAACTATAAAGATCTGGAAATTTATTTTTTGAAAATATAAAATCTATTAACGGTGTGTATGTACTTCACAACAGTTCAAGTTTGCCTCTGATTATTAAATACATTAAACCATCTGGGCCTTCGTGGACACTACCTCGCGACTGTTTAGAAGGCTATGGCATTTTGCCATGTTAGCAGATTTTCAATGAGTAAAGCGCTTCGTGACTACCTTGCCTCGTGGGCCCAATTGGCTTTGAGAACCTTCTCGGCTTTCCAAGGCCCCTTCGGGATCGCATTTTGTAGGCCCTTGGTCTCCGTATAGGAGGCCTTCGGCCTGGCCTTTTGCATTAGAGTCTTCAATTCAAGTGAGCGACTAATTCGCGTTGGTCGTATCGCTTTAAGACCTTATTCATTCGATTCAGCACCCCAAATGCAATAAATAATTATTTTTTATTATTCATCATATAATTGTATTACTTGAAAGTTTTTAAAAACATAATAATGAATAACATATTAATAGAATAACATATTAGATATATAAGATATATATAGAATAACATATTAGATATAATAAGATATATATAGAATAACATATTAGATATAATAAGATATATATAGAATATATTAGATATAATTATATATAGAATAACATATTAGATATATAAAGAATATTATATAGAATAACATATTAGATATAAAATAATAGATTTGTTTGTTTATCTTCATAGCTCTCTTTTTGATGCAGACAGAGGATATATACTACCTTCTGTGTGTTCAAAGCATTCGGTATTAGTTTCAGCCTAGTATGAAATATAACTTAGTACGTATTTCAGGGGTCAAAAAATATTGATCATCACTATTAGATTTATTGAAGGCATAGTTTTCAGATTGAATACAATAGGTATGATTTATATTAAGATGTTCTAAAAGAGGACTAGATGACATTTCAGGAGGAAAACATAGACTTAGTAGAACTTGAGGAATGCAATAATTCAATTCTTTTGTTCAAATCTTGAGTGTGGACTGAAAAAGATGAAATACCTTCCGTAACATTGCCAGGCAGGAATGATGTCTATGCTCTCTGTCCGCCATTGTGGACAGACTAGATAATAGTTTTTGTACGTAGTTTAAACACATTATAAAATTTGCTAATAATAAAAAATAAATATAACTACAAATCATCATGTCAGGTTAAAAATCTTATAATTATTTACTTATACCATGTATACTAGGTGGATTATTTCTAATTGTCATTAAATTGTTTTTTTTATTTCCTCGCCTACTACCGTAGGTATAAGGAAAAGTATTGAATTCCACCTTAAAAGCCAAAACCGAGATTTCAACATAATAATCAACCATTTTCATGACGTTCTGAGTGGTTTCCATAATGCTGTCTGTCTGTCCGTGTGTGAGTTTGTGTGTCTGTGACACGCATAACTCCCGCAGTGTTTATATGCTAAAGAGTTGACAATTGGCCTTAATGTCTAGTTGTCTAATTGCTGCCCGCAATTATGTCAAATCTTGAGTGTGGACTGAAAAAGATGAAATACCTTCCGTAACATTGCCAGGCAGGAATGATGTCTATGCTCTCTGTCCGCCATTGTGGACAGACTAGATAATAGTTTTTGTACGTAGTTTAAACACATTATAAAATTTGCTAATAATAAAAAATAAAATATAACTACAAATCATCAGTCCAGGTTAAAAATCTTATAATTATTTTACTTATACCATGTATACTAGGTGGATTATTTCTAATTGTCATTAAATTGTTTTTTTTACTTTTCCTCGCCTACTACCGTAGGTATAAGGAAAAGTATTGAATTCCACCTTAAAAGCCAAAACCGAGATTTCAACATAATAATTCAACCATTTTCATGACGTTCTGAGTGGTTTCCATAATGCTGTCTGTCTGTCCGTGTGTGAGTTTGTGTGTCTGTGACACGCATAACTCCCGCAGTGTTTATATGCTAAAGAGTTGACAATTGGCCTTAATGTCTAGTTGTCTAATTGCTGCCCGCAAGATGACATTTTTCAGACCACGATAACCTATTTTGAGAAATCAAAAATTTAAACAATTCGTTAAAAATCAAAAATATGGCCGTTCGAGTTGACAATTGACACACATGTAGATCTTTCATGTGATACATTGATCTAATATGATAATTAAGTATCATAGCAAACGAGATATAAAACAAAGTAAAACCTAATTGATAGATATCTTATTAAAAAATTTTGCAGCCTCCGGCAGAACAAGAGAGTTTCAGGAGCATACAAGTGCCTCTTACTCTCGCCTGCTTGCACATTAAATCCTAAAAAATAGGTTATAACATGGTCTGGACTTCTCAATACGTTCTCTTCAATAGGGATAATATTTTTCTTTTTTTTTATTAGTGGCTATTATTTAGGAAGATTAATTTTTTACTTAGGAAAGGATTACTATTATGTAGCTCATTAATTAGTACACTTTTTGTAAAATCTATTTATTAGAATTATTTTTAAAATGTCGTTTGTTATGTTTAAGATACAAACATACTGATATGAGCTTGTGAATATAGTACTTTAATAGAACTACCTAGAGCTGTAGATAATATTACTTTTACGAATAATCGATCATCCTAATTCTTCTCTAAATCAATTGGTAGTCTTGGGTTGTCACTTCACCCACTAAATAGTTTTTTTATCCCTTCAGTAGGTACAGTTTCTCATCTGTCTAATTCATGCGATATTTTTTTAACACACCTACAACATGCCGTATGCGTACTCTATCATTAAATTGGCGTTTGTAACAAAAATATACATAAACTATTATAGTATAACAATCGTGCTTATTCTAAATTATTATTATTTAATTGAAAAATAAAATCTTGGTTATAACGACTTTAGGCAGTCAAAGTTTGGCCAGCAGACCCAATTATGGTTTTTTGAACACTTCCGGCTCTAACCGAAGCTTTTAAAACAATACCCTCGCTCCTTTACATGTCTCTATTAGATAGCGCTAGTAAGCATTTCACTTACAATTTGAAATTTGAATGTAACAACACATTGGAAGAACATAATTAGGTTTGCAAGCAATACCGATTACCGAGAGTTTCTGAATTTGCTAAAACTGCCTTAGAATTATGATTGAATAATTCAGTAAGAGTAAAAATTGCCCCGTTTTGCGGTATACTATGGTAAATTAATGTTAACATAAATTATCTAAAAATGACGAAACATCTCTCCAGCGCATTGTAGTGATGTATTACCTACTTAGTACTGTAGTGCCTTTCTTATCATGTGCCTAAAATTTGATTTTTGAACGTATTTTGTACGGATTTGTAAGTTTCAACTCTCTATAGTATACACTTGGAGGTACAATGATAACAGACACACACGCACACACACAAACAGACAGAAAACCTTGCGTAAACTACTCAAGATGCCTTAAAACGCCTGAAACGGGTTATTCCGGTGACTTCCGGAATTTCGGATTTTTTGAAAGCACAATACTTTTCCTATATACCTATGGTATAAATGAGGAGAAGTAAAAAACGTTCATAAAAATTAGCTCTAAAATATATTTTGAGAAGTTTGCTTTTTTTATAAATAATATGCTGATACAGTATTGGTAAAGAAAATCGTGCAAGGAACAAAGTTTTCACTGGGTTTCCCTGCATTGTGCTGAACTCTGTTGATTAAACTTGCAACTTACTTTTTATTCTCTATAACATAATTTCCAATGTCAAATATCCATAGTAATACTTTTACTATTAAAGCTTAATTAATTATTTATTTGGAAACAATTCGTAAAGAAAAAATTAAGCTTCTTTTAAAGACTATCCTAAAAATGATTGATAAAATAGTTGTGTGTCTCAGAGAAAATATAAGAGTGTGTACTAATTAGGCGTATGATGTACTATATGTCTATTTATTATAGTTTAAATCATGCAACATGGAACATAACTTAAGTTCCATTTTATTTCTAGTGAATTTTTAAAGAAAAAACTTATGAGGTTGGGGGTCATGGAGGGAGGGAGGGATCGGCGGTGGATTTTTAAGGGAGAGGACTTACTGAACAAGAATATATAAAACTAATTTTGAGGTAGTCGTACTGCAATATAAATTAAGGATTGCCATATTTTAAAAACGAGCATTATCAACCATGTTAATGTCCAGAACGGTATTGTTTACAAAATATTTGTGACGTCATTAACCCAAAATAATAACCCCACGAACATTTTAAAAAATCATAAATCTTCATAGTGTTTAGATTGGGCTGACATTTTTTACGCATTTACACAACTACGAACTACATTTTTTTCACACAAATACGAAGCTACATTTAATTATCATTATTAGTTCTGGTTTTATTGATTGACATGGATATGTCAAACAATAAAACATGGATAAAGTCATAATTAGACATAAAGTAATCAATTTAAGTTTTTTCACTAATACATTTGAAAATACGCTTATATCGTGGCAGTATGCCACTTATATAAACCAGTAATATGATAGTGATAGTGATATGGGGGGAGTGGTAGTAACCACCAGGCAAGTAGGCCTCGTTGTTGGGCCCTTTTTGCCAGCTTCCTAAGATAGTGTTCTACTCCTTTTAATTTCAAGTGTAGGTATATTTCATCTAATCTAGACAGAAGAGCCGTGAATTTCTATGGTTCCTCTCATGCTTTTTCAAGCAATCATACATATTTTCACTAACTCTTATAGTCTAGTGAAAACTGGGAACAACACGTGGTCTCACTGTTAAAACACTGTTACTTCACACACTTTAAACTACAAGGCATACACAGTATAGTATTATAATGAATCTACAATAAGGCTCCTAAATCCATTAATATGACGAACTGATAAAGTACAACAACCATGTTGCCGAGGAGCGGCAAATAGGCCGAAGGCCTTTTGTTTTAATTAAAAGTGATTTCATTTTGATAAGTCATATTGGATTAATCTTAAACTTTAATCAGTTCTCCTTTTCATAGAAATTGATTTTTGATCTAAGTTTCATTGAAATTAGATCAGCAATTTGAGCTGTAGCGTTTACAAAAAATGTGCACATTCATACACTCGTAGATTACGACATTAAATGTTTATTTAGTTCTTTTTTAGTGTGCTAAATCGACGAAAATTAATAAAAAGGGGGGAGGGGAGGTTATGATTTAAGCTATTTAATGCTTCCCTCTTCTTGTAGGAGGTAAAGAAGCAAAAAATAATTATTAGGTAGCAGTTTTATCATATCATTTATATTGGAAAATTGTGGGTAAATTCTTTATTTATTTTTTTAACACACATAAAACAACTGGGAAGTAAATAATTTCGATTCGATAGTAAAACTAATAACAATAATTTCTAATTAAAAATAGCTTGCTCCTATCAAGAGGCAGGTTTATCTCATGCCATTAGCACATGTTTTACACTCAGTTACATACGCAATTAAGTCATAAACTTGCGCAATCAAATCATTATCACTTCATAATAACTTCAAAACCTAACTATATATTAGTCGCGTGGTTTTAATTGTGATTTATAGTCAATTTAACAAGCTAAAATGATAAAGCGTTGCATTTTATATCTATTTTTATTGAGTTGTACTCGCTATGAATTACCAATGTTTATGTTATCAGAGTTAATCGTGCCTCGATTGCTTATGTTTTACTCTGTTTTAAACTGCTTTGGATTGCTTTACTCGCCCATATGTTATGTGGAATTAACAGTAACGTTTTTACGTTTCTGTTAAACGTATTATATTTATGAATTTACCTTAGAGATATTGTGAACAAACGTATTTACTTGGGTTTACTAAATATCTACAATGTAATACCCCAAGGTTTTTCCAAGTTATATTATTTTTTTGATCACCCACAAATTTCTGCATCTATTGGGTTATTGTGTTCTAAAGTGCAAAGATGCGAAGCCCTCGCCAGGGTCTTATAAAGTAGTTAATACTTTAATATCTACCCTTGGTTTAGTGGTTAAGATACGCGGCCAATGCACAGAATAAATGGACTTTTAACTTCAGAGGCATGGGTTCAATCCCAGCACGGGCCTCTGGGATTTTTATGTGAGGGATAAAAATTCTGCGTACCACATCCTTTAAAAGGGACGTAAAGCCGGTAGACTCGAGCCAGGAACTCCTTAATGATCCCTTACCCTAAATGAAACTGGGTATAGGCAAAATTTAGGACCCTCATTGTAGATTCATTATAATGCTGTAGTGTCTGTCTAGTAGTTTTTAAGTGTTTGTAGGTTTAGTTTAACAGTGAGGACACGTGTTGTTCCTAGTTTTCACTGAACCTTATGAGTCAGTGAAAATATGTATATGATTGCTTGAAAAAGCATGAGAGGAACCATAGAAATACACGACTATTCTATCTAAGATTAGATGAAATACACCTACACTTGTAATTAAAGGAGTAGAACACTATCTTAGGGAGCTGGCAAAAAGGGCCTAACAACGTGGCCTACTTGCCTGGTCGTTACTACCACTGCTACATATTACTACTTATATCTACCCTAAGGAGTAGCCTTAAATTTAGAGACACGCGGCGGAATTTTTGACGATTTTCCCGTTTTTAATTTTTCTTACCCTTTCCTTAAATTTTTCTTTTAAAGTTTGCACTAAAACCCCCTAAGTGGTTTTGTTTGTCTGCGTGTGTGTGTCAGTATACGTGTTTGCGTGTAAGTGTGTGTGTCTCTTTTATCATCGTATGCTTGTTCTCATCAAATGACTTGTATATACGCGTTCTAAAAAAAATTATAAAACTTTTTTTTTTAACTTTAAACTTATTTGCATAAAAATAATAATGCTATCTACAGTGCCGGTGAGATGTTGAGTCTTTAATTCTTGGGAGTCTGAATTGAAAGACTCAACATCTTACCGGCACTGTCGAAAGCCGGCTCTGCTTAGAGTTAAATTAAAGCTTATTGGTAGAATGACGAAGTTGGTGTTGTTAATATTGTAGATCGCGATATTGAACGGCGCTCACTGAAGTTATGAAAAATAATTTAATTATACAGAACTTAGGTACAAGTTTCTCTTTTTGTGTAATAAATTAGTATACTGAGTGTCGTTTTATTACAGCAAGTATCTATAGTTTGTGTTAAATCATAAGTGTTTAGCAGCATGGGGTGATGTCAGTGTGTAGATGGGTGCACCCTGGGGGGAAAAATGAATGTATTTAATGTCTGAGAACAAGAGAAATGAGTCTGGAGACTTGAGAGTTTTTGAATTAACTTGGTGATTTTTATATTTAGAGGACGCGCGGAGCGAGTCCGAAGTAGTGATAATAAGCCTTGGGAATCCGACGTGGTGAGAAAAAGTTGAGAGATACCCCGTACCCGATGGTTAATTCCTTATTTGCATTAAAATGGTCTGAACAATGAATTATTCACGAAAAAACCCTATATTTTGAAATTTTGACTGTTTCTAGATGTATGACACTTAGCTAGCCTACCTATATTTCGTTTCAACATACCATGAAACTAGGCCCTTTGACTCGCAATTTTTTCGGTCACCATACTCTTTTTTTTTAGGCCCTAAAACATCAGTAATATCAGTAATTTATCCTTAAAGGTTTGAAAGTTAGGGTCAAATACTTTCAGACAACACTCTGTAGTATTACTCAACTTTAGCCAATGTCGTGATATACAATCATTGACCAAAAAAACTCTTATTTAATATACAAAACACGAATAAAAAGTTAACAGCAAGGTGATTATTCGAGTAAAAAATAGTCCAGTAGTTAATTCCCTACGAGCTATATGTTTAACCAGAGTTATTTTATAAAAATTATTCATTACTTGAAATTAAAACTCAACAAAATTGGTTAAAAACGTTGTATTATGGTTGTTTAATTTTAGACTTTTTGTTAAACTTATGTAGCTTTAATATCATAGGTAATAATTTTCAAAAAGATTCATATCTCGAATACTTAAAGCTTTAGTTTTGAAAAAAATCGTGTTCTTAACTTGTTCTTTTTAGAGGGAAATTTCTCATTCGGTTAAACGAATAAAAATGAGGTTTTGGAAAAACAAGTAATAATAGGTTAAATAAGGAAAAAACATGAAAAGTATATAACACTACTACCAAAATGCATTTTGATTAAGAAAATCGGAAGAGTAGCTAATTAAATAAATACACGATTTTAGACTTGTATGCATTTTTATTGTATGCCTTTTGAATAGTGATAATTGTAAAAAAAACATAAGAAAAACTACATAGTATCCTAGTACTCCTATATAGTATCCTTTAATAATAAAGGATTATTAAACTCGACAGAACATTGTGATTTTATTGTTGCTGAAATGTATAAATAAAATATTAAATTAAATATAAGTAATGTTAAACAGCTTTACAACCATGCTGTGCTTTACAAAAATGAGCTTTTACAACCATGCTGTAAATGAGCATAACCATGCTGTAAATGAGCTTTACAACCATGCTGTAAATGAGCTTTATAACCATGCTGTAAATGAGCTTTGCAACCATGCTGTACATGAGCTTTACAATCATGCTGTAAATGAGCTTTACAACCATGCTGTAAATGAGCTTTACAACCATGCTGTAAATGAGCTTTATAACCATGCTGTAAATGCTGTTTAGGTACAAACTGCAAAAACCGCCTAGTAATTTTTATTTCATAAACACGAAAGTAAGATCAAATGCATTAAATTACAAATCGTGCTTTACAGACAGTATTGTAGCTTTACAGATAGTATTGTAGCTTACAGACAGTATTGTAGCTTTACAGACTGTATTGTAGCTTACAGACAGTATTCTAGCTTTACAGACTGTATTGTAGCTTTACAGACCGAATATATTGCCTTATTTTTTAAAAAAAATCATTAATTTCTACGTTAAAGATTTATCTTTATATTATTAAGATAAAACCTTTTAATGTGCTTTTAATATTTTTGAACTTAACACCTAATACTTCTTGTTTATTAAATTTAAACTTAATAAACATTGAATTATCCCTGCTAAACGATGGAAAAACACAACTAATGCTATAAACAGGCATTAATCAAAAAAGAAAAACAAGAAAAAAGACCAAGTTCATCAATCAATTTAATCTAGTTACAATTGTCAAGCAACAAATTTTTACCATCCAACATGACTCTTATCTGTAAACAAAAATACATCCATGAAGAAGAGGGGTACAAAATCGTATAAAGGACTTTTTCCAGCTAATGTAAAACATAATCCATCATGCAAGTTGAAACTGAATTATTACTGTTCTAAGTAAACAATGTTTATCACTTTTTCGATTATTTTCTTTATCTACTATGTACATTAATTATGTATTATAAACATATGTATTTATGTATGTATTTTTCATGTTATGTATTTATGTATGTATTTTCATGTAATGTATTTATGTATGTATTTTTCATGTCATGTATTTATGTTTTATTTATTTATTTATGAACTTTATGTATTTATTATGTACTTAATAAACATTAAATACTAGATTCCTTAACTTTAAAATTTCTTGGATCAACTGCTCTTGAATATCTTCTATATTGTAAAGAAAGCTGCTTTAAAATTGTACAAATTTTTATAAGTTGCGTCCATTTACTTAAAGTAATTAAAGCTATACTTGAATTAATAATCAATAAAATTTATCTGTCGTCACATAAATTTTTTAAAGTATTTATCATATTTTTGTTAAGCTTTTAAAATTAATTTTCACCGAATCTGATAAAACCAAAATATTGTTACGGTCATTAATTTTAACGAGATATATTACAACAAAGATTAAGCTGAAAAGCATAATAGAAGCTTCAAAAATATTTTTATAACCTCAAAAAACTAAGGGAAAATCAAATAAAAACTAATAACTGATAATAATCGTGTAGAGGGAACAAAAAAACCATTCTGGATCAGAAGTCCAATAAAACATGTGAACCAACGAAAATTATGATTATTTCAATTCGGAATCACAGCAATTAAAAGCAGTAATTTTAATTACAGGTTTAGCCGTTTAATTAGAAGCGCTAGGTTCGACATACTAGATGTACTATTTTGACTGTTTTGTAATTATATATAGGTATTATGAGTACTCTTACAAAGTCATTAGAGCATGGATAATTGTAACACTCGATAGTTAAAAAATGGTCGACTATCTTATAAAACGACCATTTGAATCATGCCTGCCTCCGTGGCCGTGATCATAATATAATCACTCGATTTCGGCATCGGAGATCCGGAGTTCGCAGCCTGGACTACACTTGGAACGAAAACGCTCCAGTCTACTGCTGTAGTTGTGCTATTCGGAAAATATTTTATAATACTGGGGAAAAATATCATTAACCCGCGATAATGTCTCACCAAAACTTTTGAAAAATCATAAATCACGGAAAAATTATATGATCCTATTGAAATTTGGCACGCATCTCATTATCAGCATTAGTTAGATGATGCATTAGTGTAGATGATGCTACACTTATTACACTTATGAGCATAGTAAGCTGCGCATGAGTACACTAGTCTGTGTACACTGTGTCTTAAAAGAGTGACAAAATGGTTATAGGTGGCAGAACTGAAATATGCACGAGTTTGTTTTTCTGTAACAAGCTGTTCCCTTGGACCTTATAAATTAAAATATATACGTTTGACGCGCATACGTAAGTGCATACGTAAATACAAATTAATCTTAAAAAAGAGTCCTAAACTTATAATAGCTATTATTATGCATAGAAGTTCTTATAATACATATGCACAAACTTTTCAACTTTATTACAATCTAAAATTTACATAATTGTGCTAAACAACTATTTTTAAAACGTTAAAAGAGTTTTATCGAAAAATTATGCGATAGAATTAATATTATTATAACAAATAATATTATTAAATATTTTATATTTTTCACTTAAGGCTATGAATAAATGTTATTATGTAAAATAAAATTACGAAAAATCGTGTTCCAGTCATTATTTAGAGCAAGAAAATTTTAGAAAATATAACAGAAACATGGAAGTTTTTGGTTAGGCTGATTTAGCTATTATGCAAAAAAGTTTTGTTTGGGTAATTTGTTTTGTAAGGTTGGCACGACATATCTTAATAATTTAAATAGAGGTTATTTATTTATTATGTTAATTAATTGTTCTCTAAAATATTGAATATTTTTTCCAATTTTCCCCTTCCTAATAGGTTGGGTGGCATAGAAATGTGTCTGAAGTCCGTTTTAGAGTTCCATCAACACAAAAAAATACTTTTCAGAAAGTATTTCTTAACAAATCTTGTTAAAACATTAACTTAGTTTGCTTAGTCAGCAAAATTGACTTAGCAAAACTTCATAAAACGCGGAAAAATGTATCCATCGGTTTGTGATTTGGCATGAATGTAGCCATATATAAGATCAATATATGTACCAAGTTTTATTGAATTATTAGCATTAGTTATTTTTTATCGAATGATTTATATATGTTTTTTAAAAAATCGGAGTAACCCAATTGAGCTGAAATTTGGAACAAGTGTATGTATTCTTAAATAAGAATACAGAGTTTAGTTTCAATACACCAAGTACATTTATGGTTTTGTTGGATCAAAAAAGTTAAGCAGCATCGATCGATGACATTGCCTGGATGGGTGACCGCTGGGAATAAAACTAATGTAATTACTATCTGAGAATGAGCAAAGCGAGTCCGATTTGGCGAGGAAAGGTTCCAAGGTACCCCGTACCCGATTTTTTTAGTGTATTATATTCTTCAACTATGGAATTAACTTTTAATTTAAACATAGATATAATATTGCAGGGATCAATTTAATTAAAAATTGGCTAAAAATCTAATTAACATTCATAGAAAAGATTTAATCATTAGATAACAAAAAAATATTTGATTATACTTTATACTTTCCCAACAAATAACAACGTAGAAAATTAAACCTAATGAAACAGTGAAATTAAAGTAATAAAAATGGCGGTCAGAAGTAAGTAATAAGTACTTCTAACACTTATTACACTAATTCTAAAGTATTCATTACATAAATACAAAAGTGCTTATTACAATAACACCTTAACTTTATGCATAAATGAAATTTTCGTAATATTCCAAAATTAATAACTCCATTACGTTACTTATTAGTCTAATTAGTTGTTACTATATTTGTAATTATTCGTCTTTTTGTAGTAATTTATTCTAATTAGTATTTAAAAGTATTTACTTTCCACCAATTACAAATTGCTAAAAGAAGTATCCGCTTTTAAATATTTTTTAACAACACCCAAATGTCAAAATTATCTTATTTCGTTGTAATTAGATGTTTTTAAATTATAGAATTAATATAAATTCGTTATATTACTTCACAATTAAGAAGTTAATTTAAATATTTACGATTTCGAAATATACATTTTTACTTAACTTTACAATTATAACAAAATTATTTTAATGCTATTTAACGTAAAATAATTATTTAAAACTTCAGAATTAAGTCTTATGCAACTTAAAATAATGGCGATGTTATGATCAAATGTAAGTTTCAGTAGCCATAATTACAACTTGTTATCCTTTAATTATTTACTTATATGAACCAATACCATTCTTATTGCATTTTAACTTCTACTCTGTTTTAATAAACATATAATTATTTTGTTTTGATATCTTTATTCTTTTTCATTTTAATATAACATTTTGTTTTATCTTGATGGTAGAATAAGAAAAGGTAATGTAATATGGTTTTAATAATCAGTCATTTTTTAACGTGTAAAGCTTGATATTATAAGTATACCCTTTCAAAGAATAAAGGCGGTCAGTCATATTTTTTAAAAAATTTTCTTATGCATTATTTTTTGATATTTTATTCTTTATATTTATATTTTTATGCCAAACTAGGTTGTTTATCGGTATTTCCCTATATTTTTCATAATTTTCATAAAATCATAATTAATAATTTATTAATTTATTCCCCTGATGATATCTCTTACAATCATACAATTGAAGCAAATTTGTGCAAAATCAGCAGTAAAAGTATGCTGAAAAACTTACCTCACATTATTTGGGCCTCCACCCTCTATAAAGATGTTCACAAATGATAATATGTATAGTTATTGTGTAGTTTTACATATTAGTTGCTTCTTAGTCAAAGTCAAAGTTAGCCTCCGCATCAATAAGTCATAATTGCTATAATCGTAGTTCTCAAGGGATTGCTACTAAGAGTTTTTTATTTTCGTTTATAATTTGTATTTATTTTTTAAATTGAACTTGGATCATCAAGTTCTTTATCTTGTCCTGTTTTTATTTCATAATATTTACCTATCGACTTAGTAGCATTACAAAGACTTATTTATGTTAATCGAAAATTCAAATATATTGTCTAGTCTAAACTATGGATACAATTTGTATCAGAATCGCACCAAATTCATTTAACGACCGTACTGATTATTCAGTATGGTATCAGTATAAACTGAGCTGTGTATGAATGTACCCAAAATAAAGTTCAGCATCAATTATACAAAGGCGAGCCTAGTTTTGAACAACATGTGGTATGAAAATGCGCATTCCCTTTGAAACATCCATTGAAATCGAAAGATAATAAATAGTGCTACTCTTCCGACTGTAAAGTATAAACTAGAAAACCAGAGCAAGATCTGGATAATTGCACAAGAAAGCGAGCATTGCAACGGAAATTCGCCCGCCTTGGGGTCCACTGCGCTAGAGTTTTTGTATAAGAATCTACTATCATTAAGTGCTGACGTTTTTGTTGGCTCAAGGATTGTCTTTAATATCCTTTGAATAAAGTATGATAGGAATGAATTATATCTTATAACGTTTTAAATCAGAGAAGTCTAAATCCTAATGGTCAAAAAGATAAACTTGAAGAGTCAGAGAACCTAATTGTCAAAGAATAATATAATTAGCTATAATATTATTATGACATACTATAAAGCATAACAACATAGCACAAAAATGCTTTAATTATAATTATAAGCAATATCATTACAAATATAATATTACGTCATATTTATTTAAATATAAAAATGAACCTTGCAGGAATGATGAAATCGTAGTGTTAGTAGTAGATTCTTCAGTTTTTGACAGTGAGAAATGTAGAGAGGTATAAGCCAAATAGTTGTTCCATGAATAATAAGCCAAATGAATAGTTGAATCCATGATGGTTTCCTAGAAGCAGTGTTTTTCGTGTTTCTTAAAGGTATCTTGCTCAATTATTTGCGTTGAAATCCTACTTTAGTAAATTAAGCCACTTTCAGAACATAAAAGATACATATAGAAAGTTAAAGAACGTAGGAAAATAAAAGAAACGAAAAATAAGAAGGAAACAAAATTGTTGAAGTAGAGGGTTGAAGGGAGATGCATACTTAATACTTTGTCGAGGCGTCATTTCGCTCTGGAATAATTGAACAGTGCTGTCAAAGTCTGTCGGCTCCAAGATAAACTTTAACAACTCCTCCCCAACAAGATATTTAAAGCATCTCAGATTTCCAGAGAGGGAATCTCCATTGTTTTCCCTCCGATTGTCGATTTGTATCCAAGTATATCTTAACGCTTTTCCGCTACTACTTTTCTTTGCAATGAGGTATTACTTCTTTGCCAAGTAAAAGCTTTAACTCCGTCTTTACTGAAGTATTTTGAAGCACATGCTTTAAAGGTAAGTTTTTTGACAAAGCTATGTCACTCCGCATTGTATTAAACAAATCTTTTACCACTCGCACATACGTAGCAACGACTTCAACGTATCTTTCAACACTTCTTTAGAATGCTTTATATTCTTAACACTCAAGTTAATAATATACTAAACCTCAAATGTAAAAGTTTTACTTCCTAAGGAAACAGTGGAAAGATTTGTTATAAAGAATTTATTTCAGGTTATAAAATTATCTTAAGACATCGCTTCCGTGTTTGAAACGGCAGCTTTTTGTTTCCTTCTATTGTGGTGAGTTTTAATTTTAAAAGTACATTATGTTTCGTCTTTATGGTCCCTAAAAATTCTAATTCAACCTCATTTAACCTGTAAAGTCTATTTATAATCATTCAAAAAACATTATTGGTCTTGGTCAAGACGAACTCAAGGTCAAGAAAATTAGGATCATAACCTTAAAATTAGCAGATTTAGACTTTTTACTGTTTTCTTCATTCTCGTAAAAATATATTTTACCATCAGCGTGCTTAATAATTGTACCTTGTTTCTTATAAAATAAAATTTCATCTATCCTAATTCTTAGTATATATCCTGATTTTATTCATCTATTTCATTCCAATTTTCTAATTCTCAAATGTCTAATGTCCCTAAATATTCTAATTCAACCTCATTTAACCTGGAAAGTTCATTTATAATCGTTCATCTTAATCATTCAAAAAACATTATTGGTCTTGGTCAAGACGAACTCAAGGTCAAGAAAATTAGGATCATAACCTTAACATTAGCAGATTTAGACTTTTTACTGTTTTCTCCATTCTCGTAAAAATATATTTTACCATCATCGTGTTTAATAATTGTACCTTGTTTCTTATAAAATAAAATTTCGTCTATCCTAATGCATAGTATATATCCTTATTTTTATCCATCTAATTCATTCCAATTTTATCTGCTTCATAAGGACCACTTAATACCTTTAACAGAATCAACTGACCCTTTTTCATCGATGAATTTGCATACTGCTTCATCGCAGATGAATCAACTCCACCTGTACACTATTAAAAACAAATTATGTCCTTACTGTCGCGAGTTAACCCTCGGACTATTAAACGTGCCCTTTCTTGTGGTGAAATTAAACGCCACACATTACCACCCTTCTAGAACGTTGTCCCTTAATTTGCATTAAGTTACAAAAACAAAGGTGATCATTACTATCATTACAATAACTATTAGTTAGTAAAACAATGTAGGTTGCTCTATAATTTTACTATGTAGGAAGTTCTACATGTTTTTAAATTCACTGGTTGCTAAACGTTTCCCTTTGATCTTATCATCTTATTTATTCATCTGAATAAGCGAATACTAAAAAGAAAAGCAATTGTAGTAGGTACATCGTTGATAACGACCTTAAAAATGTATATGCTTTCATATACCTGCAAAATAGATAACAGATTACTTGTAATCTGAATTTTTATCTTATTAATTAAATATACTTAGGTTACCTGAAAGATAGTTTTCGTAACCGTTACTTACACTTAACGTGGGCTTAACTTGTAAATGTGGCTTCTGTATTATGATTTGTTACCCATCGCTTTATATGGTAAACATTTCATTTTTGAAGAATCAGCTGCCTTTGATATATGCTACTGAAAATAGCAACTATAGAAGCTTCAATTGCTTCTTTAACTAGCGGTGAATATAACCTCTTTAATTTTACTTTTGAAGAATCAGTTGCAGTCGATACAATCTGCTCAACAACAGCAACTATCGACGGTTGCTGATTCTTCAATTGCTTTTTTACCTTGCGGTAAATATAACCTCTTTCACTTCATTTTTGAAGAATTAGCTGCAGTCGATACAATCTGTTCAATAACACCAACTATCGACTGTTGCTGATTCTTCAATTGCTTCTTTAACTTGCGGTAAATATAACCTCTTTCATTTCATTTTTAAAGAATTAGCTGCAGTCGATACAATCTGCTCAATAACAGCAACTATCGATGGTTGCTGATTCTTCAATTGCTTCTTTAACTTGCGGTAAATATAACCTCTTTCACTTCATTTTTGAAGAATTAGCTGCAGTCGATACAATCTGCTCAACAACAGCAACTATCGATGGTTGCTAATTCTTTAATTGCTTCTTTATCTTGCGGTAAATATAACCTCTTTCATTTTTTTTATTGGAACAAGAAAAATGTTTTTTAAGGTTATTTTTTATTTTTTTAACTTCTTTGCTTCAAGTTATTAGATATTAATATAATCATAACCACAATGCACGTTCAAGCTTTATACTTTGTAATTTGGCTTTTATGTATATAATTATAAGATAGTTGTGAAGTTTCTTAACATTTAATCCTTGTTTTTGTTGGTTTACCTAAGCAAGCCTTGTGTTTAAAAACTTTTGACAAGTTAATTTCATATCACTACAGGTTGAACTTATTGTAAACAAAGGTATGTTTAATAATAAAAAAATATTATTAAAAATACCTGATATTAAAAACATAATATTTTTGCTCCTTAATAATACATTACAAATTTAAAATTATTTCACTTAATTATTAATCATAATTAAGTTCAAATTTGATAGAAATAAATAATTACGTATTTTTCTTTTTTAAGAAGCAAACCTCAAAATAATAAGCCCAAAATGATCAAACATTTTACCTCCTTACAATAATTTACTAGATACATTCTTTGCTACAAGATTCAATAGCCATTTTATATCATGCATATCATGTATATCCATCATAACATGTTAATTTGATGAAAAAGAGCACCTGAAACTTAACCTTAACGGAATCTTGTTATTTTATTGAATTATACAATAATTTAATGATTATATAGGACAAGTTTCGACAAGCTGCTCATTATCGATGAATTTTTTAGTAGTTTTCAAATTCTTAATATGGTTTTGAATAAAGAAAACAAGTTGATTTTTCGATTAGTATCTTTTACAGAATGTTAAAAATAAGACTATGTCCTTTTAGTATGACTACATTCTTTAGTTTTAGTATTCTTTTTATTTGAACAAATAAATTTGTTTTGTATTTTTTTGTATTTTTCAACGAACTTACTTTTATTTAATTTATGAAATTTGTGATTTTCTGCTTATTTACATGTTTTATCGATAAACATATGTTATTCCTTTGAAGTTTTTTAAAAGAAGAATAAGGTGGTTAGAAGGCTACCCTGTGGCAACCCTTTTATTATAGAATAATAAGATGTTTTTTGTGTTTTACTATGTTTGATATTTTGTGAAGCAATGTACTTATATGATAATTAGCTCCTTACATTTTGTTAGTGCTACTTAAATAACAGCAACAATGAAGTCAAGTAAAATAACACCTTGATTTGTTGTAGATATAAAAATATAGTACTTACTCATTTATGTGAATTCAAAATAACAAACAATCGGCTACGGGTACATCTGATTCACTACGCTCATCTTCCCTACTTCAGATTCGCTTCGCTCGTCCTTAGCTAAAAATACATCCGTTTCATTCTCAGCGGGAATATATATTCAAAATCTTGATATACTTGACGTATTGAAACGAAACTTAGAGTAATAAAAGAGGAAGAAGTCTCTCCACAAAAATATATTTCTTTTTATCAAAGCGCTTTCAACCTAACAAGAGGTCATCATCAGTGCTAGCCGTTGAATAAAGAAGAGGGTGATAGATGAGTCTTACAGATCAGATATCAAAGATAGACTTAGGGACTTAGATTTAGGGTCTATCTTTGATATCTGATCTGTAAGACTCATCTATCACCCTCTTCTTTATTCAACGGCTAGCACTGATGATGACCTCTTGTTAGGTTGAAAGCGCTTTGCTAAAAAGAAATATATTTTTGTGGAGAGACTTCTTCCTCTTTTATTAAGATGAACTCCATTAACGCTCACCTTAGTTCTTAAACTTAGAGTACTTATTATAAAATAAGTACCCACTTACTTCATTAAAGTATACACTTGTACCGAATTTCAACTAAATTGGATTATTTTCCGATTTTTTACAATTATTTAAAGTTAACTAATTTGATAAATATTAAACTGATTATGAAATTAAAATTAATACACTTGTTAGTTTTCATGCGTGCCTAATCTCAAAATGATCGCAATATTTTTCCGTGTTTTATAATTTTTCGAAATTCAGACTAGTTCATGACGCTATAAAATATTATTTTTCTGATAGTACAACTAGACCTAATGATTGTTTTTTTTTATAAAGTTTCAACTCTCTAGCTTAAATATTTCACACTACCAGGCACACACACACACACACACACACACTTACTTCTCTTTTATACCGCAGGTATATATAGGAAAGTATTGTGTTTACAAATATATCTGAAACAGGAATGTCACCTGAACAATTGTATTTCAATGTCACCGTTTCATGTATTTTTAAGACCTCCTAAGTAGTTTTCACAAAGCTATCTGTCTATATGTGTGTGTGTGTGTGTGTTTGAGTTATTATCGAATCTCCCAGTGTATTTATGCTAGAGAGTTAAAACTTCATACAAAAATAGTCTATAGGTATACCTATGATATTCAGAATTTTTTTGACGTCATTAACCCGCATAAATGACCCAGCAAAAATTGCAAAAAAACATAAAGCGCGAAAAAATGTTGTGACAAATATGAGATGGCACGCATTTAGCCATCCATAAGACTAACATATGTGCCAAGTTTTATCTCATTATCAGCAAAATGTCTTTTATATGTTTTTTAAAGAATTGTAAAAAATTGGAAAATAGTCTAATAGAGTCGAAATTTGGTACTAGGGAATACTCTTATACGCATTAAAAATTTACACTAAGTTTCGTTTTAATACGACAAATACATTCACGATTTTTGTTGGATCATAAAAGTTAAGCAGCATCGAGCGTGTGCAGTGCCTGGATGGGTGACTGATGAGATGAAAAGGTTGTTTATATCTGAGGACATGCGAAGCGTGTCCGAAGACGAGTTGCAGTATAAATTTAATGAATTGTATATTCTGATGACTAGCAAAGCGAGTCCGGAGTAAGGAGGATATCGATGTGATGAAGAAAAGATCTGAGGTACCTCGTACCTGATTTTTTTTGTTGTCTGATTTTAGCTTTGGTTTAGTTTTATAAATATTACATTTAACATACAGAAATGAGTGTTTTTACTCACTATATGTAAAATATGTCTTACTGTATGTTTATATAAAACTTAATAACATATTCTACATCGTATAACCTGCGATGCTCTGTAGAGCTTTTTAAATAATATTTTATCTCACTTGCGCAAAACGTAAAATATAATTGTAAATCAAAATTAGCATTTAAAAAATAAATTAGGTTACATTTATTTAATTACTTATAAACAATTTTATATTAAGATTAATTCATAATTTTATTATTATTTTACAATCTTTATAAAATTTTTGAAATTAAATTTTAATTAAAAATAATATCGGTACCATTTATAAATATATTTGAATGGTAAAAATATGCGTTAAATTTGTTTACCAAATGTAAAGAAAAGAAACATCAAAAGGAACAGCTGTAAGCAAATTTTCCTTCTTGTTATTTTTGTTACTATGAAAAGAAATGAGAGGAAAAATTATGTTTTTTCCAAGTTTTTGCCCCGAAGGGTACACGTGCATAATTAGGGCTCTTTTTAATATAAAAAGGGCTATTTTAGAGCTGTCCTTAGAAAAAGTTTTAGGAAAAATATGAAAAGATTGTTTGAAAATTGAAGAGTGTTAAGGGCGGTTTTTTTGGTTTTTTTTTTTTTCATTGTGGACGATTACATCTCATTAGTTTTTCAAGGAGACTTAGCAAGCCTAAGGGCTACAAGCCTGCTTGTGTCCTCCCTGGTTAAAAATATAAAAAAACCAAAATAAAAGTTTCTTTTTTTAAAAGAGGCCCTTAAGGGATATTAGCTTAAACAAGTAAACAATAAACTAACCTAGAGTATAAACGTAAGCATAGTACGTCGTTAGGTTGAAAATAAAATGTGCGATATTAAACGAAGATAAAGAAATAAAATCCTATTAATGTAACATAGAACGATGTGTTTTACATTTGATCTATGCGAGCTCTGGCGGTAAAAGTTTCCTGTTACATAATGAAACGAAAAGATTTGCCAAATTATAGGCGAAAAAAGTTATTCGCCCCTCCCTGGTAAAGACGTTAGTTAGGAAGTTAATGTTTTTTTACGTTTATGCGCTCAAAGACCAGAGGAAACGAAAATTATCTGTTTTCATAATAGCGTAATGTATTATTAAATAATAGCTAATTAAAATGACTTGATACCTAAAAAAAGAAAATATTTCAAAGCTATTAATTATTCAGGTCACTTTATATATTTTACTAAAAAATCTATAGATTTTATAGTAAAATAAAATATATAGTAATGTCTATAGCCTAAGAGATATTTTGCTTGCAAAATATGTCAATATTGAAGTATGACGATTGTCATAGTATGAAGTATGACGATTGTCGAATGATGGAACAGTTCCCAGATGTAGCATTGCATTTTGCTAGTTACATTCCCTTGGTGTCTCTCGCACAACTATATTGTGTCAACTATTCATGTTTTGCAAAACTCGGTAGTATCAAAATGATATATGTCAATATTATTTGTGGAGGAATACTCTCTCGTGTTATTTCGGTTTTAGGCCCGTATTCAAAAACATTTAGGAAATGTTAGGAAAATGTTTTTGAATACGATCCTTAGTCATCTCGCTGGTTTAATTTAGAAAATTATATTTCATATCTATCTTGATTGATTTTTTATTAAATGTTACCAGAATTACTATAATGGTAATTCTGGTGCAGAGGTCCTCAAGGCTAGCGAATTTTCTTAGGAATGCTTACTTTCTTGCTCTATACAGTTCTTACTCAGGTTTTTCGGTTTATGGTTCTCAGTCAGAACAGCGATTTCCTTAATTATTTGTCAATTATCCTAATTTTTCAAAGGAAATGCGCATTTTTATACCGTAGGTATTTCAAAACTATGCTCACCCTTTGGTAAATGAGGTCCGAACAATATTTTGGGGAGTCATACAAAGCTCTGTTAATGCTAAACTTTAAAATGAAAAAATGAGAAAAATCATCAAACGGTTCATGCTTTTTGCCTTAGAAGCATAAACCGAAACCTGAGCTGGAAAGCGAGCATTGCAAAGGAAACATAGGATAAAAATGCTAATAACAAGCAAGGATATGAATCTAATTGAAAGATATTTAAGGTGAAAGAAACATTATTTTATATAAATTACAATGAATCATCATATTTTATCATATTTTATACATCAATGTATCAAATCTTAGCTAAACAAAATACATCTAGAGCTTTTCATGTAGAGATTTACTTTTGAATTTTACCAACTAAGTTGTAGAATAGTTACCAAATCTATCATGATATGTCGCTGATATTTCATGGTATAATTTATCCTAACTCCTAACTAAATGAATTTATCAGAATATTATCTTTGATCATATCTTACCTTACCTATATTTAAGATAAAATATTGAACAATGAGCCGACTCTATGATCAAAATCATAAACGTCAGTATATACAACGTCCTCAGTATAAACAAGCTCCACGGAGGTCTGGGGTGTGTATCCCAGGTTATACTCTCAGTTTATATAAGAATATTGTTTAAATAAATTATCGCCAACTTAGATTAATTTATGAGCTAAAAGTAATAGTGGTAGTGTCTGCCACTACCACCTCAGGTTAATTCCGCAGGAGTTATCCCTGATGAGCCGCAAGACTCTAAACTGGCATTATTATTGTTATTTTTATATGATGTACATTATAAAATAAAGAAAACTGTTATGTTGCAGATAGAGGAAGAAAATCAACAACTTCAAATATTGTCGTCAATGTCAATTTTAGTAAGTACATTTTGCTCTGATTTTAGTTTTATTTATCACTATATTTCAATAAATTTTTCTGAAATGTAACAAATGGTATTATAAACTGCACCGAGCTCAAGGGAATCCTTAAATAACCTTATAACAATTCTGACACAGAGATCTATGAATTTCCTTTTTGCGTATGCTTATAAGCACTGATATATCAATCCAATCGCTTGCTTGCTCCAATCAATTGTGTTTAACTTTTCGGTACAAGCTTTACATAACCTGAGCTGTATCATTGCAACTTGTTATTTAATTTGTCAAACTTTCAACAAAAATGCGCTTATTTATCTCATAGATAAATAACTCCTTGGCTTCAGACCAGTTAAATTCGATTTAGCGTATAAAAATACACAAAGCTCTTTGTAGCTTGTTTAAGACCCAATATTATCGATTTTTTAAACGTTTGCTGACTCCGCAAACCGGATTAAAGACGTCATAACACCTGGTTTTCAATTAGGTTGTGTTTTTACCTACGTTAATTTTTGTACTAAATTTGATTTCGAAATATTAATCTGTATTAAACGTGTTTAAAAGAATCCTCTATAAAATACATAGTGTTTGTATGCACGAGATTTATGTTCTTCCTCCGATCGAAATAAAACTTGGTACAAAAATCAACCTTGTTAATGTCCCAAACCCTATTGTTTCTGAATATGTTTGACGTCATTAACCCATAATAATAAGTAGATGTTGACTTAGTATACTGACGAATTTATTGAATGACTTTTTGCACTATATAACAGCAAAATGGTATTACCCCAGCAACATCAAATACCCCAAATTTATTCTCCTTCAATCATGATTCTATCATTTGATAGAATAAAGGAATCGTTCGATGCCATGGAATCGTTTGATGCCATCCAAACGATAGATAGCATGTAGATTCACACAATTTTCGTAGACTTTAACGAAGCAGTTAAATAATTTTTAATTTCGACCCTAAGTAAGAGCATTATTATTTTACATTATTACGAGCACAAGGCCAAGTCCAATTTTACATCCAAAACAAAAATGCTAATGTTTTAATGAAATAGCATGTTTTGTCAAATTAGGTCTCTCAGTCTGGTCGCTTCGTGAATACTAATTCTCGGTTTAATATAACCCCTTATAAAACATGGTACATAGAAACCGGGACTGAAAAACATTTGTACGACAAGTAAATGAAATTAAGAATGTCATCGTATTCATAGAATGGACTAATAAAATTTTATTTTATGGTAAACAATAAAAGAATGTGAAGAAAACGAATAAAGTCATACTCAACTAAACGACGGTCTAGTAAAATCTAAAGAATCTGGTAATAAATGTCATTTTAGAGAAACACTTATATAAATAAGTTTTTAAATATAGTATATGAGTAGCCTAAATAAGTACCTTAGTAAAAGCAACAAATTTAATATCTATTTATCTATATGTACATACCTAAACGATGAATATGTACACTAGTATGTACCTAAAATGATGCACGACATTCATTGTGTTACGATCTACGTCTATTAGTTTTATTGTATAATCAACAATTTCGACAACAAGGTAGTAACACACGCGGCTAGGATAATGCTAATCACCAATCGACAAATAAGGAGCTTGCTATTCCACCAATCGACAAATAAGGAGCTTGCTATTCCACCAATCGACAAATAAGCAGCTTGCTATTCCACCAATCGACAAATAAGCAGCTTGCTATTCCACCAATCGACAAATAAGCAGTTTGCTATTCCACCAATCGACGAATAAGCAGCTTGCTATTCCACAAAGCATGTATTGTCAGTTTGTTTTGTAATTAATTTCAAGTTCTATATGTTACTTTAAAACTGAATTTAGATCAATTTTCAGCGATAGTAGTTCCAAATTTTAGATAGTAGAAAAGTTTCTATAGATACAGCATGATTAGTTGTTTCTTGTATTTCTACATATATGTCCTGCATAATGTTTTAGTCTTCTTTAATTTTTTTTATTGGGTAGCCGATTTTTGTTACGTATTTAAAGGTTTAAGCCACCACTAAATATCTCAGATCTAACCCTATAAAAATTAACAATTTTTCTATGAAAACAATAATCCCGTAACAGCTACGGTTCTTAAAGTGAATATTCAAAGAAAAATGGGTTTTTTAAAGGGGGGATTCAGTAATCAAGAAAATATATATATATATTATTATATATATATATATATATATATATTATTATATATATATTATATAATATATATATATATATATATATATATTATATATATATTATATACATTTATCCTTGATTCGAACCTTTTCTCGGATCGAAATGAAACTTGGTACAAAAACAGACCTTAATAATGCCCCGAACGCATTGTTTATTGTTTAAAATATATTTATTTTACGCATTATTGTTTTTTAAATATATTTGATGAATTAACCCACAATAATGACTCAGCGAAATTTTCAAAAAATCACCAAACTTCATAAAGTTTGTTATTGGGCTGGCTGAAATTTTAAACACATGTACTACTTCTTATGGTGAACACAGATTATAAGTTAATTTATTATTAAATAACAGATTTACTGTACTTAATTTATCCAATGGCTGTAAATTATTATAAAACTTATATAAGACAAATTATGTTAGAACTTTCTTATAATTTAATAAATTCGGGATGAATGGATTCATGAAATAAATTATAACGCTTAGTCTAATAAATTAATAAAAATATTAGAGTGTAAACGCGCAGTTTCTGGGCGCAAAAACGTGATCAGAAAAGACACTAAGAAAACATAAAGGAAACGTGACGGAACATTAAGAAAACTGTTTTGCTATTATACATTCCTAACTCGCTTCTTAATTTATTGGAACTATTAATCATAGCAGAATGTAAACTCGCCCTGGTTTAATTCAGTAAACAGCCGTTAGATGTCGTGAACACCGATTATAATATGATTTATTTGTTCTGATAAGTAAATATGATTTCTTTCTTGTAGAATTTCCCTTTTTACGAATTCTTTACGTAATGCAATTGTCACGATAGCATATTTGTTTGCATATTAAATGGTCTTAATAATTAGCAATGTTGGTATCGCCTACAGCATCAAGAAGGATACACTTGAACATTTTGATAACAGATTAACATCAAAATAAAATTATTTACACTCAGACTGTATTAATTGTGATAATATTTGGCATTTTAGCATATCTCTTGGTTAATTAAATGGTACATAAAATAATTATATACCTTAAGTTATGAAGAAAAAACATAGCCTGCCTATCCAGAGTGAAGCCCTTCATATGATTGCGCCTGGTCCAAATTTTATAAAATCGCACAAATTTCAGTTTTATTAAAATAAGTGGTTCCCTGTAGGTCGTGTGAAAAACATGAATATATCATTTTTTAAAGATGATAAAATTTCCAATAAAGCGAGAGTTCAATCATTAAAATCAGATGACTATAACCAAAGTTTGGCTCCTTCAAAAACACCAGAAAAATGGTTAATTTATGCAAAGTTAGCGAATTTATTTAAAAAAAGCTCGACTTTTTGTGCACTTTTTAGTCATTTAAGAAATGTCATAACTTTAGTTGTAGTTATCCGATTTTGACGAAAAACACTCATTTAATAGGAAATTTTATCAGCTTTAAAAGAAGTTCTCTTCATGTTTTGCACACGACCTACAGGGAACCACTTATTACAAGATAACTGGAATTTGTGCGATTTTCTAATATTTTGAGCGAGCGCATTTATGAAGGGATCCACTCTGGATAGGCAGACTATGTTTTTCCTTCATAATTTAAGGTATACTTTTTAGGAAAATTTGGTTTGATTGAAGTAGTACAAAATGAGTCACATTTTTTAGGCCTGGCCCTTGGACTATAAGACATTGGAATCCAGCTCGACTGCGTATTACCTGCACATATTACTTTACTATATTACCTTACTAAACACATGTACTATTCCTAACCCTGAATTTTATCATTTTTTATATCATTAGTATCAATAATGTGATAAAAAGTTTAAGGAAGGAGTATAGTATTATACTCCTTGCTCATCCTACAAAATCACATCCTAGGAAATCATGGAGAGAAATATTCAGGTCTAAGAGAATTTTAACGCTATATTCTCTATTTAGTTACCAGACACTTTTTATCTATGACACCCAACTAGATTATAATAAAATTAACAGCTTGCATAACTACCCGACTAAACAAAGCAATAAGTTACTTATCAGGAAGCCCAGACTCACAAAGGCTGCTAGACTTAACATTACTCACTTAGGACTTATACTATATAATCACTTACCAGACTCCATAATTAGCTTAGATAAGAGGCCCTTCATAAATAAAATTAAAAGAATTCTGTTAGACAACCCATTGTATTCGGTAGAAGATTATTTTCAATTAATTTTTAATTATATTTGTTGTAAAATTATTGTTTCAACTGTATGTTTGATTGCATTGACTGTTTGCAACTGTACAGAAATGTATGTTATGCAAATAAAGGTTTTATTTATTTATTTATTAGTTATACTATACTAATATGACTTATACTATACTCCTTGGTTTAGGCACAAACATTGCATTTTAACTGAGCGACGTATGCGTGTTTAAAATGGTAAAGTGATTTAGAGAATTTGAAGGGTAAGAGTGAGAAAAGAGTTATGAAAATGTGAGAAAAGGGAGTTATAAAGGGACTGAATATGACTTAATACACGTGAAATGAAATGTTAGAATAAGTTAAAAGGTTTGTGTCAGGCAGAAGTAGTAAGAGTGAGTAAAAATGTATTAAGAGAGAGAAACAAAGTCGTAATACCTTGCGCAAGTGAAAAACAAAATGTCAATGTGAGTTAGTGAAAAGGAGTTAAGAAACAAGCAAAAAGTTACAATAGCTCCTACAGTGATAAGAGTTGGTGGTGGTACAGTTTAAAGCGATACACGGAGAAGGCTCTGCTCTGTAGGAGCGTGGGATAGGGGCTCATAGCGGTAGGGTTAGAGTTGGTCCTATAGGGCTCTGCCTCAACGTCGTGTAGCTCCTATAACTCCCTACAACCCTGCTCTATACTAGGCTAACTCTGCTCT
This sequence comes from Microvelia longipes, assembly GCA_018340805.1. Classification (NCBI taxonomy): domain Eukaryota; kingdom Metazoa; phylum Arthropoda; class Insecta; order Hemiptera; family Veliidae; genus Microvelia; species Microvelia longipes. The sequence goes on from JACMZG010001908.1 coordinate 38,873,622, forward strand.
CTCGTGATTTCTCTTGACTGACACTTGACAGCATCCCGCATCCCTTTCTTCTCATGAACCCAACTTCCATCCCCCACCACTCTCTAACCCCTCAATCCCTTCCCTCTCTAATTTTTTTACTCGTCTTTTTAAACACCATCCTTTCAAACGCTTCTTCCACGCAGCTACTGAAATTCAAAAATTGTTGGATGCACTTATTGAATAATAATAATAATTGCTATTGCTGCGGCAATAAGTAAAGTAAATATTGCAAAGAAATCATAGTTTATCATTATACTCCTATAAAATCATGCAACTTATATGCAGATGTTTAGAACCGTCAACTAATCAAATTTAGAAAATTCATTAATGTTAAATTATTAAAATTCATAAATTTGTGTTAAATTGTTAAATAGTATTAAATCAAAAAGAGTATATATTCATCGAAAAAGGCAACTAGTAAGAGTTTTCATGAAAAAGCGGACTTGATGTCTTACTTTAAATGCAGTTTTCTTTAAAAGTAACCTACCTAACCAGTAACCTACTACTAGTAACTTATTACTAGTAACCTAGATAACCATATCAATTATGCACCTGTAAAAATATTTAGACGTGGGTGATCATCTGATACTCAGCTCAAAAATAAAAAAAAGGATACGGGGTACCTTGGAACTTTTCCTTATAACATCGGATTCGCTTCTATCATTCTCCCTACTTCGGACTCGCTTCGCTCGTTCTTAGGATATATAATTCGTGAAATTTATACTGTAACACATCTTCGGATTCGCTTCGCTCGTCCTCAGATAGTACATACATCCGCTTCATTCTCAGCGGTCACCCATACTGCACTGACCACGCTTAATGCTGCTTAACATTTATGATCCAATAAAAACCAAAGACATACTTGTATTAAAAAGAAACTTAGTGTACTTATTTTTTACGTAGAGGTATGTATACACTTAAACCAAATTTTAACTCAAACGTATTATTTTTCGATTTTTTACAATTTTTTAAAATGTGTACACATTTCATTCGATAATTAGATAAAACTTGGCACATATCTTAGTCTTATACATGGCTACATGCGTGCCAAATCTCAATTCGATCACATCATTTTTCCGCGTTTTATGATTTTTCGAAATTTTCGTTGTTATTTTTGGGGGTTTATGACGTCAAAATAAAATATCGAATAGCTTAAATACAGCAGTAGACTGATTTTTGTTCAAAGATTCAACTTTTTAGCATAAATACACTAGGAGCTACGATGATAGAAGACACACACAAATAGACTGACAACGTTGTGAAAACCATTCAAGAGGTTTTAAAAACACCTGAAACGTATAATTGCTGTGACATTCCTTATGACGTAACCTAATCTTTAAAGAATGAATAAAACCTCAAAAAATACGAAATTTCATGTATTAATTTAAGTGTTTCCTCTGAAATTTAACTTTATAGTATTTTAACTTTTGCTTACCTACTATCGTAGGTATAAAGGAAAGTATTATGTTCTTTCTAAAATTCCGAGTTTTATTATAATTATTCGTTTCATGCATTTTCATGACATTCTAAGTGGTTTATATCAAGCAGTCCGCGTGTGTAGGTTTGTCTCTATTTCTTTGTGTCTGTGTAACGCATAACTCCATCTATGTTGTGGTGCATGACTTAAAATTATTCACAAAGTTTAATTACATATATAAAAATCATGACGTTATACCAAGCTGATAGAATTTATAAGGTGATTCAATTGGAGGGTTTTTATGAATGAAATATATTTTAACATGTTAGGTTATAGTCCGGAATTGACGTCATTGTAGAAATAAATAGTAAATTTTCAATGTTTACCGCCAATACAGATTCCTGCAATGACGTCACACGTCATTCATAAAAACGTTAGGTTGTAACCTCCGAATGCGTTTAGTTTGTTTACATCGAATTGAATCATCACCTTATAAATTTCTAAATCTTGAAGTTATACCACATAAATTTTAAATTAACATTAACATGATACCAATAAAAGAACTAAGCAGCCAAGTAATATCACAGGTCTTTAAAACAATTGTAAATGCAGTACTACTTCTCTAAGCTTTATTTAACCTAACGCTGTAACACCATAGATATTTGGATACCTAATAATTCTATAGCTTTGCAAGACCGAAAAAATACCACCATAAGCTTCAGGTGATCATGACTTTCTAAGGACGAGCAAAGCGAGTCCGATTGCATAACGCTCTTGACTTTGAATGATTATTTCATTCTGAGGTCCAGCGCAGCGAGACAAAGTTGTGAGCAAAAGTACTGGGGTACTTTGTATCCGTTTTATTGCTTATTTATTTTTTTATTTATATTCTTTTGTACTGGAAATTTTTTTATAACTTAATATTTTATTGGAATTAATTAATTTGTTGTTACGAACAAAGAGAAATAAATTGTTAATACTAATTAAAATATTTATTGTTTACTGTATTAGACTCTATTTATATTCATTATTTCCATTATATTCTTCATTTTCTTTCTTTAACAATGTAATTAATTAACATTAAAAATAAGTAAATAATTAATAGAGTCTATAATTGGATTGGGAAAATAATAGATTAGTAAAATAAGTGTATACACTATAGACGCCCAGAAGCTTTAGCGTTTGCGGCTATTAAATATTAATTTATTGTTTAGGATCAGAATAAATTATAGATTTGAAATAATTATTCACTCTATGTGTGTAAAATTATAAAAATCATTTACAGGGTACTCACAACTCGCTTTGCATGTCCTTAAAGTGGCATGGATACCCCTAAGCTTAAGGTCGTATTATTTCGGTTTTGTGGCGCTTGGCCTCAGAATAAAGTGGTTATCCGATGCCTAGGGTGATATAACATCCGACTAGCTTTGCTCGTCCATAGAATGTCATGATTATCTGAAGCTTTTGGTGCTATCACTTCGGCATTGCTTCGCTCGCCCTTTGCATTATTAGGTAACTAAATATCTAGGGTTTATAGACTTAAGTTAATTAAAGTTTAGAGTTTAATTAATATAATTAGGTTACATATGTTTATTTACATTAATAGTAGAAGGTACCGAGTCCGGTAGCTCAGTGGTAGAGCGCTCGCCTTTCGACCTGGAGGTCGAGGGTTCAAATCCAGCCGGGGGAGGACCTCAATATGAGGTTATCCCTTGTACCGTACACTCGGGAGGTCTTGAATTCAAGGCCGGCCAACCCAACCAGGGTTTTACGTGGTTTCCTTGGCTACTAATACGCAAATGCGGGGTTGGATCTAGTTTCATCTGAGACAAGTCTGGATCCACGTTTCCGTTGTCTCCAGCTCACGAAAAGTTAATGTTCTGCGGGCTGGGGGAGATGAAGGTCGGAAAGATATACTGAGCCTTTGTATGTCCGAAAACTTAGTCAGTGAAAGTGATGGCGGCGACACGAGTAACGTAAGTGACTAGGAACAAAGTGCTCGGTTCTTGAAGACAGACGTCTCCTATTAGCACTGCGGAGCTTTGACTTTCAGGTCAGGGCTAAAGAATGAGTTTGTGCACGCTGACATCTGGGTGCTAGAGTTCTTTGTTGGGTGGCGCTGGACTGGCCAGAGCGGTGAGCCTAGCTAGAGTCTGGTGATGCTAGTGGAACTGATGAGATTGGTGAGACTGGAAGGACGAGGTCAAGTGAGACTAATGTGATCAGAGGAGCTAGTAAGACTAGATGAAACAAGCACACAGTGAACTAGTAGTCGGCGCTAGCCAGAGCGGTGAGCCTAGCCAGAGTCTAGCTGGTCTAGATGAACAGGCACACTGTGAACTAGTCGCAGACACTAGTCTGAGCAGTGAGTTTGGATAGAGTCTGGTTGGGCTAGATGAACTAGACACACTGTGAACTAGTTATATGTGCTACCATGTACGGAGGGGTGTTTCCTAGATGAATTGGATGTGTACAAACTCAGGGGTTAATGTTGAGTGAGATTTAGTGAGGGGAAAACGCTAAATGACAAAAAAATGAAAAAAAAAATAGTAGAAGGTGGTCAAGTTATTTTTTCAATGTTTCACAATTTAACCAATAAGGCCTCTAGTAATATATCTCTATGTTTTAAATAATGTTTCTAAAAATAAAATATAATGATTAGTATTAAACATTTTACCTAAAATTTAAACATAAATTACCTAATAATATTATGTTGAGGAAAATATTGGCAACAATAATATATTTGACTTGTTTTATTTTTTTACCAGCTCTTTAAGAATCGTTAAATTTTTCTAGTTATTGTGTCATAAGTTCTTGGTTTTTTTGTTGATTTATTTTGGTTAAATAAAGTTAAACATCAAAAATACTGTATGCTACTACTAAACCGGTAAACAAAATGAACTTATTTTGCTAAAACATATTTTGAATCAGATAAAAGAGAAGATAACAAAATCATTGTTGGGACTAGACCATGCTCTTGTCTCTACCTAACATTGTAAATGTCAACAGAATCCAAGTACATGTAGGAATACTGTATACAAAATCTCACTTAAATACGATGTATTTTTTTTAAATCTTTGTTTATCTTTATCCCTCTCGTTTATTCATTTAACTTATCGTTTCTTACCATAATTTAATAATTTCTTGTTTTATAATAATATTATATATTTTATAATAATATGATTATAATTTAAAATAATTATTATCAATTAATGAAAATAAATCAAACAAAATCATGTATGTATGTATGTATGTGTGTGTATGTATGTATGTGTATGTGTATATATGTATATGTATATATATGTGTGTATGTATATATATATATATAGTATATAATATTATATATATATATATAATATATATATATATAAATATATTATATATATATATATATATATATATATATATATATATATATATATATATATAATGTAATATGGATGTATATGTATGTATGTATGAGTGTGTATGTGTATATATATATAACAAAATCAGAACCACTAGGCATTTATGTTTATAATATCTTTTTTTTTCTTAAATTAAGAATGTTAAATTGTAATTTGGCTAAGGACTCCCTCTCTGCAGCACAAGGCGTAAGCCTTTAGCAGAGAGGTAACCTTAATATTAGAATATAATTTTGTTGTTTGTGATTTATTTAATAAAGGTATTTAAAAAAAAAAAAAAAAAAAAAAAAAATATAGAAAAAATATTTTTGTAATTAAAATAATTTACCGTAATATTTAATAATTTATTAGGTAAATGACATAGTACATGATTTTATTAAGCATACGCAACAGTGCTGACTCGTTCTAGCAATTATCTGCATCGGCTCCGCTTCTGTAGGCAAATCTCCATTTGCCTTACTCGGCTTTATCTCTTCGGTTAAAAATGGATCAGCGGTGGCAGTTATTTTCTATAGCCTTTCCTCACCTTTGGCTAAAGACTAATTTGTTAAACTCGTATAAGAAAAATCCGTTTTTGCTGTCTAGTAGCATAATATAATATTCCTTGTTGCTTAAAGTAAAAAATAATTACATCAAACACAAAAAATTACATAATCTTTTATTATTTTAGACTATTAACATTTATAAAAAAAAACTTTAAGATAAATGGTAAGGCGATAACTGAAGCATAGAACCTTTATTTTTATTTTATAAAAACATACTTTTTAATTAGCATGTAATCGCTGTTAAACTACAACTAAAATATATTCTATTTTAATTATTTTTTAACAATTATTTTTTATATTATTTTTAAATATAATTCTCGAATATGTTTTTACAAAAATGTTATATATCATGGTTATAATTATCGTGTAAATATCTTAAAAGTAGTTATTAAAATATTTAACCTTTAAAATTAAAATTATTTCAGATTAAAAATTCTTAAATAATTACTATAGTAATTGTTTATTGTTATTTATTTGTATTTTTCTAGTATTTCTTCTTTATTCATTAGCATGCATTTTTAAAATAGTAAAAAAAATAATCCTGCGTTTTTATCTCAAGAAATTTTATAAAGAATAAATCAGTTAATGAAAAACGTTTTGTCAAAATATAGCTGTACAATTAAAATCAAGGCTGCTAAAGATGAAACTGAGCATTTATATTATAAAAGATGAAATTAAAAAAAAAATTAATAACTTTTAATAACTAAGTTAATAAGTTAACAACTTTGAGTTAATTATTTTAACTTAGTTATTCCGTATAGGTATATAGGGAAAGTATTGTTTTCTCCAAATCTGATAGCAAGATTTCACCTGAGTTATCAGGTGTTTTAGGAGGTAAAACCACTGAGTGGTTTTCACAAAGTTATCCGTCTATATCAGTGATTGTATGTGTGAGTGTATATGTGTGTGTGTGCGTCAATTACAATCATTTAGTTCTTATTGCGTTTTGCTAGAGACTTTTAAATTTAAATGCTAGAGACTAGAGAAATTTAATACAGGATCTACCTTTAGGACTAATCTTAAACTAAAAAAATCTTAAATTTTTTTAGCCTATATTACCTTGTCTTTGTCTTCATTATACGCTATATAGACGACTTTGTTTTCTATAATTCTAATGCGGCTGCGTTTTAGATGAAGTTTTTGCATCGAATTTCGCATCGCAATAGCTATCTTTCGCAGAAGGGTATGTTATTTTGGTTTTGTCTTCTTTAATTTTGTTAAGCAGGCTTTATTACTTTTATATCTATATTTCAGTTTCTATCTTACACAATATACTATTTTCCTTTAGTTTTGTCTTTTAAGCTCATAATCAAACTCGCACACATACTTCATTGCGGTTTTATTATTAATAATCCATTATAAATAATTATATACAACTCTTTTTGTATTTAAGTAATTATACTTGAATTACTTCGATTTTTTTGCCTTCTCATATCCTCAATTGCTCACTATGTCGTGTAAAAATACTGAAACAAAAATCAAATATTTTTGTATTAAAACAATGTAATACAGTTATTTCTAACAAATAATCAAAAAAGAAAACTTATAAAGTAAAAGGAAACTAATAATAATTAATAATGAAAGAGTAATAATACTAGTTTACCATAATATAAAGTAAGTAAATAACGGTTATAAAGATAAAATTAAGTCTATTGAATTCATTTATTTATTTACAATGCTATAAATGCCAATTCAAAAGTTTTTTTTCTAGAATAATTGATAAATGAAAGGTTTTTATTTATTCATCATCAAGAGTTAAAATAAAATATAAAATATTCAGCAAATCGAATTAAAAGCTTTTTTATTAACTTTGATTTAGTTCAAATGATTTAATTAATTAATTTTTAACTTTAGGGATTGTGGACTGAGTATACATTAAATGAACATTTTTAAAATTAATTTAAATTGTCGTAAAATCGTTGACAATTTTTACTGATCTTTTATTACATTTATTACTATAAATTATGTTACTGTGGACTGGTGGAATGGTAGAGCGCTCGCCTTATACGATTTCCTAGTTGAGGGTTTAAATCCAGCCGGAGGAGGTTCTTATGTAAGGTTATCCTGTACCGTTTTTCCGAGAGGCCTTGAATTAAAGACTGACCAATCAAGCCTAGATTTTACGTGGTATCCTTTGGCTGTTACGCAAATGTGGGGTTGGATTCTGTCTAAGAAAAGTCTCAGTTCTGCGGGCCGGTGGAGGGTCGGAAAGATACCGGTTGAGGGTCTGAACCTTCGGACCGAGCACTGTGAACGTAGAGACTTAAATTTAGTAATATCTGTGGTCCTACGACTTGCGCAGGTGATTACGGATGATGTGTTCGGTTCTGAAAAACCCATTCAGGGATCTGCGGAACTTTGGCTTTCAGGTCAGGGCTACACAGTCTCTTTCCGTCGGGTTGTACAACGCTGGCTAGAGCAGTAAGTATAACGTATATCTGGTTAGGGATTGGTAAAAACAACTAAGATCAAATAGCTAGGAAAGATCAGGTGCCTAGGAAAAATATATTAGGCAACCTGTGAATCTGGTTACAGGTGTAGTCCCGTAAAGGGGAGGGAATGAGTACCGAAGTCTTCCCTAGTTGCAGAGTGTGCATTCGGGAGAGTAGAAACACACCTTTCAAAATTTAAAAATGACTCTTTTAATGATGCTAAAATTCTCAAGAGTGAAAAATTAATGTTATTGTAGACACTTATAGAGACTTGTTTCATGCTCTATAGATGAATTTATTATTAGACGGTTTTTACGTCATAGTAGTATTACATGGCTATTGCATGGGAAAAAAATTTAAGATAATAAAGTAATAGGAGAGGCAAGTGGTAAACCATTCCTGCTGACCATCTCGTTGTGTCAGTTTACAGCTTGAATTAACTCCTAGGTTATTTCACTGATGCATTCCCCCATTTTTGTATAGTTTCCTTACCTTTTATCTATTCATTTATATGTCAAAACTTAAGCATTAATTAAATTTACCTACATTTGATCGTCCTTCTGCGAAATATATAGTTCATAGTGTTATATAGTAGGACACCCCCGTCATAAACTTGTGATGCCATTGATGAATTTACTCGTAGGTTATATAAAATTAAAATGCATGCGCCGGTAGTGCATTCGTGCCTGCGATAAACGTATACTAGTCAAATTGACTACATGAGCAGAATTTTAGATGTGAAAGATTTAGAGAAAAAATTATACCTATCTAGTTTAAACTTCTTACACATGAACCTCTTTAAGTGACAACAGAACCCGTGATATTTTATTTTGATGTCAACGAACTAACGAACATTTGAGAATGATTTCATATGCATTTATAAACTTCTCAGTCATAAGTTATAAGTTCTGTGGAAAAATCCAGAATATTACTTGAGTTTGATGCATTTTATCATCATTCTTTGTGAGCGAACCTTAATTGTATTTCCAAAAGATAATAAGCCTCGACCAGTTTAAATTATTTGACTTAGTAAATATCATCAAGTATCAAGTATTCCTTATAATGAAACATGAAAGGTTCACAAATACTGATTTTTTCTCAATTTTACCATTCTTTTCGGTGAATATACCTTAATTGCATTTATAAAAATTAATAAGTTTTGAGCAGTTGAAATTATTTGACTTAAAATACCATCAGGTATCTAACTTCCTTATAATAACACGTGGAGTGACTACTGTTAAATTAGTTACTACGACCTCCCATATTATCTTTATTACCTATCATTATAGAATTATAAGTTGTTATAGGTAACCAAAAAATTCTACTCAAAAGACTACTAACATGGAAAATTGTTTTTATATTAAACTAATAAATATTTAACATTCTTTCGGACCCATAATTATGACAATTTATTATGTAAAATAATATAATTTATTATAAATGGATTTTAAATGGGATATTACGTAAAAATTTTGTATTGTTTGGGCATTTCTTAAAGGTTTTTTTTTTGGCAAATTAATTGATGATTCGTATAATTTTTTGGTGTCCAGTGAGTGGAAAAACGTTGATAAAATTATACTAGAACTAACCAATTACTCTTTTTAGTAATTGTTGTTAGTTAATTATTTTTTAAATGTTAAATGTGTAAGAAAAAATATGAAGCAAAGATCTTTCTCTTTTATAGACATTTTGAAATACTACAAGGACAAATCCGAAGTTATCGGTAACTTTATAGCTAGAATATCATAGCTTAAACACATTTAATCATTATACGTGGTTGAGAAGTAAAAGTTTATAATTTATTAAACGCCACCTAGTGATTTTAGCCGTGTGTCTTACTATAATAGAGCAAGTAAAACTAAATTTTCTGAGTCATGTTTTAACAGGAGTAAATATGAAAATAACAATTAACGAGTTTTAAAGCAAACATAAAGCGCTTATAAAATCCCCACTAAAATGCCAAGTCTAGCGTAAAAAATAATTGAGATCTTATTATATACCAAAACTTATCAGCCTCACGCATTTTATTGGCATCCTAATAAGTAAGCATATAAGGCCTTGAAAATTTTAATTCTGCAACTTATGGCCTTTACTCATCTTAGGGGTTGATGAACGTAGAGCATTCCGCACTGCTCAATTGAAGACAGCGTGTACGTGATATCATCAAAGCCTCTTATGTTAGCTTATTAGGATGTCTCATTATAATTTGTTGCTAATTAAGATTTAAATATCGAATCTTTTAAGGCTAGACTTGGCTTTTTTTAACACAAGGTTTTATAGGTGGGAATGTCAGCATTCAACAATCCTACAAATAATATAAATAAAACACCCAAACTAAAACTATAAATTTAAAATAATCCTTGAACCATCTTCACAACATTCCCTTTCCCCCTAGAAAATCATGAAAAAAAAGAGAAGAACACATTACCCGCAATTAAGTACATATAGTAGGTATGGCTGAGTTTTAAACAATATAAATTTAACTCACTTATGTGAAGAATAAAATAATATCATATAATAATAATGTTTGCTAAAAATAATTATAAACTGCAACTATATCACGGTAAAAATGACTATAACGGTAAAAATATAAACTATAACACTCAATTCTCTCGTTTTATTTTATATTATTACCTATTCTTTTAATTACCATTCCCCTTATACTACCTGTCTATCATAAACTGTCTCAATTAGTTTAAAAAAAGTTCATATTCAAAAACTTCTTTCCTTATATTACATTATATCTTGTTAATGTTATATATAATTATACATATGTCATGTTATTTCAATTTCAAGGGTTTGTAAGGCTATTCACATCTAAGGTTACCTCATTACATATGTTGTCAATATATATGTCTCTATTATATATATTGTTATTTATAGTTATTGTGTGGAACTAATAAAGTCTAATTAAGCCCCTAGTAAATAAATGAACTGACAGTGTTAGCCGTATTTTTCAAATAAGTATTCTAAAATATATTTCTTTCGATATAAAACTTTTTAAAGTCATTATTGTTGGTCAGTATAAAGAAAGCAAAGCTAAACATTAGCAGGTTATTTAAAACATACTACTATTAAACTTTATGCATATCAAATTTTTAATAATAATTATTATAATTTATTTTTGCTTGTTTTATCTTTTGTTGACATTAATGTAAATTATGAATGTTTAAAATATGACTAATATATGAATAAATTACATTAAAAAATTTAAATAAGTAAACGTTTATTTAAATATACGCTATTAGATAAGGACATTATATTTTTCCTCATCTACTACTGTAGGTATTTAAGGGAAAATATTATTTTAACCTTAAAAATCCAAAATCGAGATTTCATCAATAAATTACGTGCGGTATAATAGCACGCGTATAAAATTTTTCTTTAAAAGAAAAAGATGTAACACAAATACCTTCATTTTGACTATAATTAATTCCTTAATACAAAATGTTGCTTTATTTTAAATCTTTAATTCGTTACCTACTACACAATAACACATCATTTCTGTTATTTAACTAATTGTTAATGACTTAAAAATAACCAAAATCACAGATAAATAAAAAGATACAGCGATTGGCTTGCTTGAGTTTCAGAAATGAACAGAAATGCTGATTTGAGACATTTCAAGTTAATTAAATGGTTTTTATATTTTTATCTACTTACGGCTGCAAAATTAGTGATTACTGAACTGTTTTTAAGCAGCAAAATATTATTTTACCAAGACTGCCGACAAAATATTTATAAACAGTACGGGAAATTTTCTTGATATTACTTTTCCATTAAGGATGTAATGATATCATTTAAATACTAGTTAAAATCGAACAACGAATGTCTAGATTTCTACGCAAGTGTCAAACCGTTTGCGCCAAAGGGTATGGCGGAAAGTAAGTTACTTTCTGTCCTCATTTTTCTTACCTTTACAAATAAACCGAAATAGAATATTTTCCCTCCCTAAAAACAAGGGAAGAAAGTTAATTTTTTTTCTTCTAAAAAAGTAAAAAGTAAATTCATGGCTTAAATAATTGTTTAGCCAATAGTCAATAAAAGCATTGTTTTTATCTGTTCCACTTAACATGTTATAATATTATGATCTATATATAGATCTATAGACAAGACCGATAATAAGCAGTTTTATAAAGCTGTTAATAATATAGTCCTAAGCCTTTTCTTATACCCTATATTTTTCAGTAGGGCACCTGGCATGGTATTATCAGATCTTTATTCTACCAATTTATACCCAATATATGATTCATCAACGATGTTATAATAATTCTTATTCAATTATGAATATAAAGCCAGGTATTAAAAATAGTATTGTAGTGAACTTAAACTATAAGAAATTCACCTAAATATACAAATTATTTCTAGGTATGGTAATATAAAAATATGGAATACAGGTATACTTTTTTTTTCTTTGATGATAATGGTAAGAGTAAAAATAGATTTTTTGTGAAATATATTACAAAAAAATATTATTAAAAAAATTGCTATATGAATTTTGATATAATTCCATCATATTTCTAGCCATATGTTGATCAGATTTTACTTTTAAAAATAAAAAAAAATACCATTTATAAACAAAAAAGAAAATGTATAAAAAATGCATCTGTTAAAGGGTTGAGTGAATATTAAAATGACGCTTCAAAAAATAAAATGGGGCTTTAAAAACAGAAAAAATCGTTTAAAAATGCTGGATTTTTACAAAAAGTTTTTACATCTCATTGAATAACAACCCTTAAAAACAATATAAAAACCCTCCAAATATTGGTAATATTATTGAAAAACATTGTATATGGAAATATGATCAAATTTTACGCTTTTAGTGATAAATGGATAAAAAAGTGATATTAATATAATGTATATTTTCCATTAAAAAGATATGAGTAAAAAAAATGTTTTGTTTCATTTATTTGGGGGCAGCATTTTATTTTCATACCATATTTACCCTCCCGTGTAAAGGGTTGCATCAATAAGTATAGTATACTTCCTTATTTACTACTACTATAGTAAGAATAGAGGGAAAGTATTGAATTCTACCAAAAATCCGAAACCGAGGTTCATCATAATCATTCATTACAGGCATTTCGAGTAGGTTTCATGATACTGTCTGTGTCACGCATAATTCCCACTGTGCTTATATTTGAGAGTCGAAACTTGGCTCGAAAATCAGACTTTAGATTTAGTAGTGTTGCCCGGAAGATTTTCCATAAAAGCTGTCACAAAATTTTACACGTTTTTTAAATTCAATATTCACTCGAGGTAGCTTCCGCAGGGGTTATCCCTGATGGGCTGTGAGGCTATAAACAGACATTAATATTAGTATTATAAATTATATTAAATCAGAGGTCTACCACAGCGAAACGGAAGTAATACAATATTAAATAATTGGCAATCTTTAAAAAAAAAATATCATGATCGCATAGCTCGTCTTCAGAATGCATTCTGAGACAAGCGATGCGAGTCTTGTGACGTATAAGATATTTAATTTGGACACAGTTGCACGTCTCATCTATGCCTAGGTATGGGAGAAGAAAACTTACGATTTAGATGGTTGCTAAAAATTATTAAGTAAACTTTGGTCTAACAAGAGATATAATAATTGACTCTGTGTTATCGATAGACAGAATGTGATAAATGATATAAAACATTCATGCAGGAAACAAAAGGGTACGAACTCTCTTGGCTCGTAAGGTATCATCTTTGTAAAGATAAAGATCTTAAGTCATAATACCTTTGATTTTAGATCAATATTTTATTTGACGTTAAGCATAACTTGACCGAAGTAATACAACGCTTTGGATAAAAATGTCATTCTAAGGACGAACGAAGCAATTTCGAAGCCATAACACTCTAAATTTTAGATCAATATCTATTTTTGAGGTCGAGCAAAGCAAAACCAATGTATGACACAGTATAATCCTGCAAAATGTTATGTATTACTATCTTAAGATTTTGATCGTGACATTCTGAGGACGGGTTGAGCAAGTTGGAAGTTTTGAAAAAAGTGCTGATGTACCTTGTACATAATTTTTTTAATAAATTATACGTAAAAAATAAATTTTATTTTTGTTACATCGATTGTTTTGAATTTAATATTTGATAATTGTCATCAATCTATTAATAAATTATTATAGTTGCATATTAACAATAAAATTCCCCTTTGCTATTATGATACAAGAAAATCTAAAATTGAGCCTGTTTTTAAAGAAATAATTATACATCGGATTCGTATTATGTATTTTTTACACATAAATGAAAATCATTCATTCAAATACTCCTCAATTAGTTCATGTTATTATTGTGAATTTATAGATTTAGACTGCAAACAATTCAAAAACAAACTAAGCAACATTAAAATTAATACAAATAGAATTATAAATAATTTTTTTTTAAATTCGCTAAAATTAATGATGATTTTATATTTAAAAAAAAATATTAAACTCCAGTCTTTTGTTGAAAAAAAGAATCCAAAACCAAAATTTGACTTTTAACGCTTAAAACCAGTTCCATTAGCCTATATTTAAATTTTCTTATCAAATTTAAAAATCAATCAACCTTTTTTGTTGAATATATTTATAGTTTGGGATTTATATATAAAGATGTTTAGTTGTTTGATGAGCTTGTTTAATTATATGTTTTAAACATCAGTACCAATTTTTTATCGTTTTTTTGTTATTAATAAGCGTGATCATGTATTCATATGCTAAAATAATATCTGCCTTTCTGATGTGTTGTTGCTGTCATATTTAATTTTTGGCTAATTTATTTTTTAAGCAATTTATGTTTTTTCAGGCGTGAATAAATTTTCATTAATCCAGACTATTCGGTAAAAATTTAGAATTACCCGACAAAACACTTAAAAATCAATTATTATTTTTATTATTATTTATAGTATTAATGACACGTTGATCATGTTCAGTAAAATCCTGCGTACTAAAGCTGCCTGAATTATTTTTAAAAAGTTTTAATGCTTTTGAAAATGATAGGCTGTTTAGCTGACTTTACCGACGGCAAAGACAGCTTGGTCATATTACTTAATGTGGGCTTACTTATTTACTCCGACCCTCCTCGAAGTAAACATACATTTTATTATTATTAGTCAAAGTTAAGTAAAATTGATTAAATATAAATTTTGTAATATAATGATAAATAATGATATAACGATAAATTTTGTTCAAAATTTTTAAATCAATCTAAAATTTAAAAACTATAAGCTGTTCTTTGAATAGCTATTATTTTTGTATAAAAGAAAAAACATTGCATTAAATTATTCATCTAAATCTAAATTTATAATATATATATATATATATATATATATATATATATATATATATATATATATATATATATATATATAAAATATATATAAATATGTGTGTGTGTGTATAAATATATATGTGTTTATTATAGAATATAAGGCATGGAAATAATTTTTCTTTCGACACATTATGCTCCTTAGAGACTTGAAATTTGTTTTTGGAACTAAAGAAAATATATCAATGAATTACTCTTTTTCAAATTTTCGATGCATAAAAACTCATTTTGGTTCTTCATAAATAAAATAAATGAAAACTTCATTCTTTAAATAATAATCACTTCTTAAGTGATTTCTTCTATAGGTTTAAATATTACGGACGCGAAATCTGGTGCGATTCTGATACAGTTGTAGCCGTAGTTTCGGGAACGAAATTGAATTTTTGCCTGAAACTCGTACAAGGCTTGAAGGTTAACATTATGAAGCAAAACATGTTAAGATTACGAGCTTCAAATCCCTTAATCAAACATTAAAATTATGCACTTACTTTCGAGGCGTGTTTTGCATTTTCGAGGGTTTTGTTGTTTGCATTTCGTTTTGTTTTCACTTCCTATTTAAGTTGATTATAAATGGTTAGGACTCTAAGGGTAAAAACAATTGTATGTTCAATACGAGGCCTTTTAATAGTTATTGAGAGAAAACAAATAATCTTAATTTTCGTTTTAAGTTCTTACACGGCTGTAAGATAATAGGTACTCATTAAGTTTTCTTATTCGGAATGGTATTATATACTTTAAGAAAACTAACTGTACCTAAAAAATGAAACAAGAACATTAAGTTATCATTGATTTAAAAATGGATATGGATATATTAAGAATTACTACATACATAATGCAAGGCTAATCCGCGGATCATATATGCGACCGTATTTAACGTATAACCTATTCGACGAAGCATTATTTAATTTTGTTTCACATAAATTATACCGTCTTTGACCAAAGACGGTAACTTTTTCACTTTAACTTACACTGTTTACATAACTTAATAATATTATTAAACGGAAATTGTTACCTTCAATTTTAGGTTATATAATATATATTATATATATATATTATATATTATATTAATATATATATATATATATATAATATATATATATATATATATATATATATATATATATATATA
This sequence comes from Microvelia longipes, assembly GCA_018340805.1. NCBI lineage: Eukaryota > Metazoa > Arthropoda > Insecta > Hemiptera > Veliidae > Microvelia > Microvelia longipes. The sequence goes on from JACMZG010001908.1 coordinate 38,889,884, forward strand.
TATATATATATTATATAATATATATATATATATATATATTATATATATATATAATATATATATATATATATATATATATATAAAATATAATATATATATATATATATATAATTTATTATATAGAATGATTTTTTGTGACTCTAATTTATGGCTGCTCGAAAACAAAACATTTTTAATAAACTATATAAAACAACGTGGGAACTAAATTATGTATATAGTCACTTTGAAATTGTTTGTGTTTGTTCAGAAACAATTAATATTCGTTAAATTAATTAATTAATTTTTTGAAGTGATGATAATACTTAGTACTAGAATATGTTATTTTACTTCAAATTGTTATTCACTTACTCTTTACTCGTGTAAATCAATTTACATTGTTATTGTTCAAATTGCATAAATGCAAAAATACAGGAAGGATTAAATAATAAGAGAATAATGAGAATAATTAAGAATTAGATCCACAAACAATTATAAAATTGGGGTACAAGGTATCTCGTGAATATCAGTGACTCGCTTTACTCGGCCTCAGAGAGTTAGATTTCACACACACTGTGTGTGTATGTATGTAGCAGTATCTAGACGGAGGGGGGGGAGTCTATTCGCTGAGAATAATATTTTAGTTTCTGTGGTCCAACGATGTGCGTTCGAAGACGTACTGCAATATAATCATTATTTAAAGGACGAGTAAAGCGAGTTCATTATGTTAAGAAATAGTTCCAGAATACCCCATGTCTGATTTTTTATATAAATTATTTTGGAATTTTGTGTATTTTAAATTACTGCTATATATATATATATATATATATATATATATATATATATATATATATATATATATATATATATATATATAATAAATATTAATATATATATATATATATATATATATAAATATATTAATATATATATATATTAAAAACCTTATTACAATCTAATCTAAAATCCTTAAATACATAATTTAGTTTTACAATATTTTTTGATTTACAAGTTTAATTTGGCAATAAGCGAGGCACTCTGAAGGGTTTGAAGTTACTTAAACAAATAACAATTGGTTAGGTATTTTATACACTATATGTAATTCAAATATTACTTTATATATATATATATATATATATATATATATTATATATATAATATATATATATATATATATATATATATATATATAATATAATATAATAAATACATAATATACATAAATGGTGGTACAAAAAACCAAAGATATACTAGCCGTATTATTATAAACTTAGTGTAAGTAAATAAATAACTATTTAATATAGTGAAAACTAAATCTAAAAGTTGCTTAACATTACAAATCGGGAGCATCCCGTGATTAAAAAAACTTAAATACTTATTTATTTTTAAAAGGGATATAGTTGTACTGAATTTCAACTTAACTAGGCATTCAATTTTTAACATATTTTTAAAATTTATATAATATTTTTACTCAAACACACACACACATATGAAGGCAGACCAGTTGGTAAAAACTACTGTGTAGTTATTGAAAACATGTGAAACCGATAATTCAGATAGTACCCTGGTTTTGGATTTTTAGTGCAAAAATAATACTTTTTTTTATACACCTTCGTTATAAATAAGGAAAAGCAAAAAGGTTAAATAAATAAATGAACTGCATAAATAAATAAAAGTAGGGAGTTGACCTAATACAAATTTAGTATAATGAACTACCAAAAAACTTTTATTAATTTATACAAACACGGTTTATGAAACATTTTATTTGGTTTAATAAATTAACCTCTTATCAATTAAAAAAGAGTTTTTTATATAGCAAGGTTGTAATTTAATGTAGTGTGCATGTAACAGTGTAATTTTGTGATTCTTTTTTTACTCAGGTTTACTTTAAAGAAATAATAAAAAAAAACATAATTTTTACTTATATTTTTTTAAACGTCGCGTGACAATTCAAACATGGCTTCGAAAGAATGTTAAAGTAATGAATGTATGTGTAACATTTGTTTGGAGTGATAGTATTGGTTAATGTGATGGAGGTGGGAATACGTGGCCATTATAGAGTTTGAAAGCGGTGGGGCTCTCAGGAAGCCAGTCTATACCATCTAATTAGATATATACAAGGCTGTTATAAACTACTACAATATTAACTTGTATACTAACATATAATTAAATAACAGAACAAACTTCACTTTTATAGATGTTTTTCAAGTCAGGTACATTATTGTTGCTGTAATTTATTTTCGTTTCTTTGATGTACCATTAGAATATGGTACATTTAATGTACCATTAGAATATGGTACATTTATGTACCATTAGAGTATAGTACATTTAATGTAGTATTAAATGGTGTGCTCTTGGGTTTTTAATAAAAAAATATCTTGAGGTTATAGGCGACTCTAAGAGGGGGCTATAGGGGTCGGGATGCCACCGGAATTATCCGTTTTAGATGTTTTCAGGGCCTCCTAAGTGGTTTTCACTAAGTTGTCTGTCTGTATGAATTTGTGTGTATTTTTTAGTATCATTTACCTGCTTCCTTTGTGATTACAGGTAATCTACGGGGATCTTTATTAATAAAATGAAAATAAAAAGTTTTTAAAGTTTTCTGGTAAAATTAAGACTAAAAAAATTATAATTTTTCTTGTATAAATTTCGTCGCTCTAATTTGAAGACTCTAAACCCACCAGCTTTGCAGGATGGCTTTATAGACACTAAAGTAGTTCTATTTAGACGCAGAGCATTATATTTTTCTACAGAACGAAAAAGCGCCAAATCAACTGGTTCAAACCTTGACTGAACATATCAGGCGTCAAAAGATATAATTTTACCTTTAATAACTCTGAAAAGCATTTTACGCTGAACACTTCTCATTTTAACGATGTTATAGGAATTCTTCATTGCAGAACTCCAAACTTGCGTAGGATAAGATGGGAAGAATAGCTCCTTTGTATATTTTTTCAATATTTTTTCAAGTGCATCACTATCTATGCCCCACTAAACCTTGGCCGATTCTGAGTGTTGAATTCAATGTTAAAAGAAGAGCCCACTCCTCTACCATCTTGAGAGCTATGTTAGCAAGAGTTTGAAAATCAAGTTCATTCTCGGCTTTTACTTCAATGAGAAAATCATCACAAAATGCTTTAACAGTCACCCCTTTCGGCTAGTCAAGTTAGATGAGAGAGTCATACATAACAATCCAGAGACCCGGTGCGCTGCATAAACCTTGAGGACCTTTCTCATATATGCGACGAAACATCAGTGTTCCCGTTCTTAATTTTGCTGTCCTATTGAAAAATACGACCCTGGGAGGTTGTATAAGTTTCTAGGGCACTTTCAAGCTCTAAGTTGAAGTTCCATTCCACCAAGAAGCATCGAATCCACCTTTTACGTCCAAGGAAATTATCAGAACACGACGCCTTACTGTCAGTGTGTTCTGATATTTTCACGTACATCAGTCATAGCATCAATCGTACTCCTTTGGGGAAGAAATCCAAACTGGCAATCAGATATGCTTTTAGATAAAAATAAGTCAGTGGGATCCATAATGGCATTTTTAAGATTAGTATTTATTTCAGCATCCTTCATATTGTCCTTTGGAACACATTTGTCCATGATTAGGTTGACAGTTTCTTCAAGTCGGGACGTGAAAGACCCGTCTTTTTTCCTTAAAGTAGTAAAAACAAGTAGTTTACTTAACTTTTCAGCAGCAGCTTTGTGCACAATATTCTAAGGTGAAGTTTGATCTGTAGTAGCTTGAAAAGTGTTACTGGTCGGTTTACAGGAGATAACGAAACGCAAAAGTTGATAATCAGAAAAGGAATTGTCATCACAGTTTTCCCAGGACTAAATAGGAGGTAGCAATGCTGGTGTTGAAAAGGTTAAATCAATGTGACAGGATCTATGTAGAATCTGATAAGTAGGTTTGTCATCGTTCTCATTAAGGATGTAGAAATTTTTCGTTGCCATGAAGCTGTCTAGAACCTCTTCCCTTGATTCCGTGTGCACATCGAACCAATTAGTAGATCTGGCATTTGAGTCAAATTTCAAAACACCTTCATTGAATTTTTTAAATTTAAATTAACTTCATATTTCTTTAAATAAATGTCTCTATATCTTGTGCATCTGAAAAATAACCACTAATGGCCAAAAAATGGAAGCCACATTTTGTATAAATTTCTACTACGACATAGTCTTCATCTGATTGTGATCCAAGCAAGACCGCATCTAAATTATCATTGGTAACAATGATTGCCGATCTACATCTACCAATCCCGTCTGTGTTCAATATCTAAGATCTTGGTAGTCCAGAAGGCTGCTAAAGTGTCAAAAGAGGTTCTTGAATCAATACTATATCAATTCTGTTCCTACCATCGTATTCCATAGGACCTGTCGCAGCAGCCCTACCGTGGCCTGAATTAACTTAAACGAAACTAACATCAGATGCATAATTACAGAGTTTTCTGGCCTTAGTCAATTTACACTGAATCCATCGATGCTGCTTAACTTTTATGATCCAACAAAAACCCAAGATATACTTGCCGTATTGAAACGAAACTTATAACTTAAAAACACCTGAAACCGATAATTCTGGTCACTTCCCGAGTTTGGATTTTTTTGCAAACACAATAATTTTCTTATATACTTACAGTATAAATGAGGAAAAGTTTAAAAAACTTATCATTCTTGAAAAAAAAAGAAAAAAAATATATTAAATTTCGATAAAGACACTTAATGGGACGTTAATAATACTATTTTAACTAATGTGAATGACTTTATTTCGCCAATTACACATCACATTCATGTCTATATAACAGTTTGTAATTACATGTTAGGAAAACTAACAAAGTCAAAATAATTAAATGTAGCATCTATATCTAGTTAGTCTTTCTAATATGTAATTAAAAATTCTGGCGCGGTGGTCCGCATGTCGGGGCGAATTTCCTTTGGATGCGTGTTTTCGTGCTTTTTAAATTATATAAGTTTACAACTACTAAATAAATAATTCCGGCGCGGTGGTCCGCTGTCGGGCGAATTTAATTTAGAATGCGTGTTTCCGTGCTAAACAACCCATTTCTTGCTTATGCAAGAACCATGCCTATAGCGTGGTTCCGGTTCATGCTTTAGAACCTAAGCAGTTACTCAATTGTCAAGCACTGCTCGTAACTCATTTTGTCTGTATTTTCCAAAGGAAATGCGCATAATTATCTAGTTGGTTGCACAAAACTATGCCTCTAAAATTATAAGTACGCACTATTATTTGCACTAGTTTAAAGCTTAGTTACTTATCTTTAAGCTTAGTCAGTTATCTTTAAAGGTTTTAGCGCATTTCCTTTGGAAAATACAGACAAAATGAGTTACGAGCAGTGCTTGACAATTGAGTAACTGCTTAGGTTTCTTCAATTGAGTTTTTTCTGGTTTTTTCGACTTTTTGGTAACTTAAAGTAGTCGTATCGACTTCGGACCGGTTTCATTCGATTCAGCGCCCAAAATTACATAGAAAACGACACCCTACTCGAAATTTATTTTTTATCGACCTAAATTTTGGTTTTTGGTAATTTACAATGGTTTTTTCGATTATTAGGTCACTTAGAGTGGTCGTATCGACTTCGGACCGGTTTCATTCGATTAAGCGTCTCAAAAACATAAATATTGACCTTTTTCGCGGAAAGAAATATTAACCCTGAATTTTGCCGATTTTTTGAAAATTTCGCTGACGTCACAAAAACCTGGTTTTCAATAGGGTTCGTGTCTTTCCCAAGGTTGATTTTTGTACCAAGTTTGGTTAAAAAATATTAATCCGTTCGAAAGATAGAGTGTTTACAAGAAAGTGTCTAGAAATACATATATATATACATATATATGTATATAATATTATATATATATATATATACACAATATATATATATAATATATATATATATATATATATAATAATATATATATTATATATATATATAAAGTCTCGCGAAACGTATTTTTTCGTCATTAGGGACCTCTGAAACGGATTTGTGTCGTGGTCCGAGGTTCGAATTCCGACATGACGCCTATCCCATTAGCCGAATTTCCAAAGGAAATTCGCTAAAACGTTTTATAGACATGAAAATTTTATGTGGAATAGCGAAATATAGTTATTCACATTAGTTGAAATTGTATTATTAACGCCCCAGTAAGTGTCTTTATAAAAATTTATTAATAATAATGCTAAAATTAATTCAGAAAAATATATAAAAACTTCATAACTTCAGTAAGCGCAGTGGAATTTTCTTCAATAATATCAACACCAACAACGTCTTTCCACTAAATTTAAACTTTATTGTGCAGAGCCGGCTTTCGGCAATAATGCCATCTACAGTGCCGTGGTGGGATGTTGAGTTTTTCAGTTCATGGAATCTGACTGTAAGACTGAATCTGAACTGAAGGACTCAACATCCCACCACGGCACTGTAGATGGCATTATTGCCGAAAGCCGGCTCTGCACAATAAAGTTTAAATTTAGTAGAAAGACGTTGTTGGTGTTGATATTATATAAAAACTTGGTAACGGGGTACCTCGGAACTTCTCCTCATTACATTTGATTCGCTACGCTCATCCTCCCTACTTTGGACTCGCTTCACTCGTCCTCAGAATATACAATTCACCAAATTTATACTGCGACAGGTCTTTGTAATCGCTTCACTCGTCCTCAGATAGTAAATACATCCGTTTCATTCTCAGTGGTCACTCATACAGCATTGACCATGCTCAATGCTGCTTAACTTTTATGATCCAACAAAAACCATAAGATACTTGTCGTATTAAAACGAAACATATCACACTTATTTATGACGTAAAGGTATACACTTCTACCGAATTACAACTCAATTGAATAATTTTTCTAATTTTTTAAAAACGTACACAAGTCATTGGATAATAATAATTGAACTAATGCTGATAATGAGATGAAACTTATATATAGCTACAGGGTGTGCTTAATCTTCAATCTGATCGCGTCATTTCTCCGCGTTTTATGATTTTTCGAAATTTTTACTGTTTCATTATTGATTATAAAATTATTAAAATTCATTATTATTACATTCATTATCGTTATTTACGTCATAAACAAATATTTTCCGAATAGCACAACTACAGCGGTAGACTGATTTTTGCACAAAGTTTCAATTTTCTAGCATAAATACACTAGGAGTGTACTACAATGATACACTACAATGATAACAGACAAACACACACATACAGACAGACAACTTTGAGAAAACCACTCAGGAGGCCTTTAAAACACCTGAAACGGATAATTCCGGTGACATACCGGTAACGGATTTTTTTGCAAACACAATACTTTTTCTATACACTTATGGTATAAATGAGAAAAACTAACAACGTTAAGCGACTCAAGTAAATGTTATCTGACAGGAGTATTTAAATGTCCTATTATAATATTTATCTGCCTCCGTGGCCGTGATCGTAAAGGCGTTCGATTTCGGCACCGGAGGTCCGGGGTTCGCAGCCCGGGCTATGCTCTAAGATTTTATGAATAGTACTTGTATTAAAAAGATTTCGCCAACTTTAATTAATTCTTAGAGTGTAGTAGATGGTACTCACCTGAGGTGGTTGCCGCAAGGTGAATACCCTGATGGGCCGAAAGGCCCTAAAACGGGCATTTATTTATTTATTATAATATTGCTTACATTTTATTTATGCAAATAATGAAAACTAAGAAGTCCCTCCACAAAACAAAACTTTATATTTACTTTCGTAGTTTTCATTATTTGTAATGAACTCCATTCATGCTCATTACAATTATTATTTATGCAAGTTTAAAAGCGTAAAATTATATTAATTCAACTTGTTCTTTACGACCTCTACCTAGGATCAGTTGGTGGTTATTATAAACAGTATACAAAGTATGCACATATTTTCTAGTAATAACTTATTAGTCAATGTTATGATATCTACCCTTTGGTTAAAGTCGATCTTAAGTTTATAAAATAAGCATGAGTAAGTTTAAAGTATATTTTATTAAAGGTATTAAAGTCAAATAAAGCATTAGCATTATTTGACTAAGTAGATATTATTATAAAGTCGAAATTTACAAGTTCAGCCTAATTGTGTCTTTTGAATCTAGCAGTTCTTAAGAAACAAATGTTAATATACACAAACAAATATACTCTGTTTTTCCTGTGTTTATATAAGTATTTTAGCATAGTTATTATATTATAATTATTTGTAATGTATTTCTTCAAGTAGCCATATCACATGCAAATACGTTTTTGAGGTCTTGTTCATACGAATTATCCTCACGCGTTATGAATTTCATGTAATAAATCTTTGTCTAAATTGAGATTATCTTAATTTAATTTATTAGTTAGTTAACAGAATATTAATCCTCATTAAAATATTATAACCATTAAATGTTTACATTAGATACATTAATATTCATAAAATTATAAATTAATACAATAATAATTTCGTGAGTAAACCTACTTAAAAACAATTTAGCATTTTATGGAAATAAATACATTACTGAAAAATAAGGAAAAATATATTATATAATTTATTTCATACACAAAGAGTAAGTTAAAGTAAATTAATAAATTAATGTGTGTAAAAAACAATATAATTACAAATCAATTGTGTCTTGACTAAATATAATTTGTAATAATTTAACGTTAAGGACATTAAAGAGACTATATTTAACTGGTTGATAGATCACGATTATTTAACATTAAGGACACTAAAGAGACTATATTTAAATGTTGTTAGATTACATTAATTTAACGTTAAGAACACTAAAGAGACTTTATTTAAAGGTTGTTAGATTACGTTAATTTAACGTTAAGAACACTAAAGAGACTATATTTAAAGATTGTTAGATTACATTCATTTAACGTTAAGAACAGTAAAGAGACTATATTTAAAGGTTGTTAGATTACGTTAATTTAACGTTAAGAACACTAAAGAGACTATATTTAAAGGTTGTCAGATTACGTTAATTTAACGTTAGTATCCAATAATTTAACGTTATGGATAACGTTAATTTTTGTAATATTATGAAGGCCAACAATCAATTTAATAATATAGTCTAATAATAATTAGTAATTTTTAATATTTTTTCTGTAACCTATGATTTTTTTTATAAATAGTTAGGGTGCGCTCCGTCATCAATTGCCCTGAAATTTAAGCTTCTTCTTTTGGAACTATTACCATTACGTTTTCAATCAATATTAATCGTATTAAAAACGAAGTCTTGGGCTTAAAAGGCTATAAGATTCCTCTTAAATAAGAAAGGACTGGAGGCATGTCTCAGATGTATTTGTATGCGAATACAAGTACGAATACTCTGGCTCGCATATAATACTCGAGATAATTTAACTCAAATGTTGGGGTGCGAAGAGGGCCGTGGTCCGTGCTTTTTAAAATCTTTGAGAGGTGAGGTAAAAATATTTCTATATTGGCGTGGGTCATTAATTAAAAACGAGGCTCTTTGCCTTGTTTTACGTATAGCTTACACGTGTACTAAATTTCAACTTAATTGGATTATATTCCGATTTTATACTATTTTTCAAAAAACGCTCACTAATGCTGATGATAGATGAATCTTGGCACTTATGTTAATCTCATACGTGGCTACATGCTTGCTAAATATCAAATTTATGACAATATTTTTTTCGCGTTTGATGAAAGTTTGGTCGACATAAAGAAATATATTCCGAATAGTATAACCACAGCTATAGACTAATTGTTTACTACGATAACAGACACTCACAGACACAATAATTTTCCTATATAACCACGGTATGAATGAGGAAAAATAAAAATTGTCATATAATAGAAAACTGTATTCAATGATAAACAACCATATATTAATAATGAATATTTAAAAAATAAATTGAACATTTTTGTTGCTTATAACTCAAAAACTACTTAAAGAATGTTGAACCTTTGGTGTTAACCAAAGTTTAAACTTAGACTAATCATACATGAGAAGGAGTCATAAACTATGTCAGATCTTGATCAGTGCTTTAGCACTGATCAAGATCTGACAGTAGAAGATTAGATACACTAATCCTCTACTGTTATTTTAATAAAAGTAGAGGATTAGTGTAAACATTCTTTCTTTAAATGCTTACAGCTCGGAATCTAATTGATAGATCTTGACTAAACTTTAAACTTAGAATGCTCATAGATCTGAGTATTCACCTTTTAAGTCTAATCGGGATCCTGAAAATAATATGGCTTTAGTGCAACTTAATATTTTAAGTGCTTACATTTTGGAATCTAATCGACGAAACTTGACTAAACTCTACATTTAGACGACTTATTGGTCATATTGACCACATTATGTTTCAACGAAATTCCTTCACAAATAATAAAAGGGGATTAGTGAAAAAAAATAAGTTTTAGATATTTAAAGATCGGAAACTAATTTGATGCATCTTAACTAAACTTTAAATTTATACTACTCGTGGGTCAGATTGAATATATTTTGTGACTCAGCGAAATCCGTTCATAAATAATCATAAGGAGTTAGTGTAAGGTAAAAACATTTGAGTCTTATATTGATAGAGCTTGACTAAACTTTAAACTTAGAATCAAACTCCTTTGTATGAGAATTTTGTTCTTAAATAAATAAACATATTAAATATTTTAATATAACATATATGTTAAATAACTTATTAACCTTAGAATCTTATTGGTCAGAATAAACACACTTTATCGTTTTTTAAGATCTTCATCGAGATCTTTTCTAAAATAATTATAGGGGTAAGTGTAAAAATGTTCAAAGCTAACAGATTGAATCTAAACGATAGACCTTGCCCTACCTTTTCAACCTAAACTATACCACTGACTGTTCACAATGAACACTATTTGAGTTTAAAATAATAAAAAAATAATATTTATGCATCTCAAATAATACTATTCTGTGTTCTAAAATAATAAGCGTTTATTTAATTGTTCAATTCATGGCCTATTTTGTTGATAATATAATTTTATTCTTATTAAAAGTTAAAACACACGATTTAAGAATTCCGTTTCTGATCGTCAACTTATCGAAACAAGGAACTTACCAAGCAATCATAAAACACGGCTTGAGAATAGCTAGATAGACAAAAACACCTCAAACAAAGAATTTTCTTGCTGTTACAGCTGTTAACAACTTTTATTTTTTGTATTTCTCATTAATAATTTTTTGTTTTATAAATAAAATATTTGCCAAGTTAAAGTCGGGTATCACTGCTAGTTTACTATAAAAATACAACTAGTATAATTGATGAATTAAACTAAGTCGCTTAACATTAAGATTGAAATCATCCTAAGCTCTTTTTAATGCGATTCCTATAATTTACTACTTGGCAAAAACATAAAAACGACAATATCCAATATAATAGAAAAGAAAAGCATTTATCCGATAAACGTCTAACAATTGAAGCTTCTTATTAAATGCCTTTTATATCTTAATGGATTAATCATTAGAGGAAAGAAAGATGGATAAACCATTAATGGACAGAGATAAAAAAATAAAGAATTCCTTCTGATTATGTCTTATCCCATTTTTATAGAATGAAGGTAAAATGATATTTTCATTTAAAGGTTATCGAAGGACTCGATTGAAAACTTTTATTTTTAATAGAAGCAATTGATGAAAAAATGTCTTTTGGATGTCTTTCTACTTTTATTAATGTACACTATTGATGTTGATAATGTATTTTTCTTCTTTTATCATTGTTATTCATATTATTAAGGAAGTTTTATATTGACAAAAGATTCAATTAAGATATTTTATCATTAACACTTGAGCCTTTGGTGAGTTTTATCTTTTTCAACTTTAGAACTGTTTACTTTAACGATAGGATCATAATTGAAGATACATTTGAAACAATTGAAATACATTTGCTGCAAAAATTTAAGATTAGGAAATAGGATTTTCTGTTTTTTGAATTTGGGGCGCAGGGGATCCTAAATTGAAATTTCAATATTATGCGAACTCTACTACAGCAGTATTACTATGAAGGGATGATTTAGTTATAAAAGATACTTTAGACATTTTTAAGGAAAGACGATAGTAAATAAATCTTAATTTATGTCATTAATGTTTTATAAACTGTCAGCCATGCGGATAAAAGTATGAGTTAGAGAATAAGTATGAGACAAAAGAAGCGTTTAGAAAATTGTACATATAAACACACACACATGCTGGCAATTTGGTTTAAAGCGCTGAGCGCATGTAATACTACAGTGGAGCATGCGCTCATTAAAAAAAAGCACACACACACACACACACACACACACACACACACACATGTTTTAGTGATATTTATTATAGGTTTTATTTACGATTCTATTTTTGTAACTTTAGCTGGTATTATTTAAAAAGCTGAGTAGGTATTTAGCGGTATACTGAGGCAGAAATAGAAGTATATATATATATATATATTATATATATATATATATATATATATATATATATATATAATATATATATATATATATATATATATATATAATATATATAGTAGAAAAATATAAACTATGTAAATTTAATGTTGTCTTGCATGATTTGGTAAGAAATCCATGACATGAATATAACCTTTCACTATGTAACAGCTTGTAAACCTTACAAAAACTAGACAATGATGAAGTTCTTGTTACACATTACTTAGACAGATTATTTAATTAAAAAAACTAATTAAAATGTTGTTATACGATGTTAGACAAGTTTCAGACAGATACAGTTATTAGCCGTAACAAAGTTATTAGTTCATTTAACTAAAACTAGATAGCGTGCGTTGTATTATCATGACTACGTAGTTTTGAAGTCATAAAACTTTTAGTAATAATTTTGAGATAATATTTAGTGGTTAAAAAGATATGATAACGAAGATGTTATAATATTAGGGTAGAAGTGTCATGTTCAGGGGTGTAGGGCAGGAAAACATCTTGGCAGGTCGCATGCTATCTTTTCTTAAGATAACTTTTCATATTTCTCTGCTTACATTATTTTAATATTTTATTCGTCATTATGTTTTTTTTTATTTAAATAACTCTAATAAGCAAATGTGTTAGATATTTTTTTATTATTCTAGTTAAATTTGCTCTGTAAATGTTAAATTTGTAAGCAAACATAGTTTAAAATTTTTTTTTATCTAATTTGCATTTACAATGTTGATATGTTGGCAACTATCTTAATTAAAATGGCTGAAATACTTTTATCTACTTACAGCAGCAAAACTAATTCTTTACTGGACTGTTTTTTAAGCTGCAAAATATAATTTTACCAAAACTGACAACCAAATATTTAAAAACATATTAATTTTTTTTGTAATATTCTCCTTCTAGGAAGTTATGGTACATTTAAGTATAATATTAAAAATGTCATAAATTTACCTAGAGGGGATATTACTGAGTGGAAGTTATGATGTTGCAGGTTATTGAGTAAATTTTGGGGTTTTTTGACTGGTAGATAATTTTTTTATGCTTATTTGTAATAATATTTGCTATGTAATATTACAAAAAAAAAACATATTCAAGCTTTTGAGGAGGAATAGGTCCTAATTAATACAAAAAAAAACTAATTTTGCCGAGCTTTCGATATAATTTAATCTTTTTCAAGGCTTAACATATTAAATAAAAAAACAGTTACATGGTAGTTTACAGTTTTTTTTTTGTATTATTAGGACCTATTCCTCCTCAAAAGCTTGAATATTAAAATAGAGGTCCCTATAAAAGTTTTTGTCTTAAAAAAAAAACATATAAATTAAGTTTCAAAATATTTATAAAATATCTGATAAAAATAATTTAAAATAAAATATTGATAGTAATGATATTTTTGGATTGTTTTAATTTTTATCAGCTTTTTATGAATCGTCGCAGAGTTTTATTGTTTGTTTTTTGAATTTCGTGTTGTTTTTTTTCTAAATATACTTACAAATCTAATGCGTTGTATATAAAGAATTACAAAATCTGTTAACAATTTAAGCTAATTTTGCAAACAATTATATAATGAATCGGAATTATGAATGAATAAATGTGTGAAGAGATTAAGCATTGTTGAGATTGATGAAGACTAGACCCTAGACCAGACTCCACCTGACATTGTGTGTTGCAATATCTCAGGCCCGTAGTCAAGTAAGGGCCAAGGGGCGAAATATTTTGCCCCCTCTGAACAAATAGTATTCGACGAAGTCATAGGAAGTCCCTTATATATGTGTCAATATCGCTCCCTCCCCCTCTAGAATAGGTTTCGCACAAGTTTTGGCTGGCTACGGGCCTGCAACAACCTCCCTTAGCAATTATTTTTTATTTTTTTTTTAAATTATAGTTTCTTGTCGTAATTTGAATATTTATTGTAATCTTAAGATTTTAAATTACATTTTAAAGAATAATATTTTTTTTTATTTTTTTTTATAACTTATCTGCCGCTAGTAGATAAAAAAAGTATAGGCTGCTATAACACTTTGAATGCTATATGTGCCAGTCCCCTCAATAGTACACTGGTGCGTGTGCTGGCAGTTCAAACATAGTTTTGTGTGTTTTAATGATTAAATAAATCCAGAACCGGTATTTCACCAAAATAATCCGTTTCAGATGTTTTTGTGCTTTTATTATCGTACATCATATGTCTTGTTATTATCGTACATCATATGTGCTTGTTATTATCGTACATCATATGTGCTTGTTATTATCGTACATCATAGCTTCCAGGGTATTCACTTTAGAGAGGTGAAACTTGTATATGTGTGTGAATCTCTCTGTGTGTATCTCTGTGTATAAAGTTATAAAATTAAAAAAATAAGTAATTACTAGATTTGTTCTGACTTGCAAGACCAATGTTTATAGATCTCTTATCAGTTTATATTCTTTTCTTTCTTGGTTCGTGTTTTCTTTAAGAATTTTCATTAGTATGTATATTATACACTTTTACGAGAGAAATACAAGAAATGAAAAGTCACTCAGTAAATACGGGATATAAAAACATTTTCTATAGAAAAAATGAGAAGAAAATTATAGTTTAATTTAACCTTGTTGTTATTAGACTACTCGATGCAGTGTTTTCTAAATTTTAGTTTTAATATTTATACAGCAGCTAAACACTATACATTTGATAAATTCCTTTTTACTCTTTTTAGAGTTTTACGGCTGATAACGTTTTTTTAAGTTTATTTTAACAAAATTTAACATATCATTTAATAAAACTTTAATATTTTATTCATGTTTCTTAAGGAATATTTTAGTAAACCACTATTTACATAATGTTTACGTAAGTTAGCTTGATATCTTATCAGAAAGTTAAAAAAAAACAAAATTTGCAGTTTGAGCTGTATTATTATGCAGCATTTATACTAAGGTTTTTATACTGTACGCATGATCCGATCTCTGATAAAAAAAATAAAATTGCTATTACATGATTTGCTTTATAAAAATGTAGAGCCGTTTAAGGTTTTTTAAATACAATATTTAGTCGAAGTAAAATTTACGGGTCAACAAATTAGCATAAAACTTTTCTTTAAATTCAGTCTTTTCTTTTTTGAAAGTTAAAACTTCACATTAAAAAAAAGTTATAGCGTCTAAAGAAAATCACACATGACAGTTAATAGAGGCCAGTATACATTTTATATGAGCACTAAATTTGCAAAGTAATCGTTTTCTTGAGCTTAAAGTCGTGATTCACGTGTTGGCATATATGGCAGTATTCTATGCAGCAGATGGCAAAATGTTATTTCCAAAAAAGGAAAATGTCAAAACAAGACTGTCACAGGCAATCATTATATTATTTTGAATCATTATATTCAAAATAAATATGTATACTTCTATAGTATAGTATAAATTAAATAGTATAAATATGTAGTAGTAGTAGTAAAAGGGTGGGCCTTTCTTGCCAGCCCTGATTGGTACAAAAATGTATATAATAAAACATGCTGTTTCCAATAGAGTAAAAGCACCTGAAACGGATAATTCCGTTGACATCCAGGTTTCGGTTTTTTTGCTTTCAGAATACTTTTTCTACATACCTACGGTATAAATGAGAAAAAGTAATGACTGTCACAGGAAATGAATCATTATGTATTTCCTTTGATTCAAAGATTCAAAATAAAAATGTATAGTAGTTCACAATAGAGTGAAAAACACAAATACTTGAGATAATAAAACAAATAAGTTAAATGTATAATCCTAAAAAAAAGTTACATTTCTAAAAAGAATTTAGTTTCTTATAAAACTGTGTTTCTTTAGAAAATGTTTCGCCGCAACAACAAAAACTTGAAAATCTTTACTTTTAAAAAAATGCTGAGTAGAACGATAAGGAGCATTGTGGCTCCAAAGCTTTGTATTTTCTTTGACTATTGTTAAAAGGGAAAGCACTGTAGCTGAAGGTATTGTTGATTCTCAGGAGACCTTAAGGTAACAATGAAAGTTTACCTTAGTGAAAAGCATTTGTCTGGCAGCGTGTTGAACAAATGACTTCGCAAGCTACCTAGACTTAATCAGCTTCCATTGGTCTAACCCGCTATTTAACCTTAGCCACATCTTAATATTGTGTTTTCCCTTCAAGAATTTTCACTAGGATTGTGTTTTTCTTTAGCTTTAAAAGTGTTTCAGATGGGTTTTCCTTTTTTGAATAAAAATACTAAGTCTACCTTTTTAACGTTGATTTTAAAGTTTAAATTAATAGGCTTCATTACTTTACCTATAAATTGCGTGACACGATAAATCAACTATTATTTACTGATAGTTTTATTATTTATGATAGAGATTTTTATTCCATCACACAAGGCGTTGATACATTTCGCAAGAGCTAAACATCTCCTTTTATTCATTACTGTAATTAACTAAATATTTACGTGGCTGTCATTGTTTTATTTTTACATCTCTCTATTTTATTAGTTATTTATTTAAGTCTATTTTAGTAAAATATCGAAAAGAATAATTACTCTTATCTTAAAAATGGGTACGGGAAATCTCGAAACTTTTCCTCATCACATCGGCTTCGCTACGCTCATACCCCGCTTAGGACTCGTTTTGCTTGTCCTTAGAATATTCAATTCGCCGTATTATTTACTGGTAGTTTTATTATTATGATAGAGATTTTAATCTATCACCAAGGCGTTGATACATTTCGCAAGAGCTAAATCTCCTTTTATTCATTACTGTAACTCCAACATGTTTTCAGACTCGCTTCGCTCGTCCTCAGATATTAAATGCGTCCGTTATACATTCTCAGCGGTCATCCATAGAGCACTGACAACGCTCAATGCTTTAACTTTTTGATCCAACAAAAATCATGGATATACATGTCGCATTAAAACAAAACCTTTTGTACTTATTATTAAGTAAAGGTGTACACTGTACTAATTTGAACTCAATTTAATCATTTTCTGATTTTTATCATTAAGTTTTTAAAAAACGTACATAAGTCATTCCATAAAATTAAACTAATGCTGATAATAAAAATGAACTTGCATATGTTAGTCTTTATACATAGCTACATGCGTGGCAAATTCAATCGGATTCAAAATTTTCGCTGAGTCATTATTGCGGGTGAATGACTTAGACCGACAATGATGATAATTGTCGATAGTATCTTTCTACTAAGTTTTAATTCTCTAGCATAAATATACTAAGATCTACGTTGTCTGTACATGTAGACCTACAACTTAGAGAAAATTACTCAGGAGGCTTTTAAAAACCCTGAAACGGATATTCCGGTTTCATCCCAGGTTCGGATTTTCTCGCAAACGCAATACGTTTATACCTACGGTATAAATGGGGAAAATAAAAAATATTGCACAAGGAATTCATGCATAAGTATTTGTAAAGTAAGATTGTATAAGTCATTTGTAGTAGTAATAATGCATGAATAATTTATACAAGTAATACTGCATAAGTAATTGAAATTTGTAATACGGTATAAGAAATTTGTACTAGATATACTGCATAAGTAATTTGCACAACGTATATGTTACTGTAAAGTTTTCATTGTATAAGTAATACCTAAGAGTATGTATACTCCTTAGTATTACTGTACAAGTATTTGTACAAGAATTAATGCATAAGTAATTTGAATTAGTAACACGGTATAAGTAATTCGTACTAGTTATACTGCATAAGTAATTTGCACACGTAATACTGCATAAGTTATTTGTAAAATTATCACTGTATAAGTAATACCTAAGAGTATGTATACTCCTTAGTATTACTGTACAAGTATTTTTACAAGAAGAGTTGTACATGAAATACTATTGTATGAGTATTTTACTTACTTCAATATTACATAATACTTTTTTTACACTTAAACCCGTAGGGTCTTATCGTTTCCCCTGACTCAAATCTCACTCAAATAATCCCCCCTAGAGTTTGTACACACCCAATCATTTAGGAAGCACACCCTCCGTACATGGCGGTACGTGTGACTAGTCTACAGTGTGCCTAGTTAATCTAGACCAGCTAGACTCTGGCTAAGCTTACCGCTCTGGCTAAGTATAAACGTATAATACGTATAAAGTAATACGTATATAAAAGTATATACGTATAAGTAAGTGGCATACTGCCACGATGTAAGAGAATTTTCAAATGTATTATAGTTTAACTCATAGCTAAAATCACTTGAGAGCGTGGGAAACAGTGTGAAAGATATATGAGTTTAGTCCAATTTAAAATGGTGAGCGTGGTTTAATATTTAGGAATAACCTCATTGGATCTGTGACATTATTTCTCTAACGCTGTCAACTGATTTTAGCCGTGCATTTTATTTCTCTAACGCTGTCAACTGATTTTAGCCGTGCATAACACTCTAGTGATAAAACTTGATTTGCTTTCATTAGGTCAATTATGACGTAATGGCTTTTTTATTAATAATGTTTAGTGGGGAGACGTTGTTGGTGTTATTTATAATGATGTAATGTTTGGTTCGACATATATATGTCAATCAATAAAACCATAACTAATACTGATAATGAAAAACTTCGTAAGTTAGCGAACAATACATAGTAAAATATGAGTAAAAAATTGAGTACGGGGTACCTTGGAACTTTTTATCATTACATCGGATTCGCATTAAATTGATTTTTTACAATTTTTTAAAAAAACGTACACAAGTCATTCGATTAAAATTAAACTCAAAATGAGATAAAAACATAGCGCATATGTTTGTCGTAAGTATAGCTACATGCGTGCCAAATCTCAATCTGATCGTATAATTTTTCCGTGTTTTATGTTTATTCGCAAAAGTCATTATTGCGAGTTAATGACGTCATAAAAAAATTAAACTTTTAACTCTCTAACATCTATACACTATAGGTGCTACGTTGATAACAGACACACACACATATAGACTGACAACTTTGTGAAAACCACTCAGGAGGCCTTAAAACACCTGAAACGAATAATTCCGGTGACATCCCGGTTTCGGATGATTTTTTTTCAAACACATTAGTTTTCTTATATACCTACTGTATAAATGAGAAAAAGTGCGGTGAAAAATAGAAATATTTGCATGTTGCATTCATTCATCCGATGTGATGATGAAAAGTTGCGAGGTACCCCGTACCCGATTTTTATTTTATACATTGATTTAGCGATGAATAAATTATGATGATGTGATGACTGCAAAATAAAAGCAAGTCATTTTAGCGAATTTTCATCATGAAAATGATGCCTATTTAAATGAACTATTGTTTTACTCTACATTTACTAACACTGTACACATAAAGTAGTCACCAATGTAGTTTCGTATAGCCTAAATTTGGACGCTAAGTGTATAAAAACCTCTCGTCACAGTCGCAATTTCATTCGTGTTAGCAAACCAAGAATCCAATTCCAATTTTATTAAACATGTTTCTTTAATCATCCAACTCAGGCTGTTTTAACAAATTGCATGTATGTTTGGAATTTAAAAGTAAAATCACCATTTAGGATATCTCGTTTGTTATTTTCAAGAACGGGTTGAGGACCTCTCGCAAGCTAATGAGGTATTTGGGTGTCCGTTCCACACGTGCAATTCTTTATTCCCTTATTTGTCCGATTAAATTGGTACTTATTTTAAAGTTTTAAAAACTTGTTTTTGATTATCACAATTATTCAATTAGGGCAGCATTTAGCTGGTTTTTATCTTTTGTAATCAGATCATAATTGGGTGTTTTAAAAATTCTTTAACAAAAACATTTGTTATTCTTTATGAATATATTAAATTATTATAATTTATTTATTAATTTTATCGCACAGGTGGCCAAAAAAGCTTGTGTCTTTTAAATTTTAAATTGTTTACCATAATTAAGCAATGAATCTTTGCCACTTTCCTTGTTTAAATAAACATTTATTTTAGTCCTATGAGTGTACCATCATTTATATATAATCGAAAATATATTTATTTCTAGAGCGGAAATACGCATTACAAAATCAATTAGTCCGGCATTTAGAACTTCGCGACAGAATTTGTTTTGTTTTAAAATTCCAGATTTTCAACCTGAAACCTTGACATTAGGTTTCTTGAGTGCTTGCATCGACTCCGCAACGTTTTCATTCAACTCAAAGCTTTAAAAAGTCATTGAAAATGTTTCGTTACACGAAGTCTATTGCTTATCTGTATTTAAGATTTCTCTGTTATTTAACACCATTTATTAGATTTTTAGTTTTTTGGTCGTATTGACTTATGATCGGTTTAAATCTTCTAAAAGCCTGTATATATATATATATATATATATTATATATATATATATATATATATATATATATATATATATATATATATATATATATATATATAATATATATATTATAATATATATATATATATTATATTATATATATATATTATATATATATACAGGGTGTTTCATATAAAGTTGTCCACCAGAAAAGGAGGTGATAGTACTCCTCAAAGGAACAAAAAATGTCCCATAATATAAACCCCGATCTCCAACCGTTTTCCCACAAGGTCAAATTTAATATTTTAAAAAAATATTTGACCCTCACATCATAAAATTGTAAATAGAGATTTAACTATTCAAGGCAGAAAGGCAAAATCAGTATCATTAGAAAGCTGAGTAAATTTCCTAAAGGACAAACTACTAACTATGTCAAATATTTTGGAACTACTGCCCAAACTTTTGCATGAAACATGATTTTTTTAAAAAAATGAATTTTATGGAATTTTTGTAGTAGGGCATTAGAGGAAGTAAGATGAGCAAAAATTCAGCCAAGAACGGAAAAAACTTCTCTTATGATTGCCCTTTAAGAAAAATTTAATAATTTTATACATTCAATAGTCAAAATTTAAGCCATTCTTCTAGAAGTTGCAAAAACTGATATTTTTTTGGCATTTTGCATATGTCTACAATGTTAATTACATGTTACATAAAATAATTAAAAATCTCAAAAGCAAGGGAAAGAGTGGTTTAGAGAAAAATGTGTAAGAATAAAATAGGTTTATTTTACCTTCTAGAGTCTAAAATCGTATTATTAAATTATTTTCGAAAAATAAATATTTATTAAAATAACACATTATTTTCACTTTTGTACGACAAAAATGATCAGTTTTTGCAACTTCTAGCAACAATAGCTTACATTTTTGACTATTTGAATGTATGAAAATATTTACATTTTTCTTAAAGGTCAATCATAAGAGAAGTTTTTCCGTTCTTGGCTGAACTTTTGCTCATCTCTTACTTCCTCTAATGCCCTACTACAAAAATTCCATTAAATTCATTTTTTTAAAAAATCATGTCTCATGCAAAATTTGGGCAGTAGTTCAAAATATTTGACATGGTTAGTAGTTTGTCCTTTAGGAAGTACTTAGCTTTCTAATGATACCAATTTCGCGTTTCTAGCTTGAATAGTTAAATTCCTATTAACAATTTTATGATGTGAGGTCAAATATTTTTTGAAATATTAAATTGACCTTGTGGGAAAACGGTTGGAGATCGGGGTTTATATTATAGGACATTTTTTGTCCTTTTGAGGAGTACTATCACCTCCTTTTCTGGTGGACACTTTATATGAACACCCTATATATATATATTATATATATAATATATATATTATATATATATATATATTATATATATATATAAGATATAATATATATATTTATAATATTATTATATATATATTATATATATATATATAGTTCATTCTCTACAATATAATCAGTTGAAACACTAGATGTTTAATGGAACACATAAATAAAATTATATATATTCATATAAAAAAGGCATAACACTATTAGTTGTTTTAAATTATACGGATAATTGTTAACATTTTAGGTCACTAATATTTTTATAAACCCCCTTTTTTTGCGAATCTTCAAAGAAAGAAGCTTATGAGGTTGGGGCCATGGTGAGTAAAGGGGATTGGGAGGAGGTAACTTTTTTTATATGGATTTTTAATTGACATATATACGTCAAACAAATTATTATGTCATTGATTCACATAATGTAAAGAAATCATGTATTTTTACTAATACATTTGAAAATTCGCTTATATCATGGCAGTATGTCACTCATAAACTAGTTATATGACGAAGTGATAAAGTACAGCTATACAAAGGGGTCGAAGGCCTCTTGTTTTATCAAATGTCACTATTTAAGCACTTATGTATTCCAAAAATTGAAACAATCTCTTTGATTTATCTGCTTTACTTATCTGATTTATATGATATATCTGCTATTGTATTACACAAACAATTACTACAAAATCTAATACATATTTTCTATTTTCTGTCTGGAGGTAATTTAAAGTGAAATAAATTAAACCTTTGAGGTTTCTAGGTTTTAATTAAATGGTTATACAATTATGGATACAATTCGTTACTAAAATCATTCTCAGAATCCAACCGTTTATCAAAAAAATTAATCTTAAATAATAATTTTTAGCAAATTTTAAAGAAAATTGAGCTAATGAGATTGGGGTCCTGAAGGGGGTATGGGGGGGGGGGGGGGAGATGATTTTTTTGGGAGAACTGATAAAGAATATATAAATATTATTTAGGTTCGCTGTGGAGCGGCATAGGATGGTCTTGCTGTGTTCTTTTTTGTGTTGGAGCTGACTAACTCTTGAAAGTCATAAACTTAGGCTGCTAACTATCCACTATCATGTGGGTGGAATTACAGATTCCGTTCTAGTTAATCTTAACTTACATATGACTTACACGTTACAGAGAAATTAATGTAATTGGATTATGTAATTTTAGAATCACTATGTGCTCCTTATACTCCCGTGTTTCTTTCAAGGGTATCTTTCAAGAAGTGGGAGGGGGGTATCCCCCCTAGCAGGGAAAAATAAATTTAACCCTTCTCTGGGGGTAAACAATTGCCCACTTATAGTAAAAATGTGTCTCTTCTCAAATTAATCTTGTTGAGACTATAATTGTAATTTACCATTATTATTTTAGTAACTATTACAAAAATAATTAAAAATATTACCCAATTAATAAATAACTATTACCTAAATATGTTAATTTTTTACTGCGTTTTGTAACTTTATAAGTTTGTTATAGGATAACATAGTAATGTTTTTTAGAAACTGCATTAAATCTTAAGAAATTTAATACTAATATTTTTATGTTTGGGTAATTTTTTATCACGCTATTGTTTAACGTATAAAATAAAGTTTTGTTAACAATATTTTTCCCTGTAGTTTTAAACAAAGTTCAATGGTATATCTCAAACAATAGCGTGATAAAAATATACAAAACTATTATGATATTAGTATCAAATTTGTTAGAATTTAAAGCGTTTTTAACGACAATACTACGTTAACCTATAACGTATTTTTTTAAGTTACCAAAAGTAGTAACAAAATAACATATTTGGGTAATAGTTATTTATTTATTGGGTAATAGTTTTAATTATTTTGTTAATAGATACTAAAATAATTATAATAATTTTTGACTCGCTAGAGTCAGTTTACTGGAGGTGGGGTAACTGGAGGTGGGAGTACTATTTTCAAGAGTTTTGGACCATGTTTGTCATTATTTATAAAGGAACTATTGTTGGTGCATCTGATATGTTCCTTCTTGAGTGTAAATACAGGAATAGTACTTTCATATTATTATTGAAAATTATTATTGTGTTATTTATGGTAACTTTTTAATATTTTTAAAAAATATTTTGTACTTGGTTAATTTAATATTTCTAAATAATATTTGTTGCACCTTCCCACGGTAAGCAATTTTTAAAACTGTGTGTACGACTTTAATTTTGAGTCACTCCCCTTCCCCAAGGTGAAGAACCTCTGAAAGAAACCTTAAAGAATTACGCTAATAAAATACTCGAACAAGTTACCCGTAGAAGATCGTTGCTTTTATGGCTTTAGTATCTGTTCTTTATATCAGCCACAAGGTTTATTCGGCACGTTACACCAGAGTACACTAATGTAACCTAGGGTAAGAAAAATTTTCAGGTACGTCCTCGAATCATCTCTGAACAGCCCTAAACTGCACTTTACTATGTTTTGTAGCGAATCTCGGGCAAGAAGAATCTTAATCTAAACTGCTCTTTTTACTCCTAAAAGACCGAGTAAAGTAGAATAAAATAAAGTTCTGGCGGGAAATCACTCTTATCACATGTGATAACAATAATTTATGAGTTATCGATGTAGTTTAAAATTATTAAATAATTTTATAACTATTTTTTATTTATGATATTTTAAATTAATAAAACATTTTGATGTTTTTGATTTTAAATCGTTTTGTACTTGTAATACACTTTTAGTGATAAGTTTTTAAGTACTTGTTGCTCACCATACTTTTCGTTCAAATTATGACATTATTACGTGGAATTTAAGCAAATATTTGTTGTTTTATTTATGTGTACTATCATTAATTAAAGAAAGAATCATATATCTCTTGTTGTAGTAATCACAACGTTTAAAATCGAATTCACTAGTCTCAACAGAAAGCTAATATATGTACGTAGTTAATTTGGACAAAAATTTTTTAAACTAGGAATTGGCTTAATGAGTTTTTACAAAAATTAGTACGAGTTATGAAAATAATAATTTTGTCCTCAAATTCTTAGTAATAATTGTATAATAAGATTGAAAAGTATGGTAAAAAACTTGTTTTTTTCACTAAAATTAGACCAGTTTGCCAAAAACAATTTAGATCCCGTAAAATAATCACGGTTTTTAACAAAGAAACTCAATTCTGGTTTGAATTAAACAATAAATTGATCAAAAAATGAAATTTTATTGTGAATTATTATTATTTATTTTGTTTAGCTAAGAAGGTTAGAAAACCCAAGAAGGTTATTCACACTTTTTAACCTTTTTCTGTTGGCGCACGCATCTATTCCTGATTTTACTTTAGTTTTTCCTGGATTACTCCTAAATTAAAAATTTTAGTGTAAGTGTAGAGTAGAGTAGAGTACTCCAGTAATTCGGCAGTTCATGTGCCGAACAAACCTACAGAAAGCATTAAGCGTAATTCCTTATCATTCATTCCCGCCCCATTACATTTATTTTTTGAAGGTTATCGACCAAAATTCAATCCCAGCTAATAACAAACCCAGATAATAACAAAAACATCTTATAACAAAAATAAATACTTACACACATAATTTTAACTAGAGGAATCATGTTTAGTAAATACGCTCCCTCGTTCTACAGCTATGGCGCCACGTTGTTGCCCCCCTCTTTTATAATTGTGTCCATCTCCATTCGTTGTTTCTTGATGACATTTTTAAAAAAGCTATTGGTTGAAATAAGCAGCAATTCTTTTCCGTTTTATTTGTTTTATTGCCATTAAATTTAATTAAGATAGTTATTCCATTCTTTTAATACATATCATATTGAAGGGAAGGATCAAATTCTAAATTGTGTGACGCAGTATTCATATTAAACCCTACAAGGGCTTCACTTGTCATGTAATAAACATTTTAAAATTCATCGACTGTCTCCGTAAAATCAATAGATTCATTTCGTTTTTCCTTTGACTAACGCTAATGATGACTTCTTATTAAGTAAGAATTATTGTAACCAGTGATGAGACAATTTTTTTAATTTATGACCTATAGATAATTCATTATTCATAAAATTTGTATTGTGTTTAACCGAAATTAATAATTACGTTACTCCACACGAAGTAAACGTACGTTTAATATTTATTAACCGATTCATGATGCTGCGGTCCATCATCATACTGACTGACTGATTTGTTTCTCCCTACTCAATAATCTCTTCAAGAAGAGGGGAGACTGGAAATAAGCTCGTTTGGAACCCTTTCTGTCCAAAAAAATAATCTCTATAAAAAACCAGGCTTACCAACTGACTTGAATCTATCAAACTGATCAGTTTTTTTATTTTTTAATTTAATTACATGCCTTTCAAGAAATTTTCGATAAAAAAAGTTGTCTTCTTTCCTTCGATAACCGTAAATTAGAACCTTTTTATTTTTTTAAGTTTCTGATCCGATTTCAAAGCTCCTTAAGGCAACTACTTATTATAAAAACATCTTATTAATGTTTTTACGAGTCTATATAAAGTAACAGTATTCTACTTTCAGTAGTACAAAAGTGTTACTTTTATTTTGATATAATTAGTTAATTTTCTTTAAGTAATGATTCTTCCGCGCTATTTTTGTTATTCAAAAATGTATGTAATATTGTGAACTTGTATTATTTGTTTAAAAGAGAGTCTCTAGAATTGAGAATAAAATGACTGTATCCTAGTGTAAAACAGGAAGCCCTCTCCTTCAAAAATGCAAATTTCCTTTTTCTAAAACCTCCCAATTTTAGAGAAAGGTTTATCCCTAATCTTGTCGACTAAATTTAGAAACAAACAAACCATTTTATAAAGTGATTTCTTACAATTATCCTTATTTAGGGTTGACCCCAAGATTGTCTCATTTACTTGTCACAAGTCTTAGAGTCTATTTCTCTTGTCAATCAATTCTTACTTGAGGCAATCAGGCGCGGATCCAGCCCAAATTTTTGGGAGGGGCGATTATTGAGGGCTTAGTATAACTTAATTAATTTTGCATGAGAGTGCAGGTGCCTTAATTAGGGCTTAATTAGAATAACTTAAAATACTTTCACTTAAAAATAGTAGTATTACAAAAATATCAAAGATACGAGCAAAGTCATCTAAAAAAGAGTTGATTTTCATGAAAATTACGATTATGATGTCCGAAAACAATTTATATAGGACACAATATAATTGTGCGTGAGACACCTGCTTGTTACATTTCCTAGGTGTCTCTCGCACAATTATATTGTGTCAACTATTTATGTTTTGCAAAACTCGATAGTATCAAATGATACAATTTATATATATCTTCCTTTACGTATGGCGAAGGATAACTCTTGAAGGCTTTCACTTTAACTTGACGTATGGCGAGATGTTGAGGAGCTTACGAGGCCTATTGTTTTTAAATAAATTATGACGTCATCAACCCAAGTCGTGACGACATGAAAAAATTAGCTTTAAAACAAGGTATTAAATTTTCAGGTAGACGGCAAGCTAAATAGGTTAAGACCGGTTTTATCTAAATTGCTCCATACCAAGTGGCGCAAACGGTATACATGTATATATAATTTTGTGTATATGTATACGCCTAGTTCAATGACCTCTACGATATCAGTTAAGTTCAGTAGTGCTAAATGATAGAAAGGTAGTATAGAAGAAGGGCCTCTACCTCTTGTTCCGCCATTATTAGCCTACTTTCCCAGACAGACAGGACAAAAAATGGATCCCACGAAATTATGGCGAGCTAAGCAGGCTCGCAAAGCGGCAGGAAGGTTTTCTTATGGTCGTAGGCATTCAAAAACGATTGGAAACGGACTCTGCTCAGTAGGACCATTCTGAGTAGCGTTATTGGCCGATAACTTAATTATGACGTCATTACCAATAAAGAATAAAGTTTTCTTTTAGTATACAGTGGGTCAACACTTTTAGTGATACTTTGTCAACGCTACATATATATTATTGTACATACGTAGACGTCCATATGGCCCCAAAGGGGCCATATCGACGATAGAATTTCGCTAGATACATGGCAAAATGATATGTAAAAATAAATATGTTTTAACTACACGAGAGGTCACTAAGTTTTCCTCTAACGTGCACTTACGGAAATTAAAGCAGAAGTAGAGAGAAGTAGTAATAGTAATAGTAAAATAGGAAACAGGGAAACCAACACTGGCTTGGAATAAAGAAATAAGATTTAAACAACAGAACATAGATATAATGTCATATAAAGACATAAACATAAAATAAGTAATAGTATAAACTTAGATTTTACTAATAAGGCCTTTGAAAGAAATAGTAGCTACTTACGAGAATTCTCTTATGTAAATAAATATAAGTACTTATAAGTTCAGATCTGACTGTAAGTTGTAAGTATACTTATTGTAAGATGTCTTCTGACAGGAGTTCAGCACCGTAGTATAGCCTTTAGCTGATGCGTTGGAGGCCTCCTCTCATTAGATATCTTAATAATAACTTGATATTATAGAGCTCTGATGTGACCAGGATGGTAGTTGGAGACAGAGAGAGTTTAATTATATTAATAATTAGTAATTAGGATAGAGTAGAAGAGTGGGGGAAGTCAGAAGACTCCTCCTACATTCTCTGATGTACAGACATTCCGCCCACCAAAAACGAATGTCAGGTCGTTTTTAGTTAGAAGGTTCTTCTTTGGTGACAGAAGATTCTGAAGTAGTAGTAGCAAAAGGAAGACGGATAAGCTTAACTACTGGTCGCTTATATACACCCGATGTAGTCTTAATAGTTGCAACTCTGATGACTCCATCATCTCCAGGATGTACTTGAACTACTCGGGCTAAGGGCCAACAGCTTGGAGGTGCATTATCATCGTTGAGAAGCACTACTTCGTCCACCTTCAGGTTCTCAGTAGAGTCGATCCATTTACTGCGGGCTTGCAGAGATTGCAGGTAGTGTTTCCTCCACTGATGCCAGAAGTCTTGCGTGATGCGTTGTATGAGCTCAAGACGATCCAGTCGATTTTCTGGAAGATGGGTGAGTGATGGTTCAGGTCGTAGAACTAAAGGCTGTCCAATAATAAAATGTCCAGGTGTTAGTGGATATGGATCCGAAGGATCCGTCGACATCATACACAAAGGCCTAGAATTTAATACAGCCTCTATTTGACAGAAGAGATTTTCAAATTCTTCTTTAGTAAATACTCTGCCGTTCACAAGCTTCCGTAAAATCCCCTTGACCGATTTAACACCAGCTTCCCACATCCCGCCGAAGTGGGGTGCCCGAGGTGGGTTAAAGGACCAGTGGATTTTATACTTAGAGAAATAATCTAAGATTTCAGGTTGATTTTCTCGAAACCATTGATAGAGTTCTTTTAAATGGCGATCGGCGCCTATAAAATTCGAACCACAGTCAGTCATGATGGTTGATGGGATGCCACGGCGGCAAATAAAACGATCTAAAGCTCCTAAAAAGGCAGCAGTGGAGAGACTAGATACTAATTCAAGATGGAGTGCTCTTGTTGATAAACATACAAAGAGACACAACCATGCCTTTTCAGTAGGAGCATTTCTTCTTGAAGACTCTTTGCAGATAAAAGGTCCTGCATAGTCGATACCAACCTTATCGAAAACGAAATGAGACGAAACCCTTTCTTTAGGTAAACATGCCATTTTTGGTAATATAGGTTTACATCTATACTTATGGCAGATTAAACATTCATACGCTACTTTCTTGATTAGACGTCGAGCTCCTACAATCCAAAACTGTGCATGTATGATGCTTTGCAATGTTGAGGGCCCAACATGGAGATACAATTTGTGATAATATCTCACTAGGAGTAGAGTAAATTGATGATCAGCAGGTAGCAAGTATGGATGTTTCCATTGATAGACGATGTCCGCATTATTTAACCTTCCACCAACTCGAACAAGCCCATCCTCATCAATGAAAGGACTCAAGTTTTTAATATTATGGTAATCATTGTATAGATTAGAAGTAAATAGCTTAGGCCATGTTTCTAATTGAACCAATTTTATTAGAATTTTCTGAGTATAGTAAAACTCATCTAATGTCACATGTTTTTCAGTCCACCGATTTTCCTTGTGCAATGCTTTATTTATCAAGCGTAAAGCTAGGGCTGAAAAACGTACAAGTCTTAGGTAATGAGAAAAATCTTCAAACCACTTGAGATCTGATTTAAGAAAAGTAACCAGTGTTGTAGACTGTTCCTTCCCTTTTAATTCAGGAATGGGGTCACTTAATTGCATGTCGCGAATGGTATTGACAGGCCAATGTTCTTCTTCTAGCTGTAAGAATAATGGTCCACTCCACCATAACGAGTGATTTATGAGTTCACTAGGAAGTATTCCTTTAGATCCGCAGTCAGCCGGATTGCGGTTTGAACTTATATGATTCCACATAGTAGAGTCAGTAAGAGTAAGGATTTCACTGATTCTGTTTGCGACGAACGTTTGAAGGCGATTAGGCACAGTGTCGAGCCATCTTAATACCACCATGGAGTCAGTGAAAAGATAGATTTTTGTAGGTTGAACTCGATCAGAGAATTTATCGACCGATTTTAGCAGACGAGCAAGTAAAAGTGCGCCACAAAGCTCTAATCGTGGTACACTTATGGTTTTAATAGGAGCCAATTTTGATTTTGCTTTAATTAGAAAAATCTTGATATCATCCTCAGACTGGACTCTGATGTATAAGGCCGCACAATAACCTTTTATGGAGGCATCACAAAAACCAAACAATTGGCATGAGTAAGATCCTGTAGTACAAAGAAATCGTGGAATTGAAATTTCAGATAGCAGATGAAATTCCTTTTCGAACGCCGCCCACCGTGATGCAATATCATCAGGTAGTGGGTCATCCCACCTTAAACTATTTAAAAGCCAAGTTTCTTGCAAAAGACATTTTGCATAGAAAATTGAAGGAGTGAGATATCCTAAAATATCATAAAGTCTTGCGATAACAGACAACAGGGATCGCTTGGTCATGGTAGTAACTGTAGGTGGGTAAACAGTATAGGAGTAGGCATCTGAAGTACAATCATATTGAAATCCTAATATTTTAACCTTAGGCTGCAGATCTTGCTCAATTTCAATAGAATGATGTTGGACTGTTTGTTCATTTTCTAGTAAAGCTGGATGATTGCTGCACCATTTACTTAGAGGGAAGCAACCCTTGTTCAGTAAACTCACTAATTGATGCTTAATTTCTAAAGCTTCGCCAATCGAGTCTGCTCCGACAACAATGTCATCTATGTAACGATCGTTTTGAAGAGCTTTAGTAGCTAAAGGAAATGATTGTCCTTCATCAGACACTAACTGATCAATAGTCCGTAGTGCTAGGTAAGGACTAGACGAAAGCCCGTATACAACTGTTGTAAGTTCAAATTCTTTGACTTCACAACTAGGATCGTCTCTCCATAGTATATGAAGATACGATCTATCATCAGGATGGATCTCTATTTGTCTATACATTTTGACCAGATCAGTGACAAATATAATTTTATGGATCCTAGAGTTAAGGATTATGGTACTTAAATCACCCTGTAACTTAGGACCACTCAGCAAAATGTCATTTAAACTGATGTTGTTACATGTTTTTGATGATCCGTCAAAAACGACTCGAATACGTTTATTTTCACCTTCTCCCTTAAATACGCAGTGGTGAGGAATTATATTTTTAGGAGTCGATTTAGTAAGAGACATATGTCCTAAATCATAGTATTCTTTCATAAAATTAGAATATTCTAATTTGAGGTCATGGTTTTTAAGAAACTTTATTTCCATACTGTTCAGCCGTTTAAGAGCAATATGTCGGGATTGACCTAATTCTTTTTCTTCACGAAAAGGGAGTCGAACTCCGTAACGTCCAGATTCTAGTCTGTAGTGTGTAGATTGGTAGTATGATTCGCAGTATTCTTCTTCGGGAGACATTTTAGGCGTAGAAGAGAAAACCTCTTCAACCTCCCAAAACGCATTCATAATTTCAGTTAGATTTTTTCTTGAGGATATTAGAAAATTATTAGATTTATTGTTTTCTAATTCATAGAGTTTGCCAGTAACAACGTGGCCTAAATGTGTTGGCCATAGTTTAGGAATATTATCTTTAATAGTAATAGGAATACCAGTTATAATATCACTAAGCAGATCGGCTCCCAGCAAGAAATCTACTGGAGCTGGTGTATAAAAGGTAGGGTCAGCTAAGTCGAAAGATAGGTAGTGTTGTAAAAGATCTGAGGGTAAAGGGCTAGAAGGTATATTCTTTGTACATCCGGTACTACTAAGGCATTTGTAGAGAAATGGTAGGTTCCTTTAGTAGTATGCAGTTTACAACTAACTTCTCCTCTTACATCATCTAATAAAACTCCATTGAGACCAGTCAATGTTTTCTTGCTAGGTCTGATAGGTAAATGTAGTTTATTAACAATATGTTTGGATATTAGCGAATCTTGACTAGCTGAGTCTAAAATCAATCTAATATTATGACGATTGCCACTAGAATCTTCTAGTTGCTATGGCTGTGCCCAAGACAAACAATAGTTTGTTTGCCACTATCGGGTTTAGTTCTTTGAGAAGTGTTGACGCAGACAGAGAAACTATTGCCGGTGTTTGTACCTGAATTCATTAAAGATGATCTATTTTTTTGTAGATTATTTTCATCTAAATGTAAAGTAGTGTGATGACGTTTTGAGCAGATACTGCAGTTTCTAAATGAAGTGCAGGTACTTTGTTTGTGACCTTTGACCATACAGTTGGTACAAACATCATTATTTTTCTTTAAGTACAAATGACGTTCATCGACAGAAGAATTTAGATAGGTTGGACATTTAAAACAAAGTGGTTTTCTTTGCACACAAAACAGACACTTTTATGTTTATCGATATTATTTTTACTAGGTTTAAAAGTTTTTTGAGACTTATGTTCATCTGAATCCTTTCTAGAAGTGTTCAAAAATAAGTTAGATTTATTATGTTCCTCAGGTTTGATGATGGCTTAGGCGGAGGAGGCTTAATATTAGAAGAAGTAGGTTTGGAATCAGATTTTGAATTCCAATTATCATCAGCACCAGCCAATTCAAGAATTTTACATTGTTTTTTAACAAATTTACTAAGATCACTGTAGTTAGGGTACTTAGTATCAACATGTTCAGATTCAAATTGCTTTCTTGTGTAAGGATCTAAACAACGAACCGCTAATTTAAACAGAATAAATTCTTCTGAATTTTCAATGTTCAAATTTTGGTAAGCAGTCACATTTTCATGAACGACACAAAGAAAGGATTTCAGAGAACTTAAAGTTTGTCTACCTGTGTGAGGTTTGAAGTCTAAAAGTTCTTTTAAATAATAAGAGGCAAGCTTGCGAGGATTATCGTAAGTTTCCATGATAGTATCCCATGCTTGCTTATAATTATCACTAGTCATAGGAATAGATTTTATATGACTTAGTGCCTCACTCTCAAGATAACTATGTAAATAATTAAATTTCTCAATGTTGTCGAAAACGTCATTATTGTGTACTAAAGATAAAACTTATCTCTAAAAGTTATCCAATCTTTGGGTTCACCCTTAAAGATTTTTAATTTCATATCAGGTAAGTTACGACCAGCTCGAAGTTTGTCCGTGACGGTTATATTTAAATCTTGAGGTGTCCCAGAAGTGAGGGAGCAACCTGTATAGTAGGAGGGCAGGTGCAGTCCGAACACTAATAACAAGTTCGTCATAAATATTTAATATTTCATAGTAATATCTATGAGCGTTGGATTGTATTGTGTCATCATCTCTCGTAGGGAAATCATCAGCCATATCAGCCAATATGTGAATTTCTATTAAATCATCCCATGTTTGATTAAAATTATGAAGATAATTCTGAGATTCAGTGAAATAAGATTTAAATGTCCTTAATTTAGAACTATCTTTCAGTGCTGCCCTTCCAAAATTAACGATTTTATTTAAATCGTTGTGTGTATTAGATAATTTCTTTCGTAAATATGTTATTTTACGAAGAGTAAGAACTAAATTTTCATCTTGCTGATCTTTGCTAGAACTAGATTGAGGCGGAGCATCAGCTTCTCCTTTAGGCCCCAAAGATTTACTGTCTTCACCCAACATCTTATTAATTTACAATTATAAGTTTCAAAATTAACAATATAAAGAAAATATAGAATTTTATAATAATTCTTAATAGTAATAAGTAACAGATATACCAAATATTGATATTCAGTAAGATACAGTAAAATTTAAAAACATAATAATAGGGAAAGTTATTACTACAGTATATTCTATTTCACAAACACAGTATTTATAAATATAATAAAATATATATGATGTATAAGAAACAGTATAAAGTTTATCATTAAACAATAAAATTTAAGAAAATAAAAACAAAGATTAAAGATCAAAACAAAATAAAATTCGACAGAAGTTTGTTAAATATTTGTAATAACAAATCAAAGTTCATTTGTAATAAATTTGTAATAATTCAAAGTTCGTATAAAAGTTTTAAAAAAAATCAATACAAAATAAATCACCTTTTTTATATTATAACAAAAGATAAGAATTGTTGCAATCAACAATAGGTACCAAATTCCACTAGGTAAATTACATAAACAAAGAAAATATTCCAGCCAGGTATAGTATAAGGCAATATAATGAATTTTCATAAATGTCCTTTGCTCCGGGTTTCGGCACCAATGTTTTAACTACACGAGAGGTCACTAAGTTTTCTCTAACGTGCACTTACGGAAATTAAAGCAGAAGTATAGAGAAGTAGTAATAGTAATAGTAAAATAGGAAACAGGGAAACCAACACTGGCTTGGAATAAAGAAATAAGATTTAAACAACAGAACATAGATATAATGTCATATAAAGACATAAACATAAAATAAGTAATAGTATAAAACTTAGATTTTACTAATAAGGCCTTTGAAAGAAAGTAGCTACTTACGAGAATTCTCTTATGTAAATAAATATAAGTACTTATAGTTCAGATCTGACTGTAAGTTGTAAGTATACTTATTGTAAGATGTCTTCTGACAGGAGTTCAGCACCGTAGTATAGCCTTTAGCTGATGCGTTGGAGGCCTCCTCTCATTAGATATCTTAATAATAACTTGATATTATAGAGCTCTGATGTGACCAGGATGGTAGTTGGAGACAGAGAGAGTTTAATTATATTAATAATAGTAATTAGGATAGAGTAGAAGAGTGGGGGAAGTCAGAAGACTCCTCCTACATTCTCTGATGTACAGACAAAATACTAAAATAACAACTTTGTGGACTTAAAAAGGACATAACTAGGCGACAAAAATTCGCTAAATACACGGCAAAATGTCATTAACAGCAAATAATACGAAACAACGTGGTCGTGAAACGTCCGCAAGGAGGCCCCCTGGCTGCGAAGTGGCCCGAGTGACCAAGGCTGCGTAGAGGCTATGGGTCGAAAGCCCTTATTTTTTCAAGTCTTATTTCTGACATTGATAGCAAGATGTAAAACTCTTCGCAGAGACGATTATTCCCTAAGCCCTATTGAACACTGATGTTAAATAACTTGAATAGCATCATATCAAAATAATGCTGCAGGGGTTCCCAAAACTGCATCTGAAGGGGTCATCTACTATCCAAATAAATTTTAGCTTACCTTGTCACAGGTTTGAGTATAAAACATTTCCCTTTTGATGTACCCCATTGCGGTTTAAGCATATTCAATAATTATTTATAGTTATAAAATATCAGGTTTTTTAGTTAACAAATTACAAACTATGCGAGCGAAGCGAGCTAAAGAAAATTTTGCTCATTTTAAGTTGAAAATTTTTCTAAAATTTAAAATTTTTTTCTTAAAAAGTTGGAATATAGTAAAAAAATTGCCTAAGTTTCTTTCTTTTTCCCTTATTTTTCGGCTCTTGGGGGGGGGCGATAGCCCCCTTCGCCCCCCCCCTTGTATCCGCGCCTGGAGGCAATCGTAAAACCGTAAAGTTAAGCTTGCGGACTTGTCAGTTCTATATTAAGCACAAAATATACTCGTGATACCTCCACTATCATTGTCAGTAGCCATCATTCTTTTCAATCAATCTTTAAGCGTAGGCGGAAAGACAAGGTTGGACAAGTAAGTGATTGGTTATTAGTATGTCGCTTTTTTATTTACCACCCTAAAGGTATATATGGTGGCGATATATGTGACCAAAAACTCGTAATGGTTGATTATACAAGTAAAATCACCTGTTTTTAATTACGTTTCTATCAGATGCACCATTAGGTCTTAAATTGAATGATTTGGTTTGCTCGATGTATTTGTTATTTTCAAAATTTAAAATCAGCATTTTCATTCAAATTTGACAGAAAATGATAACGGTTTGCAAAACTCGCGAACGAGCCCCCCTTAAAAAAAAAATAATTTGCTAAACTTCAGCATACGTTTAAAATTTGTTGTAAATACTGATCGCTCCCAGGATAGGGCCAAACAACCAATTAATCAGTTATCATACTTGCATGCCTTTATGCAAATCTGGTTCCGGTGAAGCCTAGATCCGTTAAAACCCACGTATAGAGAGCGCTGAAACTCCAAACTACCAGCATCCATACTACTAATACATAATACCCTAGATTTACATCTGTCAATGTTTTCAAAAAAATACCTTAATAAGAATACTTAGTAATTTCTCTTATCCTCACATTATAAATTATAACCCTCATTATACTGTCGCTTCTTGTTGTATTATGATAATAGGTTCGACTTATAAAAATATAATTTATTCGTTTTTAATTTTAACAATAATTCATATTACGTTTTTTGAATATATTCATTTTGTATGTTATACTAATATTTTATTAATAAGTTACTTACAAAACTTATTATAAAACCTTATTTACTAATTAAATATTAACTTTTATGTAAAATGAATAATTGTAAATATTTACATTAAAATAAATATTAAAATATATGTATCGATAACACTTGTTTTATATTTAGTTTAGCTTGCTTGATTCTATCAGAGCAAAAATGTGCCTCTTGGCCGTTGGCATTCGAACTTACACAATTTTTCTGGAACGGATGTAAATATTTATTAATTAAAAAAAATGTGTGGACTTTTAAAAATAATAAATAAAAACAGATTAATTACACAAAAGTCCTATATTAAAATATATATTAATATATATCCTATATTATATATAAAAAAATAAAGGGCTTTTACGTAATCAATCTAAAATATGTATGCATCGTCCTTTAAAAAAACACTAAGAAGGTGATTTTGAGCCTGTGCGATGTTAGGCATTCCTTAAAGATCTTTAAACGTAAATAATGCTAATTTATGGCAAAATTATAAACCTTCTATCTGAATACATTGACCATAGAAAATAATTTCCCAATTTAATAAATTTCTCGGAATAATTAAATCCTTTGAGTCGTACAACCGGCATTTATTATTTTTTTTCTTTCTGTTTTTGTTAATAGATTATTGAAAAATGTAATTAAAAAAATTATTACAATTGATAAATAATAAATATTAAGCAAAATAATTCAATTAAAAAAATCTGTAACTATATTACTTATCATAAAAGCCATGGTGAATAAGTTGTTTAGAAGTTATAAAATACATGAAAAGATAAAAATATCCTAATATATATATAATATATATATATATATATATATATATATATATATATATATGTGTGTGTGTGTGTGGTGTGGTGTATTAAAAGCAGAAGCTAATTATAAGCCATAATAGAATATTTTTATAATAAATATTTTTTTTGCATTAATTAATTGACACACCAGGTGGTACATTGGTACATGTCAAAGACATCACCCCGACTAACTCAGCTTCTAAGAGAGCTATTACTAAATAATTAGTATCCATCCCCATGGAGAACTAAGTTGACTGTCGACTACGAGGAGCTCAGATAACCAATTTTTTTTGGCAATCCTCTTTCTTGTAAAGCAGTTAAATTGCCAAAGAGCATACCTATGAATGATATGATTTTATTTTAGCATGATATGAATTATTTAAAAAAATAACGCTATTTGCAGAATAATCTAATACCAATATGATTGAAGCCCGGATAATTTATAAAGAACTATCGTTTGACATACAAAACTACTTTCATCCAATATAAATACCCCAAATTTGGTACACCAAAATACCTTACCCGAATCAACTTTGCTTCTAATGGAGCTATCGCCAAAAAAATAGAATCTTTTCGACCACGAGGAGCTTAAATAAATATTTTTTTGGCATTCGGCGTTTTAGAATAGAATAACTTTTGATTTAGATCTAGCTTTAAAATAATATTGCTTAAGCAAGCTTTCGAATTGTAAAGTAAAAAGTGCACTATCTTAATTAATCCATATTATGGTATGCTCCTATTTGAAATTAAAATGTTATCGTAAAAAAACTCACTTTGGCAATCTGATTGCTATACTAGGAAGTCGACAGCCAAAACGTAATTGGTTATTAAAGCAGCTAATGAAAAACTTAGTGGGGTTCGATACTATTTTTTTGCGATAGCTCCATTAGAAGAGGAGTTAGTTGGGGTGATGAATTCTGATGTTGTACCTAAATTTTGGTACTCATTTTAGATAAAAGTAGGTTTGTATGGTCAACGACTGCTCTTTCTGAAATATCCCGAATTCAGTAATATTGGTATTAAATTATTTAGCAAATAGTGTTGTTTCTGAATTTATCCATATCATACTATGCTCCAATTTAAAGCTCAAAAGTTATCGAAGAAAAATACACTTTGGCAATCTGAATTGCTATTCTAGAAAGATAATTGCCAAAAAATGTTTCTTCAAACTTTTGGTATATAATCTACATTAGAAAGGTGAATACTACTTTTTTTGCAATTGCTCCATGAGAAGCACAGTTAGTCAGTGGGATGTATTAAACATGTACCAACAATTTAATACATTTTAATACAAAAACGAAATAACATTGAACTGACATTCAATATCGTAGTCCATATTTTTATTCTTATCATAAGCTTGTTTTCGTCTTACCCTTTCGCTACATAATCTGCCTTCTTATCATTTGTTTTAGTGTTATTTTTTATAGGTTTCATTTACGTTTCTATTTTTGTAACTTCGTATTATTTAAAAAGCTGAGTAGGTATTTAGCGGTATATTGAGGCAGAAATAGAAGTATTGTGTGTATATGTATGTATAACCGCTGCAAATATATACTTGTACAGTAATACTTCCTAGTTTTTTAAGAATGAATATATGACATGTAGTATTGTGTCATCGTTACTTTGGTATTATGTGCATTTATTTACATCAGCTAACATTTTTGGTTAATTAATACCACATTGTAATACATTTTTGTTGCAGGCTTAGAACGAATCACTTTTATATCTCTATACAGCTGCCTTTTGGCCCTTCCTGGCCATAACTGTATTTAGAAACCGACGTTATTTTGAGAAATTCAGGTATTTAATTTAAAAATATTTATATTTTAGCACTTAGAGAACTAAAATACATGTATTCTAATCTTTAAATTTCAGCCCTTACATGTCTTATATGAATAATAACACATGCATTATAGTTTTGATTAAATATTGTTAAAATTAATTATTAACTACATAATATTTAGAGCATTTAAGACCTGAAGGGTATCCTGCCTGAATACCCTTAGGAATATCCTGCCTTCGGTTTAGAAAGAAAATTTCTATTTCAACCCAGGAACTCAGGGTTGAATTAAAAGTTATATGCAACTGCCGCAACATGCAACTGTTGCAACATTGCATCGCTGTTAAAGTATTAACATGCCTTTATGAGCCAAGCTAACTCAACCCAAATGGTTTATTTTATTAATTTTGGTTTATTTTCATAAAAAATAATAGATTAAAGTGTTCAGCTTCATTGCATACTCCTGTCTGTCTCCTGTCTTATGATACCAAAATTTATTAAAATATGAGTTACACCTAGCCTTACTTCATGAGGGTGTGATGAAAATGAAATATCTAGTTAGTTAATTTTTGCTTTTATCGAATTTCCTTTTTTGTTCTTTAAATTTTTTAGCAGAAGATCGAAAAATTTTGGTTGAATGCTTAATTTCGTTTTGCAAATGAGCTATATCCCTCGTAAATCACGTGAAACACTAACTAAACTATACCTGAAATCAAAACAAGAGGCCTTCGGCTTCTTGGCCGCTCCGTGGCTATAGGAGCTGCTTTGTGGTTCCTCTGCTTCCTCAGGGACGTTTTGCAGCCACATGGTTATTGTGTTGAACCAGTTTGTAATGTCACTAGTTTATGTGTGTATACTGCCACGATACAAGCGAATTTCGAATACAGAATATTGAATATGTCATTTGATAAAATCATAACTAATGCTAGTAATAAAATTATACTTTGTATCTGCGTGCCACCATACCTATTTCTAAAGAAGTGTACAATTTCAGCTTGAGCAAATACAACTTTTTGATATTTTGTGATGTGTTTGAAATGTTTTCTGATGGGAATACTTATTCGTGTAAATCACAAAAAAAATCATTTTTCGGCAAAACGTTATTCTTCATAAAAACTTTTACATATTTCAAAATGATCATTTATCACAATAAAAAAATTATGTGATGAACCTTATCCAAAAAATATTCTTTTAACTAAGTAGCTGAGATAGATCAAGGTGTAATTTTGTTAATAATTATGTTATTTTATAAAAATGTCGTTTAAGAGTAGTTGAAGTGTGTAATAAATAATGAATCCAAGATCCAAAATTCTTCTTTAAGAAGAAAAAAAATTAGTAAATTTATTTTAGCAATAGGTTAAATCAACCTATTGCTTGATTTTAAAGTAAGATTTTTCTTACTTTCTTACAAAATTTAATATCTTATAACACGCACCAAATATGTACTAAAACGGTAACGTAAGTAGAAAATTATACTTTTTGAGTACAAGGATCATGGTACAATGTCTTTATTGTACCATAACCCCAACCTCAAGCTCATTTTTCTTTAGAGAAATTGGCAGACTACCAGTGTTGGAGGATCTTTCTATATATAAGTTTTAATGTGTATAAGTCAATATTAATGATGAAGGGAGCATCAGTTAATATAATCAGTATTAATGAGAATATATTTCTCAAATTTGTTTCAAATAATATCAATATAATTTAAAAGTATGCATAAAATTATGAGGGACATCTA
Organism: Microvelia longipes; assembly: GCA_018340805.1. NCBI lineage: Eukaryota > Metazoa > Arthropoda > Insecta > Hemiptera > Veliidae > Microvelia > Microvelia longipes. The sequence continues at coordinate 38,930,939 of JACMZG010001908.1, forward strand.
TTAAAAATAGATATGAAACATAGGAAACCTGAAGGAAATATCGTCAATACTTTATTATCTAATTTTTCTCTTTAAATCTCTTAATTTTCAGCTTTTCTTCCCTCTATCTTATTTTACAACCCCTTTATTAAGAATTGCTTTTTCTTCAATTAATAAAACACCCTTGTTCCGTTACGATCGAAATTATAAATTATCAAGAGTGAGAACGAGCCTGGTGTTGACTAAACTTTCTTTCCAAGGAAACGCCGAGTTTTATTTAGGGTTTCCATTATTCATTTGTTATGATTTTTTCGTAAGAGAATAGCTGGGATTTTCTTAAATGTGTTTTATTTGCTGTTGAAGCTACTTAAAGAAATTTAAGTTCTCAGTGCCATTTTTATAAACGGTACATGAGATTAAACAGGACTTATGGTTCTTTTGGTCGATAATTCATCAGTCCTATCGGGCTTGTGGGCTTTGTGTCGGGCTTGTGCGATCGATGGTCATGGATTCACAGCATCGGTCGTGCTTTGAGTTAATATCTGTATTTACTTAAACTTTACAAGACCGCCAACCTTATTATTACTTTAAGTTCCTCGGTCAACACAGTTCGAGGAGGCCCCCGCATGAATGTCCTTGATGTGTGTGTGTGAGAGAGAGAGTACGAGATTATGTTCCTTGACGTTTCTATGAGACACTATACATTTCAAACACTTTATCGGATACGAATGTCTTTATATGGTTCCTTAAATGTCCCAAATATATTTATGGATCTTTAAATGCCCTAAATGTCTTTATAGGATCCTTAAATGTCCGAATGGCTTTATATGGATCCTTAAATGTCCCAAATATCTTTATGGATCCTTAAATGTCTCGAATGTCTTTATGGATCTTTAAATGTCCCGAATGGCTTTATATGGATCCTTAAATGTCCCAAATATCTTTATGGATCCTTAAATATCCCGAATGTCTTTATGGATTCATAAATGTCTCGAATGTCTTTATGGATCCTTAAATGTCTCGAATGTCTTTATTGATCCCTTAATGCCCCGAGCCCTAATGTTTATAAATTATTTGACTTATTAACGGACAATATTGACTGGGTAAAATCTCTAAACCTCAAGAAGTTATTGGATCGAGTTGAAATTGAGCGCTCATATATTTCTAAATGAGGTTCTCAAGGTCCAAGTCTTATTTTATCAGCATTAGTTTTGATTTTATTGTTCAATATACATAATGTTATGTAAATAAATCACGTTTTGAGACTACTAGATTTGGAAATTCTCTAATTACTAATACTTTCAATACTACTGATAAGAAAAATACTACAATACAGGACAACAACAATATGGCCTTGATGTGGCCAATTGCCGCGTAGCAAACGACGCGGCAAATCACCGTGGGGTGGAAAATGGGCCAAAGGCCTCTTATATTTACTATACTGAATTACTCTGAGTCTAACTGCTCTTTTCCAGATCAGGTGTGTCCTAGAGGTTGACCAGTACTTGGGGTTCCATTATGATTGGTGCATATTGGGTTTAGTTGTACATTGGTGTTAGTGTGTTGTTGTAGTTGTGGTTTGTTTAGTTTTATTGGGTATTTTTACCTGTTTAAAAACAGTGCAGTACTTTTTTTTACTCCACATGTGCGTTAAAAATGGTAGTACCAACGAAAAATTTTTATTTATAATTTTTTTCCTATTCCATTGCAGTAAAGTATAAAAAGGGCCTATCATAATTAATATTACTCGTAAATAAAAATTAATATACACCAGTATCTCCATTTCATTTTATAGAAAAAATAATAATATTTTGTAGTAATTAACAAAATCAATTAATATTAATCGACAAACGAGCGAAACTTCAACGCTAATAAAATTTACATTTATATAACTTTCAATAAAGATATAATCTCTTTAAGTTTTTAATCATTTAAAAAATAAATTAAAACCAGGGTGCATGTGTTGCTTTGAACCCATGTAGCGGGGACGTGTTCTCACCTCTACAAACGAGAACTAATAAATTATCTTCAGGCCCTATAATTTTCCTCAGTTAAAACATAATTTCCTCTGCTTAATGTACTAACTCCTATTTTAACTTTAAATTATAATTTATTAATCAGACATTTATTAGTTAATTAAAATTTATATTTATTGTGAAATTTTCGGAATACGAATAAATTATTGTTACATTTTTTTCGTCGCTTAAGCATATTTATTGCTTTCCTATACTATTATAACAAGAGAATATGCTTTGTATTAGGTGTTTTCATTTTCCCAAATTCAAATTTCACGCAGATTCCTGTGAACATGAATTTGATTAAGTGTCTAGATAAATATACTCATAAACACACACGCAGACACACACACACACAAATATATATATATATATATATATATATATATATATATATCTATATATATATATATATATATTTGTGTGTGTGTGTGTCTGCGTGTGTGTTTATGAGTATATTTATCTAGACAATTCTTGTTAACACGCTTTGAACAGAGCGTGTTTACAGCAAATCTTCTGAATGAGTTAATATTTTTAAATTAAACTGGGGGAGGACAAGAACCTTATTAAAAACAAGGTAGTTAAGACATCATTAACCTGGTTAAGTAAGTCAGCTCAGTTGAAAAATTAAAAATATTGGGTACAGATTTCCACGCAATATTTTTCACTACATCGGATTCGCTACGCTCATCCTCTCTACTTTGAACTCGCTTCTCTTGTCCTCTGAATATAATAATCGCCAACTTTATTATGCAACACGTCTCCGTACTCGCTTTGCTCGTCAGTCACAACTAAAATCATTAGTTTGTTTTTAACGGTCAACCATCCAGGGACTGACCTCCTTCGATAATGCTTAAGTTTTATGATCCTACAAAAACCTTGTACTCATTCAGGATAAACTTGTACCTAATATTAACTCAATTAGATATACTTGGATGTTATCAATTTTTTTAAAAAAATGCATACAAGTCGTTGCATTAAAGTTGAATTGATGATAATAGTGAGATGAAATTTGGCACATATGTCAGCCTAATATGTGACATATGTTGCTCTTTTGTATGACTTCATGCTTGCCAAATCTCAAATTGTTCAGAAACATTTTTTCGCGTTTTATGTATTTGCGAAATTTTTCCTGAACTATTACTTCCGGTTATTGACGTCATATAAAAATTATATTCTGGAAGCACAACTAAACTTAGGAATAATGTTTGCAGCATGTTTTAATCATCTAGCGTAAATACGCAGAGAGCTAAGATAATAACTGGCACACACATACAAAACACACATACAATCACATATACAGACAAACAACTTTGTAGAAACCTCTCAGGGAGTTTTAATTACGGTTTAATTATCTAAAACGGATAATTCAGGTGAAATCCCCCATTTGGATTTTTTGCAATACAATAATTTTCAATAATACCTACAGTATAAATTAGGAAAAGTAAATATTGTAAAATTAAGGGTTATTTTTTGGGGGTAAAAAGAAATACCTATTTCTGCATCCATAAATTTTCTTTATTTATGTTATAACTAAAAAGAACCGTGGGGAATTACCTCCACGCCACATTTTGCCGGACGGCCTTCAAGTTGGAATTTGTAATGTGAATGTGAGTTTGTTTCGGCGGTAGAAAAATTCTTTAGCTCCCTTTGTCACAATGATCAAAATTCTAAGTAGAGCTGCAAAGTAGAAGTACCTTAGTAAGTAATTTCTTACTAGGCTTTAGTATCTAATTCATAAAATTGTAGAACATACATGTGTCTTGGACTAAAGTTAATAATAAAACAGTTCTGTCCTCTATCCGAGACTGACTTCAAAATCTCTATTTTACATAAAATGAAAACATCAACATAACAGCAATAAAATAATTAAATCGCGTTTCCTTAGAGATCGCGACAACATGCTAGAACATACATAAAACAAATATATCACAACATGGGTCGCTGAAGTAAGCCGATCAATGTCCTGAGAGTGATTCGAACTCTGAGAACAAGCTGTGCTTCTTAGCTGAAAGAACATGGCGACCTGAAATACTCGGCAAATTCACAACCTAGTCCTATCATCTTAGTTATCTGTGATACAATCTAAAATGTAATCTAATCAACTTGCTATTTATTTTACCAATATTACTTCCTGGTTGACTTGATAGTAAAATTAATCTGTTTTAAGCTTTGGATTCTAACAAAAACAATTAAAAGTAGAAAATAGAAGTAACAATAAATCATTAATTGAGAAAGTATATTGAAATTTATTTAAAACTATATAACAAAATTAATATTGAACTTGATGAGTTCGATTTTTTAAAATTATTCAATTTCTTTATAATTTTTTTTGTGTTAAAGTTAGTTTTATTTTATTTAGGCGGAATTAAGCCCCCTTAGGCCTAACCTAGAATCGCCTATGATTACAGGTCTCCAGAGATGTAATAAATACCTATTTATGGTGTGTTTCACTGGCCTTTATTGACAACTTGATTATATTGTGTACTAAGATCGTATCTGCATTGTTTATTTTTACTTTTCCTCAATTATACTGTAGGTGTATAGAAAGTATCGCGTTTCCACTAAAAATCTGAATTTCACTTAAATTATTCGTTTCATTCAAACTTTAAAATATGTTTTACTAAAAATCAACATAAACCGTAGAAGAAAAACATTCACGAAACATTTTGAAAATATTATTTTAACATGATTTACCTAAAGTAAGCTGGCATTATTGAGGTAGTAATATAGTATTTAATAATAGGTTTAAACTAGGTTATGATAGATTAATCTAAAACCCTATGGAGGTAATAAAGGCTGGGTTAGAGTGTGAACCAGAGCACGTGCTTGCTTTACTCAAACACATAAATCTTCATGTAATAACAAATTAATATTCTATTACAGCAACCTATAATATAGTATATTATACTTTATCTAGTTTAGTACCTTAATGTACATCTTATGCCTCAACAAACCTTTATATCTTACTATGTTTATTAGTGAATAAATTACTTCCAACCTAATTTTGCTCTTTTTTACTTTTCTTTGTTTATAGCGTCAGTATGTAGGATAAGTAATGTGTTTGCAAAAAAATCTTTAAGTAAAATTTCAAGAGAATTAAGTTGTCAATAAGTGTAAGTAAAATCAAGTTGTCTGTCTCAATGTGTTTTTGTCTGTGTCTGAAACTTAGTATACGAAAATTCTTCAGGTTTAGTTGGACTTCCCGGAAAAATAATTTTTTATGAAGCCATTAACCGTCATTAATTACTCAGCCAAAATTTCCTAAATTTATAAAACGCTGAATATTTGTTGATCAATTTTTTAAATCCAATCGAGTTGGCAGTACAAGAGTATCCCTTTATATAACAAGTATACTAAGTTTAATTTCAAATACGGCTTGTATATCTTCGGTTTATGTTCGATCACTATTACTGAGCAGAATTGATCCAGAGTACTTATGCTCGAGAGATAAAACTAGGTACTAATATCCTTAGAGTAAGCGTGAATGGAGTCCATTATAAATAATAAAAGAAAAGAAGTCTCTCCACAAAAAAAACGCTTTGTTTTTTGGTTGAAAGCGCTTTGTCAATAAAGTTTTATTTTGTGGAGAGACTTCTTTTCTTTCATTAATTAGGTACTAATAGGTATACAAAAATCTATCTTTATAGGTTTAGTCGTGCTATCCGGGAAATATTTTTTTAAGACACCGTCAACCCGTAATAATGACTGAAATTATGAAAAATTATTTAAAAAACGCGGATCTATTTGTTTATGAATCGCATTCGATGAGATCTGGGACGCATGTAGTCGTATAAGAGCAACATATAAACCAAGTTTTATTTCATTATCAGCACTAGTTCAATTTTTATCGAATGACTTGTATTCGTTTTTAAAAATTTGTTAAAATCGAGGAATAAGCTAATTGAATTAAAATTTTGTATACTAATATGTCCTTTAACGTAATAAATAATTATAATAAGTTTCGATACATACGACAAGTATATCTACGGTTTTTGTTGGATCATATAATCTAGCAGGATCGAGGAAATTTAGTGCCTGAATGGGTGACCGCTAGAAATAAAACGGTTGCATTAACTATCTAATGACAAGTAAAGCAAGTCTGAAGTAGTGAGGATGAGCGTAGCGAACTCCGAAATCGAAATCCTGAACTCAATTTTTTATTTTATTTTATAAAGCAAAAATTATTTTGATATTGGCTCCGACATATATCTCCTTTGTTCAAGATTTATAGGTGTTTAGTTTGTTCCCACACTAAGACCTTGAATTTCAAATGAAATCGTTAATGATTTCATAAATTTGAAATCATATTTTTCTTATTTTTCTCACAATAAATATATTTCCTGTTAATTACCTATACTTAATACTGTAGGGCCTTGAATAGATCATAGGCATACTGCAAAGGGAATCTCATCAAGCCACTAAAACAGTACAAAAACCAGGCCTAAAAAATGTGACTCATTTTGTACTATACTTCAAATCAAATTTTTCTGAAAAGATACCTTAAATTATAAAGGAGAAGCATAGTCTGCCAATCCAGAGTGGAGCCCTTCATATGAATGCGCTCGCTCAAAATGTTAGAAAAGTGCACAAATTTCAGTTTTCTTGCACTAAGCGGTTCCCTGTAGGTCGTGTGCACAACATAAAGAGAACTTTCTTTAAACATTCGTCAAAATCGGATAACTACAACTTAAGTTATAACGTTTGTTAAATGGCCAAAAAGATGCACAAAAAGCCAATATCTTTTTAAAATAAATTCGCTGACTGCATAAATTAACCATTTTTTGGTGTTTTTGAAAGAGGTATAACTTTGGTTATAACTCAGTTGTAGTCATCTGATTTTAATGATCAAACACTCGTTTTGTAGAACTTTTTATCGCCTTTAAAAAATCTCTTCGTGTTTTGCACACGACCTACAAGGAACCACTTACTTCAAGATAAATGAAATTTGTGCGATTTTATACAATTTTAAGCACCCGCAATCATATGAAAGGCTCCACTCTTAATAGGCAGACTATATTTTTCTTTGTAATTTAAGGTATATTTCCAGAAAAATTTGGTTTAAATAGTATAAAATGAGTCACATTTTTTCAGTTCCAGCTCTTGGACTAAAAGCTCAATGTTAATTAGCAGTTTGGATCAATACTTCTATTAATTAATTTACTTGTTAAATATTATAGTTTGCAATAATACTGTACATTAAAATCATAATGTTTATTACCATATTTTGAATATGGTTATATTTTATCATGGTTATTTAATTAGATTACAAATAATATTCTTGTTATGCGTTTCCAAAAAGTGATATGTTTATTATTATACTTATTGGTAAAAGATAGAGATCAATAATAATTCAATTATTTCAGGTCGGTTATATTTGAGGTCATTACACAAAATTAAGTAAAAGATTTATTCCTTTTCCTTATTAAAAGTTTTACTCTATCATAAATAATGCTCTCAAATACCACTAGTACTTAAAATTTAATAGTAAAATTAGTAAAAATTCACGACATCCATATTTAAAAAAAATATTATTGATATAGTATTTTTTTTATTATTTATATGCTCATGTTTATTCTATAAGTCATTTTTCAATGCTATAATAGTTAATTTTTATGAAATAATTTGTAATTGTTTATATAAATTGCTACTGCGATTGGGAGGTGGTTATTTAGTTATTTAGATTATATGAGTTCAGTAGACAATAACAAAAGACATATTTTATTATGTTGCAAATTTATATTTTGCCCACTTACTACTGTTATAGCTGACTGGGATTCCTGAAATAATCTAAATAAACAATAGGTAAAGTCAGAGCATAATTCTCAATGTCATTTCCTAACCCCTGTTTCTCCTAACATTCTACCCTTAATATTCTTTTCGCTCTGCTAACATCATAGTAGTTGTCAGGGAACACGTATACAAAAAATATACATATTATATAAAAAAATCTCTTTCGGAGCCGCCATTGTTTTCAAGACAAAGGCCCTTAAAAAATGTCCTGGGATACTTATTGTAATTCCTGATGAAGAAGAGACTAAACTCTGTCGGAGTTCTTTTTAATTAATTTTTCAGAATAGAAATATCTCTCTGCCCAGAAACAGTTGCTAAAATTAAACAAAAAAAAGAACCAAGTGTTAAAGACTGTCTCCCTTGATAAGCTCTACTCCTAATGAAAATAAAAATGGCGACAACTCAAAAGGGAGAAAAAACCGCGAGCTCTTTTTTTTTAAAAAAAAAGAACATTTAATTATTTGGATAATAACTTCTCTTGGCATTAGAGAAACTAAGGAATAAAAAGTATTTTAATATGAAGGGTTATCTCCCTCGGCACCACGTCGTCTACAAGAAGGACAAGTTGTGAAGCAATGCTTAATCCTGGTATTTCAAGGATTAAACATTATTGCCTAGTGCTTGTTTAATAATTCTTTTTTTGCTTAGTTATCACTCTTTTCTTTTTGAGTTGAATTATACTTCTTATTTCATTTGATGGCAAAAATAACATCTCATTTTCTATGTAAGATAACTAAATTAAAAATAAGCTTATTTTTCCATTAGAAATTTACTAACAATTTTGATAGTTGCAGTTCTCAAAATACATGATTAAACACCGCCTTCATGTAGTCTAGTGATTCAAAGGTTTTTACTTTTTCTCACTTATCGTATTTACCCAAAAACTATTATGTTCATCCTTAAAATCTAAAACTAAGTTTTAACATAATTATTCGTTTCAGGATTTTTTTAAAAAAAAAAATAAATATTTTTTTTATTTCAATCATTTTTTTTTATTTGATCAAGGGGACTTGATCAAGTCCCCTTGATCAAGCCTGAAAACAAATGTTCTTTATTTTTTCTCTTAATCTACATTGCTATAACTGTCTCTTCTTTTTAAGCCGTTTTATTCGCTACTATAAATTGTTTTCATGGATGTTCACTCTTATCATTCATTTATTAAATTTATTTTACTTTTATTGAACTAATTAAATTAAACATAATAACTTTATTGTATGAACAAGTCATTTAATAGAAAGTTTATACAAGAAAATAACTTAATATAAACTATGGGGTGAGGAAATAAATATAGAGAACTAAAAGGAAAAAAGATCAGGTGATAGGTCTTAATGACTCTCATTGGTTACTTGAAGGGCAAAAACAGTTGAAAAATAGTCAAAAGGGCAGATAATGGAATGAAAAGTAGCGATCCCTTTATATAGCCTTGTTATACCCCTAGAGTCACATTACACTCACACTGTAATTGATAAGATGTAGATAAGAAGTTAATCCGCTAGGGATCCACTAGCCCCTCTCTAATCTCCTGTGATATCTCTTCACGCCCTTTCTATCTGTCCGGTTTAATAGATTTCATCATTAAGGAAGTTACCAGATAGTATTGTCGGAATACAATGAAAATATTTTTATAGTTTTAATCGAGGCATTTAAGGATAAGTCAATGAATACTTATAGTTTCAATGGCAGTAAATAATTATTGTATGCTTTGAATCTTGTTCTTTTTCAAGTCTTTAAAGTAGACTTTTTTAAATCTTTATGGCAGTTACTAAGGTTTTCTGCAATATTGATGTTCCTGGCAAGATCTTGCACCTAATACAAGACAAATACAACTTCTTTGGTACCATAACTTCAGTGTGCGCCGTGGAATGGTCTACAATATTAACAACACCAAATTCGTCTTTCCACCAATAAGCTTTAATTTAACTACTCAAAGAACTGACTCTAAGAATTGAAAGACTCAACATCTCACCGGCACTGTAGATGGCATTATAGCCGATAGCCGGCTCTGCTCAGAGTTAAATTAAAGCTTATTGGTGGAAAGACGAAGTTGGTGTTGTTAATATTCTTTGGTACAATTAAACGTTATTGTTATTATTTAAATTATAATAATAACTTTATTAAAAAAATTATTTATATGTAACCTATATAAAATACGAGACCTATACAAACATAACCTGTAACCTATATAAAATACAAGACTCCTACTACATATCTTGTAACCATAAAAAAATACTATACTCATACGACATAGCCTGTAACCTATATAAAATACATGACTCCTACAACATATCCTGTAACCATCAAAAAATAAAACACTCATACGACATAGCCTGTAACCTATATAAAATACAAGACTCCTACAACATATCCTGTAACCTATATAAAATACTAGACTCCTACAAGATATCCTGTAACCAACACAAAATACAAGACTCATACGACATAACCTGTAAATACAATAAAATAAATACCTGTAAATACAGAATCAAGAACTATTCAATATAATCTGCAACCCGCACAAAGTACGCAAGACTCTTCTACACAACCTGTAACATATACAAAATTCAATTTGAAAATTTGCTTAAAACACCTTTATTAGCAGCATTTACAAAAATGCAAATTATAATTTATAAATTTTAGTATTATTTGGGAAAAAGCGATGAAAGATAATTTTTTATTATCCTTAATTCTGAGGGGAGGCCAAACGGGTCCTGTAATTGTCTACTGCTGCACTTGGTTTCTTATCTCTTTAAATTAAATAAATGCATTCACATAATAAAAGTAATATATAGTGTTATCTCTATCAGAATAATTTAAATCTCAAAGGTAAGCTGCTTTAATCAAATTGTTTGTTTGGCAGTGTGTTTCTAACAAGATGAAATTTATAAACACAGTTATTGTGTGATAAGGTTTTTTACATGACCAGTTCGTTAAAGCGGGATCAGTATATAAAGAATAATTATATTAGAGAACATGTTTAGTCCAGTTTATTAAGATCATACTAACAATTTGAATACTATTTTATGATTAATATTCATGTTGTAGATCATTAATGCTTATTGCTAAAATAGGGTAATACGTTTTTAATTTTTCACGTAGATATATAGGAAAATATTGCTTTTTTTAAAAAAAAATCCGAAACAGATTTTTTTTCTGCATTATCCGGTTTAGGTGTTTTAAGGCCTCCTGAGTGGTTTTCACAAAAGCGTCTGTCTGTAAGTTTTTGTGAGGGTGTCTGTTATCGTTGTATCTCATAATTTACTTATACTAGAGAGTTGAAACTTAATACAGAAATCAATCTTTGGGTCTTATTATGCTATCTAGAAAATAATTTGTACAATTTTTCATTAACTAAAAATAACGACTCATGAATCCCTCCCGGAAAAATGTTTCCATCGATTTGAGATTAGACACGCATTTAATTGTATATAAGATCAACATATGTGCTTTCATTTCGTTATCAGCATTAGTTCTATTTGTATGGACCATACAAGTATACTTGTTACACAGGTTTAAGTGTATCCCTTCACGTTACATGTAAGGTGATACTCCTTGGCGTAGTGAGTTAAATTTTAATATTTTATAGTTATTTTAGAATTTGGTTTAAATTGGTATTATAGTAGTTAATGTTCTGATATTTTTTTATATTTTGCATTAAAATTATTTATTATTATTATTAATATATAGTTGCAGAAGTGTAACATTGCAAAAACATCATAAGCCAGGAAACAATAACAATTAGTGGCAAACCCACCCAGGTTAAAAGACAGTTTCTCTAGCTCATTGAAGGCAAAAATGGATTGCAATTTCATGAAATTTTCCTTCTATTTCAAAAATCATTTCTAGAAAGGAATTTGAGCCCCCCGTAATTTTATTGTAGAGAACTTATGAACTAAGTAAAAATAATTGACACTGGTGACAGTTTTTTTATTGTGTGTCATCTAGGCTCACGACAATAATCTTAGAACGATCATCTGAATAATTTGCTAAACGAACTTGTGCATTTGAAAGTTCTTATACTTCACTTGAAATTATTTGTCTCAGTGTTGGGAAGTCATAGTCAAACGTCGACAGACTCGGTAAATTCAAACTTGGTAAAATATGGCTGGTTGGGTTATAGGTTATTACGAACGACTGAATCCTGTTGGACTAGGACAGAGAATTTTACTGTGGGTACCAAACTGGGCTTGGTTAAATACCATTTTAGATTCTGTTAATAAAAGTATAAGTATCTGTTATTATTGTTATTATGAGCAAGGTAATTTATAAATATCTTTCCTGCATATCATATTTGTAAGAATTTGTTGTTATTTATAGACTTATAAAAATTATGTCTGTAGGTTCTATTGATAAGCATTTTACTTACCGTAGGTTTTGTAATTGACTAATGCTTGTGTTTATTTGAAAATTATAAATTAAGTAAATTATCTTAAATAAGTTATTGAAAATATATATATATATATATATATATATATATATATATATATATATATATATATACACTATGTAATTAGTAAACTAATATAATTAGTAACCATTAAACTATATAAATATTTGTATTAGGAGTTTTAGACTGACTTTTAAAATTTAACATGGCCTTAATGACCATGTTAAATTCTGTTAATAGTTATTAATTATAGGTAATAAATAGGCTGTATAATGTTGTTTACTTAGATACTTATCAACTTATAACTACTTTGTTTTGACAAAGTTAAAGTAGACATTGTTATTTACTAATAACTTTACTAACTTTTTTAACTTGCTACTTTTTCATTGGTCAAATATAATCCAGATAAGGGTACTAAGACCGCCCACATTGGAAAGGACTTTATATTAATAATTGCAGGTTTTTTTAAGCAAAATTATTGTTATAACTGCCTAAGGCACCACTACCTTCTGTTAATTCCCCTTTTAATTAGTTCATCGGATTAAACTCAGCATAATGGGGGGTTTCATACCTTTAAGCTTTTTTTGGAATATTTAAAGCTCTCGTTTTCGGTTCGAAAGACCAAATTATCCGGCAGGACGAAGGACCACAATATTCTGAAAAACAACTAAAATCAAATAAGCAGTGAATATTATACTCATACTTACATAGTATCCCAATCCATGAGATTTGCATAATTTTTAAAATACCTCTACTGAACTTAATCCTTTTTGGGTTTCGGTTTATTTTGCTTTACATTATTTTATGGTTAATAAGGGTTCCTGGATGGTTAAAAAGCTTTAATAATATCATTTTTTTAAAGGCCTTAGATAAAAAGTACGTTTTATTCAAATTGAAATTAAAGTAAACAAGGATGATGAAAAATTGTATATAATGAGGTAGATTAATGGCTGCAGAGGTCCATGTTGTGAGATTTCGTCTATGGGTGGGGGCAGGCGACTTGGAATTGTATGAAGTATTAAACAAATAAATTAGATGAATAGAAAATAAACAGATTTGCTTAGAATAAAAGTTTGTGCTCATTATTCATTATCTTTGATTAAGGATGAAATGGTAAAATACAGCAACCATATATTCTGGCTCGGTGGTCCGCATGTCTGGCTAATTTCCTTTGGAATGCATTTTATCGTGCTGTGCTTAACAATCCATTTCCTGCTTAATGTTTCAATTTATGTCTTATAATTTGAGTAGTTACTCAATTATCAAGCACTACTTCTGACTCATTTTTTTCTGTATTTTTCAAGGGAAATGCGGATAATTATCCTGTTGGTTATATAAAACTCTGCCGCTAAAATTGGCAGTGCTTTCCATTATTTTGATTAGTTTAAAAATCAGTTAGATCTTCTCTTTAAAGGTTTGAGCGCATTTATTTTAAAAAATAAGAAAAAATTAGTTACAAGTACTTCTTGGACGTCCCTTGCACATTTATATTACGTCAACTATTCATGTTTTGCAAAACTCGATAGTATCAAATGATATATGTTTTGCTTGCCAGGCATGATAGCGGGAAGAGAGCACCGCTTGTCTCTGGTAAATACTTCACATCAATTTCTTCGGACTTTTAATTGAAGGTCAGAGTGAGTTCAGGCTCGGTGCCCTGGTGAGTTAGACGTAACGAAACAGACAGGACATAATGTTGAGCCATCAATAATGTCGAATGTTGAATGATGAAACGGTGCCCAGATGTAGCATTGCATTTTGCTTGAAACATTTCCTAGGTGTCTCCCGCACAGTTCATATTGTATTCATGTTTTGCAACTCGATAGTATCAAATTATATAAATTTATTTATAAAGTTTAATTATATATTGTAAAGAATTAATTAAAGAGGAGTTGAAAGGGTATAGTTAATTTTAAGAAGGGGCCGTCGGATTTTCATAAATCCGGACATCATAAATTAATCGTGATTTGTTAAGGGTGGAGTTTCCACTGTAACAACGCATACAGTGATAATTATTTCATAGCAATTGTCGCGTTTTTAGCAAAATTATTGGATATATTTTTAATTATTTTTTTTTTTAATTTTGGAACAGAATTGATTTTAAAACAAAATATTTATATAGTAATCCCAACAAAAACACATGCGTCTAAAAGAAGGAGCCAAGTCTAGCGTAAAAAGTTGTGAGGTTATTCAAAAGTTACTAATTATTCTTGTAAATATACGAGGTCTTGGCGGTTTAACTTTGTTACTTGGTCATTACGCAACACACACAGCGCATAGTGCGCTTATTAAATAGACTGAGTGTATTTTTATAATGTATGTCTACTGTCTACACTCTATACTAGACCTTTTGTACCACACTATCTCAAGATGCTTTTCATGAGTGAGTGAGTATGAGTGAGTGCCAAAACTGCCTAATTTTGAGTCTTCATATCTCATTAACTTTGAATGACAAAGAGATGAAATGCGGTAGAATTGGTAAGCTTAACAAGATCTTTTAGTTGTTATTAAAATGATTTTTTTATGTCCTTAATACAATGGTACAAGGGGATGAGAATTGCTTCGAGATATTTCCAATAAAGGATGGTACGACAGTGACCGCTAGACTTGGCGGGAGCACTGCCGTGCCCCCACATATAATTATATTTTAAATAAATAGTAGATAACAATAACTTATTATTGAAGTTAATTAGCTATTTAATAAACACCTTATTTATTCTATTTTGATCTAATCTATAGTATTTGAAGCGGAAGTGTTAACCACTACGTCAAACAGTTGACTGTACTATATCATGTGAAATATAGTTTAACTAAAAGTTTACATGGATCAATATAAATAAAAAGAAGCAATTGATCATGGCGTCAATAAGCTCAAAATAAAGATTCTTTTGTAAACATGGTCAAGAGTAATAGGAGCTCTGAATTTCATGGTTTTTATTCCTAGTCGACTTCAGAGTTTATTTGGTCTCATGAAAAAGCGAATAAAAGGTTTTTTTCACTCAGTTTTTGTAAGTGAGGGAGGTTTAATGATTACTAAACTTAGCTTTTAGAGTTTAATGCGATGTTAAGGAGTTAAGAGTATTGAGTTGGATCTGATAGAATTTCACGAGAAGTAGAGAAAAACCACTTTAAGAGACCTTTCTGTATAAATAGAGAAGATCTTAATGACCTCACAGTTGCAGACTCCATAATTAAAGGCAACACTAGGGTTACTAGCCTCCAAGATTAGGTAGTTGAAGTGACTTTAAGAGGGACCTTTTCTGAAGTGAAATCTACTACCTTTTAGGTAATTTTACCTCGCGATATTGGATCTTATCTTTTCTATTAGTCAAGTTTTCGCCATTTACTATTCTGGTTAATACGCTAAATATATTCTCGTCAGCTCTGTGCTTTTAGGTTGTTGAATGTAATTCAACAACCAAATTTAATTTGGTTGTAAACCAAATTAATCGTAAAGATTTACAAAAAACCATACCGTCTCTCCACAAAATAATTTATTTAATAAAAGCAGAGCCGGCTTTCGGCAATAATGCCATCAACAGTGCCTAAAAACAAGTAAACATAGAACTAATAACAATACATACAATTTAAAGGTTAATGAAAGTCAAAAGATAAAAAACAAAGAAATAAATCAATAAATTAAAAATTAATAAAATGGTGAATAAATAAATAAATTAATTACCGGTGAGTTGAGTGCAGGCGTCTAACAGACTATCCAAAGACTGAAGCCTGACTGAAGAGGGATGGGTATGATAGGCTAGGGCTTGAATGATCACTGATCCCCCTCCGTCACTCTTATCATTCAGGCAATTCACCGCGTCCTTATCAAAGGCTCTTTTAATTTCCAAATTTTCTAGCGAATTCAACCTGTAGCCTTTATCCTCAAAGTGCATAAATGCAACTTCATGGCCTTTACTGCCATGACGTTCGCTATCTATGTGAGCGAAAAAGTTTGTGGGCCCTTTTAAGTGCTCTTTAAGAAGTCATTAATCGTAAAGATTTTTTTGGGCCTAAACTCTGTTCCAGGTAAGCATTATTTAATATTGGTGTATTTTTCATTTGTGAAACTGGTGTTGTAGAACCAAACTAGAATGGTTTTATCCATCTAGAAAGGAAATTATTTAATATTTAAAGGAAATTTAGGAATATTTAAAAATATAGGAATATTTAAAGGAAATATAGGAATATTTAAAGGAATATAGGAATATTAAAGGAAATATAGGAATATTAAAAATATAGGAATATTTAAAATATAGTAATATTTAAAGGAATTATAGGAATATTTAAAGGAAATATAGGAAGAAGAGAGTAAGCCTTTCAAATATTATTTTTGGCTAATTTAAATAAGTTTTTGTTTATAAACGTAAATTTTCTTTTTCAATATTTCTTCTTTTTGTATTTTTACATATGTATAGTATGATATTTGTTTCTAAGTAGGTATGTATGTATATGTATACTTTTTTATTAAAAAAATGAAAAAAAGCATTTCAAGAATCATTTGTACTTCTGTATCCTGATTTCTTAATTAGCATTAAAAATATTTTTTTTAAGCCTCATTTTAGACGTAAAGGATAGAATTAGGATCAAAGTTAAAACTAGGATAGAAGACGTATAATGGCGAGATTTAATGGCTTAATCCTTTAATAAAAACACCTAACATACAACCTTTTAACCTAGGTGCAGGCTAGAGTATTGTAGGCTGATAGTGTGCAGTAGTTCAGTATCAATCTCTTAGTATGTTTTATTTATCGGCTTTTATCGTTTTATCTCCCCTTTCCTTCCGTAATCAGGAAAGGAAGTTGGTCCACTACACCATTATTCTAAAGATAAGTTTTAAGGGTAGTAAGTCCAAAATGCATTTTGGCTTGAAATGATTTTGGCTTACAAGTAGCAGTTCCTCTTTCCTGGTTCCAAAATTATATGATACGAACTTTAGCATGGCACTGTATACATTTATTTTTATGACAATGACAAATAGTGAATATCGCTACTGAGCTGCAATGTACAAAAGGCATGTCGCACAATAGGTGCGATTTTTCAATTTCTTGAAGAAATGTAGTGTGTTTTCCCTCAACTTCACTTGTCCATTTAAACCTTATAGTGTTATAAGTCAGCATTAAAAAAGGCTGGTGGGCTTAGTAAAAGTCTAGATATCTATATGTCCTGACACGACCCAACATAGTGTATAAAGTCGTATAGAGTTAATCCTTGCGATATATATTCATGTTTAGGGAACACCCTACAATGGATCGGGGTGATGAATGCAATGTTTATTTGGAGTTATTTATCTTTCCCATGGACCGACGTGATAGCGAGGGTTTGTAGGTATAATCCTAGTCACGTGACCTTTATCCGACACTCTGTCCCTTATTGTGACTATCGCCTACGTTAAGTTTTTCCAACTATATCACATGATTATGGAAACACCCTGACTTAGTTAAGTATCCCCTTTTACTACAACGCTTAGGCTTATTAGTCTATCAGATCAATCCTTAAAAATCAAGTAAAACCTCAATGCATAATTATACTATGCCCAGAATCAGGAAAAATTAAGGCTTCAACCGAGATATTTAAACTTTCTTTTTTTGTAGAATAGAAATAAATTGAAGCTAATTAAACATCTTGGGCCCCACATAACTCATTACGGATAATATATAAAAGGCAGTCTTAAGGTGATTCCAATTATGGAATTGTCTTTAGAAAATGACGCTTGTAAGGTTGTTATGATGACGATAGTAGAGAGGAGAAGGGGGTAGTGGGGGAATCGATCTCTCTCGGCAACGAATCTGGCTAAATTACAGTGTAGCTTAATTAATTACTACTGCTTTACAAAAGTTCTATTCATAATTTTTAATTTATGGTATACAATAGGTTGGATAACACAAGCATTCATCTAATAAAATTCGCTAATTGAAATTACCTCAAGAATTTCTTACATATTTTACTCATAATAATTTAAGTTAGACTTAGATTCAATCAGCTTCAATACATCGTTACGCTCAAAGAGTGAAAAGATGTGTTTGAGTAGGCCACTTAGACGATCATTGCATGTAAAATCCTTTACATGCAAATTGTATACTATAATTTAAAATAATTGTATATGACATATAATATGATATATAATCGATAATATCAATCAATATTATACAAAGATATTATCTTTTATTACGTGTGTATAATTTTCTGTCATAATAACTATAATTTACTGTGCTCTTCTATCTATTTTCAATCAGTAGTTCGAGACCTACAGCAAATCAAGTTTTAGGATCATTGCGTTTATCTTACCTTCTATACTTTAGAGTATAACTACATATTAGCAGAAGGGAAACATATTATAAAAATTTCATTAGGTATTATTAATAAACACATAATTATATTACAATTAGATATAGATTTATTAAAACTGTATAATGTGATGATGTAATGGTAAATAATTATAATTTTATGAAATATTTTGTTTAAGATAGATCAAGTATACTATGCGTTTTAGCAATCTTTCAAAGAAGGATTGCGCCAATGTTTATTTTATTTTTTTTTTAATAAAGTGATTCTCTCATTCTATTCAAAAAAGTATCACTTAATCATAGCGTTAAATCTAAATATTTTTATAAATTTAAAACGTTCTGCTAAGAATAAAAATAAGATTTAGTATGAGAATCGGAAAAAACGGGCTTGTTAGCATTTTAATAGTAATTTACACGACATGAGAAGTGTGAAAACTTCCCCACTCGAGGTCAAGTTTTCTTTGTAAGTGAAACTAATCCCGTGGCCTATAAGGCTAAAAAATTGAATAAGTTTGCTCCCGAGGGAGTTTTCTACAGTTTTGTATTATAAATGACAGATGTAAACAAACGTTAGTTTTGGTTTTAACTAATAAGAATAAACATAGCGGGAGTTATGCGTGAGACAGACACAGATCCACACACACAGACCGACAGACATCATGATAGAAACCACTCAGAAGGGCTTAAAATATTTATAACGCCCATGAAGAAATCTTGGTTTGGATTTTAGGGGAAAACACAAATATTTTCTTATATACCTGCGAAAGTAGGTGAGGAAAGAATATTAGTAACTATGCGATATCAACAAAGATGATCAGTTGGTGGGGGGAGCAGCAAGTCAATTAAGTTGACAAAATTATAACACCCCCCCCCCCTTTGTTCTAACTAAATAATACCTGTTTTAGGACCTATCGGCCTATTTGGGTATCCACCCTGCGAAAACCACCTCACGTGCGTCCACTATACTCCATCCACTAGTTATATAAGGTATATTTAAGTTGGCATACCTCTTGTAACAAATACTATTCATAATGCTAAGAATATACCCCTGGCTGCGCGCGCACTCTAGACCTCTAGTACCGAATTCAAGTCCAAATTTGATTATGGCCTCAGAGGCACACTCTTTGATAACAAATTTGAATAAAAATTTAACTATGTGTTTACCGCCGTATTCCTTCCAAAGAAAAGTCAATAACATTTACGAGGCCAGGTGAGGGCCGTAAATAACGATAGTACTGTAAACAGTACTGACAACGCAAATAGTATATAAAAAAATTTTATTCTTACATAACTCAGTAACTGTGCTGGTCTTAGAATAAAGTCATAGAGTATAACCTGGCCTTTGGTTACATGCTGTTCCATGGCTAAGGTCTCCTAAAACTCGTTAAATATGTTTAGAACCTATTTAGGGAGAGTTAAATTAATTAAAGACTGATAATTGAGGGAAATGACATCCATTTTTTGTTTACTTAATACTATCATTTTGAAAAAGAGAAAAAGCCAACAACCAACACAATAATATGTTCAAAATGAATATTAATATAATTTTATATAATAAGCTAAAATATTAAAACATAAATTAAATAATACATACAAATATTTAAAGAGAAATGCAATAAAGATAAAATTATAAGAGTTACTGTGTATGTTAACAATATTTCATAAAAAAGTTTTAAAAAAATACGGGAAAGATTGAGGGTTGGAACCCTTTGTCCAGGAAGAACACGGAAAATCACTCCTATGGATGTAACAAGGGAGGCGTGGAGCAAGGAAACATCGTAGGGCCTGTTCTTCTCATAGCGGCCCTATTGTGTTACTATACTGTAAACTAACGATCCAAGACGTAAACAAGATTAAGCTATAAACAGACATAACGTTGTAGAGTACAAAATATTGGCTTTTGTGGTCAGATAATTTTAACTTTAACCACAAATTCATAGTTTATTTTACTAACATTGAAGGTTGACTCAGAAACTAAAAATTCTGGCGCGATGGTCCGCATGTCGGGCGAATTTCATTTAGAATGCGTGTTTCCGTGCTAAACAACCCATTTCTTGCTTATGCAAGAACCATGCCCATTGCGTGGTTCCGGATCATGCTTTAGAACCCAAGCAGTTACTCAATTGTCAAGCACTGCTCGTAACTCATTTTGTCTGTATTTTCCAAGAGAAATGCGCATAATTATCTAGTTGGTTGTACAAATCTATGCCCCTAAAATTAGAAGTACGCACTATCGGTAATATGGCGCAAACAGAGGAAAACCAAAATATTGTTTGCACAGTAAAGTAATAATTGAATTTTCTTATACTTTTTTATGCATTTAATTATTTAAATCTTATCAGAACTAATTTAACAAGTAATGCCATAAAAAATATATGACATTACAATGCCGGGTGATTCAAGATGATTGACTGTAAGAACTAGCTATATCGACTTGCATAATAAAGCTCAATACGAGCAAATGCTTGCGGATCATGTCAATTCGACAGATCAAGTTTGCGAGTTAGGATCGTTGTTTATATCCTGGATATTTATGTTTTAACACTGGCAGTCAAACTGAAAAATTGTATATTTTATTTAAGATTGATAAACTAAAAGAACAGGTTTTCTGAATTTAATGCCACACTTACTTAACAGAACTCAATTTTTTTTTAACAATAAATATTTTATTAAAGTAATCATTCTCTTATTAAAATGAAAATTATGTAGGCACTGCTGATAAACCTGATATGTTAATTTGTTTGCGATTTTATTTTAAATGCGCGAAACAATAACTACTTATATTCTACATAGATAATGTAGATTAAAATTTACAAACTTAACCACTTTTACAAACACAACATTCTTCTCTTGGATTTAAAAACATTTGATAACCTCATCTAACCTCTTGTAGTCAACTAAAATTACCTGTTTTTAATGGTGTGATTCTTACCTGGTTAGAATCCTTCCTTCCAAACTGTAAACTCATTGTAAAATTTATCTATTGTCTTACAGAAATTTTTATTGATGATTTGAATGAATCATCGTCTATTTTAATTATTTCAGATGTATAAAAATTTAAAAAGCCTTTTTAACGCTTAAACCCGTCGGGCCATTTTCGCGTTTCTACTCATTCAAATGCCACTCTACTAATAACCCCTAGAATGCACACACTACCACCAAGGAAGAGCCCGGTACTTGTACCCTCCACTTTACGAGACTGCACATGTGACCAAGCTCACAGTTTTTTTGTAGTATATTTTTTCTAGTCCCATTAGCCACTCTGAATTTGATCTCATTAGTCTTATCTAGCCTGCCAGTTACTCATTTTACCGCTATCACCAGTTCCTCTAGTTTCACCTGGCACTCGTTATACTCACTGCATTATCCAGTCTGGTACAGTCTGACGGAAAGAGCCGCCGCAGTACTTTGCGTTTACTAGAGCTGGAGATATCGGAAACGTAGATCCAGATTTGTCTCGAATCAAATCCAACCCCGCAGTTACATATCAGCCTAAGAAAAACACGTAAAACAGGATTTGAGAATTCACTAAAAAAATAGAAAACGACACCTACTCGTAATTTATTTTCCACTGAAAGTATTTTTAGTTTTCCAATTATTTCCCGCGGCTTTTTGGTTTGTAAGTAAATTAGATTAGTCCTATTAACTCCGACCCGGTTTTATTCAATTCAGCGCACCAAAAAAAAATAAGAACAGCATTCTATTTGCTAAATCAAAATGTAAATATCGATTTGGAATGGCGTGATGAATATTTGTGCGGGGTTCTGGAAAATAATTAACCAATAAAGTTTTTTATGTCATTGTTAGCCCTCCCGACCCTTAAATATTCTTTTCGTCTCTGATCTACAACAAAGATCTTTTATTGTAGAGAAACGTTTTCCTTATCGAATAATTTAACTGATAAAATCCTCAATACTGTTTATTACAGGACTACAGAGGAAAAATCTACGAAGTACTTAATAAAATTAAAAATATAAAATTGTTCATGACAAGATTAAACAGCAGTTTAAACAAAACAATTCGTTTTTATTTTCAACTAATAAAATAGAAAATTGCTATTGTTATAAATGGTGAGTTTTGTTGAAGTAAAAAAGCTTTGTTTGCGGCTCAAGCACAAATGAGAGTTTTTTCTTAACAGTAAAATTAAGTATTTAATTAAAGTTAAAAGTTTTTAAAGAAAAAAAAACTTCTTCACCCTCGTCAAGATTTGAAACCAAGTCCCCTCCCTCTTAAATCCCTACTTTTAAAAACATAAGTAAAGAAAAAAAACTTTAAAGAAAAGAAATGGACAAAACGCTTCTTAGATTTCAAACGTCCAGTTTTGACCACGATAGAATTGATGAAATTATTGCAGCAGGTATCATCTTGTATAAGGGAGTTGTTTACAATATAATGTTAGTGCATACAAAAATAGAGATATATTACAAGAGGGATCACCCTAAATCAATACATCTTTTTGGAGCTCTCAGAAGGACTGTGTAACCTCATTGAAACTTCCTCTGAGAGTGAGTTAAGGTTATATCAAATCAATTTTCGTCTGCTTTTAAACACATTGCTTGTATTTTGTTTTGTATTTTAAACATTTTATAATTTTATTGAGGAAAGAATAATAATGAAGACAGCAGTCCTAGTTTTTGTTAGTTTAATTTATTACATCAGAGCTTTCGCACAAGCGATGCTTGGCATCCTCAGTGAATCTAATAATTCTATTAGTAATAATCTATAATTTTATTAGTTATACTAATTATAGTTACTGTAATTTTACACTGTTTATTTGATAATATTAATTGTCGATGATATTTATGTTACTTTTTCGATGCTTCAAAATTGAACCAATAAGGCTCCTGTTGTAAAAATATATCTATGCATAGCAATATTATTAATATTAAAATTATCTCATATGCTACTAATAGCCCTTAGGGTTTTTAAAAACATAATGGTGACGTACAAATTTTCACATTTTTCTAATAAACGATTTCTTCTATCGTTTATGATCTTACTTAATTAATTAAATTCGTTATATTAATTAAAATATACCTTCTTTTTCAGCACTTTTTTAAAACTGAATCAATATTTAATTTCGAAATAAATTACATTAATTTAGGAGTATAAAATTTATTTCAATTATATTATTAAATTGAATGATACATATTTATGAAAAATAGTTTCAGCTTGATTCAGATGTCATTAAATTAATTTTTACTTTTCCCTATTTGTACCGCAGGTATATAGGAAAAGTATGGTGCTTGCGAATAATCCGGAACTACGATTTCTCCTGAATTATTCGTTTCATGTGTTTTTAAGTACTCCTTAGTGGTTTTCATAAAGTTGTCTTGTCTGTATGTTTTTGTGTCTCTGTTATCATCGTAGTTCTTGTTGAGTTGAATCTTTGCACAAAAATCAGTCAATGTGTGTAGTTGTGCTATTCGGAAATTATTTTTTTATGACGTGTATTTATACTAGAGAGTTGAAGCATAGCACAAAAATCAATCATTAGGTCTAAATGTGCAATCCGGAAAAATTTTAAGTTTCATCTCATTATTAGCATTAGTTCAATTCTTATCGAATGACTTTTATACGTTATCATAACACAAAAAATCGGGAAATTATCCAATTAAGTTGTGATTTGGTTCAAGAGTATCCCTTTACGTGATAAATAAGTATACTAAATATATCTACGGTTTTTGTTGGATCATAATAGTTAAGCAGCTTCCAGCGAGGTCAGTGCTTGGATGGATTATGGCTGGGAATAAAACGAATGTATTAACTGTACAAATTTGGCGATTTGTACATTCTTATGAAGAGCGGAATGAGTCTCAAGTAGTGAGAATTAGCATAGCGAATCCGATGTGCGGAAAAATTCCGAGGTACTCTGTGCCCGATTTTTTAATATTCTTAGGTAATCTGTTAAAATTTTTTTACGATATTCAACTAATTCAACACTTCAATTGTAATTGTTCCAGAAACAATTTGTAGAAGTATTTGATCTTGAAGGACAATATAGTTTAAAATTGAAAGGTTAGTATTTTAAATTAGCATGTTTTGTACAAAATAATTTTTATAACTATTATTATTTTATGAGTTACTTAAGAGGGGTTTTAATTAATAATGAAATAACCGTTTAAGAAGCAATTAAAAATGATAAATAAAGAAGTCCTTACTTTTTAAGTTATAGTGAATGATGCTAAGTTCACTGGAACTTTATCCCTGGCTTAGTAGACTTGGATTTCGTGAATATGGTAGAATTGAGATAATTTTTTCTGCTAATGCGTTAGCGTTAATCGGAAAGCGAAGCTAAGATCTACAAATAAATCAAATATAAATAGTAATTGGCAGTTCAATTAGGTCTACAATTGTAGAAAAATATTTTATTTTAAGAACATATTCAGGCGGTGAGGAACAATTAATTATTTCATAATTCATAATTATTTTATTTTTACTAAACATAAAAACTGGCAAGCCCGTTTACAAAATATTACAAACTGTTAGAAACAATTATTATTCCTCAAGCGTGGGGTAGGCACGGGGCTCACTTTTGTCTTTGAATCGTAAATGTAGTTTACAGATTTTTTTATATGAACGCGGGCTCAGGTTTCTGAATCAGACTCTTATACTCCAAAAGCCGGGCCTGAAGAATGTGACTCATTTTGTTCTACTTCAAACCACTTTTTTCTGAAAATATACCTTAAATTATGAAGTAAAAACATTGTCTGTCTATCCAGAGTGATGCCCTTTGTATGATTGCGAATGCACAAAATTTTATAATACAGTACAAATTTCAGTTTTCTTGCAATAAGTGGTTCCCTTCGGGTCGTGTGAAAAACATAAAGAGAGCGTTTTTTAAAGGTGATAAAATGATATATTAAACAAGTGTTTTTCGTCAATATCGAAATAACGGCAACTAAAGTTATGACATTTGTTGAATGGCCAAAACATGCAATATGTTAATATTTTTTTCAAAGAAATTCGATGAAGTTGCATACATACTACCATTTGTTACCATTTATCACTAATACCTGATATCTTCTCTGAAACACTCAGTATCGCTTTATTTGCAATAGTGTCAATTTGGAGGGGGGGGGTCGATTTGCTCACCCACGACCCTTACACTTTTGCTTACCACGTTACACTTCTTTACTTTTCCTCATTTATACCGTAGATAAATAAGAAAAGTATTGTGTTTACAAAAAATCCAAATCCGTTTCAGGTGTTTTTAATGCCTCCGAAGTGGTGTTTACAAAGTTGTCTGTATGTATGGGTGTGTTTATGTGTCATGATGATAAATAATTTTGTATGACGTCATTAACTTGCAATAATAACTCAGCAAAAATTCGAAAAATCTTAAAACGCAGAAAAATTATGCAATATGATTAAGATTTGGCACGCATAGCCATGTATAAGACAAACATATGTTTTATTCTTATTATAACATTTCAGTTTCATCTTATTATCAGCATTGGTCCATTTTTATCAAGTGACTTGAGCACGTTTTTTAAAAATTTTAAAACAATCGGAAAATAATCCGATTGAGTTGGAATTTAGTACAAGTATATATCTTTACACAATATATAAGTACACTAAGTTTTGTTCCAATACGTGAAGTATATCAATGATTTTTTATCATAAAATTTAAGCAGCATTGAGCGTGGTTAGTGCTGTATGGGTGACCGCTGAGAAAGAATTGGATGTTTGTACTACCTGAGGGTACAGCCAAAACATTTCAATTCAATCCATTAAACCATTAATTTTAGCATTACTAAAAACATAATTTTCCGCCTAAAAAATATTTATGTACACCAAAATAATACTTTATTTTACTAATTTAGCAAACTTTAAATAAATCAATATTTTTAATTAATTTTCATCAATTAAGTTTAAAACAAATAAAAAACCTTAGGAAACAAGTTCTTATTTAAAGGTGTGCGCTACGCTCACCCGCGACTGACCGCCTAATTAGACCGCGGAACAAGAATTAGGTTTCAAATATATTATTCATATTACTGTATTAAACTTTCCTATAAACCTAAAACGGGTTCCATAAAATTCGTTGTTGAAGATGATTCTTCCATATATACCGTATTTATGTTTCTCCCTGAAGCAAAAAAAGTGACAATCTTTCGACTAAGTCTTTAGGTTATAGTAAAACTCATTCTTTAGAATTAAACAATAAAGAAAATTCTGAAAATTCAATCCCTCCTTGGTAACAGTACTTCCGAACATCTAGGAAAAAATCCATCTGAATAATTTTATAGACTTAGTTAATTAGATTAGGCAAAAGAAAAAGTTCTAAGATTTTTCCGGCATACTTATTTCTTAAAGAAAAGAATGGAAATCTAATCTTTTTTAGTTTTAAAGTCTAAAAGTCTTCTTTTGAAAAAGTAATTGTGGTTGGTAAACTGTTTATGAGATACGAATTAGCATTTTCAAGTATTTTATAAAAAAGAATAAAAAAGGTTCTTCTTTTTCTTCATTGGTTAACTATTTATTTAAATCAGTGTCTGTCCACAAAGTCTTTTGGTTAAGTGAAGGATTTCCAAATCCCCCTTCAATACCATCCATTCCTCTTTCCATTTGTTTTAATTGATTGAATAAAATAAATTACTCTCTTTCTTTTGTCATTAATTTAACATTAAAAAATTCTGGCGCGGTGGTCTGCATTGCGGGCGAATTTCTTTCGGAATGCTTGTTTTGAGCTTAGCAAAATCAACCTGGACATCATGCAACAATCTGGTGGACCTTAAGAAGTCCATTTCTTGCTTAACGTTCCGGTTTATGCTTTATAACTTATATGTATATTACCAAGCACTACTCGAGACTTATTTTTTTGTATTTTTTAGAGGAAATACGCATTATAATCATGTTGGTTATACAAAAATATACCTCTGCAATTGGCAGAGCACACCATTATTTGCGCGACTTGTATAAGTGTTTATCTTTAAAGGTTTTATCGTATTTCCTTTGAAAATACAGAAAAAATTAGTTAGAAGTAGAACTTGAGTCATTGATTAATAAAATGGAATAGTTATAAACTTTACTTATATTGTGTCAACTATTCATGTTTTGCAAAACTCGGTAGTATCAAATGATATTTACTTATAACTACTTTACTTAGTTATAAACTAGATATATATAGTTATATATATCTGTGTGTGTGCGTGTATATATTATATATATATATATATGTATATATATGTATATATATATATATATATATATATATATATATATATATATATATATATTATATATATAATATATATATATTATATATATATATATATATATATATATATATATATATATATATATAATATATATATATATATATATATATATATATATATATATATATATATATATATATATATATATATATATATATATATATACTTCTAGACACTTTTTCTGGTAATGTTCTGTCATTAATTGAGTCACATAATGATGCTGACACAATTTCATTTGTTTTTATTTACTTCTTTACAGTACTGTATACGTCTTTACTTAGTTTACAGTGTCTTTATTTTATTAATCGTTGAGATGGAATTCAACACTGATGTCCCCAAGATGTCAAAAGTAGATATTATATTGTACATAGGTATATTTTTAAATAATACTATGTTGTTGGAAATATTCAATTATAATTCATACAACTCAAATCACAGATTTTTCCCTAAATAAAATAAACATTAGATTTATGGTTTTAATATATTCTTGATGTTTTTGATCAGTATAATTAGGTTATTTGATATATAATGGATTTTTACCACATAAATATTATGAGGCATAATGTTTTTATTCGTTTATTTTTAATCCATCGCTTTTTGTCTGCAGGGATGTTAAATTTTCGTTTTTCAAAGAAGGGAACTGATTGTTTTTAGTAAAGGGATATTGGGGTTTGTTCAAATTTTATCAAGTTTATAATGGTTTTTATTATCTTTTATTAATTTTTAGGATTAATAATTATATTAAAAAGCGTGATTTTAATGTGAATTCTATCACTCATTATTGAAAGAACGGTGTAGGGGAAATTTGGGTAATACGAGATATTTTCGCTTAATCCAAATGGTTTTCGTTTTTTTACCCTGTTTGTGTTTTTTATGATTTATCTTGCAGTAGCAAGGTATTTGCAAAAAGTCATTTATCGGTTGGGTCGCTTTTCATAAATTCCAGAATTGCTTGTTGGGCCGGATAATTGATTTTGTATAGAGAGGGGAGGAAGAGTTTTTCAGCTCAAGGGAGTAAAAGTATTATTGTCCTTGTTTGATATTACCTCCTAAACAAAAATTTCATATTTTTAACCGAGTTTTCCAAATGCAGGGTTAGAAATTAGGTCCGGTGAATGCAGAAAGACAAATGTTTATCGGGATATTTTTTAATTGGTGTTGTACCGTTTTTGTTTTTATCAGTTAAGAGAAAATTTTATACCCAGTAGAATTAAAATGATTTTGAAAAGTTCGAGTTTTCAAATAAACCCTTTATTGTATTTAAAGCTTTAAGTTATACAAGCGAAATTCCCCTCTATACTAGACTAACAACCATTATTGCTTATCCACTTCAGCTCGTTACTGATGCCAAAAATCTCTTCATATCAATACCCCATTAAAATCCCGACTGGTTTTTGAAGTCTCTTGGCTCTATTCACCCTCATAGACAACTGATACATGATCACAGTTTCCTATAAAATCTGCCGATGTTGATTTTCCACCCATTAGACTCTTAATTGAACCCTTCGCCCTATCTAATAGGATCATCCTATCAAAACGAACCATTACACTATTTAATTATTAAAATAACCTCTTTTCATCCCCTTTATTATTTCTATTATACCTTCTCTACATAGTAACATGTAAATTAAGTAACTGTAATAAGGGTAGGAAATTTCACAATTTCTATTATCTAATTGAAAATGATTTTCCGAAATGTTCTTACATTATCATGATGTGTAATGATTACCTACAATGTATGAACTGAAATGTAGGATTACACAAACTTTTGTCGCTTTCGAAGTCTGACAATAATGATAGACATATTCTAGTACTACATTTGCAGACAAAATTTTATCTATGTTTCTATCAGTTATGATTTAGAAGAGAACGTGTTGGATGTTTAATATTTACGTGTTTAGGAAAACGAGACAGAGCACTAAAGCAGCATTTAATTCGTAACATCTACTGTATGCTTTCTGTTTGTGTAATTATAAATAGAAAGCTAAACATGAGAAATGTTCAATGCATGTTTCATTGCTATTGAGTCAAATAATGACTAATCATTTCTATACAAACAATGATTTTATTTCAATTTAAGTTAGAGCAAAGAACCCCTTAAGTTGTATGATATCGTGGGTGCAATTATACGTTTATAAAAATTGGATGGGTTTTAAACATGAAGAATCAGTACTTACAATTCAGTCTATGATAAGGACTCAGATTTTAACCCTTAAATATAAAAAAATAATTGTATTAATTACTTCTGATATCATTCATAGAGAACAGTTTTTAATTTTTGAAACTAATCAGCAACTACACAATGTGTTAGTCGTGTAGTTGAACTCCTCTTCTTGCAAAATTATTTGTTTTAAATAAAATTCGCTCCGCCTTAATTATTACAGTTAAGTAGAACATATTTACTAAAAAGTTAAGTAGAACAACTTTACTAAACAGTCAAGTATAACAACTTTACTACACAATCAAGTAGGACAAGAAGTGTACTAAACAATAAAGAAGAACAACTTTACTTAACAGTTAAGTAGAACAACTTGACTTAACAGTAAAGTATTGAACAACTTTACTGAACAGTCAAGTATAACAACTTTACTACACAATTAAGTTAGACAAGTGTACTAAACAGTAAAGTAGAACAACTTTACTAAAAAATTAAGTAGAATAACTTGACTAAACAGTAAAGTATTGAACAACTTTACTGAACAGTCAAGTATAACAACTTTACTACACAATTAAGTAGGACAACCTTACTAAACAGATAAGTAGAACAATTTCACTAAACAATAAAGTTGTTTCATCAACAACTTTATTGTTTATCTTGACATACCAACTTTATTGGTATGTCAAGAACAACTTTACTAAACAGTTAAGTAGAACAACAACGCATGTAATATTTTAACATGGCATTCGCAGTTACACTTAATTGAGGCATTGCGATTCACTTATCACCAATAGCAATATAAATATGAAACCCTACAATAAATAAATAAAATAATTACTAGAGAATGTTATAATAGTTAAATATAACGATCGGTTTTATAAATTATATACTCAAAAAGTAACATTTTCCAAAAAACAGGCTAACTTTAAATTAAAATGGTTAATTTAACACTGTTCTATTATTTTAAACTGCAAACTTGTTACATTATGTATTACATAAATGACTGTATGTGTCTTCACATAAGAAATTATTTTTTCTCTGATAAATATTGAAGCATACGTTCCAAGGCATTCGTGGCTTCTATTCATTAATTTATAGCTCTGAAAGGTAACATACCGCATTCTTATTAGGTTAACATTTTTAAAAATGCAGTGTTGATGAAGCACACATAAACGTAATGAACATGTGGCTGAGGCTGTCATTGGAAAAAAGTATTAAGAATCATTTTCGTTTATTCGATATGGATACTATGTTACATTCAAAACATCAAATACAACATACTGGCAATTATTGCGATCAGTATGAGGTCATTTGTTTGGTATTAATTTATGGCACGCGTTTATTGGAGTACTTACAAAACAAGAAAATTCAAAAATAAGGGTGATTTGACATTTCGCTTGAAACAGGGGTTAATAGAAATTAAACAGTTTTAAATAGAAAAGTGTTGTTCGGTATATGTAAATAATAAAAGGGGTGGGATAAAGTTTTTTTGTTGTTAATATTGCGTCTTGTAGGGTTATTTGAAAGTTATGTCAAAAGCGGCTGTGACTTATTTGACAATAGAAAGCCAGATGGCGTCTTTATGGGTGAACCTGATAGAATTGACGTCGACTCGAGGGATTATGAACATGTCACACAAACTCTTATGAAAATTCACTCAAATGAAACTGAAACGGACTGACATGAAAATTTCTAGGTCTCTTGAGTGTTTCGAAAATCTTTGATTTGAAATGAGGGGTTATTGAGTAGTTTAGAACCCGAGAGACTGTCTCGTGCGAGATGTCAATCTTTCCATGATTTGTATAGATTTGTCAAGTTTTTGTTAGAAAAGTGGTGAAATGTTTAAAATGCAAATTTGCTTTTTCCTATTCGCATGAGAGATTTCACATAAGTTGATTTCTGGCAAAAATGTCATTTGTATACATCACATTGTATTACCGTCGTATGAAGAATTAACTTGTTTTATTTCAAATAAAGTCCCGTTTAATATCGGCATCGCTGGGCGCTAATAGGTTAATGCTTAAAGCTAACAAGTTATAATACAAGTGATGCAACTAATTAATCTTCGCAAATAAGTAATTAAATTATTTAAATATACTCTATTAATAGCAATATTTTTACAAAATACAAAAAAATTGTTTGCCATAAAATACAAAAAACTTTATTTTTGCTATTAACATTACAATAAAACAGTAAAACAAATATTACTTTATTACTAGTTAAAAGTATTTCTGTACCTCAAATAAAAGTAACATTGTTGACAAATTAGGTGACTTCAGAGTCATAGGCTGCACCCATCCTGATCACTTCAGGGTTGCATTGCTTGTCTTTATAAATAAGCAAATAGAGAAGTCCACCAAGCCAAGCATATACAGTTGCCAAAGATTTAGTTTACCAAGAATTGCATTGACTTGTTGAACTGTACTTTCACCGGTTACCAATTAATTACCATACTTGATAATCTAAAACTGATGGTTTGGCAGCTATTAATTAAATTAAACTTGGGGTGATTTGTTTCACATCCCCAAATCATTACTTTTTTCAACTAATGATAAATAAACAGAGAAAGAAGTTTTGCTGATAACGTAATTAAATATGACACATTTTGAAGATTTAGGTCTTCCAGTGGTGACCGCGTCAATGTAGATTAAGAATCCGACGTTTCGCTTTTACTGTGGGAGACAGTGGAAAGGAAACGGACAATGTCCTACATCTTCAGGGATGTTGGACACCATGGAGAAAAAAACAATGCTCTACAATCCTGAACTGATCTGTTTCATCCCTGAAGATGCCTCCCAATGTTGAAGCGAAACGTTGGATTCTTAATCTACATTGACGCGGTCACCACCGGAAGACCTAAATCTTCATGATAATAACCGCTGAAGCCTACCAAGTTTAGTTTATTACGACACATTTTGTTACTCCTATGTAAGGTATGTTTCCTGCATTCAACTTTAATCCAATATTTTTTTTTCATTTTCTGTGAATTTTCAAAATACACTACATTAACACTAAACAATCAGAAATAAATTAAAACATAATTCTCATATAAACTAAACGTGTCAAACCTTCACGTTGATAAAGTTTATTTTGATTAAAGTTTTAACTCTCAAGCAAAACTACACTAGCTGTTACAATGATAGCAGACTTACTGTCATGCAGTTATTAATTAAACCAACCTAACAAATATGTTAAAAATAGTAAATATTAATTTTATTGAAAAAAGTAACCTAAAATTTATGGTAATCTAGCTACACCAAGTATTTAATAATTTAACTTACCACGCCTTTAGTTATGTAATAAAATAGGTAAATAATAATTGAATAGTATATAAAATATTAAAATTAATCTTAAAGATTTAACTGATTGTTTTAGTGATTTCATAAAATAGCTAGTTAAATTATATAATTGTATGTTATATAAAACATTAAGCTTAATCATAAAGATTCAACTGTTTGTTTTAGTTATATCATGATATAACGGATTCTATGATTTTACGGTAACGTATAAATTTATATGACTTAAGAAAGTTGATAAAACATCTTTTGCAACATTTCGGTATGTTAGAAACATTATACTGTATATATAAGTAATCTAATGGATTCTTATATCTATATGGGAATATACTTGTATAAGTATGTTTAGACACCATCCATCATCATTACTGCATGATACTTTTTAACTTTACTAGCCCCTCTAACACCCCTTCAAGCCATTAGGCAACGTGTGTTATGTGGTAAGTAACCAACGTCGTTTTCGTGAAAAGGAAAACACATTTTTATTGAACGTAGACACGTGACTTTTTGTTGAACCGCTAACGTAATCATGCTAACTAACTATTGTGGTAAAGAAAGGGTACAACATGATTTCCTTATTTTATAACAAAAAAAACTTTAAATTATTTTTACGTTAAAGTGATCGAATTTATTGAAATCGTGTTCTGCTACCACATTTATTTTGCTATAAAATGCTATGCCAGTTTCTATTCTGAAAGTTTGGATATTATCATTGTCTATGTTGTAACAGGGGTTTCTACTGTTTTTAAATAATGTAGTGATTGTAATATGGCACAAATTCAATTTAATTGAAATTCTAATAATTCTATTTTTCTATAAGGCAGCAATTGCCTGCAAATGCTTATATGACATATGCTTATTTATGAGCACGTTTTACGAGTTTAATTGTTTTGTTAAATTTTGAATGATTGCCAAATTAATTAACGATACAGGTACTTACAGAGTACTGTATTCAGAATACAGATTTACCGAGTAATTATATTAAAACATAGTAATTCTATAATACAGAGTACTATATTATAGAATTGATAAATATTATTTGGTAATAACATTTAATATAATTGGCGACAGTTAAATTATAAATTAGTGTGCCCAGCGAGCTGAAATTTTTGCAGTAATAGGGGATTTTCTCCTATTTCGGAGCCTTTAGAGCCTTTTCATGAAGTTTACAGCCTGACACCAGAACTGAATTATTGTATTAATTTTGACGATGAATGGAAAGCAACTGCTTAATATGGCACAGCCGATCTAAGTTCTTCTTATCGATGTTTATCAAATAAGTTTAAATATGATCAAACTTTAAAAAAATAACATTACTGAATTATTTTTTCTTTATACAATTTTTTAGTATACCTGCATATTTTTTTTAAATGATTGTACTTTTACTAATCATTTTCTCGCAACACAACTATAATAGTCTACGACCCAATTTTAGGTCGTACACTATAAGGGTTGAGAATCGCTGCAGTAGGGAATAAGGAGATGTCAATCTGTTATCAATTAAACACAAAGTCCAAGATATTTTATTGCTATATATTTTATTATTTTAGTGTTTTATTTACATTATATTTTTTCTGCTTATTGTATAAGGGACAGTGTTTTTATAGATTCCAATGAAAATCCTACCTTTATTTGATAACTTGTGAACTAATTCCTCCAGATGAGATACAAAACATGGATGCCGAGCCGAGTACTCTAAACGTACCGCATAGACTATGGATTTCAACCTCTTATAGTCTTATATTATCTATAAGAGGTTCTAGGTAACTAAACTCATCGTGAAGATGAAAGTAGTGTCCGGGGTTCTGGTCCCGAGGATGCTGTGAAGCTCACTCTCACGCACTCTATCCGGCAACTTGGAAACTTTAATCTCTCCCGATGAGATTTGAACCAAAGACTCCAATTATCTTCTGTAGTGTACTAGAGGCCGGGAATCGTGTACAGCTTTAAACCCTACTCTTAGAGATGAAAGTAGTACCCAGGTATCGGGTACAGAGGATGCTGTAAAGATCAATCTCACGCCCTCTATCCGACAACCTCTCAACTACAATCTTTTTCTCTTTACCCATCAATTTATCTTAGAAACAGCATTAAAATCACAAAAATAATGTTTCTATGAATAATTATATTTCTTTAATACAATATAATATTTTTTATTTATTTTATTTTTATAAGTAATAAAAAAATTAAATACCCATTTTATTTTTTTACAAGAATTGTTATTTACATTTCTTGTAAAAAATAAAATTAAACCAGTACAGGTATTTAAAGAGTGTATAATTTCAATAGTACTTTAATTATACACGAGGTTTTAGTTTTAGAAAAAAATTATGCTTATTTTAAAATTTGACATACTTATTGTATTTAAAGGACTTGAGTATTATTTCATTATTTATAAGTATTTCTTGATCAAGGGTATAGGTTTTATTATTATCTAGGTTGATATAAGAGCAATAAAACGTTTGGTAACGTTAATTTGCTTGTAAATGAAAAAAAAAAAACACTTGGTTATGATCATTTTTAATAAAAATTGTCATCTTTTTAATGAAAAAGTCGGTTTCATGATAAAAGTCGTTGAAATAAATCCAGGGTAAATAAAATTTAGCAAAAACTCTTTTAATAATATAATGTGAAAAATAGTTTAATTTTAACACAGTTACAAATATTTAAAGCCTCCTTTTTCAGAATAACTTATAATTTCTTGTAGGTCATTTTCGTTTTTACAACAAAGGCAAGGAATAGCTCTGCTCAAATTGGAGACTGGAATGATCAGACCTTTTGAGCAGAGTAGTCAAAGAGACTAATACTTAGAGGAAGCATACAACAGATCTTATCATTGCCTGAGTAGTGCGATACATAAATGTACACTGCTGACGTAATTTTTTTGATTTTTCATGATAATTAAAATTTTCCGTAAATATGTCTTTATTTTTCCACCATTTTTGTCTTAAAATAAGTCAAATGAGTTAAATTGTAAATATTATTTATCGATTATAGGTTGCTTCCTAAGAGTGACAAGGTATACAGAAGAAAATTTTCTAAAAATGTTGGGGTAGAGTAGAACTATTCTTACCAAAATTTCCCATTTAGGTGAGTCCTCTGGTATTAGTCTCTTTGTGCGTAGTACACCGCCTTTGCACGGAAGGTATCTATTAAATTACCTAATAATCACAAGCGCCACTACATAATGTACATACAAGCAATTACACTATTATGTTATTAAAAACGCCCTTTCTTTAAGTCAAGTAAAAGTAATAGATTGTAAATCTTAAAGTATTCAAGACCTTAGGAATAAACCACTACTTTAAACACCTATAAAATAAAAGCGGAAAATATATTTAGAAAATCTAAATTTCCAGGTTTTACAGAAATAAACTTCTTAAGATCCCCCTTTTGAAAATTTTCACTAAAGTTTTATTCTAATTTATACCACTAGAGAACAGAGTGATCTGTAGAGATAGATAAAGAAAAAAAAGCAATAAAAGATTTGTTTTCAAGATGGTGGACGATTTCAATAAACTTTTAGAAATCCTTTTTATAGTTGACTCTTTGAAAGATTTCTTATTTAAAAACCGATAGGGAGTTTGAACAATAAGAAGAACTTAGCTATTATTTAAAGCAATTTGTTTTTCTCCACTTTCACAATCTTACCTATAAACTTTAATTTATTACTCGTATCCTTGTGTGCGCACAATTGTTTGTGTTTTAACAATTGTTTGTGTTATTACTTATCAGTTGAGTTTTAATAAAAATTTTAATTCAATAAGTTTGAAAAACGAGTTTGACAAAACCTTA
Organism: Microvelia longipes; assembly: GCA_018340805.1. Classification (NCBI taxonomy): domain Eukaryota; kingdom Metazoa; phylum Arthropoda; class Insecta; order Hemiptera; family Veliidae; genus Microvelia; species Microvelia longipes. Next base: position 38,967,867 of record JACMZG010001908.1, read on the forward strand.
CAAATAAATGACCAACTGAACAAAGTTATGACAAAGGAAATTGTTTTATACAAAGAGAATCCCAAGGGTATTATAGACAAACAATGGTTTAAACTCATATTATTGGTTTAAAGTTGTTTATTCTTTTAAAACCATTAGTTAAGCAATAAATTTGGGATTTACTTGGAATGTTCGAGGAATAATAGTTGGTATTTATCAAATAAGTATTATTTCCATTTACCTTATTGTCATGTAGTAGTTGCTTAGTCACATTGTTATTTCATTTATATTAGAAAATATTATTAAGCTTTGAAGTTTCGAAAGAACCAAGTGGAATCTGTGATTTTTAAGTTAAACAAATTAGTGGACGAATAGTGTTATTGTGAGGTATATAGCTTCACTTTGTTCACTGTTGTACAAATTGTGAAATGCAAAATTTATATCCACTGTAAAAAGATGAGTTTTATTGAACGGCGTATAAAAAATAGTATATTATGATACAAGACTGTGAAGAAGGTTTTTACCGTTGCGACTATATTTACTATCGAGCGAAGCGAGGCAGTAAAAGGAGATTATGTAATAACAGTCATTCCTGGCCATAATTCCGCTAGACGGCAACACTGTTTTATCAGTTCATATTTTTTTCTAATTTTAATGTTTTCTAAATATTCTTTTTAATTATTTATTTAACAGTATTGTTTACAATTTTAGATAGTGATATAAGTATCTCTGAGTTGATAGGAGGTAAATAAAAGTGTTTTGTAAAAGTTTTTTAATTTATTATTACTTTTTAACTCAGAAAAATAGCTTACACTACATGGCTGTGAATGATTTTTTTACCTTAGCGCCTTTTACTGACTCGCTTCGCTTGCTAGTAAATACAGTCACTTTGGTGAAAAAAGATTCATTTTACAGTCTATTAGTATAATTTTATGGCAACTTAACTTACTTAACTTCTGCTCGTCACTTTTCTACCAGTAGGTTAAAACTTGAAAGTATGTGCATCTTTTTTAGTAATTTTATTTTCCACAGTGGTAATAGGCAATTAGGACTTAATGACAGCTGTCCGACGCAACCCCAAGCGCCACTGGTAATCCATGTGGATCAAAAAGTTTTATTTATTAGGGTGATGATTTTCCGTTTTATCATATTAAAAATATTTCTAAATGAATTTCCATAAAAATTACTTTTTAAAGTTAGAAGTGATTTGGTTATGCGAATTCGTCATTTTTGAGGATACTTTGACATTTTAAAATCATGAACTAAAACTTCTACTAAAATTGATGAAAGTAGCAATAGTTTATTTCATTATCAACTGAGTAGCAAACTACTTTTGCTTAACAAAAGTAATTGGTATAACACACCCTAGTCTTATACGATATAAAATCTAAGACATACCATAATTAATGGAATCAATTACGAAGATACTTACGTAGGGAAAGGATATCAACACATAAGATGGAAAATTACCACAAAAGATGCACATACTTATAAGTTTTAATCTACTGGTAGAAAAGTGACGAGCAGAAGTTTAGTAAGTTAAGTTGCCATGGATTCTACCGCTGATTTAGTACTAAATGAATTAGAATGACTACATATTTTGAATCCTACTAAGTAAATTTTAAATTGTTCCCAATTCCATACTACTGGAACATTTTGGAAAACATTTGCAATTTAGTTGTTAAAGCTTTGTTGACTCTTTGAAACTATGAAACGAAACTTTTAGAACAATTGTTTAAAGTAGAAATAGTTGATAGATGAAATTAAATAATTGACATTATTGAAAACTGTAGACACAAGTATAACCGTTGAGTAAAACTTCTTTATAGAGTGACAAATTCTTAAATTACTAATTGTACTCTTATATAAGGGATTGTCGTAAGAATGGTTTAAAAGGTAAACTTTTCGGGAAAGTTATCTGAGAGAGGGTTTTATCTTTTTAATTATTAAAAATGTTTAAAAGGAAGCGGTCATCAAGTTAAAGGTTAAGAGCGAATTTAGTGTTTTATTGAATCTTTAGGGTAAAGATAATTGTTAGAAATGTCCGTTACTGTTCAACTCCTGACGTCTCTCTTACAAATCTTTTAGTAACTTTGATGAAAAAACATTTTAAACTATTTATGTTTGTGAAGGAGAGTAGTTTGGAAAGTTTATCTTAGGAAAAAACAAGGTGGGAAATTGTCTGAAGAGTTGGATAACAAGTCCATGTATTATTAAACATTGATTGAAATAAAGGAAAGCATGAAAACTCAACTACTGTAAACCTTTAGTTTTTTTCATTAATATTAAAATTGTATGGGAAGAAAACTTTTTTAACCTTTCTTGAGACATTGTACTTTAAAGCAATTATGACTCACGTGTGTGAAATGAATTGATAATTTTTGTTCATTGATAAAATAAATTAAAATTTTCGTTACAGATAGCTTTAAGAAGATTGTAATAACATAAACATCTTTGATACTCTTTTAAAATAGAGATATTTACGTGGGGTAAGATGATCTATGCGTAGGGTAAAAATATCCACTCGTAGTGTTAAAAAATAATCAACTAGGGTAACAATATCAATACCTAGTGTAAAAAGGTACTTACGTAGAGTAAGGCGATTAATACTTATAAAAGGAGATATTTACGAAGGGTAAGGATATCTATTCATAGTAGATACCGGGTTAAGGGTATCTATAAGTATCCGGGTTATAAGTATCCGAAGATACTTACGTAGGGCAAGAAGATTAATAGGTACTCGTATATAAGGAGATATTTACGAAGGGCAAGGATATCCATCCGTAGCAAATACCGAGTTAAAGGTATCTATAAGTATCCGAAGATACTTATGTAAAGTAAGGAGCTCAACACATATAGTGTACGGAGGTACTTACGTAGGGCAAGGAGATCCATAGGTATATGAGGAGATATTTACGAAAGGTAAGAGATCCATACGTAATACATGAAGATACTTACGTAGAGTAAGTATCTTTAAGTACGACTGGTATACACACACAATAAAAGTTATCCGTAATCGTTTTGCCCTCTACTATCTTATTATTCAAGTATGTTTCACAAGCTGTCGAAAACAGCCCGCGAATTCACCTTGATTAACAATCTTGTAAACGCGTTAATGTTTTGTTATTATATCTTGTCAGATATGCTCCTATTATAAGTAGTAAGTAGCTTAAGTCTGGTATAGGCGTTTCGGTTTTTTTCTCTTACCGTGAGGTATTTATCAGGTAGATGTAGAACAGGTCCTATTCAATATTATCAAGTTAGTACACAAAAAATACCTTGTCATTCAAGCTTGATTGCTCCGCGCTAGATGTGACATTGACGCAAAGCTTCTTCTGCTATCTTACTTGTTTTGATTTATTGTTATTAAACTAGAAAAACTCATTAATTCCTCCTACTCAGTCTGATCCTCCACAAGAGATACACTGTCTCAATGCTCTTTTAGAGATATATTAGCGTACATGCTCTTAAAAGCTCTCCTAACTTAAACATTTTAAGGTCTGCTTTAAAATAAAATCTTTGTTTGCTAACCACTATTATATAAATGATAAGCAAATGTCACTTCTATTTAGGGCTCTAAGAAGTTGAAACAAGGCTTAAATTTGGCAGAATTCAAATTAAAAATTAATATTGTCTTATAGTTTTGATATTCTGTTTAGAAACAGAGATATTTTCTTATTCTTAATTAAAATCCATTTTTGTAAAAAATAATGCCTTAAATCTAACAATGCATCACAGCGGGTTAGATAACTAACTATTTTGAGGAGGCAGAGCGATACTGAACAGACTCATTTGAGTTAGACGTACTTAACTCTGAATGCAATTATTGGACATTATTTAGAGCCTACATTTTCCCATAAGGCCGCCTGTTCCTTTTTTAAATAGCAACCTACTTATACATCATAGAGACTTATATGCTTATTAGAATATTCCACATCTCAATAATTTTCGGATAGAGACTTGAAATTTTATATAATTTGCTTAACAAAAAGTCTTAATGTGCTCTGAGTCTTAACTGTACCTCCATTATTATTGCGTGATTGGACTGTCTCTATTTGAGTAATACGGAATTCTAGAAATTTAAGTAATAAGTATTCGAATTTGGTGCTATCCTGATAAAATTAGACCTTAAATAGGGGAATTAAATCGAACCTTTTCACCAAAAGCTTACTAGATACACATTATGAATTAAATTAGCGTGATTTTATGATGAAAATACGTAAAAACAAGATAAGATAATGGTTATCAGGATAATAATTTAAAAATCTTTAGTTAATGCAAAAATAGTACTATTATGTGACAAGACTGTGAAAAAACTAAAAAAGGTCTTTTTTTACCGTGGTGGACTATATTTACTGTCGAGCGAAGCAAGGCAGTAAAAGAAGCCGAAGTAAAAAAGCCATTCCCAGTCGTGTAGCATATGCTATTTTTCGGGCGTTGTAATAGTAAACAACTATTTAGAAGAAAAGCTGTAGAATGTATAAAAATTTGCCGGTATACTTCTTTCGATCGCCTTGTTGGCCAAAAGTTTCAATTCTGGCAGCGTATTTTCAATGCCTTAATCACTATCCATAATTATGGATTGTGATTATTACTTTCTATGATTATAGAGTTAGACCTCATTATTAATAAATAATTAAAAACTCACTTTCCGAAAAGAACCAAACTTCGTTTACAAAAACGTTCGACTATTTATTTGATAAGCAAATAAGTGAAAAGAACAAGGCGAGTAATATTATAACCTTGTAGTAAACAACTAGCGCACTCCTAGTATAGTAGACAGTTGAGGAACTTTACCAGCGACAGTAAAAACATAAAAAACTCTTTTAATGTTGCCGACAATAATAAACTACGAAACTGATGCAGACGGTAAAAAACACGTTTCACGTACTTTTTTGGGGAATTAAAGTATCTACTTTACCGCCTCAAAAAAATTATATCAGGGTTATGAGTGGTCATTCCTATGATCCTAACTCCACTTTCTTTTATCTTGAATCGCGTTGTAGAGATTATTTTTTCTTCTTCTACTCCTTCTAGTAGTTCCATCCCAATCCATGATACTTCTTCTCCATGACTATAATTTCTTCACGTCATATTGTGTCCATATTTTCATCTGGCTTGTTCTGAGATTTACTAAAGCTACAGTATTAATTATTGCTTACAATTATTGTTGGGTCTGAATATAATATCTAAAGCTGAATTATTCAAAGACTCTTTTCCATTTATTTCTTCAACGGTTTGCACTGGTGATGGCCTCTAACAAAGTTGAAAGCGCTTTGAAAATAAAGTTTGTATTTTGTGGTAAGACTTTTATAATAATTACTTACAATAATGGTTTTAGTCCAACTATTTCTGTGATGTGTTCCACTACATCACTTATTCACTGAAGCAGCGCAGAACCCATCATAAAGGTTATTGAAAGAAAAACTTAATCACAAAGTAATCCTACACCTGTATGGATTACCACTAAAACTTATCATACTGCCATCTTGAAACAATGTCACCGTTTCTTACAACTATCCCTGAAACAGTGTCACCAAAAAAGTCTCATATTCCCGTCCTTTTGTTCAAAACTAATACCTTTTTATAAGTTATCTAAATCTTTATATAAAATAACATTAAAGCGGCCTTGTTTGAAGTACATTTTTATACCCCTAGTTTTTATAAGATTTACACCGAGATGCTCTCTAGCGGAAGATATAGTGTCATTTGATTCGGTTCAAAGATATAAATTTATTCATAGATAAGATTTTTATTAAGCTAGACAAACCACTTTAGATTTTCTAAGTTTTTGATCAGGTATCGAACTAAAATTGATTAAAATCTTTATGATTAATTAAAGTTTTATTTTGTGAAACTAACTGAATTTATAAAGTGTTTACTGTTAAATTTTGCAGACGCCTTTGTGTTTACTTTAATCATGACTCATTGAAATACTTAGTTGCATCCTGCTTGAGACATAAGTTACAATAATTATAAAAATTCTGGGACCGTGTTCCGTATGCCGGGCAAATTTCGTTTGGAATACGTGTTTCTGTGCATAACATCTATTTCTTGCTTGTACAAATGCAGTTTACTTTAAATAAAATATTGCACGTCTCAATGGATTCTAGCAATAATTCTCTATTTCCAAAATAGACAAAATGTTGGAAATATCATGTTTTTGAAAAAAAAGATTTGAAATGATTTTACTTTTCCTAGGAAGGGTATTATTTGATTTTGTCTGATGTAACAAACAATATTTGTACAGAACTCTATTAGTTAGAGTAGTGGCTAGGGTTTTGACTGACAAAGCTGACGGGGCATTGTGGCCTGAGCCTTGCAAGTGGACAGATGTCCTAAACCCTCATGTGGACCCTTACAGCATGCCTAGTTGAATCACAAGTAAACAACTTTGCAATATTGCATTGGTTTGTTCTGATCGGTTCAATGTATCTGTCATTGCTCTTTCTCCATATCTCATCTATGTATAATTGATTCTTAAATGGGTGTCTATTGGTCTGCTAAGTTCTAATAGTAAAATATCAATAGTAATATCTAAAAAACTAAAGTAGTATATTTAATACAAAATAATCAGAGTTGTGCCAGTTTTTAAATCGCGTATGTAACCCAGTTTCATTGCCTGTAAAAAACTCATTTAAAATACGTAACACTTTTTTTACGTGACGTTAAAAACTATTTGTAAAAACTAAATTTAAGAAATAATAAATGACGATGATAACACGCATGCGTATTATCAGTTTTTACAAAAAAAATGTGATTTTTACGAGTAAAAACTGTTTTTCCGCCATGTATGAAAAAAAAATTTACACGTAAAAAACGAACACTGAAAATAATTTTATTTTGTTAATACATGTATGTAAGAATAACGAACAAATATGTACAAATATTGTTACATCTGATAAAATTAAAAATGATACTTCCTCAGACCTTCCTCAGTTTCAAATCTAGTAACTGAAATAGATTCAGGTATTAGACAAAAAACAAGTGTGGATTTGAAGCTCTAAGTGTTGAAACGTTGCTGCTCTAATATTTTCTCGCACTTATTTCATTTATTTTTCATTTGTATTATTAGATAAAGATGTCAAGTAGTTAAGCTCTGCTAAGAAAATATTTTTTTTATATTTCACGAGAAGGAAAAAGTTAATATAAAGGTTAAAGGGATGATATTTAGTATAGAATTTTCTTTCACAAGTGTTATTTAGGATATAAGTGTATAATTTGTAAGTAAGAAGGTGTTTGAGTTAAGAAAGTAATAAGCGAGTTTTCGGTTGGACATGGGTAAAGGTAATAATCGTTTAACCATCTCACCTATCAAGAACTTCTAATGAAATATAGGACTGGAGGTTAAAAGAAAAAGACACAGGTTTTCCAATATCCCCTAAACCAGCTTTTACTAGCTGGGGGGTTTTAATTCCAAGCTTTTGTCTCCTTGAGAGCAATAAGGACTTGGTAAGTCCAGTCACGGAGGGCTTTGGCTAAGTCCAGTTACTTTACTGCTACCTGAAAACTCTCATCTTAGTTTTCTAGTACAACAAACCCTCTACCACAAAGCTTTATGTCCCTACGCCCTTGGAAAACCCAATTCTTTCTAGAAACCAGAGTTACTCCTCCAAAGGATCTCATCAAATTTAATTAATACAGGAGCTAACACGTTTCACTTCTGTCCTTTATTTCTATCGATCCCAGTCTTTCTTATATCTTTACTCTGTATTGGAGTCCTGTATCTTCTTTTATTAGAAAAATCTTTTAATATTAATAAATGCAACTGTTAGCCATAATCCTTAAATATATATAATTACAAATTTGCCAAAAATAAGAAATTTCATCTTATGTTTTTCACATATTTTTATCATGTATGTTTTTACATCTTATCTTCATTTGCTTATGTTTTTGCTCTGGGGCAAAGTAACAATGAAATCTGAGAGTATTCACGTTTAATATATTTTTACATTTTGAGTCAGTGTTTGTGAAACAGACAGTTTTTGTTGGTAAAATCTATACTAAAATATGATCCCAATATTTATAGCTAATTTTTTCTTTCAAAATTCGCTAATAAATGAAAGGCACTAAACTATTACTCTGTATACAAATTGAGATTTAGAATTTATACTTGAACTGTCAAAAAATAGCTGATAAGACAAAGCATTGTTCTTATTTGAATATTGCACGGTAACAAAAGTAAAATAAGCACCAGCTGATGCAGACAATTCTCACAAAAACTTGATAGTGAGTTTTCTTATATGTTTTTTCCAAGATGGGGTAGAAAAAAGTGTGTTTTCCTTGTATATACAGAACGAGTATATTGTCTTGGGGGTATAAAAAGCTTGTTTCGAATGAAATAGATATAGGAAAATGTAAGCATCGGAGGAGAAACGAGTATGTCCTATGCTGGTATAAAAGGATCCCGGGTAAAACACTGGTGTTACATCTTCTATATACGAAACAAGAGGGAGCGAGTAACAAGATATTGGAATACTTGTTTGTTTCCAATTCTTGTTTGAATAGAAACCGCTTTGCTTTCTAGCTAAAAGAGACATAGGAAACATCGGTTCTAAGAGGTGTCGGAAGGCAATCGATGCCTGTCGAAATCCTTTACCTTATTCACTCGACATGTGTTGTATGTATAAAGGCTTTTCTATTTCCAAAAACATTTCCAAGTCAAAGTTTTCCCCAACTAACACTTTTTCCTCATCCGTCAATGTTGCTTGACTTTACCAAGTTTCTCCTGACACCTCCATTAGCTTCTCAAAACACCTGAGACAAATTGATCCGAGACTATAGATGGCTGTGATAACACTTCAAGACGGAGATTTTTACATCGCCTTGGTTCTGATAAGATTCATTATCCACTGCAAATTTTTACATTTTTCTTCCTTTGTAGACCTCAGTATACTTTGTATTTCGTACTAAAATATCTTGAACAAACCTTGAAGAATCGCAACCTATAATAAAACTTAAAATGCATAATTGAGATTTATAGAAGTCTTGATAATTTAGTCAATAAATTTCTATAAAAGCTATACGAATTACGATAAATGTATCCGTCTCTTGTTTTATTCTTGAAGCAAATACAAAAACCGTCAAGATGAGCAAATATTAAATACCTAATAAATTACTTATCAATATTATTATATTACCATATCAAGTTGTGCGTAACTAAATAACGTTATGTTTAACAGGACTTTACAAGACACCTTAATATTATACCAAGAGTTTTAATAAAGATTAATAATCAGTAAATTTAAAATAAAACATTTTTTATTGAATCGAACCAGAACAAGGTCTATGCAGACTCCTTATCACAAATTTATCTACTGACCGTCACATAATCATTCATAATATCTTCTGTTTGCTCGAATTTAGATTTTTCAAGTTATTTATATGGTTTTTTTTATTTTTCTTATTTCAAAATAATAAATTAAGATGTATAGGTGCTTCAAAATACCTTTTAATCCAATTATGGACTGCGCAAGGAAAGGAGGGTTATAACTAAAAGTCACTTAGAGGAACGTCTGTTTCAAACAAGTAAACGACTTATATAAGATCTAGCAAGAGGATCCATTAGATAAGCACTGTTAGTATTGATTAAGCCTATAACGGCATAGACTTGGTGTAACGGCAATCCAATATTCTTGTTAAAAGGTATTAAACGAGAAAATAAAGGTTTTCCATCAGCTTTTGTAACTCTTGTAACAAACCGAGCTTTTGATTTTCCACACGCCTGGTTAACTTATCATTAACTATTCTGTTCCGACTTGTTCAACACACTATTTAATACCATTTTAAAATGGACGTTCTTAGTGATAAATTAATGGACTTTGGAAATCTGCCTTAGGTTGTATTAATGTTTGAGCTTGCTTTAATCCTGTTTTTGAACTTAACATCTCAGTGTTTTGTAATCTTATTAAGTTTTCATTTGGAGAAATCCTAGTTAATAGGATATTAGTATTGATAGAAACCTCGTCATTTTATACTTTATCTAAATAAGAGTTATTTAAAGAAGTACTTCATTATTTTAATTTAAATAAAGATTTCAATTTTTTTACATTTAAACTAATATTTTAGCAAAAAAAAGTAGCAAGCCAATTGGCAAGGTCAAAATTGGTTACAAAGGTAACCAATTTTATAAATATATCAATGTATCGTGGTATTTATTTAACTGACATAATTTCTAATAATAAACAAATAATCTTAGTTCAATCGAATTTTTTCTAATTATTTACAATGTAGTTAAGAAACAGTATAATCACAATAAAGTGATTACAGTAAATATATATTTATTTGTCTTAGAACAGATAAGTAAACAATTGATAGTATAAGAATTGCTAATAACAACAAAGAGAATTTAGTATTATAAATTTTTAGAATTAGATATAAATTATCAGTCTAGTAACAGAGCAATTATCAGTTGATTATTATTAATTATCAGATTTTATTGGCATTATGACTTTAATGTATAAAACATTACGACGTTTAAGACGTAATGTTGGCTTTGCGTGCTAACAAAACCTTTTCAGGGACAATATTACTCTTAAAACTTTACTGACAACTTATTTGAACAAAATAGTAATTTCAACCCAATAAAGGAGAAAAAAGCTTATAAGTAAGTTTCTTTCTTCAGAAACTATTTAAACAGGGCCAAGTTAAGTTTTTAATTTCCGCTAAGTCGTTTCAGATATACTTTTGATATTACAAATTTCCGCTTTGTCATTACAGTTTAAAATAAGTTTTATATGCTTGTGTTTGTAATTGTTCTACTTGATTAGATGATAACAAGGTTTCGAGAGACTCCAGATGTCAAATAGTGACATATCACGCAAGCTTTACCTGTCCCGCATATTTATAATTTCTATTTAACTTGTAATATACTTTAAGTATGCGTTTGAGTTGAGACATTTAAAGTACTGAAGAGGTAAAGCAATAATAGAGAAACAAGAGCAGAACTATACAAAACAGGCTAATACACGCTCACTAAAAGCTGAATGCCTGATGGATTATATTTGGATCGAAGAATGCAGATCTATTCTGATTTAAATCAATTTAAATTAGATTAGATCTTGATTTTTATTTACTCAATTTAAATCTTTATGCTATTAGATATTTAGTTCCTTTACTATTTACGCTTCAATTTTAGGGCTTCGAATAAGGTTGAGACGTTATAAAAATGTGATACTGGTGCTTGTGCAAAAGTAGAGTCAGATACATTTGAGTCAGGCCCACATATCTGTTGTCCCTATCATTGCTTTATGCAAGGAATTGGAATTCCCTGCCTGAAATCGAGTATGACTCAAAGTTGTCGAGTATGGGTAACTTTTAAGTGCTAAATTCTAATTAAACACTGAGCACAATTAAAAGTTGGCAACCTAACCTTTCAACATCACGTCCTAATTATAAAATCTCCGAATGTGTACAATACAGATAGTTTAAAGCCGAATTAAGGAACAATATTCCAATTATAGGAGAAAAGAAAGTAAGGTTTCATTCATTATTTTAACAAATATTATTAATTTTAATACATTTATTAATACATTAAACAGACGGCAGAGCAAACAGGCGGAGCCAGGCATTTTCAGTCTTATAATATCAATACATGTAAAAAAGAAACCAAATTTAAACAACTGTCACCAATTTTAAAATACATTTCCAGATAATAAGTAAAAATGATATGGCGTGATGCACATGCATATATATAATAAGTAAAAATAACATCTCTTCAATTTAAAAAATCGGGTTTCGGGTTCCTCGGAACTTTTGTCACCGTGATGCATTGTCACCGCTGGTATCATCCTCACTACATCAGACTCTTCCTCAGACAGTTAAAATATATATTTAGTTCCCAGCGGTCACCCATCTGAGCACTGACCTCGCTCGATGCTGCTTAACATATGTGATCCAACAAAAACCGTGGGTGTACCAGTCGTAATGAAATGAAGCTTTGTGTACTTACGTATTACATCAAGGGACACACGTGTAGCAAATTTCAGGTCAATCGGATAATTTTTTTATTTTAAAACATTTAAAAAAAATCGGATACGGGCTACTTCGGAACTTTTCCTTATTACATCGGATTCGCTACGCTCATCCTCCCAGCTTCAGACTCGCTTCGCTCGTCCTCAGAATATAAAAGTACTTTAATTTATACTGGACTCGTCTTCCGTCTCGCATTGCTCGTCCTCAGATATTAAATACATTCGATTCATTCCTAGCTTCCACTCATGTAGGCACTGACCACGCTCGATGCTACTAAACTTTTTTGATCCACAAAAAATTATAGATATACTTGTTGTATTGAAACGAAACTTTTTACGACGTAAAAGTAAATACTTAAACTAAATTTCAAATCAATTAGATTTTTTGCCGATTTTAAAATGTATACATGTCATTCAATAAATATTGAATAATGCTGATTATATGATGAAACTTGTCACATATGCTATTCTTAACATATGTGCCAAATCTTAATCCGATCGCATAATTTTTCCGCGTTTTATAATTTTTCTGAAATTTTCGCTGAGTCATTATTGCGATTTAATGACGTCATAAAAAAATACTTTATATAGAATAGAACAACTGCAGTGGTAAACTGATTTTTGTACAAAGTTTCAACTCTTTAGCATAAACACACTAGGAGCTTCGATGATAACAGACACACACACACATACACATACATACAGACATCTTTGCGGAAACCACGTAGGATGCCTTAAAACGTTTAAAACTGATAATTGCGGTGACATCCCGGTTTCGAATTTTTTTGCAAGCACAATAATTTTTTTATATAGCTACGGTATAAATGAAAAAAAGCAAAAACGAAGAAATGAGGAAAAGTAAAAATAGTTAAAAATCAAAAAATAATCCAATGGATGGAAAGTAAGTACTTGTGTATAAATATACGGCTAGTTTATTGAGCAATGTCAGCACCTGGATAAGGGGAGCACTGGGAATAAAAATATGTTTTAAATGTCTACGGACGAGCGCAGTGCATCCGATATGGCGAGAAAAAGATCCGATGTACTTCGTACTCGATTTTTTAATTTGCAGTGGTGTTATTTTTACTTAGTGTGTGTTTTTATTGGTGTTATTTTTTTTATATTTATTGTTATTACTTCCATAATTAATTTTTATATATTCCATTTGCGCGCGATGTGGGGATTAGTAAATACCAATTTCAGGACGCAACTGGTATGTACTTGATAGGACGTCAACGCTACAAAGCATTTTTATTTATGGAAAGGGCTCCCAACCGTGGGCATGTATTTAAGTAGAAAACCACTTATTAAATACCAATCCAATAAGTGAAAAGCTTTTAACTATTCTGGCTAAAAGGTAGTGACACTTAGGGTTACTAGGTGAGACAGTCAAAAATGTACAAGTTAATGACCTGTAATGACAAAAATGTATGGAAGAATTTTAGTGCACTTCTTTTACGATAGTTGACGTAATCCTGCGGGCTTACTAAGCTAATTATTGATTATTTTTCTCAGTTACTTATAACCTACTGTTTTATTACTTATTCTGTTTTATAATTCGTTCTTCACTTTGTAGACTTTCAGTCTAGAGTTAGCCGTCTCTCTTGTTATAATAAATAACAAGAGTGGGTTAATATTTTTTGTTACGTTTAAAGAAAGTATCTTTAAAAATAAGTGATTATTTGAAAAAATTATTAAACTATTTATTTCTTTTATTAATTAAAGAATCAATAATTAATGCAAATACAAAAAAACATTAAAACAATACATAATTATTTGTATTTTTTTCAGCACTATTTGTTTTTGTTTGAATAAGGCGTTATAAAACTAACATGTTCATTTTATATCAAAATAAAGTATAATTTTTTTATTGTGGAACAAAAAATGAATTCATCTCATTGGACAATCTTTAAGGTAAATATTTTTTTTATTTTATTTGATATAACCTTTATTATGTAAATTAACGTGGAATTATATAATAAATTGTAAAAAAGATAATAAACTGCTTTAATCATTTTCGGTTTTCTTAAACTATTTTTCCATAGGTTTTCAAACTATTTTTACTAAGTTAATTTTTGACATTAAGAATTATTTTACTGATATCTGTTTTGAATTTATAAAAAAAAATAATAATAATTTGAGGAAACAGAAAAATCACGTGATCTTTAATTTATATATTCAATTTATTAGAAATATATTTGAAAATAGTAAATTTATTCTTAGTCCGTTAATTAATAGAGTATTTTTTACTAAATTGTCTCCTGTCTAAATAACTCACATACTGTCTTTTAGTTTTCTCTCCTCTTCTCACTCTTCTGTCCTCTCAAGCTCCCATCACTCAATATACAATAAATTGAACTTTTTTTAATATATAAAGGATATATATTATTTATTCCTTTTTTATTTTTATTAATTGATTAAACCCAGGAATGGTAAAAAGGTTCAGAATGTAATTTATTAAAGGAAAACCGAGTTATTTTATTTTTTTACTTTTTTGGTAGGGGGGAGTCCATTTTTAAAAGGAAGAGCGAAAATTCGTGTGAGAAAGGTAATTCCTGTGGGTCAGGAAAAAAAATGTTTTAAAAGATTCATTTCAATTTAGATTTCCTTCTATATTAATGAAAAATATAAAAAAATACGTTTTGTATAAAAAAATCTTTTTGTGGCAGAGCAAAAATCACAAATTGACTGATTAGGGTGTTTTTTGTGGTTATTTATCTTTTTTGAAGCAATTTATTTTAAAATAAATGGAATGACTGTTCTCCTCCGCAAAAATCTTCAGTGTAGAGAAAAATGTTTAGAAAAAATCTCAGACGTATATATATCAAATATTCATTGGTATCTGAGTATGCCATACGAAATGCCATCATTTTTCAATTATATAACGTTAGCCATCAGGTTGAGATAAAAAAATCAACCCTTCTACAAAACCTAGCCCTTTTAGACCGTTTCCTCTAACCTAAAAAAATTAAAATAAAATAAAAATTCTATAACTTTTTAAATATGTAGCTCTTTTTTGCATTTGGTTATACAGGGAGATTCTCTTGAAATATCTTTGTTGATAAAAAATCAACATATAAACAGAAAAATCTACTTTGTTATAAAAAAGAATGACAGCTATGGAAAAGTCCACTTTAGAGAGGGGTTTTCATACGTAGAAACTCCGCTGGGGGCTTCAACATGCCGCCTACCAAAACCTCTTATTCTATTTTTTTAATATTTTAAAAAACCAATATCTAACCGGAGAGTTTTAATGTTTGTGCAAGATATACAATCTTTATGAGATTTCTCCCTTCCCATTGGTAAAAAATTACTTTTGAATTCTAGAAAAAGAGAATTCCCCTAAAAAGAAGGGTCAAAATATCTGTTTGACTTTTTAAACTTTTTTTCAAAATGGACTTCTATAAGGAGAAAAAGACAATATGGTTGATTTTTTAAGCTCTCACAAAACCTAAAAAATCTAGAGTTATACAAATACATGTATGAGTTTCATTATTTCTTTTAGGTTATATTGGTGTTTGTAATCTATTGATATTGGCATACAATTGAAAAAAAATATATAATCGATTTTTATTTTACTTTGTGTTTAGAAAAACGTTATAATAAATTCAAAAAGTAATTATATTTAATAAATAAATACATATTTATTGATATTTGTCTCTTCATTTTCTTTTAATTAAGCTAATTACCTGATGCATTATTTTTTTTAAATTATTTTTTGTGCGAATTCGGAAAATGCTTTCAATTTATTTAAGAAGAGTTAGGTTAATAGATATCATTTTTTTAAATCTACGTAAGTGTAAAATGTAATTTGAAACATTAAAGTGTTGGTTAAAAATATATCATTTTTGATTACTGGTGTAAAACGAGACAAAAATACATTTCTAATTAGTAAGGGCTGCGAGCCAAACAGTGTTGACATTAAACTAAAGGTGAAGCACAATTAGCAGGTCATTCAACATAACTAGATATTTTATCTCTTTCACAACTATATTATGCAGTGTTAGTTGAATTCACGTTGTAAACCACAAAGCAATGTTTTAGTGTGCGTGACATTTCTATGATATGACGTAACTGCATTGACTGAGTTTAAATTCTTGTGACCATGTCAGATGTTGTAAAGTGTTAGTCTGAATAATTACAATAGTAAGATAAGTTTAATTTTGGCATCTATAGATGATGTTTACAAATTAAGAATGTTAACATAGTTGTAACCGCGAGCTCATACTTGATCTTATTTCAATAATGAATTCGATCGATATTCCTAAAATAGATTGATTTGTAAGAGTAGACACATTCTATTTTTTTTAAAAGGTATTCTTGGCACGGTGTAATACTTATTGTAGAAGTTGTGATAAACTTGTAACTTTAAAAACGCTTTCAGCTAGATGGCCTCTAGGATTTAAGAGTTAAGTCATGAATTCTAACTCCTAAAACTCGAGCAAAACATGCAGCGAAATCGAAGATTTGGTCAATATGTTACCGCTGCATGCTTATCAAGTAACCTTTTGTGTATTCAAAGATTTTTATTATTAAAATAATACATTTTTACTTATAATATACATATGTATATATGTATTTCTAGACACTTTCTTGTAAACACGCTATCTTTCGAACGGATTAATATTTTTAATCAACCTTGGTACAAATACCATCCTTGGGGAGGACATAAACCTTATTGAAAACCAGATTTTGTCACGCCATTAACCCGGTTTGCTAAGTCAGAAATTTTTTTAAAAAATCGGCAAAATTCATGGTTAACATTTTTTGCCACAAAAAGGTTATTATTTATATTTTATTGGTCCAAAGTCGACACGACCACTCTAAGTGACCAGAATGTCGAAAAAACCATGGTAAATTACTGGAATCCAAAATTACGGGCGATGAAAATTAAATCGAGTAAGGTGTCGTTTTCTATGTATTTTTGGGTGCTGAATCGAATAAATCCGGTCCGAAGTAGATACGGCCACTTTAAGTAACCTAAAAGTCGAAAAAACTGTTGTCAATATTACACAACCTAAAATACGGCCACTAAACAACATATTTTCAGTGGGGAGTCGTTTTCGATATTTTTTGAGCCTTGGGAGATGAATGCGAGTGGTCCGAAGTCGATACGAGCACTCAAATTCATGGTACCTGGGTTCGAATCTGGTGGGGACGATACTTTTTTTATCGTTTTTTACATTATATAAGTTTATAACTACAAAATAATTCTGGCGCGGTGGTCTGCATGTCGGGCAAATTTCCTTTGGAATGCGTGCTTAACAATCTTTCTTGCAGAAGGATCCGGTTTATGTTTTATAACTTTAGCAGTTACTCAACTCATTTTTTCTGTATTTTTTAAGGACAAAAAACTTATTAATTAATAATAATAAATATTTTTATTTTATCCTTAGTTTTAAGGGTAAAGTCACCCGTAGAGTAGTCATGGGTTCAATCCCAGCACGGGCCTCTGGGATTCCGACGTATTCTCACGTCCTTCAGAAGGGACATAAAGCCGGTGGTCTCGAGCCTGTGCGTTGTCAGGTACTCGTTTAAGATCCCTTATCCAAAATTAAACAGGGTATCTACGGCTCTTCTGTCTAGATTAGATGAAATACACGTTGCCACGTTGTAACGGTGGTAGTAACTACCACCCCCCTGCCATGTTACTACTACTACTAGTTTCAAGGGTATGGTTGTGTAGACAGCAACTGTAAACATGTTTTTCTTGGTTATTACTGAACCATTGAATTAATAAGGTGTGAACCAGTATTCTTGCTTCAGTGAAGCATTGCAAGCCCTCATGCATAATCACGGCTCTCTAGCAACGGTTGTAATTATGAAAGGACTCAAACCGAAATACATGTATGGACTCCGTCTTATATGTAAACAGATCACTTTTTATACAGATTGAGGCCTGTTTACTTGATTTGATTACAAAAATTTTGTTGTGTAGAGAACCAATGTGTCCCAACAATTAATAAATAATAATAACTACATCGTTTATTTATATCTAAATACATTTTTTTACAATAATTAAATCACAAATTATAAATCACAAAGTATAATTAAAAAATCCGTCAAAGTGCTTGCTTTGCAAGCATTATAAGGGTTTCTCAGATATTTTCATAAATATCATGTATTAATTCTAAAGAATCATACTTTTACATAATATTCTACGGCTCGCTTCGATCGCTTATATGTTTTTGTTTGTTGATACCTAATTTAAGAGAAAAATTTAAAACAAAACATAAAATTCTAGGGCTCGCTTCGCTCGCCTTTATTTATTTGCTTATCAGTACCTAATTTTAAGCGTATATTAAAAAAAAAAAACTTAAAAAATTCGGGCTCGCTTCGTTCGCTATTATATATTTGTTTGTTGCTAGCCAAATTATTTGTTGCTAGCCTATATTCAAGGTCTCTACGCGTCTTAGGTTGTCGTACCTAATTAGTTAGGGGAGGGGGGAAAACCATTTTCTGGCGGGTGTAATAGTCGCCATTTTGAAAAAGTTGCATATTTATGTTCTACCTATATTTATAGGTAGAATCACCTACAATTTTATACCCCACATGATTTTTTCATATTTCCATATGTTTTTGATATTTTTGACGGGTGTGATGGTCGCCATTCTGAAAAAGCGATGCATATTTGCAAATGTGCGCATTCGCTCATAATTCGACAAATGCGCACGCCAGATAAATGGCTATATTTTTCCTGTTGTTGGATAAAATAGTTACACATGTGTACCAGCTTTCAACTTTTTAGCTATCGTAGTTCCGGAGATATGAAATCGGACAGACAGACACTCGACAGAAAGTATAAGGGTTTCGAAGATATCTTCGAAACCCTAATAATATTATGCGACCATTTGTGTTGCATAAGCTCATGGCTTGTGCGCGACACTGAGCCTATATATTTTTTATAATTATTTATAAAATAATTTATACAATAATGCAATTAAAATATTTTTTCTTAGTAAATATAAAACACCTATACAACTATTGAAAAAACGCTTACAATATATAACTGTCAGTATAGATATATGTTGACTCTAAATTTTTCCAGTTTTAGTAAAAGTAAGTTCTGGAATGTGTAGATTGATAAGCAGGTCTCACATTTTTTAATTTTCCTCATATCTATCATAGGTATACATTGAAACAAGAGGTTGTTTTCCCGTAGTAGTAATATTAATTGTTTTTATGTGACATACTGCCACGATATTAGCAACTTTTCAAATGTATTGACAAAAACGTGATTTTTTTACATGGTTTTATATTTTAAACGACAATGTTACGCAATTTGATAATTAATTAATAAGTTAGTTAATAATTAGTCAGTTAATGAGTTAACTTTGGTTGTATGCTTAACCTATGTATATGTGTATTAATTTCGATCCGATAACTTAAGTGAATGTTTTCAAATTCTTGCTTAGTACGCGTTTCGTAAAATATATGTTTTTGATGGTGTTTCTTCCCGAAAAGAAGAGTTCGAAAGTTATCGTGTTTCGTCAAAAGATTGACGAGCGAAGCGAATCCAAAATTGTAAGAATGAGCGTAACATATCCGATTTTTTCACTATCTTCTTCTCCTTGTTGTTAAGTATTTAGCATAGTTAGATTGTAAGAATATGTATCTTAATTTAAGGTATAGTCTGACAATCTGAGGTTAAATCAGTATGACTTAAATAGTCAGTTGCACCAACGGAACTTTATTTGCGATTTAAAAAAAAAAATATTGAATTCATAGAAACGTGATAATTTTTTACACTTGATTTCAACTAACCACACGTAACTTAACAAAATTATATAAATCCATTCGGTGAAAGATAAAAAGAAAACACTATCTAGGTGACATGTCAAAATTGTTAACATAGGTTTGACAGCTGTTAACCAAGAGTGTGATTTTTAGTAACATAAACGTTTACTTAACCATCACTTCCCTTCACACACTTACACACACACAGTTACACGCACACAGTTTATCGCTTAATTCTACTTATGTCAACCGATAAATTAGTAGCAAAATATAATTATAATATTATTTTAAGAATTCAACCTCTTAGTTTTACAAAAGTCTTGAATTTCATGGTTATTAAGAAAAAAATATCTTAATATAAAAATACAGATTTATTTATTAATTCGTACTTATATTTTTAAATTTTATTATACGATTACTTTTGCTCCTGCTTTAGAGTAAAAGATTTATAAAGGACAAACAAATAATTTTAAGGACCTCTTGTTACCTGAAGTAATGTAAACAATACCTAATACAAACAAATCATAAAGGAAAGCCGCTATAAGGATTTACCTTCCAAAACACTCCATTTACATTAGAAAATAACATCCTGCCAATTTTTTCGCATTTTGAACACGTTACTACTAAAATAACATGGAGTGGAACAGTTTTTCACGAATTTTCAGGCTGGGTATCTATTGACTGAAATACAATAGTTGAGATTTTAATAACAACATTTTTTAAATAGTATTCACTGACACGTTTTTGCATCCAAAACAAAAATATGAAAACCACGTACTACATAATGTAAGTAAGGCCTGGTAAAGTAATAACTACTATTTACTTTTCCTCATTTATTCCGAAGGTATTTAGGGAAAGTATTGTTTTCAGATCTTCATTCAATTTATCAATATATCATTCAATGACCATTACAAGGTCGATTTATGACTTCAATTCATGCTTGATGAAATATGTATGTATTAAAGGATGTGATTTTTTGCGCGTTACCTCTCTCTAAAAGATTTCATTCCAGCAAAGCTTAAAGACTTACAAAATTCTCTTAATCAAACCACTACCGCATTTAAATGCTATTCTATGTATTAAAATGTTACAATTTATGGATAATATATAATAAGGAAAATATGTTATTTAATATACATATATTATATTATATTGTAGACTATATATAATATTGTATATTATATTAGATCATATAAGGATGTAAATAAAGTCTATCCACAAATAAATTTCAACCAATGTAATGATGACAAAAACGCTTTCAACCTAATACAGGTCATCCTCAGTGCCGGTGAGAAGAAGCTACTTTTTCCTCTTGAGTCTTGTTACAAGATTTGAGACTGGATGCGGACTCAAATCCATTTGAGTCTGCATCCAGTCTCAAATCTTGTAACAAGACTCAAGAGGAAAATTAGCTTCTTCTCACCGGCACTGAGGATGACCTGTATTAGGTTGAAAGCCGGTTTTGTCATCATTACATTGGTTGAAATCTATTTGTGGATAGACTTTTATTTACATCCTTATGGTATAAAATCCACTGGCGCTTATAATTTGAATATTAGATCATATAATATACAATGGATAACATACAATTTGGAAAAAAATTATGTAGTAAACATATTATTATATTGCATATTATTATATATATATATATATATATATATATATATATATATATATATATATATATATATAATATTGTATATTATATTAGATCATATAATATACAATGGTTAATATGTAAGCTTTGTTTAAGTCAAATAAATGGTGATAAACTTAATAAATAATTGATCGCGTTGCTCATTACTTACTGGTAAGCAGTTATTTATTTTGAAAGTATTTTATATTTCAAGAGAGTATTTTATTCAATAAAAGAAAAGTTAGGAAAGATTTCGCTAAAAAGGTATTTTTTATTCCTAATATGTTTACAAAAGAGTAAAAGGATCAAACTATTTATAAGAAGAAAGTATAAAGTATAAGATGAATAAGTTTTGGTTTAAGTTTTAGATGTTTGAACAAGAAAAGACAAAATTTCCTTGCCAGCTTTTCTCACTTGTTTGAGGGATTTTTCTTTGGAGTTATACGTGTTGGTAACAATATTTTCTCGAGTACAATACTTTGTTTTGTCACTTGTGAACAAAAAAGTTGACGAAGAAGAAAAATAAAAAAGACAAAGAAAAATAAAAAAGTGTTATCTTAAGAAAAAAAATTATAGAAGGTGAGACGTGTAGCAAAGTTTTTGAAAAACTTCGGTTTCTGAAAATCTTTTAAAAGTTTTTATACTGAAACATTTCTTGTATTTAGGTCTTCCTATAGAACAAAATCAGAAGTTAAATTATCTTCTCGATCAAAATTATTTTTGTATAAAGATTGAAAATTTTAAACAAATCAGAACAATAATACCAACATATGGATGCACCAAATCTAAAAAGGAATGTATTATTAATAAAATATTATTATTAATATTCTTTTTCTGTCGTTTAAACCTTGAAAATTAATTTTCTTACTTCTTTGGCTATCCTAGGTATTATAAATATTGATCCTTTCAGTCTTTCAAACAGAACTTGATTTGTGTTCTGCTAAAACTATTTAATTTTAATCTAATATTTTAATAAAAATAATATTCTTTTTTTGCTTAAGATTAATTAATTGAATTTTAATTAAATTGGTTGGTCGTTAAATAAGGACCTACCTGATTTTACCCAAGCTTATACCCAATGTATCCAAGCTTGTAGTAGTAATAATAAATAATAGCAAAGAGCAGAGAAATAAAAACTACTAGTTCCACTATCTTGGGATTACTTCACCAAGATGATTTTTGCCAGACAGCAACTTTTTTCTGCGTCATCTATCGACTGATGATTTAATATCTAACAGATTCGTGGAACCTTATTGACCCTTATAAATTAATGCGTGTGTTAATAGTATCCATGCTAAAGAGGAAATCATTTACAAATTCAAAATCTGGATAAACCGAAATAACACCCCGCCCTTTTAATTTTGTTTCCAATCTTTAGTTTATCTCTTTTTTTGTTTTTTAGAGTGCTCGCATCGACTCCGGATAGATCGAGCATCCAAAATTATATAAACTATTTTCTCGTCAAAAAATGTGAACTCATAAAAGTACCGATTTATTTAAAATTTTGCCGACTCTATAAATTAGGTTTATGGGTTTCCAACTTTCTAATTTTTAATATTAAAAGTTAATCATATCATAAGCACGAAACCTAGGGAAGGGTTTATATTCGACGATTCTACTGCTAGGCTATTTTGTAATTGGTCCGTTTTAGGTCTATTGATTGATTTCTTCGTATTATATGAACAATAACAAAACTATTATTGTACAAAACTATATGTACTATTATTGAAATACAAACAATATTGTCTATATTATGCTTGCAACGGTGATCTAAAAGTCGACTTTTATGACACGTGTTTCGTATTACTGTAATATGTTTATAATATTTATATTTTTCCTTTCGCATTAGGTAGATAGTAGTTAAGTCATTTAAAATTGAGATAATAAATTGTTCATAACGTATTACATAAAGGAAGTCTACAGTCATTCCGACAGACACACAACCCTTTGCCAACATCAATTAAAAATTCATCTAATTTATTTGACACTTCGTTTATATACTGTTTCATATGTGAAAGAAAATTAATATTGATTATGTATACCAGATTGGATCTTTTCTTTGAACACTTCCTAGCTGCGCGATTTATTAGATGGGATGGTAAGAATTACGAAAATACGAATTCTCAAAATAGGATATAGTGTCTGAAGTTGTAAAACAAAATATTATTAATTCTGTTAAAGGTAAAAGTTGTTGAAATCAAATTACTTTCAAAATTTTCTGTTAATTTTTTTTCTATTTATAATCATTATTTTCGTTTCTTACAATCATTCTTAATTTGTTTGTTTGATTTATTTTCGTTACTATCATTTGTATGTATCTTAATTTGTTCGTTTTTATTATTATCATTAGGTTATGTCATGTATCATTATGTTGCATACGTAAATTAGATGTAAATATGGAAAAAAATGAAAATTATTTGCTTGTAGAGAATTTTTAGTTGTAAATGACGCTTTTCCACATGCATCATATGTATATAGGAAAAGTATTGTGTTTGCACTCAAACTTCGAAACGAAAATTTTACCTGAAGTCCCGCTTGCGAACCTTCACGGCGAAATTTAAAGCATTACACCTATTTTAAATGGGAAGAATTAATATAGTTTCACGATAAAAGCTGCCAAACCAAGCTGATCGAGTTTAAAAAGAGATTCAATTAGAGGGTTTTTATGAATGAAATAATTTTTTTTATTTGTTAGGTTAGAGACCGGAAGCGACATCATTGCAGGAATAAATAGTACATTTTCAATGTTAACTGCCTATACCGATTACTGCAATGACGTCACGCGATATTCATAAAAAAGGCAGGGTATAACCAAGCTGATAGAGTTTATAAGGTGATTCAATTGAAGGGTTTTTATGAATGAAAGCAATTTTTTAATTCTGTAGATAAAAATTTAATAGTATGCGCGGATGTCTCAATTTTTCTTACAACAATAATTCCCTCTCTTATAATAAAAAATGGGGAAAGCGAGTGATAGTTATTTAACTTAAAACACAATTATTTGTGTATTATTTATACTTTTTAATAAAACTGACATGGATGTCAGAGGGAAGACAAAACTAAATCGATAATAAGTTAAAATAAATAAGATGATTTACAATGCAAAATCAAATATTACTGATAATACAAGGTTGTAAGAGGGCTTCGTATGGTTTCACTCTGCTAAATCATAAGTCTATGTCTGCTAATCCGCTTAGCGGTCGCGTTAACCAATCCCAGCACACATATAGAAACCTGATAAATTCTTTACTCTTTTACATGTGCCATTATTCACAAGTATGTTATGTACTAAACTGTTATGTAAAAACGATAAGTTGATATTTAGTTTAAGTCATAGTATTAACTTCTGATAAAGTCTGACATATTTCTAATTAATAGTCTTCGCTAGTTGAGTTCGATGCTGACAATATGAAACATATTGTAGATAGATGCTGACGAACTCTCACATTGTACACTAATATATGAAAAATCTGGTACTGAAGATACCTTGGAACTTTTACTCATCACTTCGGAGTTGCTACGCTCATCCTCCTATGTTATATATAGCTACATACGTGCCAAATCTGATATTGATCGCGACATTTTTCCGCGTTTTATGATTTTTTGAAATTTATGCTCAGTCATGTTTGCGGGTTGATGACATTTTAAAAATATTATCTGGATAGCACAACTGCACATACAAACTTATTTTGTTATGAAGTTTCAACTCTCTAGCATGTAGTAGTAGTAATAGGGTGGGGAGGCAAAGCCAGGCAAATAGGCCACGTAACTCTCTAGCATAAATGCATTGGGAGCTACGACGATAACAGACACAGACTGACAGACAACTTCGTAAAAACCTCCTTAGGAGGCATAATTAGATAATTTCGTTGACATCCTGGTTTCAGATTTTTTATTGAAAAAACATTTTTTCCTACGGTATTAATGAGAAAAAGAAAAAAGTGAGATCATATTTCACACCAAGTCTTATGAGCCTCACATATAACTGTCAGCACACGCGAGGTGATGATTTCTTTTTGTAACTTGGCTATTCCGCAATGCACGCAAAAGTTAATAATTATTTAGTATATCTTATGTAATAGCACTACATCACTTGCAGTTATGTAGTTCTGCCCGATATTTAATTAGCTATGAATAATAACTCAGCAAGCAATGACCATATAATGCTTAAGATGATGCGTTGGCGTTTATGAAGATTGAGGTGTACATTTTCGTACATCACAAAACAAGCCTCAAAATCAACCAATTGTTTGCACAATGCCCATTCTCTATACCTCAAATGTTGTTTCTAGTCAAGCTGATAGAATTTATAAGGTGATTCAATTGGAGGGTTTTTATTAATGAAATCATTTTTTTTGACATGTTAGGTTATAGTCTAGAAATGACGTCATGGCAGGAATAAATATAGAAAATTTTCAATGTTAAACGTCTTTAATAATTCCTACAATGACGTCACAATTCATTAATAAAAAAAAGTCAGGTTATAACCTCCGAATACGTTTGGATTGTTTACATCGAATTGAATTACCTTATATAAATTTATAACATCTTCGTTTCATAGTAGTCAACAATTTCTTTACTTTTGACGTTATAATTAACTTTCATATGGCATATTTGATTATTAAATATTAATTATAAAAAGAACTTCTTTTAATTATTAAAAGAACTGAAAATGTTTTGTTTTTATAGATTTTTAGATGTAGTTTGTCTATACAGGTAAACTTCAAACCGAACTCTGTCGAACAAAATTGCGAGGATGTGCAAATGCTGGATGATACTTTTGAATTATAATGAGGGATTTAATATTTAGGCTTTTTATCTAATAAACTAAGAATAAACTAAGAATGGCAAATTAATGATATTTTGAGGGATGAGCTGACTAATCATAATCTTTCTGCTAAAATCGATTGTACAATATAATCTCAATTAGAATCTTAGAGAGGGTGAAAATGTCTACAATTCTGTTGCTAGACTTGGTAGATGGACTGCCGTGCCTCCAAATAAATTAATTTTAAAATTGCTTACAGATATTAATTATTCATTTAATTTCGTTTATCTAATGTCCAGGATGACCGCGCTCGGTACTATTATTTGAGTGACTGTATTTTAATACTTATAAGTATCAATATTAAAACAATAATGTTTTTTAATCATTAAGATAAATTTTCTTTCAGAATTTTTATTGATCATCTCTCTTATTTGTTAACTGAGTAATATAGTGCAATATATTTTATCATACACATAAATTTCAAGCAACACTTATAAATTTAGTATAAAATATTAAACAAATTGAATACACTGGTTTTGCTCTCCATTTTTCAGGGATGTTATAATAAAAAGAACTTACATTTTAATAATGAAGGTTGTATAAAGGCTTTTAAATACTTGGCTACTTAAGACTCGCTAGATATTATTATTTTGTTTTATAATAAGAAAGAAGAAAAAAGATTTTGCACCTTAATAATAATAAAAGGGTCAAATAAAGGTCTTTTAGTCCCTAGGAGGTAAAGTACTCGTGTCTAAGAGCATTTACATACAAACAAGGGAGTAAAAAACTTTAACATCTCCCCAGGCTGAGAAAAGTTGGAGTTTCATCTTTAGTAGAAAAAAAGCTCTATTTTTAATACTTTTTACACGTCGCCTCGTTATACTTTACAATAAGGGTCCTTGTAGGCATCCCTCCCTCCTTAGATATGCTTTTCCATTTTTCTTTCTTATTTTTCATTATTCCCCTGGTAGGAAATCTCCTCACTTCTCCCTTCGCCCGGCTAAACTCTTCCCAACGACCTGAGGTTAAATTTAAAATAATGCCGTAAAAATTAAGTGGGTCCCAGGTTTCATTACCCCAGCTTGCAATTTACATAAGCTCCCTTTTTTTTACCCTCTATTTTTAAGAGCCATTTTTTTCTATCTTACTCCCCCCGCGGGTGATTTTAAAACTCATACAGTGTTACCGCCCTAACACTTAAAATACACTGTTTTAAAAATCCTCTTCAAAAACTTTTATTTCTTACTTTTTAAAAAAATCCATGAACACAAAAGAAATAAAATTTATAACAATAACCGATTTAATTCTTTGTTACCATGTTACAATTTAAATGATATTTATTCGTTTGGTACCACTAAACTGAAAGGAGGTATGAAGTAATTTTAATACTCTCAGTATCCCCTTAAAATGTTTAGTGTCTTAGGATGTTATGGTTAATTTTAACATTTTTATTGAATATTATATTAAGACAGTCTTTTTCGGTACTAGTTTGCTTTTAAATGACACTTTCTTTAAATTAGATTGAAAAGAAATCAATATTTTATTGGCGCATAAATTTAAAAAACTAACATTTGATATTTAATTAATACCTTTCAGCTCTAAGTCTTAAAATTAGGTAAATAATTTACTATTTTTAACACGCTGTAACCTGCGAATGCGTCTTATGATAAACTTTAATAAAATCTAGTCTAAAGTTCGTTATTGTTAGAAGTTGCGAGGAATTATTAGTATGACGATTTACCATTGTACTTGACATGAACTTATGGTGAATAAATATTTTTATTCTTATTCCATGAGACCCATATACTTACATGAAAATTGCTATTTCTTCATTGGTTGATAAATAGACAAGTTTTACTTCCAAAATTTCATAATAATTATTATTTTGTTTTAATTGTTTTCAATAATTGGCGGTGATGGATTTTCTTTTTATGAAGATGTATTATAAAAAGTTAACAAGGATTTTTACTTTTTCTCATTTACACCGTAGCTATAATGATGATGAATGCCGTATTTAAAGTGAGGTGATTGGATAATCACCTCACCTATGAGGATAGGTGATGCGGGTCCGAAGTAGGGAGGATGAGGATAGCGAATCTGATGTAGCGAGGAAAGTTCCGAGGTTCCCCGAACCTGATTTTTATAAAAAGTGTGAAGCTAATTTTAAGCATGTTTCTTTTTTCAGATGGCATTCAAACAACTGGTTCACATTTATCAGGTACTACTTTATGAAATATTATTACTTAGATTACTCATATTATCAAATTACGGATAATAATTATTTTTATTTGTTTTTACTGCCTGCCATTTTGTCGATCAAAGTACTGACCGGGTTAGGTTGACGTTAAACAGAGGTTACTTTCAAAAACATGTTTTTGAAGTTAATAATTTTAAAATACGGGCCTTTGGCCCGGGGGCCTCCCTGTGGTAATTTATAAAACATCAACACAGATGTTGTTTTGTGTTATTTCTGCTTTTATTATTATTTCTTGATACATGGCACTTTTCTTGCAAATGTAGTTAACGAATTTTCATCGCCTCGCTATTTTTGTTTTAATATTTATATTGTTACACGACATTTTGCCATGTATTTAGCGAATTTTTATCGCCTCGCTATTTTTGTTTTAATATTTATTGTTACGCGGCATTTTGCCATGTATTTAGCGAATTTTTATCGCCTCTCTATTTTTGTTTTAATATTTATTGTTACACGGCATTTTGCCATGTATTTAGCGAATTTTTATCGCCTCTCTATTTTTGTTTTAATATTTATTGTTACACGGCATTTTGCCATGTATCTAGCGAATTTCAATCACCTTGCCTCACAGACCCGCTCCTGTGACAGGCCTGTGAAGCTCGCTACGGGCCATGTGAAGTTCTTTAAGTAGCATTTAGTAATACATTTAGATAACTAATTGGTTAACCTGAATATTGCATACTCCATCTATACTTTATCTAGAGCAGAGTATCACTATAGACTTAAGTTACAACAAATGAAAAGGGTCTTCAATGTGTTAGGATTAGGGCAGGTAAAAAGGTCATCAAGTATTCTGCATTTTTTTTTTTTTTAACTAAATCTAATTTCTATTTCATTAAAATATTTTATCTACTCACGGCAGCAAATTAGCCATTACTGGACTGTTTTTAAGCTGCAAAATGTCATTTTACCTACACTGTCAAACAATACGGGAAATATTTTAAAACAGTACGCAAAATGTTTCAAACAGTACGCAAATGTTTGGTAAAAATGTACTAGGGAGTTATGGCTCATTTAAATAACATGGGAAACAAGTCAAAACTCCTAGGCGGGAAAATGAATGAGCGGAGGTTATTATTTTACAAATTATTGCGTGAATTTCGGTATTGTTTTATTTTGTAAACTATGATTTTTCTAGCTTGTTTCTAGTATGTAACTTTCTTTATTGTTACTTAATTACGATATTATTAAATGTTTAACATTTAATATTTGTTTATCTAATAATATATAATGTTTTGGAAACAAATTGGCAACACTGATAATTTTGGCATTAAATTAAATTATTTACCAGCTGTTTATGAATCGACAGATTTTTAATGTTTAAGTCGTCAGATTTTGTATTTCATGTTGTTTATATTTAGTTTAAGTTATAAAGTTACAAAAATAGAACGTTATCAAAAACTAAAGTTAAGTTACTAAAACATAATGAGTGAGAACAACAGTGAAGTGAATAAGATACAAACATTGTTGACATTGACGAGTTATTGACCACCCTCCACCTGATATTGTCAGCGTTGCATCTACTTCAAAGCAGTCTTTACTGCCTGTAAAATCTCGCAGCAAGTATTTAAAATAATCTCTTGTGTATTTTTTCTGCCGTTAGTAGATAAAATAGTATATGCTACTATGCAGCAAAGGAAACATTGCAGACTCGTGCAATTAATTACCTGCCTCGACTTACGCCTCTGCAGGTAATTTCCATAGCCCGCCCTCGCCTTCGGCTCGGGGGCAAATTTATAAAACTCGTCTGCAAAATTCCATTTTGCTGCCTAGTAGCATAATATACTATTTTTTTCTTACTCAGATTCGGTTTCAGCACTATCGAAGACATAAAAATCAGCTATAAAATCCCAGGTGCCTGTATTCATGTCAAAATAATGTATAATAAAAAAAACCTTTTTACTCAAAGGTGATAACGTCATGATTAAGTTATTTGCCAATTGCGCCACTTAAAATAATTTAATTTAGCTGAAACTAGTCCCAATCATTTTAGAATGCCGACGACCATTAGAAGTCACTTATAGGTCCGTTCGCTTTGCGGACCTGCTGAGCTCGCCGTGGTTCCATAGGAGCAATTTTTGACTTGTTTGTCAGAGACAGAAGGCTAGTGTCAGCCCCACACTTAAACACTACCAAACCTAACATATATCGTTGAGGTCATTGAACTAGACGTATACATATGTACAGCATTCTATATATATGTATATCGTGTGCGCCACTTGGAATGGTCCAAATTAGCTGAAGCGGTCTTAATCGATTTAGCTTGCCATAACACATGGTTTTACCGTTTTTTTTAGATAGTAGACGGACCCAGCGGAATTGTGGCAAAAATTTGTTTCAAAGGTCCCTATAACCAAGAAAAATAAGTTTCGCAAAACACTGTCATTAAAAACAGTTATAATAGTTCGATTGCTATCGAGTTGATAAGTATTGATAAAATCAAATTGAGTTGAAATTTGTTCTAAGTGCGTATCCCTTTACGTAAATAAATAAATTTACTTCGTTTTCATTCTATTTGGCATCAAGTATTTGAACTTTTGTCTGTACTTAATGTATGAATAGAATAATATCCCTAGGATGTGCTTAACGATACTTTTAATGACGATACTTATAATAACGAAAATTTTAATAAGGATACTATTAATTCGGTGCCCATTGACACTCCCCCAAGGGGCATTATTGTTTAATATTTGTTATGCATTTGTACACCTAGGATGTTTCAAATACCTCTAAGTGCTTATAATAAGTGTGACTATGAATATTACTAGCTAACTGATAAGTGAGTGAACTAATTAAGGTCGTATGGACTCAGTTTAATGTTTGAACCATTTTGTTGCAATTATTTAGACCATGTGTTTAGGTATTTTTTTTTATTGAGGAATAAATATAGTAATAATTAACTAATGAAATAATAAAACCCTTGACCGAGCATCAAAGGGAAGACTTGGAATCGAATTAAATGTACTGTAAAACTAATCTTTTTAAAGAATTATCCCTGTACACACGCGCCAGGTACATTAATACAATGTCACAATTATATACAAAAGTCCACTATTTAATGCTAAAAAATTCCCATCTTCTACCATGTTTGTTTACAAACCGGAATTTCAAAGTCTTTCATTTTATCGTTTTAGCATACAAATATCCCAATCAGCTCATTTATTTTGACTCATTTTCATAAAATTCATTTAAATTTAATTTCATTTTTTAATTTATTTTTTATATAATTAAAATATTATTTTAATATATAATATAATAGATTGTTTATAATAATTTTATTATTATCAAATAAAAAAATTATAAAGCCAATTAGACTCCTCTGCAGCACAGATCTCCTGATCTAAGCAGAGGTATCTTTTGTATATTTGTAATGAGATTATACTTATTTATGTATAATAAAGAATTGTTGTATAGAAAAAAAAAAAAAATCTTTTGATTAAAGAAATTGTTAGACTCTTTAATCGAAGTAACTCGCTAAATGACTTTATTTTGAAGTAAAATTAGGTTTTACCGTTTTGAAAGCATAACCTTGAGACAAGGGTTATTCAAAGTGATTTTCCTGTGACGTCGGACTTCACCTGTTCAAATTGACTGAAAATGAAAATAGAAAAAAATAGAATAAAAAATAAGGATTTTTATTAAAAAAAATATGAAGCATTCAAATTTTGTTTTACTTATTAATTTTTTACTTAAATCATTTCAAACTAAATCTTCTTGGTTAACAAATTATTATACTGTAAACTTAATAAAATAAACCAAAAGCTTTATCACTGTCAGATTAGTAAAAATCACAAGAGAGAAAAACCTACTTGTGGGTACTGTCTCAGAGTTTTTCTCGGCTCCCCCGAGACGGACTTTAGACACCCCATGTGTGAAAAAAAGCTTAATTTTTCCTTGTGTGTCCAGTTGTGAGGTAAATTCATCTTAATTAGGGTAGTTGTGTGGTTAGGGTGTCTGAGCTCTCTGGTTAGGGTGTTGGAGGTCAGAACGTTTTATCTTGGTCAAGACATTAAGACAAGCCTAAGGGATACCTAACACATTCATCACTTTATTCTTTCTTTTTTTTCTCATTCTTTATCACATTATATTTTTTGTTTTCTTGTATCAATGTGTTAATATTACAACTTAATGTTAAAAAAGGAATAGTATTTTTTAAAACTCCAAAAGTTCCGCGGACTTATTTTTGCTTTATTGATCATAAATTGATTTTGAAATTCAATGCATCTACTGACTACTATACAAAAAAATATATAATTTAACAATTCTTAATCAGAAACAATATAATATCAAATTATATAAAATCGTATTTATATACACGAAAAACAACGTACGGGAAATAATATACGTCGCACCCCAAATGAAGTTGAAGTTGTTATAGAATCATGGCCACTTTACTCATGGTAACGTGACTCACCGATTCAGCGCCACTCACAAGCTATTACACAACACCATAAACCACATAGCTTATAGTCAGCCATCATCGTATATATCGGTACTCGTCACGATCCAGATCACCTTTTCGGCCTGAGATTGTTAGACGATAGCTTTTATATATAGTACTCTATTTATATTAGTAACCATACTTATTAGCGCTCGTTATAGGAGTAAATATCGATATATTAAGATGATATAATTAAACCCTGGATAAAGTTAATTAACCATATCTACGAACCAGCAACCTAAACCAGGGAGCGTTATATTAACTTACTTTACATAATAGTGTTTGCTCAAATTACGTGATCATAGCCACTGATAAAGTCATATCCACTGTTCGCATACAGATAGGAATCGCTTTCTGCTGACAGATGAGAGGATAGTAACAATACACACTTTAAATCTATCAGAGTATAAATTTGGTTGAACAGTCAAGCACTGCACACCGCAAACAAAGATCAAAAACTATAACACTATTTTTTTTATTATTTTTTTATTTTTTTTTTTTATTTTTTTTATTCATTTTTTTTTTCTATTATTTTTTTTTTTATTTTTATTATTATTATTTTTTTTTATTTTTATTTTATTTTATTTATTTTATTATTTTTTTTTTTTTTTTTTATTTTTTTTTTATGGTTTTTTTTTTTTTATTTGTCTTTTATTTTATTTCTTATATTTTCGTAATATAATTGTGTCAACAAGCTGTAATTTAGTGACGTGAATGAAACTCGTGGATCGTTATGGGTAACTAACACTTCTGATTCATACGTTAGCCATACAACATCGTCAATGATGGATACTGTCCTCTTATCTGTCTATCAAGATTCAACCTATCAATTAATGCTTTAATTCTCGTCCACACCTAGTCACCTCCAGGAAAGGTTTATAATATTACAAACTTTCTTGTTAAAAATTTGCCAAAATAATTATTATTGGGGGATTTGATTTTTAATTTATTTAGTATCAAGCCGAATCAAAGTTTTCTTTTCATTTAGAGGTGACGAAAATCTCTATTTATTTTATCATTTATAAAATAATTTATACAATGATAAATTATCATTGTAATCTGTGTCTCACTAGAACTCATGAAAAATCATTTAGTCATTTTATAATAATTAAATTTTGTAACTCTATTTTAAAAAATAGCGCATTAATTTAAAAGCATATTTTGCTATGGAATTTTAAGATTAGATACATACGACATGGATAAACTTGAAAAAGATTTATTGATCAATTATTAAATGTCTCCCTTGTTTATATAAACTGAGGAAAATGACTCTCCGAGTACAAACTTATATTGTTAAAGGTATAATCCAAGTGTGTACTCAGGGCATCAGTTTTCCAAAATTCAATTAAGCCATCTTGTAAAGGAACAAGTTGTTAAATTTACTTTATTCATTACTATAGACTTTAGGAAAACCACTCTATTGACACCTGTTGTACATTCTCATGGTCTCCATGTTTTTTTGTCTTCCATTTAAAAAAAACAACCCATATACTTCATTTTTGAAAGTAATATTTTGACACATTAGTAGAGTTTGGAGTAAATTAACGGATGTTTACATTAAAAACTTTAATGGAGGTACAAGACCCCCACTAAAATACTTTCAGTATGAGAATTTCAGTGACAAACAGTTCTGTAGACACATGTACACTAGCGGTCCCATTACATCTCCTTGGTGTCACCTGCTTGCATTTAATCATAATTTTCAACTCTTAAAGTGTTAAAAGATTTTGTTTAATGTGTTTAACTCAACACACATTTGTCATATAACACTTTTTGAAAAGATTTTTATTAGAAGTTTGTTTTTACAGCTAATTTTATTAGTATTTTAGATGAAAAAGTGTTTATAGTTTATAATTTTGTCGTTATTAGTTATGGTTCATTTGTCCGACATTTATTTACCTGACTTTTATTTCTATTCTTGGGTCTATTCCAATTTTATAGATATTTGTTCTTTGAACAAAAAAATCTTACAACCTAAAAAATAATGCCAGAGTATAAAATAATAAATAAATAAATAATCTAAAACTTTTATAATGCAAAAAACATAAGAATATTGTTTCTCAAAATTAGGTATTTTACAGACCAAACTCTGTACTTTAACCTTATATACTGCCAGAACTGTGTTAGTCGTAGTTGCAGTCGACTAAAATTAGTTTAGAATCTTCTTAAAAATAACATTTAGTAAATAATGTTTTGTGTTTTTCGAAAATTCAGCATTAATATTCCTATTTGCTCAAAGTATAATCAATTAATCCTTTGATAGAAAGTAATTTTTGAGCCAAGTGTTGTCGGAATCACTTAAAACGTTTTATCTTAAGATATATTGTATGTTATTCTAAGATATTTAATGACAATTTTGTTGTTCTATTTTTTGTTAATGCCACTCCTGTATATTCTAACATTAATTAGGCTGCAAAGTCGAAAAAATACTTTCAACTATAAATAAATGAATATTTTGATAATATATTTAATTTAATTTAGTTAAATTAAATATACTTTAATTTAATAAACATTACATCAGTGGAGAGACTTATTTTTTATTAGTCTAATCAGGATGAACTCCTCCAGCGCTCATAGTTTGAATCCTCCAATTTATATCTATTTTGAATACCATATTCATTTTTATTAAATCACAATTCACTCATTATTTCCAATGTTAATACTTCTTACAGTATTTTAATAAATAAAATTGCTTCGATTATTACTTTCTCAAATGGATATTTCAAGAAAGCACTCTAATATTTTGAATTTAATCCGTATTAAAATGTATTTAAGTCGAAGGTCATAAGACTCCCTCCTTTCAATTCTTTAAAAAAGTATTATTAGACATTTAAGGAAAAAAGTAGAAGGACTTAGATAAGAGTTTAATACCTTTAGGAATAAAATTAAATCGAATCGAAAATTAGGGTGAGGGATAAAACCATCCCCCCTGTAAGTGGGAAGGGATAATAGGAAATGAAGGAGTTAATAAGAACCCTCTCTGTATTTTGAGAGGGTGATTCTAATAGCACTCTCAAGCACGCTTCTCTTTAAAGCCAATTTTCTATTTTGGACCCTTGTTAGCAGTGTTTTCTTAGTGACTTCTTCTAATACGTTTGTTTAGCTTACTTTCTTACTTCAAGCTCAATTCCAGGTTTATCCTCTGCCCTAAAATGCCGTGTCAAAGAAAAAATTGATTTCTTAATGTTTTACAGTGTTAACCTTTAATCCTATATATCATTTCAATTTACATAAAAATATTTACAAATCATACCTAAAACGCTGGGGCGTATTTATGGTTTTTTTTAATATTATCAAGTCGCGAGGCCCCAATCAATAGTGTTTTGTATCTTTTACTTACAAAAGGGACCCCATTGGAGATTAGTATGGTCTTTCTTAACATCATTTCTTTATCATACAAATGTTGTGGATCTATAAAATTGTTTATACTCTAAGCTGTATTCAGGAAAAAGGCACATTACAGATCATTGTTTGTTGTAATATTTTTTGCCTGCCTTAAAAATAAAATTAGAATAAAGGTAAAACCATAATTCTTGTCTGGAATCTGGCTGTCCAGGAGAAGGATGACGAAGCTCAAGAGAATGAAAAGTCCAAGAGCACCCAAAATAGGAAAAAATTCAAAATACTGCAAATATTTTACAACTATAATTGTAACATTAATTTTACAATTATTAAAAATTAATTTTGCTAATCTAGTTTAATAGCTTAGTATGTACCTAATTTTTTAATCAATTTGACCATTATTTAAAATATAACAAAATACTAAGCCCGCAAAGTATAAAGTATAAGAATTTGGTCGATGGAAGTTACCATCAAGTTTGGTTATGGATCAAAAAGGTCGAGACGCTGCTCTAAGATACTTTGCTTTATGTCTAGTAGTTAAACAGTAAGGCCTTATCGGTTCAAATCATGATAAGGACAATATCTGATTGACTTACTGTTACATATACATACTTTATTTATATCTCCATAGCAACGATCTGTCACTACATCTAAATACTGAATGGCGACGAAGATAAAAGCAAATAAGCACTGCACACTTTGAACCAGAGACTATAGATACTAAACATTCTCTCTCTTATCTATGATACTAAAACAGTAAGACTGTCGACTCAATGGTGGGAAAATTTGGATTCCTATCGACGCTAGCGCCGCGGCAGATCTACTTTTCAACTGAGTAGACGTGGCTTAATTTCCCGCTTTTTGCGTACATTCCATTTGAAATAACTTTTATATACTTTCTAGTTATACTTCTAACTAGCCAATGCGCTTTGCGCGGTCTTCTTCAATTGATTTTAGCCGTGTTTCGTACTTTGTTAGATATAACTTGTCCTAGACTTAATGTTATACACACGGCTAAAATCAATTGACAGCGTGGGAAAATAGTTATAAGGAACCAATCAGGTTGGCCTGATTTTAAATTGAGGGCGTGGTTTAATATTCAGGACTAACCTTATTTTCTTGCTCTGTCAACTGATTTTAGCCATATGTCGTATTTTAAGTATACTTATATGTTGTAATTAAAATAAGTATAACATCGGGTCATTATTATAGAAAATATTTATTTTGAATTAACGTTGTTATTTAAAAAAGTATGTTTAGACATTTGTTTATAAAGACAAAGGGTTGATACATAAATTCGTATTTAGGTCAAAAGTATTATGAGAGTTTTATTAAAAATTGCTATAAATTAAAAATGATATTTTTATAACTCTGAAATGTATACATTATTGCAAACTACGAAAAAATTTGTATGATAACAGTCACAGAACAAAAATATATTCTTTTTTTATTATTTTATGTCATAAAAACGAGAACAGTGTAAATATTATGATACAATGAAAAATTTTGTAGCACAAGGAAAGACACGACAGATTTATGTACTGCAGAAAAGGGAGCTTTATTGTCTTCAATATTTTCTACTTTTTATGAGTTTTAAGGGAAGCGGAATGTTTAGTATTGTTCTTTCATTTTAATAGTTTCAGTTTATTTTATATTATGGATATAGAGTGCTTAAAAACATTGTGTGTATGTGTGTGTTTTTTCTCTTCAAATAAAAAGCAGGGTGACTATATTTTTATTTAGAATTGTTTCAGTGTATTTTAATTTGGAATGAAAAGAGTTGAGCATTGCTCGGTTGTAAAAAAAGAGGGTGAGTATTACCTTTTATAGCTTTTTTAGGAGCAGGGTAATGGAAAATGTAAGGGAGGAAAAGGTTTTTAGGATGTAGTTAAATAAGAGAAATTTAGTATCGAGGTTGAGATTTTTGGTCCTTCGAGCCGGATATCAAGTCCTAGCGACATCTGTCGGACAACGTTAAAAATAAACTCGCAAATGATGTAGTGATTTTTCATTCTACACGTTTATGGGTTTTATATTAGCTCAGTTATGAATAATAATAATTTTTATTCACTTTTTAATACGTTTCAAAAACACAGATGTTAGTAAAATTATTTTAAACACACGGTTTTATAAAAAGTAACACTGTTTTTTGTATTAGCTTGATTTTACTTCTCTGGCTTTAACTTTAACGTAGGGGAAAAAACTGTTGAAACTTAATATACATTTTCTCAGTTTTACTGCTTTCCAACAAGTTCTGTAAAGGGTTTTCTCCCTTTTCATATTCAAAGATATAAATTGAAATCACACCAGAGCTAAAAGGATAGTAAAAACTATAGTTTGATTAGAGTTAACACCTGAGTATAACTTGTACAACACCTGTGCCGTTTTATTATAAAAGCTAAATAGAAAAACCGCATCAATGTTTCGACACTTAAAAGAAAAACTTTTCTACCCTCTTAAAACACATACTACACAGATTTCCTCAACCCAAAGATATTACAGAGACATTAACTAGTTCTTAGTACGTCCACCAGGTGCCGTTAGTAAAACAATCCTAAACACTATATCATAAACAAAACTGACTAAACTACAATTAAGGTAAACATAAATTTGACAAAGTTTTGTTGATGGTAAGTAAAATGTGTAGCGATATAAGTTTAATTGCTTCAACCGGCCGTTAATGCAAGAAACATTACAATTTATGTGTTTTTATGTTTTTAGTTATAAGGGGGATCATTTATAGCGGATTTGTTGAATTATTTAATGTTTTACAGTTTGCTGTAATGTTTCATTTAGTCCCGTAATATTTTATAGTGATTAGTAGATATATATACTACATATTTTTCAACTATTCATGGCCTCCGGTGGACCATAAAATAATTGTTCTAATATTTTGTCTCTCCGACAAATGTTTTGAAAGTTTATACGTGTATGCAATTTTAATAGAATCGAAAGAAATTTTACAAATTTTAATAATAAACATGCCCGTCGACGTTAAACGTCCAGATAGTCTGTCACTGCAAAATCCATGATTGCTTTTAAAATTTCTTTAGGTGTCTTTTGGAAATATGGATGAAAATTCGAGAATTGGGAAATCCAACGCATGACTAGTCTAATTTTAAGAGATGTTTAATATTGTAAGAAATTTGAGAGACTAAGAAAATCAATAATGTTAAGAAACTCAAGAAACTCTTAGGGTTTGAAGACGAAACATTTGTTTAACTCAAGAAAGATGAGTCAAGTTTATTGTTAACTCTTGACGTTGACTTTAAATCCTTTAGAAATTCAGGAAAACTCTCTGGAATAGAGAAGCAAGGATAGGGAAGCTAATTAATGTAGAAATGTTATTAAAGACAATCTGAAAGGTGTTATAAGAGCAAAACTCCGACACGTTGTTAACTCTAAGAAAAGACAAGGCAGAAAGCAACTCTTAAGACAACTTCATATTGATAGCTTCTTATTCTTCCTGGATTAATGATTCTTCTTAGTTTAACAATGCTAAACTTGGTTCTTATCTGAGACATTTTCCTTTAAGCAGGCTCAAAGCTAAGTTGGAAATACAAATCTTATTTAAGCAGCTATTTGAGAGGAAAATTAGAAAATAATATTGACTGAACATCATGATACAATGTTTTGCTAAATATTAAAGCTTTGATTTATATACATCTTAATTCATAGAGCTGTCAAATGGGCTAACGTTTAGCATTGAAAGCAAAATATTGTTTATCTTTAAATTTTCGGCCAAACAAGTTGCATAAGTATATTTTGGATCCTTGAATGGGCCTTCGCAATATCAAAATATCTTTCGACTCGGTATAATTTATATTTTTGGTAAAAAAAATTATTTTCATCCTTCTATGAATTTTTTTGAACTCATTTAAACATAGCCCATCCTACGCGTTAACACGTTTTTATTTATGTTTTTAAGGCGCTAAATCAAATAAAACCGGTCCGGAGTCAATATAATCACTCATAGACCGTGGTAAATAACTAAAATCCATAAATTTCGCTTAGCAAACTAAAAAATCGAGTAGGAATCCTGTTACGATATTTTTTGGTATTCTAAGTAAAATAAAATAAATCTTAAGTCAACATAAGGACTCAAGACATAGCTCTAGGTTTAAATTTTGGTACAACCGATAATTTTTTATAGTTTTATATTTATCATATAAGATTATAAATATAAAATAATTTATTATTTTATATAATGAGTAATTGAACGAACGTAAGTGAGTTCTTACATTTCAGAAGATTGGGACGGCGCGTATGTTTGTTTGTATTTTTGTATGTTTGTGTGTTTGTTTGTACGTGTCGCGATAACTGCCGTAAAAATTGACCGATTTTGATAAAATTTTAAGGTAGGTATACAGGTAAAACTAATTATGTGTCAGAGCTGTATAGTTTTTGGTAATATTCCGAAAAATATTTTAAAAATGGCAGCCAAAATGGCGGACCAGATAAAAAAAAATTTTGAGCGAAAAAATCGTGTTGTATATCGTTTCAAAGCTCTTAAAGAGTAGAAAAGGAAATATATGTTTCATAGTCAACATTTTAAAATGTTTTGAATAATTTAAAAATGGCGGCCAAAATAATGAACTCAAAAAATTTAAAACTAAAGAAATAACTCGAGTAATATATCGTTGTAAAGCTCTTGATTAGTAGAACAAAAAATGTTATATACTAAATTCCGAAAAATTCAACATGGCGGCCATAATTTAATATAATAATTAGTTTTTACTAATTTTATAAGAATTTACAAGATAAAGATCTATTGTAATATACTTTAGATACTTTTATACAAGTAAAATTAACTATATGTCAGAGCTGTATAGTTTTTGGTAATATTCCGAAAAATATTTTCAAAATGGCAGCCAATATGGCGGACCGGATAAAAAAATTTTGAGCAAAAAATCGTGTTGTATATCGTTTAAAAGCTCTTAAAGAGTAGAAAAAGAAAATATATTTTTCATGGTCAGCATTTCAATTTTTTTTAATAAT
Organism: Microvelia longipes; assembly: GCA_018340805.1. Classification (NCBI taxonomy): domain Eukaryota; kingdom Metazoa; phylum Arthropoda; class Insecta; order Hemiptera; family Veliidae; genus Microvelia; species Microvelia longipes. Next base: position 39,008,997 of record JACMZG010001908.1, read on the forward strand.
TTAAAAATGGCGGCTAAAATAATAAACTCAAAAAAATAAAATTTAAAGCGAGCCTTTTTAACTATGTATTATTATAAACATACGCAATCAAGCGAGCGAAGCGAGCCTTTTTTACTATGCATTAATATTAAATATAAGCAATCTAGCGAGCGAAGCGAGCCTTCTTTACTATGTATTATTATAAATATATACGCAATCTAGCAAGCGAAGCGGCCTTTTTTACTTTGCATCAATATAAATCTACGCAATCTAGCGAGCGAAGCGAGCCTTTTTACTATGCATTAATATTAAATATAAGCAATCTAGCGAGCGAAGCGAGCCTTCTTTTACTATTTATTATTATAAATAAACGCGATCAAGCGAGCGAAGCGAGCCTTTTTTCAATATATTTTATTATAAATATAAGCAATCTAGCGAGCGAAGCGATCCTATTTTATACTTTGCATTATTATAAATAAAAGCAATCTAGCGAGCGAAGCGAGCCTTCTTTACTATGTATTATTATAAATATACGCAATCTAGCGAGTGAAGCGAGCATTTTTACTTGCATAAATATAAATACGCAATCTAGCGAGCGAAGCGAGCCTTTTTTACAATATTTTTATAAATGTAAGCAATCTAGCGAGCGAAGCGAGCCTTCTTTTTACCATGCATGGATATAAATCTACGCAATCTAGCGAGCGAAGCGAGCCTTTTTTACTATTTAATAATATTAATAACGCAATCTAGCGAGCGAAGCGAGCTTTTATACAATATATATTTTATTATAAATATAAGAAACCTAGCGAGCGAAGCGAGCCTATTGTTAAATTTGTATTATTATAAATAAAAGCAATCTAGCGAGCGAAGCGAGCCTTTTTTTTAACTTTGTATTAAGCAATGTAGCGAGCGAAGCGAGCCTTCTTTAAGAATGTATCATTATAAATATATATATTTATCATTATAATATACGCAATTAAGCGATCGAAGTGAGCCTTTTTTCTATGCATTAATATAAATCTACGCAATCTAGCGAGCGAAGCGAGTTTTTTATCTATATATTTATTATAAATAAGCAATCTAGCGAGCGAAGCGAGCCTATTTTTAACTTTGTATTATTTTAAATATGTAAATGTTTAAGATACCTAAACTAGAGAGCGAAGCGAGCCTTTTTGAGTTTATACTTTAAAATAGTATAGCATCCGAATTTCGCTTGCATTAAACAAATATTTTTTTTATGTTTTTTTACGTGAGTTCTTGATGCAACGCATTACTAGTTGATTAAATAAAATATGCTTCCTTAGAAAATTTCAGGATAAATTGAGGGAAAACAGAAATGCTACTTTTCCGGTTATTAAATATTAGCCGAATACTAGAGCAAAGGATGGCCTTGCTGAAAAATTGCGCTCTTTGCGCACAAATTTTATTTTATTAAACATTAATTTGCTACAGAAAATATTTTGAACATAAAATAATCTTATTTCTTTATTTATATATTTATCCATTTGTATGTTTCGATATTGTAAAATAATAACACATTGAAACATGATACAATTTATATTATTTTAATTTATCTCTTGTAAATAATTTACTGACAACTTATTTTATTTATGGCACTAATTTTCGTTTCAAATCGAAGTAATTTTAAACAAGTTTAACATGGACTTGGTAAATGGAAAAAGTATGTTTTACAAAATATTTTCGAACCAAATCAAAAAAATAACGAACAGTTAAAATTCTTAAAATCTAAACTAACATCATATTAAACTTTTTTTTAACCTATAAGAGTAAAATATAAACTAAATTAATAAATTAAAATAGAAACAAATTTTATAAAATTAAATAACATGTAGTAAACCCTGGATATAATAGATGTTATAAAATTGTAGGATTAAAATAAAAAAGTGAAATTACAAAAAAATTGTAATGATTATTTCAAATTCAAGTTAGTATATTATAAGAGTGTATGACTTTAACAAAAAAATTCTGGCGCGTGGTCGACAATCCAGGTTAATTTCCCATTATATTTCTTGCTCAATTTATTTTTGCATTAAACGCTGTCCAGTAATGTCGACTTAGCTTAGTTTTTGCGAATTTTCTTTGGAAAGAGTCGCTAAAAAGAATGGCAAACAAAATTCGTTACAGACTTGACTTATCCAAAAAAAGGTTTTGCGAAACATTACACTGAGAAAAATAAAGATTTTTTTTGTTTAACTAAACGTAGTTAGGAGGCACTTCATTGGGTTTAATTGGAAATTCATTGCAGTTATCTATTGGCTAGGCAATCCAGCAACAGGCTCGTAGATGTTGCAACTAAGTGATTTTAGTTCAGTGCGATTTAGCTGTAATAAATATGATTTATTTAAGTACAAAGACTAAATAGTGAGTTTCCATAAATGACGGTAGCTGCTGTTACTATACACGTTTAGTTATTATTATTATTTTTTCTTTAACTACATTTTAGTAAAGGCAAAGAACCAATTAGTGAAGTCCTATATATTGTTTAAGGGTATTAACTGAACAATGTAGTTAAGTCCGAATACTTCATTTTAATCAAGTATCTAGTTAAGTTAAATGGCAAAATTTATTTAAGTATAGATGTTAATACGGCTCATACCGTTATTTTAACTATATAAAAAATAAGTGCTAGATTCCTCAACTAAATTAAAAATTAATTTATTAATTACTGAAAGGAATATAATCAACATTAATTTTGCCGGTTTCAATTGTTACTTGACCTGAAAATGGACAACGTTCATTAGCGTAATTTTTTAAATTAAAAATTCGCTAAAACATTGTATACAGCGTTTGGATATTGAATAGATGACGCAAAATGTATTCTATTCATCTCTAGAATCCAAAAAGTCTATTTAAAGTATACCTTCCAATTTACTTTTTCACATTTTCCTCAAAACCGGTGTTGAATGAGACACCCAAAGTTAACTACACCATCAAAACGAAGTTCCCTCGACACAAGAAAAGTACCCCAGGTTTCATTAAATCATGTCAAACGGTCCAAATTTTAAGAGGGGAGAGACTTTTAGACCACCCTGTATACGCTCGCTCCCCCCCCCTCCCTCAGAAATTGACGGCTCCCGGCCGTAAATTTCTTTAATGTGCTTCCTCCAGATCTCTCGGTGGGATACGCCACTGATTAAAGGTGGTTCACTAGCTGCGTGGTCAAGTAGTTTTTTTTTAATTTCATAGGTATACGATTTTTCAAAACCAACTTATATATTAGTCATGTGGAAAAACTGTTGAGAATGGGGCCAAAGTTAATTTAAAATATTTATTGGAAAATAAATTAAATACAAATTGATTATTTAAACTGGCTTTTGGCAATATAGAGACATACATGTTACACAAAACTTGTGTAACATACAAATTTGTTGAAAATTTGAGCCTGCGAGGCCATGGTACGACACATTACTTGCAGGAAATGCGCCTTTATGTTGGAATCGACAAGAAATTTGTCGTTTTAAATGTATTATTTTGTTTCTTAACTAAATTCCAGTTAAAGTCAAGAAAAATTGTAAAGGCAGGTAGTGTCTACTAGAAATTCTGGAATCGTACGTAGTTCTGGTAGACTTAAAACAATTTAGAAGGATGTAACAGAACATTTCATTGAAAAGACAAGTGTTTAGTGGAATCCAATGGTAGGCTTGGTTAGAGGTAATATCTGACTCCCCACCCCAGCATGGGAATAGACGAGACGCGAACCCCCCGAACCATTCCGGTTTCTAGCTGCGTCGTGTGCATATCGTCTTCATGAACTCCTATACTCAATATTGCAATTTAAGTGTTTTAATTTTAATTGTAACATTTTTTGTGCGTTTTCGTTGATTGAGCTGTGAAGTGGTTTTTTATGTGAACAAAGATAATAATTGTAATAGTAAAGATAATAATTGTAAATATGGTATATTATTAAAATTATTGTTATAAAATATCATATTTATTAACTTAATTAATTTAATTAAGTCAATAAATATGAATGTTATGATATACAGGGTGGTCCAAAAGTCTCCCCCTCCCCTCCTTAAATTTTGAACCGTTTGACATAATTTAATGAAACCTGGGGTACTTTTCTTTAGGAAAGGGAACTTCGTTTTGTACAGGTTTTTGGGGAAAATGTAAAAAAGTAAATTGGAAGTGTTTTATTGCACATTTTGGATTCTAGAGATGAATACAAGACATTTCATTTAGCCTACACCTGAAGTTAACTACACCATCAAAACGAAGTTCCCTTTACACAAGCAATGTATAATTGGTTTTATTCGATTATGTCAAACGATTCATTCACTGCATTCATTAAAGTTAATTGTACTTATTTATATATTTTGTATTTTTTTAATGATGATCTTTTGATAATTGCATAATTTTCCGTATGATATATTTGTGTAATGTTCTTTTTCAATTTTAATAAAAATTTGACGTAATAACAGTTCTGTTTTTTATATATTTATATAAGTTACAAAACACCTCCATGGACTTGGAATATTGTATATTTTTATTTACTATTTTCCTAACACCTGCACTATTTCATTTCACTAGTGTCAGATGTGCACTTAGTTTGTGGCTAAGTGTTTATGATTATTAATTAATGTTTATATTTAACAAAGAATATGCGTACATTTGTTCCATGTATAGATATTTGTGATATTTGTTTCAGTTATTCTATGTTAAATATAAACATTAATCAACGATAAGCCACTAAACTAAAAAAAACTAAGTGCACATCTGGCACTACTAAAATGAAGGGTCTACTGGCAAATTAGTAAAGGCAACTACAATGTATAGTAGATACTCTAGGAGATCTCTACTATAGTGTAGTAGAATCTACCAAAAAGTATACCAGATCCTACTGCAATAGAAGTAGTAGTAAAAGTATAGTAAAACATACCAGAAAGTATAGTAGGACTTACCAGAAATTAATGGTAGTAGCAAAAAATTACAGTATAAACTACCAAAAGGTTAATGGGGCAACTAGAAGTTATAGTAGTTTAGTTACTATTACGTTGGGACCAACTAAATATATAATTTGCACTTAACCAGAAAAGTCCATATTGGAGTAAAATTTTACTGGGTCTAACTAAACAGAGAGTTGGGGGTAACTGAAAAATCAGTTACATCAGTAATAATCACCAACTATTTATAGTTAAGATCACTAGAATTTCCAATAAATGCATAGTCATAACTACTAAACCCCAACTGAAACAGTTTAGACAAATCCTATAAACTCCTAACTATTTTCATTTAGCAGACCCAGCAAACGTTTAGTCGTCCTTGGTTTTTTCTAGAAATTCAGGTTAACCCAATGTTTTTTCATTGTGAGATGCCAGAAATATTTCTCAGTGTACATATACCTATATTACATACACACATACGTATATATATATATTATATATATATATATATATATAATATATATATATATATATATATATATATATATATATAATATATATATCATTTTGATTTAATAAGTTTGAAACTACAGCATACTTTTGGTACCGCAGTCCAAAAGCCAAGCAAATTATCTTTAAAATGTTTGCAGTCTTGTCTTCCTATTTATCTCGTTTTTCCTGAGGTTTTTACTGGTTTGTAAATTTTCCTGTTTTTACTTTTCTCATTTATACCGTAGGTCTATTGGAAAAGTATTGTGTTTGCAACAAATTCGAAACTAGAATGTCACCTGAATTTTTCGTTTCAGGTGTTTTTAAGGCCTCTTAAGTAGTTTTTACAAAGTTGTCTGTGTGTATTTGTCTGCTATCATCGTAGCTCCCAGTGTATTTATGCTAGGGAGTTGAAACTTTATACAAAAACCAGTCTATAGGTGTAGTTATGCTTTTCGGAAAATAATTTTTTTTTTGAGGTAGTACGTAATTAAGCACTTTATTGGACCGTTTTTAGGATGAAAAGCCAATCATTATTGTTATAGGAAGTTATTTAGTACTTGTCACCTCCGAGGACAATAATGAATGTAAAAAAACTCCTAGGACGTAAAAGTAATTCATATATTGCCGCCATTACTGTAATGTAGCGTGTTCAAAAAACAATCTGTGTAAAACCCTCATGAGATTTTTTTAAAAACGTTCATTTTGTTCCTGTTCTTGTTCGTAAACTAATTTTTTTCGTTTTTAAAAGGTGTTCTGATTGACAATTTTTGTGTGTTTATTTGTAAAGCTTTTACATTTTTGAGTAAAAGTGTGAAGCTATAGATGGATTCAATGACGACGATAATATGGAGTTAATTGGACGTTTGTTTTTTTTCAATTAAGTATATAGCGCAGTTTATTTAATGAGTGCTACCTCAAAAAAAATAGTGTATGCTATCCGGCTGAGAATGTCTTTATGTCTTGGCAATTTTTCCCAACTCGCTTCGCTAGTTCGCTAATTGCCGTGACATAAAGACACACTTCTCAGCCTTATGGCATAAATAACTATTTTTGACGTCATTAACCAACAATGATGACTCTGCTAAAAATTCAAAAAATCATAAAGCGCGAAAACATGTTGCAGTCGGATTGTGATTTGGCATGCATATAGCTATGTATAAGAATAACTTATATACTAACTTTCATCTCATTATCACCATTAGTTTAATGTTTATTAAATTAATTGTGTAAGTTTCTTTTAAAAAAATAGTAAAAAATCGTAAAATGATCCAATTGAGTCGAAATTTGGTACAAGAGTGTTAATCTTTAAGTATACAAAGTTTCGTTTTAATACAACAAGTTTATTTATGCTTTTTGGTTGGATCATATAAGTTGAGAAGGATAGAGAGTGGTCAGTATCTGGATGGGTAACCGCTGGGACTAAAACGGACCTATATACTATTTGAGGACGAGGGAATTTAGACCGAAGACGGGCTGCAGTATAAATTTAACGATTAGAATATTCTGATGACGAGCGAAGCGAGTACAAAGTCTCCCTGCTTGTACACTATAAGCGTATAGTGAATCCGATGTGATGAGGAAAGTTCTAAGGTACCCTATGTTTTATTGAATTTTTATTTAGTTTAAATTTAGCAAAAAATACTTGTTAAATTTAATTACTACGCGAGTAGTTGTTGTTGACTTTGATAAACGTATATTTCTTATACGGATCAAACTGAAAAGACAAATTGCTTGGTTTGGTGCCAAGTAAGATCTCCTTATTGGCAAAGAAAAACATAGCTACGACCTACCACAGAACACAACAAATATTTATTGTTAATCAATTTATTTAGATCATTAATTTTTATTTTAATTAATCATTTATAATGCGTCAGCATCACTCTTCATATTTTGTCTACTCTTCTGTCAGTATGAAATGAAAAAAACTACATTGTTATTTATAAGCAATTTGAATTCTTTTTAATTAATAATACTTAAAATGCACCTAAACACAATGAAAAATTGTTATCTTAATGTGACGCGACGGGATTGCACTCAAACTTCACGCTTGCAATAAATTTAAATAAAACAACTATCAATTCTGCCTTGCTTTGTGAAAGAACAAGTAAAAAGTTTAATTAATTTGCTTTATCGTTATGTGTTTTATTTAGTTACTTAAAATAAAAAAAAAAAAGTTAGTTTTTATAAACTTTTTATGCATAAATGTTATATAAATATTTCATGAAATGCTTATTAATGTTTACTAATTAACAGTTTTATCTTTATATTTTTTATTATATTTTTTCTAATTTTCTTTTCTGTTTTTACATCAAGTTACATTGTTCATTCCTTATCTCCTATAAAGAAATAAAATTATTTTAGTATTTGAACACACCTTATTATTTATATAATTTTCGAAATTAAACCACGTTTTGGCAATAGAATATTTAATTAAACCTTTGACTTATATAACTAATCTTTGTTTTAACCAAGGAGTCTTTCCAAATTTACTAAAACAAGCTTTAGTTATCCCATTGCTTAAGCAAGGAGAAAAATTAGATCCCTAAAATTACGACGATTTCCTTGTAGTCAAATATATCTATAATATCTATATTGGGAAATGTACCAAGTATAGATTAGTCGACCATTTAAGAATCAAATAATATTATCTCAAACAACCAATTAGGTTATATGAAAAATAAAAGTACAGCAGATGCTGTGTATAAGTCATCTGAAAAAATGATTAATGACCTAGATAAAGTCATGAAATCAATGGCTATTTTTATAGACGTTTAATAGTATATTATGCTACTAGGCAGCAAAATGGAATTTTGCAGATGAGTTTTATAAATTTGCCCCCGAGCCGAAGGCGAGGGCGGGCTATGGAAATTACCTGCTGAGGCGTAAGCCGAGGCAGGTAATTAACCCATTTGACAGACGAGGCGAAGCCGAGGCTGGCAAATGGCGAATTACCTGCAGAGGCGTAAGCCGAGGCAGGTAATTAATTGCACGAGTCTGCAATGTTTCCTTTGCTGCATAGTAGCATATACTATTTTATCTACTAACGGCAGAAAAAATACACAAGAGATTATTTTAAATACTTGCTGCGAGATTTTACAGGCAGTAAAGACTGCTTTGAAGTAGATGCAACGCTGACAATATCAGGTGGAGGGTGGTCCAATAACTCGTCAATGTCAACAATGTTTGTATCTTTATTCACTTCACTGTTGTTCTCACTCATTATGTTTTAGTAACTTAACTTTAGTTTACCGATTTAGTTTTTGATAACGTTCAATTTTTGTAACTTTATATACTTAAACTAAATATAACAACATGAAATACAAAATCTGACGACTTAAACATTAAAAATCTGTCGATTCATAAACAGCTGGTAAATAATTTAATTTAATGCCAAAATTATCAGTGTTGCCAATTTGTTTCCAAAACATTATATATTATTAGATAAACAAATGTTAAACATTTAATAATAATATCGTAATTTTAAGTAACAATAAAGAAAGTTACATACTACAAACAAGCTAGAATAAATAATAGTTTACAAGATAAAACAATACCGAAATTCACGCAATAATTTGTAAAATAATAACCTTCACTCATTCATTTTCCGCCTAGGGAGTTTTGACTTGTTTCCCATGTTATTTAAATGAGCCATAACTCCCTAGTACTTTTTTCATTACCAAAACATTTTGCGTACTGTTTTGAAACATTTTGCGTACTGTTTTAAAATATTTCCCGTATTGTTTGACAGTGTAGGTAAAATGACATTTTGCAGCTTAAAAACAGTCCAGTAATGGCTAATTTTGCTGCCGTGAGTAGATAAAAGCATTTGATACTGTCTCTCATGAGGAATTGTTGGATACGTTACAATCAGTGGGGATTATTGGCATTTGTTATCAAATGTTTTAAAGTTGTTTAGAAAACAGACAACAACAAACTAAGCTTGAAGAAATTTTAAGTAAAAAAGAAATAATAATCTGTGGAACTCCACAAGGAACAGTTTTTCGCCCTGGTTATTTCTTATCTATATAAATTGTTCAAAAATAACTACATGCAAGTCATATCCTTTGTTGACGATACTTTACTTTATTTTAGAGCTTCCAATTGGAACCAAGTATTTATTAAGGCAACAAGTAGTATAGCGTATGGATCTCTAAAAAATAAAATATATGACTTTTTCCCTGGACGAACCAGACAACCACCCCACCATTTAAAATTAAAATTTCATGATCCACTTTGTACCCTTATTAATTCTAACATACTTAACTTAAACTGTGGTTGTAATGAAATACAACGAGTTGACAAAGTCAAGTAGTTAAGAGTTATTGTAGATCAACAGCTAGAGAAAACATTAAAAGAATAAGAACAACTATGTAGGCTTTTATAAAAATCAGAGATTTTGCAAGCAAAGCATTATTAAAAACGATATACCATTCTAAAGCGTGGTTCGTAAGTTAAAACTAAACCTGCATCTGCTGGTGCCAAAATGCTTTATTTTAGTTAAATGCAAGTATGTGCAGCCCAAAAATGTTTAAAAATCAAAGGAATAATAACACTTGCTTTGTGTGCAATCGCTGACTTGGTCCATGTGTATAAAATTAGTGGTAAATGTATGAAGGAGACAGTAATTTCAAGAAAGGATTCTCTTAAACTTCCTGCTCTTTTAGTTCAATTACATAACTACTTTAAATTTTTTGAATATTCCTTATGGCACATACATATTTTGAACTCTGTAAAAAATGTACACGATATCACGGAGTCAATTTTACATTAAAATTTTTAAGTCAATAAATTTTAAGATTTTTAAGCATGTAATGCCTAAGAGGTTATGGAAGCATGTAAAGTCATTCAAAACTGTTGAAAACACAAAACTAGCATAAAGAAACTAGGAGCAATGTGATGAAAACGGAGCCACACATAAAGACTGACACTTTGTGAAAACCACTGAAAAGGTCTTAAAAAACCTGAAACGGATAATTTAGGTGAAATCTCGGTTTCAGATGTTAAGTGCAAAACTGTTATTTTCCATATGGAGGAGAAAAGACTTTTAAGGTCGTTTATTAATATTCGATTTCAGTGTGCCCGATCTCTTTAACCGTCGCACATAGAAATTTAACAGAAAAACCTAGGTTCATAGAGATACTATACTAGAGGGGCCCTATTCGTTGAGTTTTGAAGCATCGAAAAAGTAACCTGAACACCTTCGGCTATCAATATAATCAAATAAACAGAACTAAAATACAGACTGTTTCATAGTAGAACGTTAGAATGCAAATCAAAACACAAAAAATGTGAGGGAATACGAAAATAATTAATATATTATAACCTTAACTTACTCTTTAGAGGAGGTTTTAATGAGGTTACACAGAGCCCCTAAGCGCCCCGAAAAGATATTTTAGGCCTCTCAATTTAATGAGATAGGCTATGCCCCCACTAGTAATATCTCTATGGCTAGGTTGCATTAAATTGAAACCATTTACTACTTTGCAAGTGTTACCAACCTTATAGCATTAAGTATGACCATTGGTACTTTTAAGGTCTTCAAGGACATTATTGATATGTTACAAAATTTTATGAAATTCGTAAATAAATCTAATATATAAATTTTAAAAATAAAATTTATTAATAAAACATTATTATTTGGTGATAAATAACGTGAACACTACAAATTAAGGTTGCATTTAAATGAAACCATTTAATAAATATCAAGTTTTACCAACCTTATAGCGCTTGCTTTGAATCGCGAATAAGTATATCTAATTATGTATCTTTTTTGTTAAACAAAATCGTGAACAATTATTAACAAATGTAATATAAAAAAATCTGCATAAAATTGTCCTTACTTCAAGCACCATTAGCAAAAATCCATGTATATTTTTTATTAATACAACCCATGTCCATGTTTCTCTACTATATATACGATATACATTTATAATAAAAAGGAATTTTTGTATACTTTAAACATTATATGTCTACATATGTTGTGAACTTCTTTACTTAGAGGGGATCTCTTATCTTAACGTGTTTCTTTTAAAAATGTTGGACCATAAAAGGCTGAAATAATTAATCAATAGCTACAGGTACATGATAATCCTGTTAGCGCCTCCACACAGCTCTTAAACACAATCATATTTCAAATGTATAACATAAAGCGAAGAATATCATTCAGGATTGTTTTATATCTTTAAATTATTAAAAAAAAACATTTGATTTGCTGGTTTTTATCAATGTGGTAAATTTTATCTTATAAAGTTTAATGTAAAGAATTCTTTATTTTATGTGTTTTTCGTTGTTATTTATTTTAATTAAACATATTTTTCATGCTTAAAAAATTAATTTAAAAAGTTTAATAAAAGATAATTTTATAAAAAAATTCAAAGGTATATTAAATGTCATTCAATTTAGTTATTATGAATCTATATTAATTATTTAAGGAAAAGAACAATTAATATACATCTGTTTTATATTATTATAATAATATAAAAATATAAAATAAATCTGCATAAAATTGTCCTTTCTTCAAGCACTTGCTTCAAATTGGTTGCGGGGTTCCTTGATTCTTGTCTTTACAAATTGGGACTCGCTTCGCTCTTCCTCAGAATGTCATGATTACTTAAGGCCTAAGTTATAAGTTATAAATGCTTCGATCTCGTTACGCTTAACCTCAGGATAAAGTGGAGATCGGAGTCAAGGGTGTTAAAACTTATAACTCTTTTGGCTCGTCCTCAAAATACTTCGCTCAATCTCAAATTTATTAGGTAACCGAAGTAATAAAGTGTTATAACATAGGTTTGATCTATAAGTTTTAACAAGTTTTACTGCATTGTCATTAATGAGACAATGTTGTTTTACGAAATTTTGTTCATAGACGTTACTAGGGGACTTGATAACTTTCGAATGCTTTGTTAGATCGAAAAGAAACTTGGTGAAAAAAATCGAGCTCATTAATGTTCCGAACCCTTTTGGTTTTAAAATATGTGTGACGTCATAAACACACAATAATGACTCGGCGAAAATTTCAATATGTAATTATTGATTGACATGTATCGAGAAAAATCACGTTTTTCACCTGAGTTCTCGTGAAAATTCGCTTATATCGTTGCAGTATGCCACTTTTATAAACTAGTAATATAACAAACTAATAAACAACAAATACCATAAGGCCTCGAGACGGCCTCGCTGAGGAGCGGACAAGAGGGCGATAGCCTCTTGTTTCAATACTAACCTAACAGATAGTTTGGACTTGGAAAAGGATATACAGTAGGGTCATACAGATTTATATTGAGGGTTTAGTAGCCCTTGGCTCTCCCCTGGATTAGATGGTACTTACAATTCCGCTAGATCGCGACACTTATATTTTTTCTCATTTCTTTTAACCTTTCCTCACTTATACTGCAGGTATGTAGAAAATATATTATTTTCAACTATACATCACCTGACCTTTTAGATATTTTTTAAGACCTCTTGAGTGGTTTTTACCAATATGTTCTTTTTACATAAATGTGTCATGTCTTTGTATTTTTGGTCCTTATATATGTGTTTGTATTAGAGAGTAGAAACTTGGAGGAAATATCTACGTTTAAGTTTACTTGTGTTTTCAGGGAACATTTCATGACTTTTTATTAATGACTAAGAATTATTTATATACTTTTAATTAACTTAATTACTAAGTAATTATTTTAAAATGCATAAACAGAACTACTGTTAACATCTATTTGAAAAAATACATACATGCAGTCTTATAAGATATAAAACATTTTATTTCATTATGATTAATGACTTGATGACTAATTTTCTTACATCATTTTGTTTTAATTCGAAATAATATAATGAAATCTAGTTGAAATGTTCGTTTTAGCAATGGGCATAAGAATATGTTTATATCAATGAGATGGGAACCAATTTCATAATAAAACAAAATTGTTTATAGGAAGAAAAGTTACTCTTGTATTTCACATAATTACATTTGGATTTATCAAAACAAAGAGTATATTTCTAGATATACTCTCTGCTCAAACTTAGTGCAAGTATAATACTTTAAGGATTCATTTAATGACTGAACATTAGCCAATTCACAAGCAACACCGGGTCCAAGCGTAGCTTATATTTTTAACTCATTTAAATGCCTTTAAGACCAAATTTCGGTCTTTAAAAATATAAAACCACGCATCAAAAGAAACCATGTATCCCCGCTAGGATTTAAACATAATAGAGTGCTGACTTTTATTACAAACAGCACTAAGCTGAACCCGCATTTGTTAAATTATACTTACCTCATTTCTAATTTTTAATAACGAGAACCTAATGTTTGATGAAGAGTCTTAAAAAGTTTATAATATTAAATTAAAATCACATCTTTAATGAGTGCCGAAAATATAAAATAATTGTTACAGCTTTATAAAAAAAAAAAAATAATAATAATAAATGGCAAATAATCATGGAACTAGACTTAGCTGTCTATAGGATAAAATATGGGCCATATAATAATATGGCCATTTAAGCTAGCTTGTTTAAAAAAAGCTTTACTTTTATCTATGTAAATATCTCGTGAACTGTTCTAGCCACAGATTAGGTAATCCTCTTTGTATTTAAACAACTTCTTCGTTCTTTATAAATAAATTGAGATGTGGAGTCAATCAATAAAAGGAATTGAGAGAAACAGTCTCTCCACTGATTTAAATGATAATATATTCACAGAGCCAGCTTTCAGTTTTAACAAACCATCATCAGTGCCGCCGAGTCGAGAAGAAAAAATCAAGCAACAGATATAATTAAGTTGTCCAAAACCTTGAAACGAACTAAATGTACAAATTAATTAAATTATAATTATTATAAAAAATAAGCAAAATAAAAAAAGAAAATAACATATTTTTAGTAATTATGTGAATGAATGATGAATATTAAAAAGAATGATTTTCATGATATATAATTTTTATTATAATTATAATATAGTGTAGGTTACAAAAAGGAAAAAGTCAGTTCTCTCCTTCAAAGCTTATTTTCAAAGAGATCTAGCTTAATTATAGAAACAAACATAAGATTTTTCAAAAAAAAAAATAACAAAAAATAAAGTAATATTAAATTAATACTAAAATAAAAGAAAAGAAAAAATCAACATATAAAATAGAAACCAAAATCTAGTTTTAAGTGAGTTTAACATTATTACAACAAAAAAGATTGCAGCATGGTAATTTTCAAAATATTTGTAAACTTAATTTCAGAAAATAATTTGTATATATCACTTACAATTACTTTTAGTTGAGTTGAAAAAATCAAATTTGTTACTGTTTGTATTACCAGTCATTAGTCTAGTAATGGGAGCAAATTTAGAATAGTTATTAGAGTGACATAGAATAAATAATAATTAATTTGAATCTAGTTTCAGTCTCTTTAATGTACTTGGGTACATTAAAGTTAATCTGATTAAACAGATATGGGAAAGCAATATTACTGTTTATTAAATCAAAAAGATATATAAAGTCAGTTTGTTGCCTTTTTGATCAAGAGAGAGTAAATTTAGAATCTTTCTTATACCTGATGAGGTGGGCGATTAAATTTAATTTTCCAAACAGCATATCGTAAGAATTTATTCTGTACTCTTTCAATAAGATCTATTTGACAGATATAATGAAGATTCCAAACAACAGATGCAAAATGTAATTTAGATCTGATAAAAGTACAAAATAAAGTTTTAATTAAATCAATATAAGAAAAATATTTGCTGAGTCTGAGTATATATCTTAATTTTATCATAGATTTAGTTACAACAGCATCAATATGATGGTTAAAACTTAATTTTTCATCCATGATCACTCCTAGATCTCTAATAAATTTTACATTTTCTAAAGTACTATTATCTACGAAGAATCCATAGTAGGAAGTTGAGCGTTTCCTATTATACAATATAGATTTACATTTTTTAGCATTTAAAATCATTCCATTATTTTCACACCACTCAACTACTCTATTTAAATTTTGTTGCAATAGAAAAAAGTCCATAATACTTATTATAATTTTAAAAAACCGATAATCATACGCAAATATTGAGCAGTGCACAAATACTAGTTTAGGGTCATTTATACAAATTTTAAACAAAAATTAAGAAAGATTTCCACCTTGTGGTATTCCAATACTAGGTGTGAATATTTCAGATAGAAAATGAATAAATTTAACATTTAATTTGCAGTCAGATGGAAAAGTAAAACCAGGAAAGTATTGTGCCATTAAAACCAGCTAATTTTAGTTTACAAACAAGAAGAGGTATAATAATATTATCAAATGCCTTAGTGAAGTCTGTGTATATTGCATATTGTTCTTGGTTTTTTTCAAAGGCTTTTATTATTATGTCCTGAAAACAAAGAAGATAAGTCTGCACTGATTTTCCAGGGGTGAATCTATGCGGTTCTTTAAAAAAAGAATTGAATAATGGTGATATCTCGCATTGAAGACAAATTACTCAAATAACTTAAGCATAGATAATATTGATCTAGGACGATAATTCTTACTATCTGAATGATCACCTTGTTTAAAAACGAGGTGATGATTTTCCAGACATCAGGGAAACAACCGCTATTTAAAGATAAGCTGAATAATATAAATAATGGCATTATGAGATTATTCCTACATTCAAATAAAAAAATTGCAGGGACCTCGTCTGGTCCTACAGGTTGCTTTGTAATTATATTACTCAGTAATTTTTGAGTAATAAACAAAAAAACCACACACTCACTAGGAACATAAATACACTAGGAACTACGTTTTTAACTAATACATATACACACAAATACACAACTTATTAACACAACACAAGCAGGAGGTCTTAAAACACCTGAAACAAATAATTCCGGTGCAAACACAATACTTTTCCTATAGACCTACTGTATAAATGAATGAACAGATTTCATTCAGAGCAACAATCTTAGGGAAAAAGGTAAAAAGTTACCACACGAATAAGAGTATCTTAATGCGCGCGGAACAGATAGAGATCGGGCGCCTTTGAGTCAGTCTATGGACCAGTCAGACTCCTGATTTTTTGCTATTCCAGCTTTAAGGATGCTAAGAAGAAATGTTTGTAGAAGTGTCACCACCTAGTTAATTACTAAAGTCATCCTTGTTTTTTATCTGTTATCTTATGGCTAGACACTGTTAAACTTTTATTGTTATACATTTTTGGGGACGTGAAATCCTTTTAATAAGAATCAAACAAAGAAAGAGATTAAAAAAACAAGAAAAGATTTATTGTTCTGCGCAAGGAAATAAAATCGAAATTTTGTCCTGGACATCACAAAATTGTAAAAACGTCACGTTTTTGGTTCCATAAAAACATTGAAATTCTTCGTTTCAAAGAAAACATGAATTCGTATTTTTACTTTTCCTCATTTATACTATACTTACATAGAAAAAGTATCGTGATCGCACTAAAATCCAAAACATGGATTTCACCTAAATATTTCCTTTCATGTGTTTTTGAGACCTCCAGAGTAGTGTTTCCTGTGTGTGCGTAAGTGATTATATGTTATTATCGTAGCTATCACTGTGTTTTTACTAGAGAGTAGAAACACACACACACACACAACACACACACACACACACACACATATATATATATATATATATAATATATATATATATAGTCTGCTCCGTGGCCGTGATCGTAAAGCGTTCGATTTCGGCACCGGAGGTCCGAGTCGCAGCCCGGGCTATGCTCTAAGATTTTATGAATAGTATTTGTATTAAAAAGATTTCGCCAACTTTAATTAAATTCTTAGAGTGTAGTATATGCAAACCACCTGAGGTGGTTCCCGCAGGGTGAAACCCATGGCCGAACTAAAACGGGCATTTTATTTTTTATTTTATATATATATATATATATATATATATATATATATTATATATATATATAATTATCTAATATACTATATATATATATATATATTATATTATATATATATATATATATATATATATATATATATATATATATATATATATATATATATATTATATATTATATATTATATATATATACATATATATATATATATATATATATATATATATATATATATATATTATATATATATATATATATATATATATATATGTATATATATCTTACACAAATGTAAGTAAAAATTTAATTTAAATCATATTTCTATTAATTTATTCATATTTAAATCTGGCTTATTCTGTCTTTAATTATAATTTAAGGCAGGAATACAATAGTAGGAATTGGCGTAGCAATTGTTGTTAGCTCTACTCCATAAAAGAGTAAATAAAAAAACTCCATAAAAGCGTTAATGATAAATAAGAAAGTAATAAAAAAACTTAATTGATAAGTAAAAACAAACAAACAAAGAATATTAAATTGGCTAAGAAAAACGATAAAAGGAAGATAACCAGTTTTTTTTTAAATTATAGTTAACACATGTCTGGGTTAAAAGTTTTTGGAAAATGATGAGGAGAGGAAGGCGCAAAAAGATAACCAAAAGTAGCTACCCAATTACTTAGTAAGATAACGAAGTATAAATAATGTTACTCTGGAACAAAAGGAATTAAGTTTATATGTATGTGTGTATTATACACTTTTTTTATTTGATGATTCTTTAGGGATGCCATACTAATGGCGCTTCCTTGTATTCTTTCACCGTCAATGGTATGTTTAAAAAAAAACTTTTTTAGTTTTTATTTATAAAAAAAAAGAAAACTAAAACATAACTAAAAGATATAAAATAAAATACTAACATAACAATCCTTTTTGTTTGAAACAAGAAGTTTTTTTTTAACTCGTTTTGTATGTTGTAGACATAGATGTGACTCTTTTTTGTCAAAAGTTTGTGTTTGTTATCCAGTCACAAAACACAAAACTTATAATGTTTTACTTGACTGTCAAAAAATGTTTAAAACTAATCTGTTTTGATAAAAGAATAAAAGTTTTTTTTAAATAAAAAGGATACGATAAATAAAGTATTTGAAACAATGTGTTGAGGATGTAATAAAATATTGAAGCTTTTATTTATCAAAAATAATCAAATATGAAGAACATTTTTTTACATACATTTTATTTTTGTAAAATCAATTTGGCCATGTCTTGTGCGTGTATCAATTAATGGATAATTAGGACCGTAGGACGTATAAGAAGAGATTGTAGAGTTCGTACCCATACCTTTTTTTAATTTAAGTTTTCTTCCTCTTTTAAATATTTTCTTCTTCTTAGTCTTCTCAATCCGGCCCATAAATAAATGCGTATCAATGTTAGTTTAATTTTTGTTTTGTGAAATGGTGATTATTTTTTAATCATTTTTATATTACAAAATTTATTAATCGTTGTTAACATAAGCTCAAAAAGTTTGTTTACTTGTAAAACTTTAGCTATCCTATTACGAAATTTCTCTTTGAAAACTAATTAAAACAATAGCATTTAAGTCTTGCTGATTTACATCTTACACTGATTAAATATATAAGTAGATAATTAAGAACGCGCATATTTTTACTTTTCCTTATTTATAATAGCGTAGGTAATCAAGAAAAAATACTGGGTTAGCAAAAAAATCTGAAATCGGGGCGTCGCCATAGAATTATTATTAGAACTATAATTTTTGGTTTTAGGTGTTTTCAAGACCTTCTGAGTACTTTTAATAAAGCTGTCTGTCTGCACTGCATGCATGTGTTTGTCTGTTATTATCTTAGCTTCCAGTGTACTACTTACAAATTAGAGCACTACTACTAAAAAAATAAAAGTTTTAAATTATTTTTTTCAGAAATTATTCCTCAGGATACATGTTTGGAATCAAATAACTGATGTTTTATGGTTAACCTAAATCAAAGGACTAAGTATGTAGTTTTGTAAGGTTATCTCTAAATTATTGCCAATTATTGCCCCCCCCCCTCTGGAGTTGGTTTCGTCCCCTTATAAGTTTTGGATGGCTACAGGCATGTTGCAGACACAATTCTTTTCCTATATACCTACGGTATAAAATACTTTTCCTATATACATACAATATAAATGAGGAAAAGTAAAAATTATGCAACAAAATTTTAATTTTTTTTTAATAAAAAGTAATCCAAGGAACTGAGGCTCGAACCCGTAATCTTCTGTTATAGAAGCGAGTGCATATCCACAACGCTATCGAAACTCAAGGGTATTCGACAGAATTTTTTTCTAATACAAATGTAACGTAAACAACTACTTAATTGAAAAAATGAGTTAATTTCACTAAAATGTTGATTAAAATTAAATTATTTCTACGTAAAATTAATCAATCATATATGCTTAATTGATTCTGAGATTAATAATCTCAGAAATTTTCGGCCAAATCTATTGCATATTTTGTTAACAATTGATAAGTATTCATTTTTTTCAATGTAAGTCGCCTATACCGACTCCTGCAATGACGTCACGCCATTCATAAAAAAGCCAGGTTATAACCTCCCACTGTGTTTGGTTTGTTTACATCGAATTGAATCACCTTATAAATTTCTGTTATCTTGGGGTCATACTATAAAAACAAAACAACATTATCAGTGATGTGACACGTCTTTTTATAGTTCACTTTACTGCCTCTTGATGCCGCGCAAGCTAATTATATTTACCGCTACTTATAAATTAGCTTTAAAAATTAACCTTTTGTTGGAGTAAACATTTTATAAAAGCATAAAATTTCATATATTAACAAATTCAAAAAATATTCACAACACCAACTTCGTCTTTCCACCAATAAGCTGTAGATGGCATTATAGTCGAAAACCGGCTCTGCTCAGAGTTAAATTAAAGCTTATTGGTGGAAAGACGAAGTTGGTGTTGTTAATATTGTAGATCATTCCACGGCGCTCACAGGAATACGCATTCCTCATTATGGCAAGTATGATGTCATTTAAATACGAGGCAGTTTTTAGGTTAATCTATGTGACTATATACTTAACAACTTTAAAATATGATCTACAGTACATCTATATTTCTATTTGAAGTCTTTTCACCATCCCTTTATATTACCCATAATCAACTATCGCCAACGCCAGGCGCCAGCTAGAGTTTAATGCAACACCAGGTTTAAAGTATTCTTATACAACGCGGCGCAAATTGCGGAAAATCTCCCGTATAAAGCAAGAAGTTCTTTCGAACTATCGAACCCCCATACTTCATCTTTTCATTTTAATTTATAAATAAACAACATAATAAAATATTTTTAAGCATAACTTCGATTTTAATTTATGAATAAATAATAACATATTAAAACATTTTAAGCATAACTTCGATTTTAATTTATAAATAGATGATAACACATATTAAAATATTTTTAATCATAGCGATTGAATTATTATACATATTAGAATATATGCGCCTAGTTATTATAGATGGAGTAAATTGTCTTACTTAGATTTGAATATTCATAGACAACTAAGGTGTTCTTATAATAAGCTCCGATACTCAATAGTTGTATTTTGTTTTTCTTCAACGCTTCTCTTTTTTAATATTTTTCTTTTAATTTCTTCCTACTGCATTGCCTTGTCCTTGCCTCAATAATGCAATCTTTATCTGTTCTTTACCACTTCATCTAATCCTTTAACTAGCTACAAAAACCTTTATTACTGTTTAAAATACTTACAAAAAAGTTTATTCTCAAAAAGGACTTGAGATTTGTAGCTGGAGGTGCTGGAAGGCGCCAGGGAGACGGGTGGTGCCATCACGTGTATTCTTTTTTTTTGTTTTAAAAAAACACCAAACAAGTCCTAAAGGTAAAGTTTTAGAGGTAGGGTTATACACGGCTCAGGTGTAATAATTAGTAGGCGTCCTCAATCCAAGCTCCGCCCTAAACTTTGTTTCCTCTCCCCTTCCTCCGTAAACTTGATTTCTCCCCCTGCCTGACTTCATCTGCTTAAAAAAGCATCCGTTTTTAACACTAAATATAAACCGACCCGATGACAAATATCACACAAAAAAATCAGGGTTTATTCTTGATTAAAAGCGCCGCTTTCATTAGGCCTTTTTTGCTTGAATAATGAAAATTTAAGCGTAAGAATAATAAACACACGCAAAAATATTATAATGAATTTCATCTCCTCTTTATAAGTATTCTTTTTAATATTTAAGTTTTAGGGAATTTTCTTTTAAAAAATCACCTATAAAGTGGTTCGCGTAAAGGGCTGGAAGTCCCTTTACTGGCTGAAATCCTGAAAGGATTTCAAAGTCCCTGTCAAAAGTTCCTGAAAACAAAAAAAAATCTGGTTTGGTGGTCCGCAAGCTGGGCAAATTTCCTTTGGGATGCTTGCTTTGCGCATCAATTAGTTCTTCCTCGGGTTTTCGGTTTATGTTCTACAGACGGGAACTTAAACCGAAATGGATTGTTATAAGCAACCCATTTCTTAATTTAGTTTCTTGTTTATTCCTTATAACATGGGCTGTAGCATTACAATTTGTAACACAATTTTGTTTACACCAAACAATCGAAAGGCTTTTAGCCCGTATAGTCAGAAGAAAAGCTACTATTTTCTCCCAAGCCGTCCAACTTAGCAGCTAGATAGGGCGTTGAATTGAAGCACCAAGGTCACATTCTGCAAACTAGCAAATCCTAGCAGCTGATTCTACAAAATTCTAGATCGGTTTTCTTTACTTCCTTCGTGGTAGTAAATTATTCCTGAAATCATATTTATAGTTTTGCTACTTTTTACACAAACTAGACGATAGTGTTTTACTTTTATTATTTGACGTGTCATAAAGAACAGATAAGAATTTTAAGTAAAACAGCTTATCATTGTTGTCTGTCTAAGTCATGATAACTATATTAGTAAGTTAAAAACTTCTTTCATTGATTTTTTTCACTTGCCGCCTTAACCTCAACCTTTCTTATGGTTATTGATAAACTGACGTTATCTCAGTGCGAGATAACATCAATGCGATGAAAACCCTTTTTTACCGCATTTACACTGATTGTATATGAAATGATTTACACCTAATCTATAACTGTTTCACTCGATACTTATTAAATTAATTGATTTAATTTTCGTAAAATTATGACGTCACGTGTTCTCATTAAAATTATTGATCTATTACTATTTTGCCTTATTATATTTTATATATTAAGAGTATCAAAGTAATTATTTAGACCGAATGTTCGGTATCTATATAAAGACTACAATAACACAAGATAGTACGATCATGGTTTATAAATAAAAGATTCCTCTCATCGGCCGATCAAAGAGTCTTGGTTATTAAAATTTGATGAATGATGTTGTTCTGATACGTTTGTTCGAGATTTGGGTTATTTATTTCTTCATTCTTGGGAAGCTCGTTAACACTAGTTCTCTTAATTTAATTAAGATTTGATTTACACGAGGCTAAAGAAGTTATCACTTTTAGATATTATTTATGAATTATCTTGAGTTATTCGTGAATTTTGAATAATTAATATGGTTTGATCAAATTTTGCTATCTTAGTTATTCTTATAAAGAGGTAATTGATTACTTCTTAAGGTAATGAGAGAGGTGATAAATCACCCCAGCATGTCTCCTTGGGATTTTTACCGATTATAAGGAAGAAATTTGTGTACGGGGTACTTCGATATTTTTCCTCACAATTTTAACTCGCTTCGCTCGTCCTCAGGATATCATGAGTACCCAAAAAGGTGATAGCACTTTAGTCTTGCCAAGCTAGGCCTAATAGTTAACCTACATTTAAAATTGTTATAAAAGTAGTGACGAAACTTAGCTTTTGGCTTTTCAGTTTGAATACAATACTATTCCTATATACTTCAGTCGTAGGAGTGGAAAATTAAAAATCAGGTGAAAAAAAGTAAGGGATCCCTTCCCAGTCCTCCGAAGCGCAGTAAGAGCATTAGGAACTCTCCGAGCAATAAATTTTAGGATGCTCCTGATACCTAAAACCCTCTTCTTTCTTAAAAGAGATTAAATCAATTTTTGAGAGCCACCGGTACCTACCTCTCTTCCTCTCTTAAAATTTCCGTTATAATAGAATACTTTTCATTTAATTATCAGTAATAGAGTACTATAGGAAAAACATGTAAACAAGTAGCCCACGTTGATGGGCTCTATTTACTAACTTCTTTAGATATATAGGGCTTTTTTGTAATTGTGATTGCAAGAAGTGTAGGAGACATGATAAAGCTATGCTTACACTCAGACTTTTTGAAGCAGTCATAATGTTTGAAACTAATCAAGTTGAAACTATATCCCCCCCCCTCTGTGAAACTAAATAGAACATATACGATTAAGTAGACTCTCTTTACTATAAGCAGCAATGAAAAATGTATTACTACTTCAAGAGTTTGATCAATCCTGATTGGGGCCCTTTAAGTAAGGATGTTGGATATTAAGTACATATGGGGCCTTATTCATAGGTATAAAATAAGTACATTCCTGCCTAGTCCCTGTAATTTGATGACTTCAAAATATTAAATATTTATTTTATTTATAATTATTAATTGTACAAGCCAAATAATGGATACAACAAGTCAATAACAATATAACCAGCAATAAAAATAGTAAAAACAATTAAATCTAGTATGGCTATGACTAGTATTGAGCTCTGAGAAGCCCCTAATTTTAATTTAAAAGTAGTATTACAACCCTGACTAGGGTCCCTTGACAATGATAGAACACTCATATATTAAAATGTAATGAGCCTTCATATATAGGTATAAGTGTAAAAGGCGTACCTACTACTCTGACTTAGACCTCTTAGTCCAAGCAAATGCTCTAATACATTTAAAAAAAATAGCATAAACTGAAACTATTAGAATAAAACGAATAAAATGTAATCATG
The DNA here is from genome assembly GCA_018340805.1 of Microvelia longipes. Lineage (NCBI taxonomy): Eukaryota > Metazoa > Arthropoda > Insecta > Hemiptera > Veliidae > Microvelia > Microvelia longipes. Next base: position 39,033,148 of record JACMZG010001908.1, read on the forward strand.
GTGTGTTACAATATTTTATGTTTATTCGTAAAAGGCAATAATGATATGAAAGAATTTAAACATTGCACTCAAAGAAATGGTTCCTTTGACGTCTTGAAACTTAATTTGAGACTTTCAGGGGTCTAAGGACCCCTGGTTTGAAACAAATGATCTAGAAGGGTTATTAAGTTATAATGAAATCAGAAGTAGCCAGGGCTAAAGTAATACCACCTTAACATTTAGAAAAACAAGACTTTTTAAGGACGAGCAATGCGTGTCTGCAGTTATAACCTCGACATAATACAACTGCTCAATTTTAAGGTCAGCGTAGCGAGACAAGTAAGCTTGGGATAACATGACATTCAAATGCCGAGGGAAGCGAATCCAATGTTCTTACAGCTCCAAATTTTAATGTATGTTTTTATGATTTGTCTATATTTTATAATTTATACAAAACAATTAAAAGAAAAACAGCCCTAACACAAATTAAATGAAAATGGGATGAAATCCCAGTTAATTAAGACTGTATAGATAAAACTTGGAGATAAAATCCCTGTTCTAGTTAAAACTGTCAAAGTACTTAGAAGATAAACTTAGGGATGTATCCCAAGGAAAGGGTTACAGATGTTTTTCCAGTTAAGTTTCATGCTTTGCAAGCCCTTACTTACAAGTTTCATGCTTTGCCCTTACAAGGTAAAGCGTAACAAGACGGGTCTCATTGTAGGGTTCTTTGCAGAGTCTTTACATGCTAATTCTTGATTAAACTAGGCAAACAGTTAATCCAGACAATTTAAACTGTTTTTTTTCGGTTGTTGAGGATTTTCTAGAAAATTTTCCCCCATTTAACAACAGAGATACTAAATTTGTCTGGATTTCTAATTTCTTTTTTTTTTAAAAAAAAGGTTGTAAATCTAATCTGTGGGACATTGTGTCACTAGTAGATACAAGACTTTTTCGAGCCGGAAATTTGTTGTTTATACGTCTCTCTGAACAAGAAAAATTAGATTTTTTTTCTGGAATGGAAAAGCGGGGACTAATAGTCGGGTTAATTAAACTACCACTTCGGAATAAAATGTTTAAAATTTACATTGGATTATCTTCTGAAATCTTTTAACAACCCTACCACAGAGACTTCCAAATCTAAAAAAAATATTTATTATTATTAATTTTTTTTAGTGAATAAAAACACACACATACACTATACATGTATGTTTATATATTAGAAAAAGAAATTTGAAACCTTCAAACTAATAAATCTCTTTAAGTCTTCTTTTGAAATATCATCACTGTCTAAAATTAACTTACCTTAAAAAAAGTAAAAACATGATTTATGGAATCAAAATTAGAAAACCACCTTGTACTCTACCAATATTTTTGTGTTCCGTGTGTTTTTGGAAACATTAATGCCGTTAAATTATACCTTGAGTTAAAATAAATGTCATGGAATATGTCTTTGGCTTTAGGTTATGTTGTAAGTTTAGGTTTTAGTCATGTTATGTCCTGGTTTTACGCCTACTAGGGTTAAAATAACATGATGTTATTGATCAGTTCCTAAATATAAAGGTTTTATGAATGTAAACAAACACACATGTTTCAAATTAACTCTTAAAAGCTTAAACCCTGAATCTGGATATTATTGTTTAAATTATGTTGAATATCGAGGTGATTGTGACAGCAATTTAGAATATAAAATTTAAATTTCCCAAAATTTGTGTTGCTCAGACTCATATCTCAGCCAAGGACATGTTTTAACTGAATGAGTTTTCCCATAGGTAGAATATATATTATGGCAACTTGTCATTAATTATTTCAGGATGTATCTATCGCGGAGAGAAAATCTTTTACCTAAAGTATCTTTGCCACCTAAAACCTTGGCTACAATTTAACCAAAAGGAATAGTATCTCGAGGTATAATTTTATCTTATTTGTATAGTAATGCTCTTTTATTTTATTATTCGTACGGTCCTCCGCTGAACTAAAATCTAGAGACTGAGTTTTGATGGTCAACATTTAAATTTCACATATAGGTTGAAATATAGAAAAATGTTCTCAGATTTTTTTAAAAATAAAATACATCAAGGTTATGTAGATTTAGTGTTTAAGAATGTGCTTCTTGTGCTTACTCTACAAGTATTCTAAATATTTATTCAACAGAAGATAGAGTTGATCCCTTTGGCATCATCATAGCTCTGTTGGTTGTCTTTATATTCTACTGGGTAGTAGCTTTCCTCTATGAAATATAAGGGGAGAAAGATATAAAAGCCTGCTGTTGCTAGGGGTATAAGAAACTCATGAATACAGCATAGCTTTGACCTCATCATTTTCCTTTCTTCAAGGTACACATTTCCTTCAGACCTTTTACTGTCATTACCTTTTCTTTACTAGTTTTCTTATCCGATTTTTCATATTTACGACCCTATTATGCCTTTCAGTGTCAAGAATATTTAGTTCGTTTAAAAAAGTTGTTTTTCCGAAGATTATGGTTAAATTTGTCAATTTTTACAATCGATACAAAACATAAATATTTGAAGAAATATTTACACTATTAAAATCATCACTAGGCTTACAAAAAAAATTATTATACAGGGTGGTAAATTTCAAATATATCACCCTGATTACACAGCTCCGTAAGGAGCTGTAGCGATAAAATTGGTATCTACTTCACTAAATAGATACACTTAATCCTAACGGAAGGGAATGTTCTGAAACAAAAATTATTGTAATTTTTCCAATTCAAAAGCTGAATACCTATTTCGCCCACCGGGAGTTAATTACCTAATTTTTTTTATTTGGTAATCGTCTAGCATGTATGGGAATCTGATTACCAAAATGTGTTTTTCAACGGTTACTTTAAAAGTTAAATTAGTGGATATCATTATATGGATCATTTTTGAAACTGTGTCTTATCGTAGATAATTACCGAATTCCGGTAATTTTTGCGAGACTATTATTTTTTCCATACAATTTATTAGAAGTGGTGAATTCCTGTGTACCAATAAGCTTATTTTTAATTATAAATGGGTAATAGTACTTATGTATGTCGAACGATAGCTCTGAAAAAAAATTACCGGAATTCAATTATAATGGTATCAATATGATCGGGATATGACACAGTTTCAGAAATAATTAATTCAAAGGTTTGCTCCAGTTTAATTTTTTAAAGTTGCCTTAGAAAAACGCATTTTGGTAATTAGATTAAGATACAAGGCAGACCATTACCAAACCAATAATATGGTTTTGAACTTCCTTCTAGTGGTAAACCTAGTGGGAGAAGATATCAATTTAATTTAATTGCGATAGCTCCTCACGATGCTGAGTTAATCAAGGTGATGTATATAAAATCACCCTGTATATGGTATATTAGGAATAACAACTCTACAAAATATGATTACACATTCATGGCCAAAGCCCACTCTGAATTCCTGTCGAAAGAGTATCAATTATCTCAACAATGGTTGTATAAATTTATGTCACAATTTCTTAAACACAGCTAATGTATAGTATTACAAGACTTTCTATCCGAGGCAGATTTCTGAAACTAGTTTGTTACATTAGTTAGATAGTCCCTGTTAAACCAGCTGGAACTGAAGATGGCGCCTTCTTTTTTTATTAACACCTAAATAAACTTTTTCAAAGTCTGTCTTTTTATAAAAAAAATTATATTAAAAACATCAACCCATCTTAATTAGGTATAAAGATGTAAAACAATAACGCCATCGTTCTTTTTATATAAAAAAAACGTAGCCATGTTCTTTTTTATTCTTTGTCAAGAAAAATTGATTTTGTAATCAGATTCGGTAAAAATTTCTTTTGATCTTGGGATAGAATTTATATTTAAAAAAATACATATTTATAAATTAAAATTTTTATAATACCTCAAAATCGATGAGATGAGATATGAATGCTTTAAGGATTATTTGATTTTTTTATAATCTCTACATTTATGTTTTGATAATACCTTAACGCGTTTAAAAGAGAACCGTTGTTGATAAAATAAGTTATTGATTAACTTATAGAAAGGTTTACAGCTTAAGTTTCATTTTCCTCCTAACGCAAAACTGAAAGAGACCGACAGGTCGACTGAGGTAAATTAGTTAGCTCTTGAGGCTTGCCGAGGATAGTACTAACATGTTGACTCCGAGGCTCTACCTAGGGAGATTAGTGAAATGTTGGCTTCAAAGGCTCTACCGAGGAAGATTATACTAACATGATGGCTTCCGAGGCTCTACCTAGGGGGATTAGTGAAATGTTGACCTCCGATGCCTACCTAGGGAGATTTAGTGAAATGTTGACTTCCGATGCTCTACCCTAGGGAGATTAGTGAATGTTGACTTCCGATGCTCTACCTAGGGAGATTAGTGAAATGTTAACTTCCGATGCTCTACCTAGGGAGATTAGTGAAATGTTGACTTCAGAGGCTGCATCAAGGAAGATTACTAACATGTTGGCTTCAAAGGCTCTACCGAGGAAGATTATACTAACATGATGGCTTCCGAGGCTCTACTGAGAAAGATTACTTTCATGTTTCATGTTACCGAGGAAGATATCACGTGTTTGTGTAATATAACAACCAGGCAAATAACACAAACAGATATTTTTAAAAAATAGATAATTTTAAAGGAATTCGTAATATTAAGAAAATAAATTTTAAAATACTTAATGATCATTGTATGTAGTGAGTAATTAATATAACAAACAAGCTAGATTAGTCTGCAAAGTTAGTGAAGGGCTGGGTTAGTTCGTGGAGTCGGTTAAACATACAAAAGTATCACACAATCTTCGGTTTGATTCTCCATTGAACCAATGTTAATATTGATAAATATTAATCTTAATTTTATTTGCCTACGGCGACTGTATAAAGAATTTAAAACGCAAGGAGTTAATAAAGGGTGTTAAATTTGTGCTTATAGGCTCTGTGTGGTTAAGTTACAGTCCTAAATTAAAGTAATGGACCTCTAAAACAACTATCCATCGTCAGTTGTTTTAGATTTGCTTCGTTTCTAAGCTACGACAGGAACTTAACTATACAGGGGCTCGTTATTATACTCCTATTTAGAATAAAATGAAGACAATTTCTTAGCTAATTACAGTATTGCTAACATTTTTTGAAGATTTCGTAGAACAAAAAAATGAAAATATTCTCTTTAAACAAATCTCTGACACAAAATTATTGTAATTTTTCCAATTCAAAAGGTGAATACCTATTTAGCCCACAATTCCTAATATAGATTGATTTCTTTTTTTGTCGGATGAAATAAAAAAGCTTATATTTCAAAAGAAAAACACAATTCGTGTCTAAAACAGTATTTTTTCTTTGATTGTGTACTCAAAGAATTTTCCCCTTTTTGAGAATACATAGAGTAACGATATATTACGAAAAAGTGACAACAAAGATATTCAACTTTTTAAGAGAAGGGTGCAATATTTTCCCTCTCGCTTTGGATGTAGAAATATACCTCAGTATTAAAAATGGGTAGAAAATACAAAAATTTAAAAAAAGTGGTACAAACCGTAAATATCATTAGCCTAAAGTTACACCCTTGCGGAATACCATCTTTTAATATTAAAAGACATTATGAGGGAATTTCTACGTCAGAGTGTTAGCATTAACACCCTAGGGAGCCAAGAATTCTTTTCTCCATGCTTAACATTAATCCTACTAAAGTCCTTAGCAGACTTTTTTTCTTACAAAGTACTGTTTGTATTAAATTTTAAAAAAATATCACTTATTCATACATATGTCACTCTTTATTTGGTGAAAGTAAACTAAAATGTTGAAATTTTATATCCTCATTAAATTATCTTTCATTTAGTAAAACTAAATAAAATAAAATACGTTCACTTACTTAACGAGTAAAAATATTAAGTATTATATTTTAGGTTCATAAAATAATGATGTCCCTTTGCACCATTCTTCATTTTATTTTTAAACTTTAATAATGTTAGTACCTAAATTATTAGAATTTTTCAGCCCTTTTCTAAATCTAAACGCTAATAAAACGTCTTAAATTTTTTAAAAAAAGGTTAATAAAGAAAAACGTCGTAAGAATAAATTATAATTACCTTTTTTTAAATACATTTTTTTAGATTTATATTTGTTTCCTTCTAAATAAAAGTTGTTTGGAAAAGTTAAAAAAATAATATTTTTTAATTTTTAATAGAAATAATATTGTTCTAAAAGTCGTTCATAAAAGTTAAGGACTAATCATAATTAAGCGGCGTTTATGTATTTTTTTAATTTATTTACTTAGGTAAACAACCTAGTTTTAAGATTGAAAAAATTAGACATTATTTCTTAAACCTGTTTTAAAACTTTAAATGTAATGCTTTATTTTATTATAAAAATTAATGATGATGCAGAAAAAAAATCATAAAGCAAAAAGTATTCACAAAAATACTTTCTTAAATTCCTGACTATTTCCTACTTAAACAGAATTAGTAGTAGAATACTAGTTTTTACTTCCAAATTAATTTATCTCTCCTGGAGTTAGTTCTATTGGATTAATGTATCGAATCATTAAATAAACCTTGCTTGTATTGCTTTGAGATGTAAGGATCTTTATTTGATTTAATAAGATATAAGTCACAAAACGAGTCGAAGTGAAAGAGAAGAACAAAACAAGTCGAAGTAAAAGAGAAGAACAAAACAAGAGTCGAAGAACAAAACGAGTCGTAGTGAAAGAGAAGAACAAAACGAATCGTAGTGAAAGAGAAAGAAAAACGAAGAAGAGAGAAGAACAAAACGAGTCGTAGTGAAAGAGAAGAACAAAACGAGTCGTAGTGAAAGAGAAGAACAAAACGAGTCGTAGTGAAAGAGAAGAACAAAACGAGGTAGTGAAAGAGAAGAACAAAACGAGTCGTACTGAAAAAGAAGAACAAAACGAGAAGAATTGAGGGTGAGCGAAGTGTATTCAGATAAGGACAGAAAAAATTCTAGGTACCCGTACCTGATCTTTTCATTGCATTAAACGACTTCTTTTAATGCACTTCTTATGTATGTACATACATACATACATACATACATATATATATATATATATATATATATATATATATATATTATATATATATATATATATATATATATATATATATATATATATATATATATATAATATATATGGGTGTGTGTGTGTTTTTTGTTTGTCTGCATGTGTGTATTTATTTTTTTGTAATCCCTAATTTGGTGGCTTTATCTGCCAAATGATTGAAAAAATACAGTCCCAATTTTAAATTATTTTTCTACTTGATAATAAATAAAGTTAAGCTACGTCTTAGGACTTGACAATATTTGACCAACCAAAAAATAATCTCCTCTTCCAAACCCAAATCCTGAGTGTTTCAAAGGTAATAAAAATGGCATTGCAATCATGAGTTAAAAGTAATTATACTATTAAGTGTATATAATAGTTAATACTATTTAGTATTAATACTATTAATACTATTTTGTGATATAATAGTTTGCCTTTGCTCTCCCTTGAGATGTATGACGTGCTTCTAGCCATATAGGGCATTTTATAATACTTACATTTTAAAACTCCATGTCTATGTAACATTATATGCTAAAAAAATTCTCGAAAATTTGTCTGAAGATTTATTTTGTTTTATTAAGTAGGGCATAATGAAAAACTAATAAAAAATAGTGAACAACCATGTTACAGAGGAAACCTTATCAAATTACTCTCCCAGGTGGGCACGCCTTTCTTGCCCCCTCTTACCTTTCTATCTTGTTACCATAGAATCATACAAATGTGCGTGTTGAATTTATAAAAAAAATGTTTTAAAATAAAATATATGTGTAAATTACATGAATGTCCAATGGCCGCACTGCGTTAGTATTATACATCATATACATTATTTTAGAGTTGTATAAAATTACATTTAAAGAGATTATAAGTTTGAAGTAACAAAATTCACTATTTTAAAAACCACTCTTATCTGCTTTCGTGTTGCCAGCAAAAATTATTATCAGCATTTTATTACTAAACATATTCTATTACCGGTCTCATGATAGTGTAACTTATATTTTTTTAAAATATATTATTTATGGAGTAAATTGCTTTACTTTTTATATAAAGTTATAATATAGTTAATAATGAGAATGGAAAGTAACTACACATGTAAACGTAAAGACTTACGCCATTCTATGAGTTTGCATTTTTTCTCAACATTTGAGTTATCAAAAAGGGGTCTTTTTTGGTCCCATCGGCACCCCGGGCCACTTTGGGACCATCCAGTGGTTGCTTCGCGACCACATTGTTGTAGTTTTTGTATTATTCCATGTTACATGTATTTACCGAATTTACATTGCCTCGCCTCTTAGGCCCATTTCGCGGGTCTTTAAGGCCCGCGGTGTGGCTCTATTGCTTGTTCGGAGCCACATTGATTTGGTTACAGATATTGTTGAGGTCATTGCCCTAGACATATGTATACATATATACTACATTATAAATAAATAAATATATATATATATATATATATATATTATATAATATATATAATATATATATATATATATATATGTCTGTATGTATGTAGTTTTCATTTTGTTACCCAAGCAAAAACAAAGAGCAGGTTACAAATAGTTACACATAAACTGCTCCAGCCATCCTCGAGCACGAGCACGACTTATCCGAAGATGTGCTTATAAAATAGAAGTATTTTTCACCTAAATTATCTGTTTTAAGACCTTCTAAGTGGTTTTAACAAAGATGTCTGTGAGTGTGCATGTATGAAATAGTAGCTCCTAGTGTATTTATGGTAGAGAGTTGAACTATGTAAAAAATTAGTTTTTAGGTCTAGCTGTGCCAAGGAGTATAGTATTTGTACTATACTAATACTAATACTATTTAAAATGTCAATTTAATTTTTAATTAGCATGTTTTATTATAAATTATTATATTTTTGTTATAATTTTTTAATCCGTTTTTTTGCTCAGTTATAAGAGCCGCATGTTTTAAGTTAGTTTAATGTAAGTTGTATTGTTTAATCAATTGTATTGTTTGAGTGCTGGCAGAATGGAAGAGGAGACTTTTGTCTCAATTTCGCCAGTTTAAATAAATCAATAAATAAATACTTTAATCCTAAGTTGTACTATCCGGAAAATAAGTTTATAATTGTAAAATGCTTTGATCGCTTTTAAGTTATGGCTACATGAAGTTATGTTTAGGACCAAAAAATGTGGATACTAACATTGCATTTACACGTACTGTTCAACAGAGAATAAAGTGAACCTAAAGTCCCTACCTCAGAAAAAATGCATCCCGTTATCCAATAAATACGTTTACTGTGTTTCATTTTAATTCGGCTAGTATATATCTACGGTTTTTGTTAATTCACTGATGTTAGAAAGTATCAAGCGAGATCAGTATCTGTATGGGTTGCCGCTGGGAATAAAAAGGATGTTATTACTGTCTAAAGACGAACAAAGTGAGACATAGACGTACTGTAGTAAAATTGGGTGATTTCCATATTCTGAGGAAGAGTAAAGCGAGACCGAAGTTGTAAGGATGAGCATAGCGAATCCGATTTCCGTAAAGTTCCGAGGTAGTTTAATGATACTTAATATTGGAGAATGACTAAAAGAAAAGAACTAATTTAGCCCTTTAAGTAACAAAATCTTTGCCAGTTTGACTCCGGGTATCGTAATAAAAATTAGTAATGATTCTTTAAAGAATGATTTTAAGTTAATCTCTTTTAGAAAGATTTGAATTTTGAAGGGGCCTAAAAAAGGTATTGTTGGCCGTAAGCCGCTAATTTTTGTATCAATTAAGCCCCCTTAAACTTTTTTTGGATGATCCCCTCTCTAATCTTATACGTCCCCAGGTTTTTCCCTTGGCTTAATGGAGATTTTTGGCTCACAACAGAAAAAAATTAAAAGGCAAAAAACAGTTTAAATGGGAGAAAAATTCAGATGGTGCATTGCTAATCAGCCCTTCTGAGCACCCCTCTTTGAGTTCTTTTTTGGATAACTCCCAACAAAAAATCCTTAGAAGTATACCTCCTCAATTTTTGCCTCATTTTACCGTTTAATTATTATAAAATTAAAAATAAGTATAGAATATTTTAAACATATATTAACGAAATTCCCAAACAAAATGCAAGAGGAAAGGTATAAAAATATTGAGCCTTATTTTTAAAATTGGTTCGTTTTTACTTTTGCTCCCCTACTACCGTAGATAGGAAAAGCCGAAACTGTAATTCCATCAGAATTATTATTTTTAAGCGTATTTTAAGACAAATTTGGGGCTCCGTTTCACGAATGTACAAGTCTTGTAGTTACAGAAAGTTGTAAAAAACAACTTATAATAACCAATGTACAACTGTTACCAAGGGTATACTAGTACATTTATAGAATTTATTCTAAATCATAAACTACACTTTCTTGTCTACTAAAGTTACTTGTAACATTTCTACCCAAACCCAAGTGCAAACCTAGATAGACAGAGTTACATGTTCATTCTACTAAAATAAAACTAAGTGCTTGTTCTCATATTTTAATTTAATAGTTAGTACTCAATATGAGTTTGCAAAAACGTTTTTCATAAATCTTACTTTTTATATTTTAGAAACAATTGCATTCGATATAATTTACTCACATGAATGAAATTGGGTTTTTAATTTTTAATTTTATCAATACTTTGACATATTTTTTTACCGAATATTGTAACATTAGTAAATAACTCTCTCAAGTTACAGTAATTTGTAATAATATTTGTGAAACGCTTTATTTTTACACAGTAACAAGTTTTTTGTATAATAGATTGTAAGATTTGTAGGAGGGATTTTAAACAGTTTTTACACGAATATGCTGGTTTAGAGATCTAAGGTAAAACTTGTAACCAACCAGTCCAAGAATATAATAGTTATATAGAGTGTCGAAAGATATACGAGATTGTAAGACAGAAGGTGGGGATGCTGGCATCTAGTGGCTGCTATGAAACTAACTCTCCTGGTTATCTAAATCCTAGGAAAACCCTTCTTTATATATCCTTTGCTACTATAGTGTTTTTAAATAATTGTAATTATTTGTTTTTTTAACCGCTTGTAATTAATACCCTACACTTGTACATTAGTAAAATAAAATTTCTTACAATTATTAGTAAAATTGTAGCTTTCTACTTGTAGTATACAAGGCTTGTAATTTCTTGAAACGAGGACCTGAATAGTTTTCAGTATACCTGGGTATTCTTCCTGCTCTATCAATACGTTAACGATAATGGAATAATGAAGAGGACTTTTAGTCCTATCAGAACACATCATATTTATTAAAATTTAATTTAAAAGCTTAATATTTTTAACTTTTATTTAAGAAGCTTTTAGATAATAACCATATAAAATCATTCGTTTAAGATTAAACTTTAAAATTATCATTACGTTAAGTATTTTACTCCAAAGGGTAGAAATAAACATGATAAGAATCATGATATCACTTTCCTCTTCAGATAAGACAAGAAGGATAAAACATACAGTTTACTCAGCCTCAATTATTTTTAATACAATTTTATTCTTGATATTTATTCGTACTGATTTTATTTATTTATTTTTTTAGATAAAACAAATCTCTTACTCATTTATGAAACAAAACTTTATCTTTGCAGGATAAAATATCTTTTCATTGGTGCATAAATTTATACTAACTCTGATAAAAACTGTCATTGTTAATGATTTCTGTAAGAATCACGTTCTCGTGTTTAATAAGAAATTATGGAAATAAACATAATTTTTGCAATTTTATTTTTAATAAATAAATATATTACTTTTAACTTTTATAAGATAATATTGAAATTCTTAAGACAAAATGGTTGAAAAAGATTAGATAATGTAATCTTATAAAATAATGTGGCGTTTGCAAATGCATTAATAAAATATCACTGTAACTTGTTTAAGTTCATTTAATGATTCGAGTATTTATGCTGCTTTTATCGTGGATGGGGTTTCTGATAAAACCAGATTGCAATGTTTGGGTAAAATACCTTCATGTGGTTCTTTTCCATTTTAGAGCTATTGCTTAAACATAAACATAATTTCGAAGTACAAGTAAAGGTGCTGGTATAAAGAACTTTTTACTCTCGAGGGAATTCTATGTCATTTGTCATTTTAATATACTAATTGTCCCCAATAAAGTGGATGTTGTGGTCTCTCCTTTTTAAATATTTATCATTTTTTCTAATTTATCATAAAAAATAGACACAAATAGCTATGTAGCTTGTATCCATGCTACATTGGAATGTGTCAAACACTCTTTAATCGTCCACGAAATACAGAAATCAGTAAGTCATCCGGCTAGACTTGATTTCCTTATGCAGTAAAAACAACCGTTTAGTACCATTCAGTCACCTATCCAGGTTCTGACATCCGATGCTGCTCATAATTTGTGATCCGACAGATACCGTAAATATAAAAAGTGTATTAAAATAAAACTTAGTATAGTTGTAATAATCATATTATGGGACACCCTTGTGCTAAATTTTAATTTGTAGATAATTTTTCGGATTTTTAAAATGTTGGCAAATCATAGTTATAGAATTAAAATGGTCTTAGCTAAAGATATTTTGAAAATACATGATTGGATATTAAATTTTAAAATACCTCAAAATCTAATAAATAACTTACAATGCGTAATAGGGCTTTTTGTTTAAATTTGGACCATAGAATCTGGATTTTCATTTTGTTTCAATAAACTTGTGTTATCCTGAACATTCTCTACTTATCTCAGTTCCTAAGGGGAAATAATTAAAATTTTCATTTTTCCCAACTTACTGTCGTAGGTAAGGGAAATGTTGCGGGTAACACTAAAACTCTTAAATCAAGATTTCACCCGATGTTTCCTTTATTTTTTTAGAATAGGCTAACCTAATTTAATTTTTGTGGCATTAATGCAGATTTTGTTTTGTTAAACAAATCCAGATAATAGTCTGAACTCTTAAGCGTTTAGTACACTTGGGAGTGAGTGAAGTAAAAAACACAAGTATCATATTCTAGTACAACACTAAAATTCAAACACACGCATCCCTGTCTATCAAAAGCACAAAAACTCATTTTTCACTCCTGTTTTCAAAAATGTTTCTTTTCAATTTTTTTTGTCAAGAAATCCAGATATCTAATTTACTGCTAAGGAGGCGGTTTTTAACCCATTTTTTTCTAAAATGGTCTCGACCGAGTTTTTTTCGTGTCACTTGTTTTTGATTTTTTTTTTGTCGAGATCAATCTTTTTCTTACCTGAATGTGTCCACCCTCACGAAGAAGCAACTCAAATGACATTTTTATCCCTTTGACCCCTAATATGTAAAAAATAGTCCTTAAAAAAGGCTAAAAGGATAAGAAAAGTAAAATAATCTAAGGACCCTACAGATCCCATGTTGAAGTAACCCTAAACTCCATATTATGCTCCAGATAGAAAAACAAGCTTGTTAACTACCTAACCTTTTTCTTAGAGTCTAAGAAACCCCCTTTTAACAGGTCTAACTCTATAAATCCCTTATAGCCTTAAAAATAAACATTATTTTATTATAAAGAGTTACATATGTTGAGTAACTAAATATATCCCTTTGAATGCGTTACATATGGGTTTTAGTGCAATATAAGTATATATAATTATAAGTTGACTGTCATCTTGCGATTCACGACGATTTACTGGAAGGGGTAATTTTTGGATGTTGACCAAAGAAGGGCGGGGGGACTTAATACACGTTTCGACTGATGTGTACAGTTGTAAAATATTAAATTGGACCCGGATTGAACTATACGTTTAGGTCTTCTTTCACAAGCTAGGCCAAGAAAGCTCCTACACTTTCGGCTTTTATTGGGAAGGTGTTCGAGCACAATCCTTCCAAAAGACTGGGTTCTTTATGATATATTTTAGACAAACTTGACTTAAGATATTTAGCATAAGGTATGCTAGTTCATCACATGAAAAAACCAATGTTCAACTTTTTACCTTTAGCTTTCTTAGCTCTATAAGCTTTTTGGAGAACCATTGACAAAGAACTCTGAGTTTGGCATTACCATTTTTTTTCTAGTTCTAATTTTTACAGAAATGGATTTTTTTTTATTAATCCCAACTTAAAAAAGCAAGTTTAAGTATTTTTGATACTTATAACCTACCTTCAAGTCAGCTTAAAGCGTCACTATCCCTTACTAACAGACCAATCTTACAGAACAAAGAAAGTGTCATAAGCGAGCAGTAACTATGATCATTTTTTGAATATTTTCTCCCTTTACATACATCTTTTAATTTCCATTCCAATGAAAATTAAGAGGTTTAATACTTATCATTGCACAGGATCATGAATGTAAAATGCCTAACATATATCACTATTCACCAGTGTTGCCTCACTGATATCAATTTGTAATATTGGACACACGTCCGTCTAATTTGGTATTCTATTTTCGAAGTCTGTGCCTGATTAGAGATAACGCTAGTTTTTAAAACCAAAAAAAAGCTTGATTGATTCGTTTTAGTTATTAGGAGGGTTGAAGATCCCTTTGCGACAACCAAAGTCTTTTTTAGACTTGTAGATAATGTCCTGCAATGTGTAAACAATCGCTTGTGGCTTCATATGTGAGAAAATAAGAGATACTCGTATCAGTAAGGGCTTAAAAGAATCATAAGTCTCCCTTCACCACAAAGTAAACAACCCTTCTAATGTTTATATTTAAATCGCATTAATTATCTGCACACCACCGAACCTCTGGCCGTCCCTTCTTGAGCCCTATTTACTTTATTCCCTTATGAATTCTCTAAAAACCTAATATCTTTTATCTGCACTACGTCTGCACCAGAATCATGATATATGTATCTATTTCGCAGATTATTTTCGAGTCACGTGACTTTTTTAATTCTTTTTGAATATCAATAGAAGTACCAAATGCTATCACTAGGGATTAAAAAGTTTGACATTATTATAACAAATAATTTATAACTTTATTTTATGGTTAGAGGTTACTTGCTACATCTCGACGTGTATTGGTCTTACTAAATCTATAAATTTACTATCAATATCTATAGTTAATAACAAATGTGTTTAGCTTTTGAGAAGATTAATATTTTATGAATCAAGACATTTATAAAATATTCTACTCTAATAAGAGAACTAACAGCTTTGATATATCGGATTCTTATATTATAAAAAACTAATAAATCCATGACAGTACACACCTTAACAGTATATCATACATTTTAATTTAAAATTTGTTTAATTGTTTAATGACTATAAAACTTATTCACATGACGGTGGATAACCAACCATAAATGGATGCAATTACTTGATAAGCAACATTAGTACTGGTTATATTACAGCAGTACTTACAAGAAGGCACCAAGCACTACTTGTGGGCACAACCGGTGAGCCCTGTCTGAAGCAGCCCATCCTACTACTAACAATTCCAATTTATTACAGTTCCTGTTCATACTACTGAACGGTACAATTCCAAGGTATGGCAAAATCGCCCGAAACACACAAAATAACTGAAATAATTAATAAACAACATTTTAAGGCTAAAACACGGCTTCACTCAGCCAGATATATTACTAGGGAGGTCCAGTAAGTTAAATTTTGAAAAATTATAAGGTTATAATATTATAACCTTAACTCACTCACAAACGAGGTTTCAATGTGGTAACACAGAGCCCCTGAGAGACCTACAAAGATTATTCAGGCTTCTCAATGTATTGAAATAGGCTGTGATAAAAATTACTAATATGCAATCGGTTATACCAGGCCGGTACAACGGAAAAAAATCTAATCATAGACCTGCTCTATTTACAATATTCCTATATGTAAACCGCATTCAGCGGTTAAATATCTATTGTAACACACAGCTCACAAACATAAAAGCTTTAAATGGTAAATTTAGGAAGCGGCTAAAGGGCCAAAATACAAAGAATTTAAATTAAAAAATACATCATTATAAGGCTACGTCATAACAAGGAGGGCTTTTGGACCACTCTGTGTATTATCGTGTTTCTCTCTTCTTTTCCTCATTTTCTTTTCAGTTTAATTAAAGGCAGGATTCATATTTTGTTTCAGATTTATGAGGGGTAGAAACTGAGTTGAACACATCTTGAACTATATTAAGTAGGGCCCGTAAGTACGACATTATTCTACTTATATTTTTATTTATTTATACAGAAGGTGAGTGGAAAAAGTATTAAACTCTATACTATAAAGTTTAGTAAATTTAAAAGTATACGCTTTATAAAAGCGTAATATATTATAATATATATATATATATATATATATATATATATATATATATATTATATATATATATATATAATATATTATAATATATATAAGCGTAAATAGTATATATTGTTTACATTAAAAATCCGGAACCGGGATCTCTACTGAATTATTATTTAGGTGTTTTACCAATTTTTCTCTATGTTTGTGTGTGTGTTTGTTATCACTGTAGCTCACAGTGTATTTGCATGCTTGAGTGTTACAACTTGATACAAAAATATTTTTAAGACCTAGTTGTGCTGTCTGGAAAATATTTTTTTATTACGTCATTGTTGTCATGACTTAATGAATAATTTTAAAAAATCATAAAACCCGGAAAAATTAATTTTGAACATACTTAGTCCTATTTAAGCCCAACTAATCTGCTAAGTTTTTCCATCTCATTATTTAGCAATTTTTATTAAACAAACATGTAATTACTTGGAATGCATGTATATATTTTTTATAAAATTGTTAAACATCAAAAAACCATCTAATTTGGTTAAATTTGGCATTAAACAAATAATTTTCATTTCAATACAGTGGTTTTTGGCAAATCACTATATAATGTTAAGCAATGAGTGACCGCTGGCAATGAAACAGATGTTTTTACTATATGAGAACGAGCGAAGCGATTATATTCGTTTTTTTCTGCAATATAAATAATTGCTAATAAATTAGGTATAAAGATCGCATTTTTTGCAATATTATTAATAAAATAATTTATAGCCATTTATGCCTACAACCACCTAAGATGGTTCCCGCTGGAATTCTCCTTGATATATCCTAAGGCTCTAAAGGGGGTAAAAATCAACCCTAAGAAATAAACCAAACGTTTTAATAGTAATAGTAAGTGTCGTTGACTATCAATTAATGTCAAATACAGACCGATATTGTAATTGAAGTATAATCAAACTATTTTCTTATCTATACACAATTTCTTATTATAAAAATTATTACACTTTGATTTTACCATGTCATGCTACATGCAAAATTTATTTCGGTAAACTTTCTTTATTGATAAATATAATAGATTCTTAGGTTAAAAGGGGTCGCATTTATATTACCTTTTCTTTGTACAATAAAAAATAAAAGCTTAGATAAAGAAAGAAAAATCTGAACACAAGGAAAACTCAGAAGTTTAAGGTTGTATATAAATAAAACATTTAGAAGAAACTCAAGATTTAGAAGGAAGGATAGTGTGAAACAAGTCATTGCTTGCTGGCAGGGGTCAGCAATATGTCCGGCAAGCTCCGACACATTTACATACCTTGCTCTAGAAGAGTCACGATTTTAGCGAATTTCCTTTGAAAAAAATCACTAAAGAGATTTTGGTGTCCAGAATTACAGTGTTCCTTATCACGAAATTCAGGAAACAACAAAGTTCGATTAGAGGTTGTTTTCGATGTTTTATGGGGCGCGGATCAAATCAAACAGATCTAGATGAAGTTGATATGACCATTTTAAGTGACCAAAAAGTTGAAAAACCTTGGTAAGTTATCGAAAATTTAAAATACTATCGACAATGTCTTTAGTGACTTTGAGTTGAGTAAAACTAGTCAGGACTCAATATGAGCTCGTGAAGAACTCAAAGGTAGGGTTCTCAGGTTCGATCTTGGTAGCAGCGATAACTTTTTACTGTTAAATTTAAACTATACAAGTTTATCATTACAAAATAATTTTGGCGGCAATAAATTAATCGAGCATCATTCCTTTTAAATACATGCTTCAGTGCCCTATAATTCATTTTTTTTGCGAAAGTTTTTGGTTTTGTTTCATAGCGTGAAACATAAAAATTTTTAATTTACTTAATTTTTCCAGATTTTTCAAAGAAAATGCACTCAAATTTCTAAAAAGTTAGCATAAATTGAGGTTTGAATGAGTGCAAATCATGCTTTGCAATGCCGACTTTGGAATGATGACCACATAGTTTTGTATACCCTATGAAATAATGTACACATTTCCTTTGAGTAATCCGGAAAAATTAGTAACTAGTAGTAATGCTACTGCTCAGGTAATAAATCACAAATCGAAAAGCAAGAAATGTATTGCTGTGGAAGGAAGCATTTGTTTCTAAGGAAATTCACCTGGGTTGCGGAGAATACCCTCCCTTAAGAACAGGAAAGCAATACCCAATATCCTTACATTTAACATAGGGTTTTCTTGAAATGACCCTTCGAAGGGACAAATACTTTTTGAGTAAAATAGAACTTTTATAAACATTTCCTGTCCCTTTGATTTTAAGTAGTTTTGAATAGAGTATGGATTTATAGGTTAAAGGATATGTTTTTGATTTATACCTCTCTCTATTTTCACATTTTTCCAAGATGTATTCTTTACAAGGCACTATCGGTCTGTTATTCCGGGGGAGTAAAACGCAGTGAGTAGTTCTAGATCCTGGAAAACTGTTCATAAATATCAGATTGTTAGATCTCTCAAAACCTCATAGAGCATTTTCGAATGGATTCTTTTACTATTTAAATTATGTCATTGACTTAAATAATGAAACTTTTGTTTCCATGTGTCTATATCTTTTCTTAGATAAGTTTCCAAAGACTTGGATGACAAAAGAATCTTGGCTGATAAAAGATTCTTATAAAACAAGCTTTTCTAGTATAATATTTAATTACCAAGACTAAAATTTACTTAAAAGAGGCTCAGAAAATCAATATCATGCCAATTAAAACGCCTATTAGAGCATAATTGGTAGATTTTTTGAAACCAGTTTACCCTAAATAAGTTCCCCTACTTAAATTAAGTTATTAATATATCATTTGATACTACCGAGTTTTTTAAAGCATGGATAGTTGACACAATGTAAGTTTCAGGAATAGTTGACACCTATAGGAAATGTTACATTTCCTAGGTGTCTCTCGCACAATTATATTGTGTTAAGTTATTAACTTTATAATTGTGACAGTGAACTAGAGTAGTTCAGGGTCAAGCTAAATTTATCTCCTTAAGTAAGAAATATAGATTTTATTCTGAGTAATGTATAAGATTTTGATACCTTATTATTTAATAGATTCTGTTATGTATATGTCACATTATTTAATAGATTCTGTTATATGTGTCACTTTATTAATAGATTCTGTTATATGTACACCACTTTCCTCCTGCACTGCGCATTGCCTCTATGATATCAACTATGTACATCGTAGATAGTTATTATAAGTCGAAAATTATTAAAATCTACGAGAAAATTCCATAGACATTAAACTATACCATCCGTATAGATTTAGCATACATTTTAAACAAATTTCTTAAATCTTATTATGTATTATATTAAATATTTTTATAGAAAAACATTTCAAACCCCAATAATATTTTTGTTGGCATAAAACATGTGAAAAAGAACAGGGAGTTTAATTTGAGAGGGAAAGATAGTGCTAGTAAGTGCTACCACCTGGTGTCAATCCACGAAAACTACATCTCTATCTAGCCCTATAGTTATACATCTGCCTGATAAATTAACTAGTTTACCGATGTGGTTAAACAAAACCATGTTTTACACAGAATTTTCCCTAATTACAATTAACTGCGTTGACCAAAATTGTCTAATATGAGAAAACACGTGTTTCTAATTCATGTAGTTTAGTTAGCTGTTGTCATCATATTTACTTTTGACTTAAAATTTCTATACATATAATATTTCAAATGATTAAATTCATATTTTGTAATGTGAGAGAAAAGGAATAATTTTATCTCTTAGTTCATTAATTTCGTAAATTTTGTAAAAAATTATCCGGAGATATTTCTTTACAATAAATTATGATTAAAACAATTTCTTAAACATTTTTATATATTAATTTTTTGATACATTTTGATATTGTTCTTATAGATCATATCAAACCAATGTTTGCAAAAAAACTTTATTCATAACTATTAGGGTGCCAATATGTATTGATTCAGTATATAATTTAAAACATAATGCAACAAAAAATAAACACATCCATTTGGTACTCATTAAAATGAATTATTATAGTGCATCTATTGTATAATATTTGAAGTTGTAAAAATATTAACAATAGAGAAAAAAATAAGAAGAAATGTCACAACTTATTAATTGGTATCTGTAGGGATGTCCCACAGGGGAACCATCTGGGCCCTGTTTTATTTGTATTATTTTTTATCTTTTTTCTGATTGGTCCACATTCTTGCAGCAGCTGCAAACCAATGAGAAGGGGGTTAAAGAACCACAAATACTAGTGGATGGGATCCACAATACATTTTAAGACTTATGTTGAATAGTTGTCAACATAATAATAAAATATGTAGAAGTGTGAACAGGAGGGTGAAGTATCCCTAATGGATAGCCTTGAGAATCCATATTTTCTTTTGTAAGGTCCAAAAACTCATTGTGGGTTGTAAGATTTGTTATTTTTAATACTACTTGGCATCGGTGTGAGAAATGTTTACTTTTCAGTTGTAATTATTTCCCTCTCTTTTCTGCTACTTTGCTTATGTATATTGTTGGCAAATTTTAATATACTTTGTTATCGCTTAGCAGGTATCGATCAGTGTGATTAGTCAGTTGGTTGTAGTGCGATGAGTTATACTTTCATTTCAAGTGTAAAAATCGAGTTCTCTTTTGTCATTTTAAACCAAGAAATTAAAATAATTAGCATAGATTAACCTAAAAAACTAGATTTGATCAAAAATATCAATTTTGTCGCAAGATTGTCTTGTTAATAACAAAAATAAATGAACATCTAAGCGATAAACAAGAAATTAATCGATTCGCATTGATATTATTTAAATAAATTGTGGGTTTCAGAAACCATTTTCTGTCTTGTTGGGTAAATTTAGAACTGTGATCTACTGCAATTATAGGGCATATTTTCTACCAATATTAGAAAACGTTTTACAGAGTGTTATCAAGGATTATATTTATATAAATATATATTTCATGTGTATATGAGTAGGAATATATGCTCTTTTGTATTATGTTTATACAATCATTGTTTTACAGTATTGCTTTCAGAAGTATCTGGGCGTATACAATTAAATTACATTGTGACTTGTAATTGTAATTACCATTTAATGGTCATTACAGTTGAAAAAAATAGAAACACACTGAGTTAGGTTTCACAATGTATAACATGAAATGTGAAATCGCACTGCGATATAACTCTCATATATCTTTACATGTCAAGATACAATTATGCATTAATACACAGAAATTAAAGAATTAGATAATAAACGATGATCAGCTACCAATAAGCTCTTGAAAGCTAATAAGCAATAAGCACGGAGAAGTTAAGGGCTATGGAATCTATAGCTGAAAAAATGCTGGAAAATTTAAAGCTGGAATCAAAGCTGCAGACGGCGATAATACTAAGCTCTTACCAACAACTAATACTATTTTTGGTAAACTACTGCAATAAACGATTTAATGCAGTTATAATGACTGCAAATATTTTCAACTTTTATCTACAGGAATTAAAGTTAAGTATTCTTTAAAGATCAAGTACAAAGTAAGTATTACTTACAAGTGCAAGTCATGTCTGAATGCAACATTAGTAAGATAAGCCAGAAATTATTTAACTTTGTAATAATTCAGGAATCAAAGAAGCTTTTAATTTTTATCGCAATAATTTTACTTGTTGAGACGTCTGAACTTGTTCTCTTTTGGAGTTGAGTTTTTCGATGGATATTTCCAATTAAGAAGAAATATTTATATATTTGATTTGAAAATGCTTCTGTGGTGAGACTAAAAATGTTGTGGAAACGGTAGACATCATGATTGAATATAATAATAAATATACGAAGACAGCAGTCCTGAGAAATGATTTGGTTTATTCAAACATAACATTCTTTCATAGCGAATAATAATTATACTTTGCTTAACGAATTTATAGTTTATTCGCGGCTATTTTGCTACACAGGCTCGTTTTGCGGGCTTGTTTTGATTGTCATAGCCCCTTTGAAGCCACATATTCTACCTCATATAGGCCAACTAGGATGGAGGTAGAAATATCTGTTCTAAATACCTCAACCCTTTAACACCATTGCCGCTTGGGATGGTTCAAATACCGATTTATCTTGCTATCTGTCTTTACATAGGCCACCTTGTTTAAGTGCTATTTCAAGTTTAAAACCTTCATAACGTCTCCCTATAATCTCGTCTAACTTTTCCAAAGTTGGTTTTGAATTTGTGGATGCCAAACTACGAGAGTTTTTGTGCACCAAACATAAGAGAAGATATTATGCTCTTATAAAACTTTGATAAGATATATTTATTTTTTGTATCAGATGGCCTAGTGGAATCAATCCCTCCACTCCCGTCATCCGTACAACTCGTAAAAATTATTTTCCCATGAAACTTTTCTAAAATTGAGAAAGACTGCTTACTCAGTAGTAGTGCTCTAGTGCACCCATAAAGCATATCGGGTTCGCTTCCGATTTCTAATGAAAGTGAGTGCTAAAATATGACATTATGAAATAAAATTAATCCATCCTCAGGAAGCACTGTTAACATTAATTTTAAAAGATCATATTTACTGTAACAATTCTTTGAAACTTGTTAAACATTTTTGTAAAACTAATAATACAATATAAGTAATAAATTCTTCAATTTATAATTTCATACAAGAGTTTTGTCAAGGCTTAATAATCACGGATTTATTTTATTCCTAACTTAATGATAAACATTTAATGTCAAATCATTTTCTAAAATTAAAATTTATTAATTTGATGAACGAGTTTTGCTTTTACCCGGAATAAATTATTTACTGTAATTAAAATTCATGAGTCCGATTCAAATCGTATACCGTAATGATAAGTGAACTTTAATTATTTAATTAATTACGTTAATGAAGATCTGGCTCCTGTTTCTTTTGAAATTATTATATGCATGATTATTATATAAATTAAGAAACATAAAATTAATTAAGATTATGAGGGATTTCTTATAAGCTACTCATGTGCTTGTTTGTATTTTCCATGGGGTTCAGGTAATTTCTAAAAAAAATTAATTTTACGCTTTAAGAAAACATTCAAAGTACTAATCAGTACGATAAGTCTCTCTCCAGAATGTATTATGACCCTTCGTACTGATTATAATTCGCTCCACCTGTGCTTACACGCTAAAGTGCTAACGAACTAAAGTACCATATTAATAGTAAGATTGGGCCCTAAAGAAGAATAATAACTACTTCTAACAATAACTTCTACTAATTTCTATATTTTGCCCTCTATTTCAGGGCACAATTCGCGTAATTTACAACAATAAATACAAATATATTAGGAAAAGAAATTGAAAAACGGAATATATATATATATATATATATATATATATATATTATTATATTATATATATATATATATATATATATATATGTATACACGGAACCATATTTACAATTTGAATTATTGCTAAAATGCTTTTATGAAAGTCTACTAAACTAATCATTTTGATAACAATTTAGTTCACTAGCTGTGGGAATTATGAATTGTTGCCCTTCTGGGGGTCGACAGTCATTGACAGTGTAAATAAAGGAGACTTCTGCGATTTCTATTGGTTACATTCGCACCAACCAGACTGAGAGCCCAATATGTGCAATATGTGATGACAATGAGGAAGAAACAGCCTATCACTATTTGGCAACGTGTGAAGGGTTTGGAAGGCTCAGGTTTCAAATATTTGGAACTGGTACGCTTCTCGAAGAGGAAATGGAGTCTCTAAGATGGCAGGACATTCTTACTTTCATCCATCGCAGCAGGAGGTTCGACGAGGAGAAAGTAGTGGAAGTACAGTGATAGGTGGTTGACTTCGGGGTTGGTGAAAAGGACCCAATGGTGTGGTCTACTCACCAGGCTTGACCTCCCCACTCTTACTACTACTACTTCGCACCAACCAAGTCAATATTGCTGACATTGTTAATTTAACCAACTGACTGCATTCCAACTTCTTCTCTTAGAACGAAGTTCTAGATAAGATTTGAACTCAAACTAAAAGAAATGAGCTAAGAAAGATAATTGTCTATAATGGTAATATAAATAATAGAAAAACAAGGAATAGATAAAACAAATCGGTTTGAAACATGCCCTAAAATGAAATGTTGTTTAATACAAACTATATCAGTTGAAAATATGTTTCAAAACACAGTCATATCTTGTTTCTTTTTAGTGCTCTTTTCTCTCTCGCCGACAGTAAAACCATTTTAAAATATTTTATTTCTTAACGTGGGTTTTCTTTTTTGGTGTTATCAATAAAATTAATGATTCTGATGAGAATGGATGAAAGAAGTTTCTAAAATTTTAGTTGAATGAAAACGGGTTTAATAACTTTGTTTTTGGGAGCTGATAACAGTTTTGTTTTATTAAGTTGAAAAACGAGTATTTTTAATAAAAAATTAGTTTAATTTTATTAAAATTAACTGATACTTGATTTCATTCTTGTTTTATAAATGTATTTTTTTGGCTTTTGGAAATTTCATTCATTTGTTTTTTAACTCTTTTCCAGAACGAAAGGTATAATAGTCTCCTAACTGTGTATCGAATTTTTAAGTCTTTTTTATGAATTAACGTTTCTGTACAAAACATCTTTCCCTTGATTGAATACCATCACTGATTTTTACTTCCCCTTATTTATACTGTAGGTATATAAGAAAAGTATTATGTGTGCAAAAACATCCTAAACCGGGATGTCACCGGAGTTATCCGTTTCAGGTGTTTTTAAGGCCTCTTATAAGTGGTTTTGAATGTGTGAAGTTGTCTGAATGTGTGTGTGCGCGTGATATCATCGTAGCTCTCAGAGTATTTATGCTAGAGAGTTGAAATTTCGCACCAAATCAATCTATATTTTTATGACGTTAATAACCCGCAATAATGACTCAGGAAACAATTCAAAAAATTAAGTGCGGAAAAATTATGTGATCGGATAGAGATTTGGCATGCATTTAGCTATGTATAAGACTACCATATCTGTCAAGTTTCTCATTATGAACTTTAGCTCAATTTTTAATATATGTCATGTGTACGTTTTTAAAATAATTGTGAAAAACGAGTCCTGTATAGACAGAAGACGAGCGAAGTGAGTCCGAAGCAGAAATAATAAGCGTAGCGAATCCGATGTGATGAGAAAAAGGTTCCAAGGTACCCCGTTCCCGATTTTTCATCTTAAAACTATGTATGACTAAAATCTGTACTAATACTAATTTTAGTAAAAATGATAACTGTTGTATTATTAAATTTTCCAAAGGATTGTCTCAGTGTTTGATAAATCCACGCTTATAATGTTCCAATATTATGTATATCCCATAGCTGTGTTTTGTCCTCAGTCCGAAAATTTCACAAGTTTTTCACGTTGGCATTCTAATATTTCATATCAATGGGAATCTATAGATTCAGTGATCCATAATATAATAAAACTTTCATCATACTTGATCTGAAGCTATCGGTTATTTTAGAAAAAATGTTAATAAAGATAAAGCATTAATCCATATACATGCTGGTATAAAAACTATGTATACATGGTTTTTATATATATACATTTTTATATTTTTATTTTTTTACATTTTTATGTACATACACATACATGGTTTTTTTGTGTATAGTATGTTACATTATTTTCTCAAAAATAGTTTTTTAGTATGTTCAAAATAGTTAATAAGTTTTTAAAATTGTTATGTATGTATAAACAAATAATCGGATTAACATATTTATTACGAAGATGGCATGACTAATACTAATATCTAGAGTTGCTAAATAATCTCGATTCGAAACTGGATGAAGAATCTGTAAGCAAGTATTTTCTTCTATTTATTTCATTCAATCTTAATAAGGAAGAAGATTTGTTTTTGAAACAAAATATGTATTTTAACCCAGGCTTATTAATTCTCTTTTTGTACATTTGACGATTTACAGGGCTCAGTCTTGAACTCCGATTTAATAATTCCATTCGTAAAAGAGAAAAAAATAGGGATTTGTCGTCTTTAAAACTTCGTGAAGGAATCTCTGAGGATCAATTTATTATTCCCAAGAGGCCTTGGAAGAATCAGAAGAAATATCCTACGGAGGGAAAAAGGATTATTGGTATTAATGCTTCTTTTTCTTTGAATCTTTTCTCAATAGATATAAATGCAGGACTTGGGAAAAAGAAATTTCCACTGCAGTTTGCATGCCTTAGTATGTTCAATCTGTTTTCATTGATATCTATTATTTCTAGAGAATGTCAAGTGTTCATCACGTACGTTTAGACGAACATTAAAAATAATTTCTGATTGTATTCGTCTTGAAGGTGTTGATTGTTTTAATTGCTTATCTTTTGCCTTTATATTTTTCTTTTATAATTATATTTTTTTATTTTAGTTTTCTCATCCTTTTCTTTTACTGATGGGACTTTAATCAATAAAGTAGATTATAATTAAAAAAATCAAACTTTAATTTAATATCAAAAGACAAAAGTGTACACGGGCTTAAAAACAACAAGTAATTTTTTCAAAATTATATTAAGAAATCTCGCTTTAACAGGATATGAATTGACTGAGGTGTGAAAAATACCTCGATAATCCTTGATATTAATGATAACAAGTTATGGTCTTGTCTTGAAATGTCCTTAAGGATTCACATAAGCCGTGAAAAAAATAACGAAATACTAAGAAGTGACAAACCCCGCGGTATCCTGACACTCCTGCGGTATCCTTTGATAAATCGAATCAAGATATGTCGATTATGTGTATCGATATAACAACTTAATGCCTAATTAGTTTCTAGCTTAAGACATATCCTTAACAATGTATTCATTTTTACTCCTAAATCTTTAGCTTAAGTAAACTTATTAAAAACTTAATAAATTAATTTGACTTATTTTAAATAATCTTTTTTAAATAGCTATGTTAACTTGTGATTTTTTCGGGTACTAGTTTTTGAAATGTTACTAAGTGGCGCAAGTGACATACATATATACAAATTTTCATTTATGTGTTTATACTTTTATGTCGACGACCTCTGCGACCTTCAGCTCGATGTTGCAAAAGAGTGGGGAGGTAGGGGGTAAGGAGATCTCCTAATTGACAAGCCTACTACACCAGTCAGTCAGTGCAAAAAGTGGTCCTGAGATGGTCCGAATGTAGGAAAAAATACAGAAAAAAACACATGGAAAAATCCACATAAGGAAAATTCGCGCTATGTAATACCTGTATTTTCAATTGCCTTTTAAACTATTGGAATTGGAATTTTGATGAATTTTAAATAGATACTTTAATAAGCACTTATGTAAATTAAAGTATGTTATTAGGCGAAGGATGGTAAAAAAAAGTCGTAAAATATCCATTACGCAGTGGTAATGAAATCCAAACATATGAGCTGGGTCCAATTCCATTCCCAGTACTGGGTCAACTTATTTTTTGTTATTAACAATTTTTTTAGATAAATATAGTTATATTTTAATAAAAACTATCCCTCTACTTTAAACTTTAGTTACTATTGATCACAGAAATATTCTTGCCAAATCCATAGCTCTCTCACAAGCTAAGTAAGAGCTATAGAACAACAAAAACTCGCGTTAACAGTGCCGGACACTGGTGCTTTTACCCAAATACTGTCAAATATTATTATTGTTTATAAACAACAGGAGATAACAATCTTTTGAGAACAACTGTTGTTCTATTACAGGGTCATTTATCGTATAGTTAGATATTACAAACAGAATGGTCAGTTAAGCCTTTAATACAGGCTGTATGTTAAAACATAAGCTGTGCTTTTAGTTTTATTAGTAATTCAATAGAAATATTGGGTGTCAGTTGTTGTTTAAAACAGTTTTTTTCTGATAAAACTATTAAATAAGGAGGGTTAGTAATTTGTTAATAAGGCAATAAGTCGAGAGGGAAGTACAGAATCCTTTATTTTATTCATATGGTAATTTCCACCGCCCCCGATATGTTGAGGACTTTGATTAAAAAGGCACCACCCTCGAGAATCTTTTAAATAGGGTTTTATTCCCGGGATCAAGTCGTCCTAAGAGGGAAATAGAGAAAAAAAGAAAATCGTCGCATATTAAAAACACTTTACCAATTACATTATTCAAACGCCGGCTTCTGCAAACCCGGTGTTATTGACAAATTGTTAAGGGTGACGCCCTCACTTCCATCTTCCGCATCTTTCATATCGACGAAGGGTCTTTTTTTTGTCGAGTGATACTTAAAATAATCAGACTAACTGACTTTATGTTAATATCTGAATATTCTCTATCAGACCTTGTAATAGAACATCCTATATAAAAGCATTGTTTATTGTAGTTTTCGTTTTCCTAGTGTAAAAAATCGGGTTCACTTTTTTCACTTCTCACTACTTTAGACTCGCTTTGCTCGTTTTCAGAATATTAAAATCAACATTTATTCTTGTCGGATTTGCTTCGGTCTTCTTCAAACAATTAATGCGTACGTTTTATACACAGCGGTCACCCATCCAGGTTCAAACCTAGCTCGATGCTGCTTAGCTTTAAAGTAAAACCGTAGATGAAAATATATTTATACCAAATTTCCACTAAATTTGATTATTTCTCGATTTTAGGGAATTTCCGAAGAAAAAATTAGCTTAATTTTTTGAACACACACACACATAGAACACAATAACTTTTGAACGTCTTGGTACAAGAATCATCCTTTTTAATGTCCCGATCTCTATTCTTTATGAAATATATTCATCAACCCACAACAATGACCCCAAAATCATTTCAAAAAATCACTCATCTTCAAAAAGAGTTTATAGATCAGGCTAAAATGTTTTACACATGTACCATTTTGCATGGTTAAAAGAAATACGATGGTACTTTTTTTATAAGCATTACTTTCGGTTTTATTGATTGACATATATAAATATAATGTGAACAAATCACGTTATTTGACTAATACAAATGAAAATTCGCTTATATCATGGGAGTAATATAAGCACTATAACACTTATATAAACTAGTAATATGACTAACTGATAAAGGACAAAATCCATATGGCTGCGAAGCGGCCCCCAGTGCCGACGCTGAAGGCCTCTTATTTTAAAATGAGATACATTTGGCATATTTGTTGGTGTAATGAGTTCCAAGTTCAAAATTAATTAATTTTTCCGTATGTTATGGATTATTAATTTTTTTCTGAGTCATTATTGCTGGTTGATGACGCCATGATTTGTATTTTTGAGCACTACTAAACCAAAATATTGATTTTTGTCCTAAATTTCAACTTCCTAGCATAAACTACCTTGGAGGTTTTAAAAAAAATTTAGTGTAAACTTAATAGTTTTCCCATATACCTACGTACGGTATAAATGAGGAAAATCAAAAGAGGAGTTCGACTTGCTTTTCTCCTCTATACTATTTTCATGCAACGATGTCATCGGCGTAATTTTCTCCTTAAAAATTCGCTTAGAATCGAAGCATTTGTTGATACTTTATTCTGATAAAAACTTAATCCAATCGTTGGTGTCTCAAGATATTTCCCTGAAAATTCACTTAATTAAAAAAATAAATCTTTATAGTTTATTTGTAAATGATATTGATACAAATCAAAAGTCCAAAATAATATTGAGATCTAAACTGTGTACCGTGGAGCTGTCGCGCCGAAAGATGTTGCGCTTGTGTGGTGTCGACACTCCGCTCTCACGGAAGAATATTCTTTTTTTTATAGGTTCTTTTTTGATCAGTTTTCACGTTTTACTTTTAATTTTTCTTCAGCGTAGTTGGCTGTTTCCTTTTAATTTATGAATTTGTTAATGATTATATTTAGTTCCTTTAAAACCATAATAATATGGAGTTTACGAGTTTGTAGTAGGAGTATGGAGTATTAATATGGAGTTCAAGAATTTGGAGTTTTAATAACTTAACCAGTATTTCTTTCTTTTGTTTTTTGTACCGGTAAGTAAATCCGTTTATTTGTTTATTTCTTTGGTTTATTGAATTTAGTTGGGGAAAGGGGGTAAATTTTTATTTTATGATGAATACTGATGTTTGCCGATTGTAGTTTCAGGCCAGGGGCCTAACTGAAAAGAGTCGTTGCGGATCCTGGATTTCTGGATGTGGAAGTGGACTCATCTGTTGCAGATTTCCCCCAACAGACCTGACTTACCCTAAATATAGCTAAGGAATCTTGTATAGATTTGAGGGGTATGGAAGGATCTGATCAATCGTTCCATATCGTCCAGATCTCTACCTCATTCCTTGCCCAGGTATTAAAATATCGTTCTAATTTATTATTTTTATGAATTTTTAATCTAATGAAACAATATGACTGAAACCCCTTTCCTTCTATATACATATTTATTTCATGAATTAATTTTTTTTAATATATATATGGATTCTTTCATTTGAGCAAAATTCTCTCTTTTTTTCTCTCTTGTATTTTCCCCTTCTCAGAACCCTTGATGAGCTAGGCTGAGGGAAAAATATTGTATGTGTCTTATTAGTAGGGCACAACTGCAAAACACTTATTAGAAAAACTGCAGCCCTTATGAAATAGAAGAGAAAAAAATGATTATTTTTACAATAATAAAGAAAACAAAATAATACATGTATATATTTTAACAATATAACATTTAAAACGTTTGTAACAAACGTTATGACCATGGTCTGAGACCGTCGGTTTTCCCTTATGAAATAATTACGATTGACGTGATTCGATTTGATCATCAGTACAGAAACCTCGGTACTATCAGCACAATTCAGAACTCGTTTCGCTCGTCCTTACAATGTTATGAAAGCTTAAGGTGGTACTGTATTAGTTTCGTTAATTTCCACTCATATCTTGTCAAAAGACCTCTATTTTTGCTATTGCTAGATTTTCCCCACTCATCTGTCATTTACGAATAGATATGCGCAGGCCAATAAGTGTATATGAGTTTTTTTTATTTGCATTTTTTTAATTTTGTATGTTCGAAATTATCGTTTTAACTTTACAATTCAACCTAATGCAATGTTAATATCCATCAACATCTTCAACTTTTATCTAGCTTAAGGTTAAATGCATTTTTGTTGGAATAGAGTTGGCATTTGTATCCTATTTATGTAAAGTTTACTTGAGTCAGAATAGAATTGGTATTTGAATTATATTTATTTAAATTTTACTTGAGTCAGGATAAAATTGGTATTTGTATTGCGTACATTTAATTTATTTCAATTCACGTCAGAATATATTTTGAATTGTTTCTCATTTATTTTATTTTAATTAATATTGTTAGTATTAGTATTAATGTTGTTTGTTTAAAATTATTGTTTTAACTTCATAATTAAACCTAATGTACTGTTATGATCCATTAACATTTTTAAGTTATCTATGGCTCATATTTTAGAATATAATCAAGAACGATATGTATATGTATGATCTGAACGTTTGACCATGATATACTTAACACACACTTACAAATAAATAACCAGAATTCATATTTAATACACAATAAATGCTAATTTATTTTGAACTTTTATACTTAATTATGAATAAAATATTGGTTGTATTAATATGCTAAAAAAGTTGGAACAATGCTTAATTTAATAAGACTATCAACGCATAAGTATCTCTGGTTCAAATTGGGTTGATCTACTTTGTAATTATAGAGTTGGACTGTACTTAAGCTCTGAATTGAAATAGGTCCCAATAAAGCTACATTTATTTTAATCTTAAAAACTTGATCAGTATAGCTTTGTTGTCATTAGTAGATTTTTTGCTCTAGTTTTTATGTTTAAAGTAATATATTTCTAGTTTAAACTAATTTCTAGAATTTAGTAAAAACTAGCAAAAACTAATTTCTAGCAAAAACTAATTGTTTTAATGCTAATTTTTAATCTTTAGATGACTCTAGTTAGAACTGATTACTAACAATTATTAACATTAGGTTCTTTATAGATAATTTTATAGGGTCAGTTTTTGGCTTAGAGCAATAAACCACCATTCTGGTGATAATTACAGAACAAAGAAGTGTGAAGAGTATATAGAGAGGATATTTGATATTTTGCATGTATGTTGAGAAAATAGTCAATATATAGGGTGTGAAACCTCATATCATCGTTAATCATAATAACTATTGTGTCTTGGCGCACTTATTTGATTGAAATTTCCCGCCGTTGTCATTTGTTGGTATACTATGTAAATTTCCAATTTTTGCTTTTCTGGCCTAATTAAGGTTTTTAGTTTTAGAGTAAACTTAACTCCCTAGGACACTAATTTGATTTTAGAGGGACACTTATCCTACGTTAAATGGATTTTGTTGACTAGTTATTACAGTTTTAAACAGATTTATATGTATACAACTTAATCGATTTAGGTTTTAGGCAAATTCAATTATTATATTTATAGGGATAATAACCTAACGCACGTACACCTTACGAATTAAAAACTACAACAGCCTAACGTATTACAAACTACAACACCCTAACGCATTAAAAAACAACAACACCCTAACGAATTACATACTACAACAGCCTAACAAATTACAAACTACAACACCCTAACGCATTGAATAACCAACAACTCCCTAACGTATAACGAACTACAACAGCCTAACGCATTAAAAAAACAACAACACCTAACGAATTACAAACTAAAACAATCTAACAAATTACCAACTAACGCATTGAATAACCAACTACTCCCTAACGTATAACGAACTACAACAGCCTAACGCATTAAAAAAACAACAACACCCTAACGAATTACAAACTAAAACAATCTAACAAATTACAAACTACAACACCCTAACGCATTGAATAACCAACAACTCCCTAACGTATAACGAACTACAACAGCCTAACGCATTAAAAAAACAACAACACCCTAACGTATTACGAACTACAACAGCCTAACAAATTACAAACTACAACACCCTAACGCATTGAATAACCAACAACTCCCTAACGTATAACGAACTACAACAGCCTAACGCATTACAAACTATAACACCTTACAAAACTATAACACCTACGTACACAGATATTACAAACTATAGCACCTTACGTATTACAAACTACAACACCTTACGTATTACAAACTACAACAGCCTAACGCATTACAAACTACAACAGCCTAACACATTACAAACTATAACACCTTACGTATTACAAACTACAACAGCCTAACGCATTACAAACTACAAAACCGTGACGTATTAGAAACTACAACACCCTAATGTATTACAAACTACAACACCTTAACGTTTTAAAAACTAGAACACCCATAACGTAATACAAACTAAAACACCCTTGGTTAAACCCTAAAGTTTAACGAAGTACATTTTAATTTTTTTAAAAATAATTAAGACTAAATAATTTCCACTAATTAACTTCAACTTCCAGAAGCAAAGCGAAGAAACTGAAAATATTATAATTTTTTGCGTGATTATTAACTATTCAAATAAACATTTTCACCATATCTTTGATAACAAATATCCTGAACTAAAAAATAATAATGTTATATAATCCAAACGCTATTGATAACAAATATTACTCGTTATTCATATCAACATTTTAATGTACTTTATTTTAACAATTTTAACCCTAATTAATAAGCTGTCTACTTGTCGACTAATGTTAATATTAATTTTAATGTCAATATTACCAGCAGTAATGAACTATTAATGTTTTAAAGTTATCGTTAATTAACCTTTAATTACTACAGGTTAATTAATATTATAGTGTCAATATTTGTGAAACCTATCAATATGAACTAATATTCTATTTTACATTAATCTCAAAATTATTTTTTGTATTACGTAAAAAAATTAAATACACGTTTAAAACATTAATAACTAACAATTATACTTTAAGTGGCCCAGATACATCGCTCAAAGCATCAATGTCCTTTATGTTATGTGATATAGTCAATTCTAGTGACCCAGTGTAAATTATAGCAGACAAATCAGACATTTAATTGGAAAAAAAATCTGGAGTTTCAATAATTAAGTGAAAAATTGTTCACAAGAGTCCCCTTCGCATAACAAATTCTAAATAAAAGTCCCCAAGGGTAGGAGGTGATCTCGAAGAAGGTGAACCAATTATCAGTCACTTCGCAAAATATAATTTCCAATTAAAAAGATTTTTATATTTTTACTTTTCCTTATTTATATCGTAGGTATATATGAAAAGTATTGTTTGCGAAAAAATCCGAAACCGGGATGTCACCGGAACTATCAGTTTCAGGCGTTTTAAGGCCTCCTGAGTGGTTTTTACAAAGTTGTCTGTCTGTAGGTGTGTTTGTGTATGTTATCATCGTAGCTCCTACTGTATTTATGTTGGAAAATTGAAATTTTGTAAAAAAATCAGTCTACCGCTGTCTGTAGTTGTGCTATTTGGAAAATAAGTTTTTTTATTACGTCATTAACCCGCATTAATGACTCAGCGCAAATAATGAAAAATCATAAACGCGGAAAGATGATGCAATCTAATTGAAATTTAGCACGCATGTAGCCATGCATAAGAAAAACATATGACCAAGTTACATCTCATTATTAGCATTAGGTAAATTTTTATTGAATGACTTGTATACGATTATTAAAAAAAGTAAAAGATAATTCAAATCACTTGAAATTTGGTGTAAGATATGCCTTTACATATAAATTAGTACACCAAGTTTTGTTTTTTGGTGTAAGAACATCAAGTATATCCATGATTTTTGGATTACTTCATCATCACCATGACTCTTCTACTTATATCATCATTATACACAGGAATAACCTCAACGAAATGATACCGCGATAATTTCGCGAACTTCTTAACCAGCGTAAAAGGGTGGGAGGTGGCATTCTCCGCAGAAGTTAGGCCAGCGTAGTAAGGACGAGGGTCCTTCGCAGGTACCCAACCAGCGTTAGAACGGTGAAGACTAAGAGATGATATAAGTGTCAGCAATCCAGTTCGACTGCTTCAGACTATATCCACCACCGAGATCTATGAGCAACAGTATTCGGTAAGACTTAGCTGGAGTGATGGGTGTAAGATGGTTTAAAGATGGCTTGAAATAGCTGTTCTCGATCGAGATGTAAAAAATCGAGAGTATAAAACCATAAATATTTCTTCAGTTTCTAGCAAAATATTTGCATTAACAGAGGGCGCAATATCACATTTTCATCTGGGATTTCGGACCCCTGAGAGAACCTATTAGTCAACCTAGAATACCCAGTCTTCATTAATAAGACAGAAGAGTTCCAGGAAACCTCTTCACTTTAAACACACCCGGGTAGTGTTGCTTAGATTACTTTCTGACTGGTCAGTTAAATGGGACCTTTTAGGACGACCAGTTTTTGAAACAAGTCCACTCATGGATGACTCAGAATATATTTCACCTGTCAATCAACCTAAAATCGAGAGCGTAGTTTCATATCAACCTCAGCTCCTACTTCTACTTCTCTTCGAGTCTATGTTAGCGTCATCTCTTACCTACCTAAATATACTTGCTATGTGGTAGCTTAGTGAGGAAGTAATATAACTCTCATCACCATTTTATCGGACCTTTTTGGACCACCAAACTTCAAGAGTCAGATATAGAATTCAACAACATTACACTGGAGGCTGGCCTTGAATCAATCCATTGAACTTCTTCTTCACTTTATCCGCTGTATAGGCTTTCTAGTGTTGAGGTGTAACAAGGAGTTACACTACTCTACGTAGTCGAGGCGAGGACTGAGACCAGGGAATCGTGAACCTGCGAGTCTCCAGCTTCAACTTGCAAGCCACCTTCATAGGTTAGCTGGCTAGCTTTTCCTCAATATTGGTCTTTTAACGAGCCTGGCTGACTACGGAGGATAGGCAAAGGGTATTTTGCTGGCGGTCCTTTTTAGGACCATCTATTTTAGCATATGGTCCTACCTCAAACTTAAAGCTGTATCAATATTCAATAAAAAGTATCTTGTCTTAACTAAACTAAGCGTGTTCTACATCAACAAATACTATAAAATCTGAACAGCAATTTCAAGTTTTTAAAGTTCGTTTAAAATCATTAGGCTGGAAGTGATAGGGGTATTTAGATTACACGTTAGTCTTGATCTTCGTTAACTACTGCATTCGTTTTACTTGCCTCAGGTTTTGTCATTTCATTCATCATTGGAAGAGTTGTATATGTGCGTTTTTATCAATTGAACAGCATATGGATTATTGATATTACAGAAAGCTTTGGACCTTTGTCCAAAGCTTGGAGCTTTGGACAAAACTCGGGAAAGTTACCCACCAATCCCTACAAAAGATCATCAAGCTTTCTAATGTACAATTATCTAATCTAATGGTATCAATCGTCACTAAGCAGTTTGATAGAAGGTTGGGGAAAATAAATAAGTGATTAACCCAGCCTTTGACGTCATCAAAATTTTGAAACTATGAAACGATGTCATAACAAGGTTTTATTATTTAATTAAGCTATATTATTTGAGACTGGCTTTAGATCGACTAGACCACTTTTACTTAAAGGCCAGAGTTTGAACGAAATATGCCTACAAAAAATATTTGTCAACATGATTTCTAAAAAAATCATATATCTTTGGAAATAATATGTTTTTTAATGAAAACATACAATTTAAGAATCCTAATTTTAAATTTGGCTAAATCTTATACTTTTTTACCCCTTTTATTGTAAATAATATAATATTCAGTCATTTGTATGTTGAAAGTATTACAAGAAGTCATATAGAGGTCGCTAGTATCTAATAGTTAAGGTTTGTAAAAGCTCTATCATGTTCTTTCATGTCTATTTAGATGTGTTAAGAGATCTTGCCTACATGTACTGTCACTAGCTTTTATCTTTTATTATGTTGTAAAAAATTCCCCTTTCAGAGTCTCGCAGATCTAACAGGATAATACACACGTATTCATTTTATAATACAGTTGTAAAACTTAAAAGAAAATCTTATATACGGTTTTATCCTTACCTTTACTTTTTATGACGTATAATACAAGAATATGGCGCATTACTTGATATAAACATCAAATAAAAAGAACCTCGCTTATTTTTTTTTTATCCCACACACGTATACTTTTTTCTAAAAATTTTAATATTCCTCTTTTATTTAAACCTTACATTGTTATTTAAATTATTACAGTCAATAAAAATGGGCGCCGTGTAATAAAAGTTTTTTACCTGAAGTTGTTTTTATTACATGGACTATCTTTTTCCGAAGGCAGTTGTACATAATATTTTATATAACACACAATAAAGTTGTTTTTAAATGCAAACATTTTAAAGCTATTTAGAATGTTTTAAATTACCTATAATACACCGTCAAGTATAATAAAAATGTAATAAAACCATTATTTTTTTAAAGATAATTTCAATTAACAATTTAGGAAAGCCTTTTACTTTTGCGGCTTTATTTTGTAAATACTTACTGGTGCTGTAACAGTTTATATTGTAAGTATTCAGTGAGCGATAAAGTTTTTTTTGTATCATTTATTACTTTTTTTTAACTCTTCAAAATGTTTTACTGATCCATTAAAGTGGCCACCAAATCTTAACTATTAAATCTAAAAGCGGTTTAGATGTATTTAATTTTTTGGAGGTCTTTTCACGCAGACTCATAAATAGTTTTGTTGGAAATCTAATTAAGCAATAATATATATATATAAAAAAATTGTATTTTTACAATTATGGTTTCTGCAATCTCTGAATTTCAACACTAGAATAATATATTGATTATTAAATTATTCTATTAAAATGAATCCAAAAAAGTATATAATAAAATTTCCAAATTGTCTATATTGTTCAAGGTGTATATTTTTTTCTGTTTCAGGGTTAAAGGGTGTTTATACTTAAAGGTAAGATATCTAAATTCATACAATATTTATAATATTCCTACCTTGAATTTTTTTCAAAGCATTAAATTCTGAGGACGAGGCCGAAGTTGGGAGGATGTGTGCAAATCCGACGTGATGAGAAAAAGTGCCGAGCACCTGATGCCCTGTACCAGATTTTTTCATATATATATATATATATATATATATATATATATATATATATATATATATATATATATATATATATATATATATATATATATATACTCAAATTTGTATTTAGGATGACGGAAGTTTAGGGGGGAGTGTATGTATATATATATATATATATATATATATATATATATATATATATATATATATTATATATATATATATATATATTTATATATATATATATATAATATATATATATATATATATATTATATATATATGACTTGTATTGAGTTTACCATAGATGTATGGTATGCTAGTGATGTAGATCATTTCCTAATAAAGAGATGTATGGTATGCAGTGATGTTGATTATTCCCTAATA
The DNA here is from genome assembly GCA_018340805.1 of Microvelia longipes. NCBI lineage: Eukaryota > Metazoa > Arthropoda > Insecta > Hemiptera > Veliidae > Microvelia > Microvelia longipes. The sequence goes on from JACMZG010001908.1 coordinate 39,071,589, forward strand.
AATAGATGTGGTATGCTAGTGATGTAGATCATTTCCTAATAAATATATTTATGGTATGCTAGTGATGTAGATAATTTCCTAATAAATAGATGTATGGTATGCTAGTGATGTTGATTATTCCCTAATAAATAGATGTATGGTATGCTAGTGATGTAGATCATTTCCTAATAAATATATTTATGGTATGCTAGTGATGCAGATCATTCCCTAATAAATATGTATGTATGCTGATGTTGCTAATAAATAGATGTATGGATGATAGTGATGTTGATTATTCCCTAATAAATAGATGTATGGTATGATGTGATGTTGATTATTCCCTAATAAATGTATGGTATGCTAGTGTAAATAACAGTATGGTAAGTTAGTTATGTCTGGTACAAGTTATATTGACATATATACATCTTACAGATTACTTTTTATGACCTTTTAGGACAAAAATCTTATACAATGAAACTAACTTTGAAATAATAATATTTTATATAAAGCAATACCTTGTTTTTTATTTTTATCTATTTCTTACCACAAAACATCTGTTATTCTTTAAATATTAAACATTTTTTTATTATTATTAAAAACTATAACGTATAAAAAGATAGTAAAGATAATGAAAGTAGTACAGGTATTGCTAACATGTTAAATCCCTTTAAGTAAATTTTTATTGCATTGGAAATTGTTTTAATACTTTTAACGATGTATATCGTGATTAAAAACCTTTGTCGCGTTTATAACCGTGTCGTGATTCTGATTTTTTAAAAGTAATAAAAACAACTTAATATCAATATAAAGTATAAAAGTCGTTAGGTGAATAAATCGATAAGACAAAATCGGGTTTTTAAAACAAATGTTTAATTTTAATGTTCTTTTTTAAAGATAATGGTTCAGATATAAAGAACTAAGCGATTAAAATACCTTTAATGTATCTTACTTTAATTCTTTAAGGAAAGTAAATAAAAAAGTAAGATAATAAAAAGGAGCGATTGCCCCGGTGCGGGATTCCTAAAGGTTTGGAATTAGGGTGAATCTTAGTGGTTTTCCACAGGGTACCAACTTAGATCTCTTATTCTTTATACAATATATAACCGAGGGAGTTCACTACCAAACAATAAAAAGAGATTCATGGGGCACAAATATACCTATAAAGGTAAAGTCCCTCGAGTCACTCTGAATTATTGGGTTTGGAATAAAAAATCGGCTAAAAACCCCCCTATCTAAAAAGTAGCTTGAATAAACAACCTTATTTTTATTTTCTTTCAGTACTAAATTTTCCCTTACCGTTTTTCCTTGTGTGTATCATTAGGAATAAAAAGTTAGAACCAAACAAAACTCAACAAGACCTCGGCAATGTATACATCAAGTTTTATTATACCTTTATCTATTCAACATACTCAGGAGAATAAAAAACAAAAAGAGAACAAATAAATGTTTTCAAATAAAACTCGAGTTTTTCCTGAACAACAAAATACTAAAAGGAAATGTAAGCTGGTTTTATTGCTGATCACTTTTCTATATATCAGACTTTTGTTTAAAGAAAAAGAATAAAATGAGAAAAAGAAAGATACGTAAATGGTTATGTAAGGAATTAATGAATTTGACTACATGAAATTTAAATAAACGTTAAAAATTATATTCTTTCAATTATGTTTATCATGAAAAAATATATTACATTTAGGGCTATAGGTAATTCATTTCAGTAGTATCTACCATAATTTCTCCTATACCCCTATACTATATGATGGTATATTTTAGGTATTTTTATAAATGACAAATCTATTAGCTATCCTGATTATCAATCGTTATTAAATAATAGCAGTTTTATCATTTGATACTACCGTGTTTAGCCTAACATGAATAGTTGACACAATCTTCTCTCGCACAATTATATTGTATCAATAGCAGATTTCTTTAGATCAAGCCTCTATTGTTGTACTGTTAACTTAAACTTTTAAAACAGTTGAGCGCCTTAAATTAAATCTATTTCAAATCCGTCCTGGCTTCCGATAATAATTATGAAGTTATATACAATATAAAATTAATTAATTAATTTTTTGACAGTTAATTGCATTCATTTAAAAGGATTTATATAAATTATATATGATTGTATTTATTCGTGGGACGACACCTTATATTTGTCCGTCTTTATTGAATTCCTATAGTAAGTTTTTACTGGTATTCAAAAATTACCATACATACATTACCAATACGTAATTAAAAATAGATTTGCCACAATTTTACATCTCGGATCATTTATGTAAAAGTGGATTTTGTGTATGTTTCAATTCTATCAAACATCTACGAAACAGAAAAAAATTTTTTGATCGTATAGTTTTATCAGAGGAATCTAATTTAAAAAAAAATAATTAATTAAAACCCCCTTTTGCAAGGGGCTACAAAAATCCAAAATTATAAATGCTTTGGTCCTAAAATGGGTTTCAAACCCTTATATTTACTTAACACAAATAAAATTGTTTATAACAATACAAAAATAAATACTTTGTAATGGTACAGCGAACCAAAAAAAAAACAAACAGAAGAACTCAGATCTCCTTTTAGAATTACTTTGGCGGAGTATTAAAAATGTTATAGATGAGAGAATTTATATTGGTTAGACTGGTTGCACCGGTGGCGCCAGTCTGTGGAGCGGCAAACTTGACAACTAACTACTGGGTATTTTATACACCTCATTAGTAAATGTTTCTTACCGTATTTTATATGGAATCAACATCGAACGAAACAACTATTTATCGAACATGTATATGATAATGTACACAAATAAATACTAATTAAGAAAGAAGCTTATTAAGCAAGTTTGAATAATTTAAACTGACATTGAAGCGAATTCGGAGTTATTATTTCTGAATATGCTCGAATTATAAAATGAGTAGAATTTCGTGTAAATCAGTTTTTAGTGCCTTAAAAATTAAAAAATCAAATTTTAACAGTACAATCTTATTTTTTTTTTTTTTTTTTTTTTTTTTTGTCAACGGAGGGGAAACGCGACGGCCTCTAGACGAAAGCTTTATCCCTCGGAATCAAAGCAGCTAACACCCCTAAAAGGGGATGGCTCCTGATCATCCGAAGGTTCGTCACCTTCTTTCGGTGACGAAGCCTAGCCCATGGCACCGGTCCATGGAGTGTGGGGACTGACCGACTTCTCGACTGCCCAGCCGGTACCGTAGCAGCGATTGTCAGGCCTTACCCCACTAAACATCTAGAGGTAAACCCCTCCGCCAGGCGCATACCCCCAATTGGCAAGGAGTATTGCGCCTTCGCGTGACTAAAAGTCTCCACCACGGTCCCAACACATGGTCGGCTAACTTCTGACCAGTGAGGGGGCGGCTTCTCTGACTTACCCTTTCCTCCCACTTCCTGCTCCAGTCAGAAAGGGGAGGCTGAAGACCCATCGATGGTGGATGCTTCGTTGACTGCCGGTGTAGCGATGAAGTGCCTCCGAGTGCTCCAAAGACCAACGGCACCTAGAGCAGAAAAATTGTCCCAGGGGGAACTCGCCCATGTGGTGGACCCACCAGTCCATCCGGTCGCCCTGGAGCTCTCCCGCTCTTCCACCTCCGACATGAGAGAGCTTTCAGCAAAGGCTTCCAGACGACAGACGGATCCAGCCGGGCCGCAATACCCCCCGACACAACCCCCCACTCGCAGCACGCGCTAGCCCCGTCACACCCAAAGACACTGAAGATGGAAGATGTCGCTGAAGAAGCTGATGGGTCTTACAGGGTAGTTAGGTCCAACAGAGTTCCAACGTGCCTCCCGTGGGAGCGGACTCAACGCCGGGTTTAAAATGACCGGGAGAGCCCTGACACGGTTGGCCTGCCTGCGCAGCCTAATGACTTCACTAACTAAAGACAAACAACTAAAAGCCTAATATCACAGAGTTCGGCCACTGCCTCTCGCAAGAGAAACTCATACACGCGGTTTGAACATATTGCCGGGGGTGATGATAACAGTGGTCGATCCTAAACTAAACACTGACTAAACCTAAAATAAATACCTAATCCTAGTTAAAACATATCTACATGACCTAGCCTAATATCACAGAATGCCGGGGACAAGCCAGGCAGCCGGTTTTAACAGATTGCCGGGACTGGTTGCCGTTCGGCCTAAACTAACTAAACCTAAATATCACAGAATTGGGTGATAGTTCCTCCAGCTATGCTGTGGGCGCACACCCGGTTTTAACATATTCCCGAGGTGAGCATTAACTACCACCCCCCTATCTAACCTAGCCTTAACTTAATATCACAGTAAAATTACACTAACTAACCTAGATTAAAAGAGGCAACTGCCGTATCCCATTGACCTGCAATGGAGCCTGCCCACCATCGGTTTGAACAAATGGCCGGGGGACAGTTTACGACAGCCGCTGAACTATACCTAAACTATCCTATAAACTAAGACTAACCTGACTCTGTTGAACCTAAATCTTATGGTAGAATCCTGCCCTACGCAGGAATTCTACAGTTGATTCGAAGTGAGAATCCTCGTTGAGGGCGACTGCTACACTCGCCGGTGTTCCGCAGATCGTCCTCAGCTCGGCAAGTGCGTCACACTCTTCAAATATGTGACACACTGTGAGCGCTGCATTGCAGTGTCGGCATCGAGGAGCACGCTCATTTGACAGCAGGTGCCCGTGCGTCAGCTGCGTCTGTCCAAGCCTCAGACGCGTGAGTACGACACTGTCTTGTCTTGACTTCGACAGTGCCGTAATTTTCCTCTTGGATTTATTTAATTCTTGCTAACAGGGTGGGGTGCGATTCCACGTGGTTTTCCACGTACGCCAGACTGCGTTGACTAATGCAGTCTTGGCATCGTCTAGTCGTACGGAACCGTCCACCACCCTTCTCTCCGCTGACGCACGCTTGGCAGCTTGATCTGCTGCCTCATTGCCGGCGATACCGACATGCCCCGGTACCCATACTAGAACCACGTGTCGACCAGTAGAACGTAGAGAGGACACGTGGTCATAGATCCGACTAATAATCGGATCATCACTAAATTTATTCTTGATTGCTTGGAGGGATGACAGAGAGTCAGAACAAATGACTATACTGCCGTCTACGTTCTCCTCCAAGCAATATACGAGGGTCTTCTCTATCGCCTTCAACTCAGCTGTGTATACACCCGCTCGAGGAGATAGAGACCAAGACTTGGTCTCTGCCGAAGAGTGCATAGCACAGCCGGTACCTTCTTCTGTCTTCGATCCATCTGTATAGAAGACCCTCCTACCTGGATACCGGGCGAGAGTCTCCAAGAGTCCTTGCTTGTATACCTCGGGAGGTGTCGAATCCCGAGGTAAGCTCGCGAGCCGAGTGGACATCCCTATGGTGGTTCTTTTCCATGGTGGTGTATCAGGGATGAGCCACTCGAGGATCTCATCTTCTTCTGCTCCGATCCTCTGACGAATCTCGCGAGCCCTAACTGGTAGCGGTCGAGTCCGTGTACTGAGCCATTCGTACTCCGGTCGAATGGCTCCTTGGCCGAAAAATTCTTCTCTGAGGAAGTGACGCGGCTTCGACTTGACTGCCTCAGAAAAGGACAGAGCCATTTGCTCCCGGCGGTGCTGCATTGGCAGAACGCCAGCTTCTGCATACAGAGAGCTGACGTTGGTGGTAGGAAACGCACCGAGAGCAACCCGGAGTCCTTGCTGAAAAACTCTGTCCAGAGGCAGTAGCCACGACTTCCTCGCCGATCCATACACGGAGCTACCGTAATCCATCTTGGGGCGAACCAGTGCACAAAGAATCCTGACTAATGTCGTGCGGTCCGCCCCCCATCTAAGATGGGCAAGGACCTTGATAACGTTCACATCTCTCTTGCAGCGCTGCACGAGCTCTGATATATGATGCCTCCATCTAAGCTTAGCATCAAATATCAGACCGAGGAAGCGAGTTGTCTCTTGATACTGCAATCTACAATCTTATTATAATCAAATAAGTTTCGCTTTGAAAATCTTGCTAGATCTCAATCTATATAGCTATCTATAATACTGAATTACATAATGTTTGTTTTTTTAGTTGATCATGTAAGTTTGTCGTTGGATTAGTACCCGTTCGTACATCTTTATTTGACATCCTATTCATTTCATGTCAAATTAACTCTTCTGATCAAAGTATAACTACACAAATAATTGTCTTCTACTTTGAGATGAGATAAGCCACAGCGGGAAAAACTCGTCGATGTACCCGAACCAAAAATTTTCATTTAGCTCATTTTACCTTTGAGGATTAGCTATAAAGGTTTCAATTATTTTTACTGCTCCTCTTGAGTTGTCTCAGGACTCAAAATGAGTATTCCTTTTATAATCCTTACAAAACATTTTATTTGATTCCAAAACCTAATTTTTCTCCCTTAGTAAAGTAATGACTATTGTTGCTCCATATATAATATATTATCTTAGTTTAATCTGTCACTTGCAAGTAGTTTACGAGCAGAAAGTATGCTTGAAATACTCAACACTTATTAACGCAGTAAAAACAAGTGAAAAAGACGTAAAAGAAAATTTTAAGTAAATGAAAATGTTTATTATGTTTTCCCTTTGTGGAAAAAGTAAAATAAGGACATAAAATGCGGAAAAATAACAAGAAAATGATAATGTTGTTAAAGTATTATTACTCTGGCAGAAGGAATATAAAGTTTTGTCAAGTGGTATGAAGAGGTCGCGATGTAGGAGACATGTTAGTACTTGAGTTTATTACGACAACAGACTCCTTATGAAGCGAATGCTCTTTATAACGCGCTTGTTTTCTAGATGCTGAGCATATTCACCACATTAAGGCATGTTTTACTTATTTTTCTTCAGACGTGTTATGACCTTACAGTATGAGTTTCCCTCTTTAATTCTCTGAAGGAGGGAACCGTGTTGAAGTTGCTTATCAAGAACTTGCTAACGCCAAACTGGAATAACACATTCTTTACAGGGTTACGTACTTAATGTTTCTTTTTTATTTTATTCATCTCAACTTCTTCGATGAGACTGAGTTCACTACGTTGTTATATTACCCAGAAATAAACATATTAACTTTATAAAATTTACGTCATTTATAAAATGAGTTATAAATGAGCAAAATATTACTCTTTTATTAGTTGATACTGAACTATTTTGAGGGACCTCGTGTAAGGTATTTGTTAATAATTTGAAAAGAACTGCTATCTCAGTCATTTTTAAATTATTAATTTTTACTTATATTATTTATTTTATTGTGCCCATCATAATTTCAAAAATTTTTGGAAGTTTAAATTAATTAGTATTACCTGGCTATGTCCTCTACTAGGAAGGTGGGTAAGTTGAGTGTTGTGACGCCACGAAAAGTATGCATATACATTTAATGTATACTTAATAACGGGAGAACTTGTAACACTCCTCAGCCCTGTCGCAAGCCCTGCACAAAAGCAATCTGCAGTTTCGTGTACATTTATCAATGTTATATATCCAAAGCCATTGCTTTATTCGTTTTCATAGAAATTGTGGTTGCTGATCGTTTTGTTCCTATTTCTCTAGTTCTCATTATTCCTATTTAATTCTTCTATTTTCATTTTCTACTTCTCCAAAGTATTGTGTTTGCAAAAAAAAATAGAAAACCGAGATGTCACTGAATTATCCGTTTTAGGTCTTTTTGATGTCTCCTAAGTTTTTATATATACGTTGTATGTATGTATGTATGTATGTATGTATGTTGTATTATATATATATATATATATATATATATATATATATATATATATATATATATATATATATATATATATATATATATTATATTATATATATATAAACATACACTGGAGTATATATAAAAACGTAAGAGGCCTCAAAAACACCTAAAACAGATAATTGGCCCGATCAATAATTGCCATGTAATTGCCTTACAGTATACATATAATGTAGCGTGAGAAAATGCAATTTATGAACAAATCATTTTGAAATAAATACAATGTGCTCTCAAGAAGTGGCCTAAGGGAGGCCCCCGAGCTGCTTGGAGCCCGGAGGCCTATTTTATTTAAAATCCATGTGGATTATAAAAGGAGTGGGTGACAAATTGTGTGACCGCTGTTTTTTTTTTTTTTTGTTTTTACCTTACAATTTATATGACATCTTAATTTGCTAAATATTTGGTGTTTTCAATATAAATCTTTCACCTAACTATAATATCTTGTAACAAAATAAAAGAATTACAATAATTCTTCTTTTCACAAATTATGAATGAAATTTTTTTTTCTACTTTACAAACTTTTTAAGTGTTATTTCTATAAGTGAAGGTGTAGGATGAAAGATTACTATAACAAAAACTCATATGACGGTAAGTAAGAGGGTTTAAATCCATTCTTAGGTCGGACAATATTGGACATAGTATTGGATATGAGTTTTACTGAGTAAAGAGGATTATAAGATTTGGACACAAGGAGGGAAGTATATCCGAGTAGACAACTTCTATTGTCATCAGAAAAATATAATTCTTAACAAAGAGCTAGCAGATTGTTCGGTGTTTTGACGTATGAATGGAACACTGTAAAATCCTCCTCCAAATACACTAACTTCAATTTGTAGGAAACTCGAAAAAATTTTCTCACTTTGGAACAATGATGACCGAGGGAGGTCTCTTTTATTGTAACAATTTTGAAACATCTTTTGTTAACAGAATTATATCTGACCTTATGATTGTTCAGTTTTATGAAAAAAAGAAAATTTTCGTATTTCACCTGCCTCTTCAAAACACTAATCTTATTCGTTTATTTGTAAATACATAGAAATCTCACACCGTGTTTATCCTTTAGTTTTGTGAATGACGTTTTCACTGTTCTGTATGATCCCACTTAAAGGGTATGAATGAAAAATGTACAGGACATTCCTTTCAGTGACTGAAATAAAATTAGGGTGTTTACTGTTCATGTTTAAGCTTTTGTTAAAGTTTAATTTAACAAAAATATTCAAAAGACAGGACAGAAGAAAATATTTCTTGGTTTCGTTCTATCAGAAGTTTTAGCAGAAAATTACGACTTAAAAAATAATACTTCATTGCTTACGAGATTTGTTATTTATGAAGAAAAATCTTTTACTGACTTTTTGCAGTTGGACTGTGTTCAATGCCGAATAGTGCCGAGACTTACTTTTAAAAATATCTACCATAGGATCGTTTGGTAGATTTTTTATATAGATACTTGAATTACATTTTAACGTCTTACTTTCTTGTTAGTTATTTCATCTTTAAGTTATTCCAAATAGTTTCAAAAATATTTCTGCATCGTCATCTACACTTCTTTTAGTACGTTCAAAGAACTCAAAGGAGTAAATAAAATGTAAAAGCTACAAAACTCAAAGTCATCAGAGTGTAACTTGACTTTGAAAAATTAGGTTTACAGAACTAAGCATTAAAAATTATAGTCAGAATAAGTTGTCAATTTTCACACCTAGTTTCATCATAAATCATACATTGTTAAACCATGAAAATTAATGATATGGTTGTCTACTAGAAAACCCAATATTTTGATTCTAAATTAAATCTAATTTATAAAAAGGGAAAACCATAAAAGATGATTTTTTTGTTGAAAGGTCAGACATACTAAAGACAGGTAGCTATGGTTCGAACATTTCTGAATGAAGAAAGAAGGGATCCAAAAAAATAACATTAAAAGAAATATTTGGATTTTAAATTTGACTTTAGAGATGGAATAAGGAGTTAGAAAGAGAAGGGAAATATAAAAATAAAAATTCTAATAGGGTAGTAAATGTAAAGTAATAAATAAGGATGAGGAAAAGGGATTTTGGTTTTTATTTAATCTTGATGGCCGTGGAATGTCCATTGAGGTTCCATCCATTCAGCATCTCTCACTGATAATATCTATTTAGAATCCTTTTAAGTTCCTTGTGAGACTTTTTTCATAAAACCCCATTTGTAGTAAAATAAGCAGGAAAGGTCCTTTTTACGTTTCATTGAATAAAATCCTGATAATCCTTAACAAACGAATTGAAAAAAATTGACTGGTATTGAACACAAGAATATAGAAGAATGTTTTACTTTATAATAATAGGACTTATTAACTTGACTTTACTTGAAGTGATCTATGCAGAACTCTTCGTAAAATATATTTTATAATTTAAGTGGCATATGTTGCGGGAATGAAATGGCAAGCACGTAATTCTTAGTGTAATTCTATTTAAAATTTTAATTCAAACAAATAGTAGCTAAATATTTAAAAAGAACTTGTGTGAGATTAAGAATTTATTTATTTATATAACTATTTATTTTTAACACTTTTTTGATCAATCATCAATTTGTAAATAATTTATTATTTTGTTTGTGTTTGAAAATTAATAATACAACTGGGTGATTTCAAATTGTAACATGGGTGGTCTCTGGTTCTGGTTTTCTGGTTTCATACCAGATAAACTTTTCCTAACTTAATATTTTACTTTTGGGTTCACTTTTAGTTACTAGCTTTGACAGTAAACGTATTGACTGTTGTATAAGTAGACAATCAAATTTATTATGCAAAGTAAAGAGACACCGTAAAATAATTTTTTTTTTCGGGTGAATGTAAAGTAAACATCCTTAAAAAAGTAATTGAAATACGTTATAACAGTCTGCGACACTTTCGTGGTTTTTTACTGTCGGCTACAGTAAAATAGTTTTTTACTGTCGGCTACAGTAAAATAGTTTTTTACTGTCGGCTACAGTAAAATAGTTTTTTACTGTCGCTACAGTAAAATAGTTTTTTACTGTCGGCTACAGTAAAATAGTTTTTTACTGTCGGCTACAGTAAATAGTTTTTTACTGTCGGTACAGTAAAATAGTTTTTACTGTCGCAGTAAAATAGTTTTTATGTCGGGTGGAGTTCCATTAGGAGTGCGCTAGTTGTTAACTACAATGTTATAATATTACTTTCCTGGTTATTTTCACTTTTTAGTTTATAAAATAAATAATCGAACCTTTTTTGATAACGAAGTTTTGTTATTTTCGGAAAGTAAGTTATTAATTATTTATTATGAAGTGTTTAATAATCACGGATAGTGATTTATACTTTGAAAATACGTCACCAGAATTGAAGCTGTTGGCCAACGAGGCGATCGAAAGAAATGTACCGGCAAATTTTTATACATTATACTAATTTTCTTCTAAATAGTTGTTTACTATTACAAAGCCCGAAAAAATAGCATATGCTACACGACTGAGAGTAGCTTTTTTTACCTCGGCCCCTTTTACTGTCTCGCTTCGCTCGTCAGTATAGTCGCCACGGACTATATTTACCGTGTGTGAAAGAAGACCGTTTTGAAATGACCTCCTTTACAGTCTTGTAACATTATATACTATTAACACTTACATAATACACATAATACATAATACACTATTAATAGTTTGCTGATATATTGTTTTAACTATGAAAAGTTTTATATTTGGGCATTCTTATTCACATATAGAAAACTGGTGTTAGAATGGCAATACGTAGGAAACATTGGCTAGGTTATATTCTCTGCATCGAATAAATCCAAACGCAAAAGTATTGTTTTTGTAAGATTAACAAGTAAAGATTACTGAAGTTGTTTAGCTAATAGTTCCTTATCTTGGAATACAATAGAATCCTTTGTTTACTTCATTTTGCTTTTGTGTTTTGTTTAATCCTAATAGTTTAAAAGAAATAAAATGGTTTAGATTCTTTAGAGAAAATAAGGTGTTAGAGAGTAAAAGAAGTACTAGTTGTTTTATGGGGTCTTAGTAGTGTTATGCTGGTAAAGGGTTTTTTATGTTTCGTACATAGTATACCAGCGAGCTGTACTTTTGCCCATATAGCGAAATATTTCGATAATCAACTGATCTGTCTGCTCCCTGGCAGAGCTTGCTCATATTTTAAAAATATGCATCATTCTGGGTGATTTCATTTGATCCAACTTAATATTTAATATTTAACTTTTGGATTCACTTTTAGTAACTAGATTTTACAGTTAAACTAACTGTTAACTTTTCAAAACATGGAACACATTTCAGTTATAAAAATACTATCTTTTTATATACTATCTTTATAGAATTAATCTACTTACACATGGTGTCTGTTGGACTAATTAAAAACATAATTATATGACTTACAGTAAATATCAATTGTACATAACAGTTTTTGTCTTAAACAAAAATTCCAACAAAATCATTCCTAAAAAACGAGGGGACTGGAAATGAATTAGTCATAACCAAAAGTAATAAAATGGGTTTGGTATTAAAGAGAAGAAAAAACAAACTGGACAGACAACATGTTTTACACTCTAAACTCATTTTTAGCTTTTATTCAAAAAAATTCATATTTGTTCGAATTTATTTTTGCTCCATTTTCACGAACGTAATACAGTTATAATTTTATAACTTTTCATAACACGTATGAATAGTAAAATACTCTAGAGAAATTATCACAAAAACATATTTTTTCAACCAACTTTTATTAATAATTTTTTTGAAATATCAGAATTTTTTCATTATTTACTCTGCTAGGTACAAATATACAGGTGTCAACAAAATTAATATTGGACAAATGAACATAACCTTTATAAAAACACCTACAGAACAGAGTAAAACAACAAATAAAACTTTTTATTTTTCGTATCATAAAGACAAAACATAGGTTAATATTACTTTTTATTACCAGGTTCTTCTTTCCGGGGAATAATTTTTAACGTTGATAAAACTAATTCAAATATTTTTATTTTACAGTTTTAACAGATATAGATTTCTGTTTTTTATTTTAAATTAATTTCGAGGATTATTCATTCATATATTACATTTTTACAAGTTACACTATGGTACTATTAACAAATTTACTTATAAATTAAGATAATAGCCCTTATGTAGGGAGTTTGCCTAAATCTCTAATTTAATGTATTCAAAATTAGTATTCTGTTCACTGTATTTGATGCTTTTGTATCTATTGTGTACAACAATATCTAAAAAATACAATGTTTTAAAATGAGCTTAAATGGAGTCCATCGTAAAAGAACGAAAGAATACAAAGTCTCTCCACAGTTCAAAATATTTGTTTACAAAAAAACAGCGCTTTTTTGTTTATTTGTTTAATAGACACTGATGATGACCTCTTGTTAGGTCGAAAGCGCTCTGCTTTATTGTTAATAAATATCTTGAACTGTGGAGAGACTTAGTATTCTTTTGTTCTTTTCCTAAAAAATACTTTTTATTTTATTTTCAAAGAGATTTTTTACAAATAAAAGAAAATATATATTAGCTATAACTTATAAACGAAGGTATTTCTTGAACTGACCACCCACATTCATTTAGATAAAAGTTCAAAGTCAACATTGGCTCTTCCAATAAACATCTTTAAAACTTCCTAGACACAAATAAAGTTTGTAACGAAATGTCACAATTCCACTAAAATTAATGGAAAAAGGAAATCATAGGTACAAAGCATTTGCTTGGATGAAATAGATATCACAAGTAATGTTTTGATCAGACTTATTGTAACGTATTTAATAGCCTTCTGATCCCAATTTTTTTTTAGTATTAAGCCCACCTGGATTCAGAGTCTTTTGTTAAGTAAAAATAGAGACGTTGAAAAAAGTTTTTCTTAGGTGTGTATTAGTTTTTAAAAAGAAGTCTTTCACAAGAAGTTTTTGAGATTGTGGGCTTTGTAGGGAAAAAAGGTTTTCTTGTTGAAGAATGAAAACATTTGGAAGGAACAAAAAGCGTGCAGACAGTGTGTATAACTAATAGCTGAATCAACTTTTATATAAACAACTAAGCAACAACAATAAGCCTCAGCCACCCACTACCAGGACTTAACAACTTAAATAACTTGATTTATATCCTTCCATTTTGTCTCAGATGACTCTGTTACCTTTTCCAAAGTATAGCAACAGTTTTAAAAACGAAACAAAAAAACGAGCCATTCACGCTCCATTTATAACAGTTTAAACTCCGCCTACGGTGGCCAAAATGTTGACAATGCAGGCACGCGTTTTCTTTTAGAATTTCGGGGTCACTTCCTGCAGGATAATTTAAAAACGCGAAATCCTTAAAGAAAGCTTCCTACTGTCAGTGAGATATAAAAGCTGATGTTATTAATGGTCTTTCTAAAATGGGAAATCTTTTTATAAATCTTTTTTTTAAGATTTTGGTTGTTAGCCATACTTCATCCTTACGTTTACCATTTCCACTTTGGTAAACGATTTAATTCTTTGGAAAAATATCTTTATTCTCCTGGTTTAGACGTATTTCTTTGCTTCTATTATCTAACTGGAGAATAATATGTCTTACGATACTGACTTTATCTTGTCTTTACAATAACATTTTTTGTATTCAATACAACTTAATTTATTCTTCCTCCTGACACAATGTAACAATACGAATATCAGTATAAATCAAGTACTATTTTAACCAAGATGGCTTCCATATTTTTTAATAAAAATACCAGATCATATTATAAATTAATGCAGCTGTCATTTACAATCAGAATTAACCTAGAGACTAATTGAGATTAAAAATAATAACAAATTTTCATTAGACTCGACAATACAGTTACATACTGTACAGTATATCTTATGCCTCAACTTTTATCCATTGAAATCAGTCACAAATTTAAGATTTAAACAAGTTGCCTAGTATAAAACTAAATTTCTGTATCTTATAGTCCCATTATCTGAAAAGATATCCCGAAACTAGGTAAATTAACCTGAAGCATAAATTCACACCCCATCAAAAACGAAAATTTTTTTCAGCAATGTTCGAATGTTTTTGAAGATACAATACGAACACCATTTTGAGGAGCCTTGGTGGATTTACTACAAAATGGGATATGTTTTTTTATATGTGTACTAAAATTTATCTAACTAGTTAAATTGTTTTTAATCGGTTTGTGTTTTCAAAGTATACATGCATCAAAGTATCCATCCATCAAAGTATATATGCCGTCTCTAACATTTTTGGGTCTGTGAGGGTACTGAAACGCGGATTTGATGATTTGTTTTTATATACATATATTATATGCTATTAAAAATGTTCACCTTTCCTTTTCTCCTGCTCTGACTAATTCTGGCGCAGGGGTCTGCCACTAGGGCGAACTTCCTATGGAGTGGTTGATCTCTTGCTCAATTGTGCAATTTCGCTTGATTATTTAATTTATGCGTTAACACTTAAACTTAATTATTAAGTCATATTTTCTGTAGCAATTAATCTTTAGGTCTAGTTGTGCTATCCTATTAATAAATAATTTATATAAAACGTCATTAACTAATAAGAAATAATGACCGCTAAAATTTCGGAAATTTATAAAACGCGAAAAAAATTGTCAATCAATTTGAGATTCACTTTGCATGGACCAATATGTTTGCCAAGTTTCTTCTTATTGACAGCATTAGTTCAATTATTTATTATATGATTTCTATATAAGTTTTTCTAAAAAGTTTTAATAATGAAAATAATCCAATTAATCGACATTCGATGTATAGTATAACCCGTTATGTATAATAATAAAAAGTTTACTAATTTCGTTTTAATACGGTAAGTTTATTTACTGTATTTTTGGATCATAAAAATTAGCAGGTAGGTCAGTCCTAGATTGGGACCACTGGAATAAAACTAATATTTACTATCTGCGAGGATGAGCAGCATATACAAGTTCATTGTTGCAGTATTTGGCTATCTATATTTCTAAGGACCATACGAGTCCGTGTTCGCTTTAAGTTTACATACGCGTTAACTTTAAACTTTTTATTTACAACACACATTACAAATTTCACACTGTTAAACACATTTACATGCACGTGTTACAATTTTTAAAACACCCACATTTTTACCAGAAATAAGCAATCTATGATAAATCTTATTATCATCCTCTGACCTCTTTGTTAGTTAGTTCCAAATATTTTATGAGTTCCTAATACTCTCTGTTTAAAGCCTTTGGTTCTTTAATATATTTATTTGACGTCTTTCAAAAATTTATACACTGGCACGGCACTGGTGGTGCTGTACCAGTGATATTATTAGATCAACAGGTGTTGATAGTATAGATTGTGTATGTATGGGTAGTGATTTCATATTTCATGTCACATACCCTGTAATTACCAATATTGTCTGCTAACTATTTGCACAACACACTTAGAGAATGTTGTTACAAGGTTCAGAAAGTAGGAAACTAAATAAAGATCCACATGTTAATGCAACACTGATCTTGTCATACAATGTTGATATGTTGATATTTCAACACTTCCAAACCTTTTCATTTACTCTACAACCCACGCTTCTTTGAGTTTTTCTAAAGATCCTTCTTACTCTTAACATCAACATTTCAAAAGAGATCCTTTCTCTCAGAATGAATTGAGCACGCCTCCATAATCTGGACAATTCAAAAACCAGCTAAACTTACAAACTCATTTTAATATCTAAACAACTTTTCGTCGTCAAATTTATAAATAAAAACTTTGAAACATCGTCTTTGACAAACTGTCTTACTAATATAGACATGTTATGCTCCTTTTCATAAATTAAATCTTATAAATGAGTTTTATGAAAGACACAGGGAATAATAATATGAACTATACTCCTACTTATCGGTTTAGTTACCGATTTTTAAATAGTTTAGAGTTTAATTGTTTGACTTATCGTTAAAACTAAACCAGTTTACTTATTCATGACAAACTGTTTTACTATGTAATATAGAGCTGTTGCTGTACTTTTTTTTCTTTCTATATAAATCACAGTTCAAAAAACTATAAAGGTTTTTAAGTAAAAGTTTAAGTTAAATACGTTTTTAACTACAAATGAATGATTTTTATGAAAAGCATGCTTTGGTTTGATTTGAGCTGGCCCAGGGAAAATATAAATACGATTCAAAGTTTGAATAAGTCCTCTAAATTTAATTTGATTACCAATTTGAAAATATTGACTTGAAATTTTTCAAACATTGACATCCTTTCAACCTTGACTGTTATTGGACGCATGACATATCGTCAAATGGCTTAAAACATTTAGTTCAAGGAGACAACATCCGATTGCTATGTGTGACTTCATTTTCCTTTTAACTTGGCGAAAATATATATTGGTGCGATACTTCTGAGAAAAATATTATATTTTACATCAAAAGGTTTAAATTTATAAAACTTATAATGGATTAACTTAACTTATTAATGATACAATTAATTGTTTATTATTAATTTAAAGAATTAATATTAATCAAAAATTGGCTACCAATTATGACCGTTGTTATTTTTATGAGTTTGTGAACATAAAAACGTAATTTGTGTTGCATGATTAAATGGCTATCTTACAGTAGTACTTTTCGAAGCTTTAATCAATCTCACGTTATAACACCCAAAAAATTGATTAAATTTGAGGTTGAACGTAGCGAGACCGAAGTAATACCACCTTAAGCATTAAATAATCATAGCATTTGAGGACGTACTGAGAGAATCCGAAGTTGTAAGGAAAAGAACCCCATATTCGATTTTTTGAGTAGGTCTTAAATTCTATTTAGTAAGTATGGATAATTAAGAGAACGTACTATCAAAGCTTAACTTTTAATTTTGTCTGATATATTCTAATATTTGTCATTGCTCCATTAACTGTGTTCTTTATTCATAAATATCTATAAACTATATGTGCTTCTTACTCATATAGCTATATATAGCTCATATAGTTATATATGCTCTATGCTTAGAGTCTAGTTATATCCTCACTCTGCTATTTAGAGACTGACCGCAAAGTTTGGGGACTCTTCTAAAACATTACTTGAGTTTTAGTATGACTAAAAAAAACAATGCTTAGCTATACGTTTGACAAATGCTTGAAACTTGCCAGTTCAAGCATTTGTCCTAATTCGTTCTCTTTCTCATAATTAGTAATGAAAATAATTCAAATATACAAAAACAAAATGATTTGCATAATTCTTTTTATGATTCAGCTCTAAATTAGGGGCTGGATTATTCCTGGGTTTGTTGGGGGTCCATTACCCGATGGTGTAATGGTTAGCACGAGCGCCTCCCACCCAGACAGTCCGGGTTCGATCCCGGTCGGGGACTAGAATTTTTATGCGAGGGATGGAAATCGTTTTGCGTGCCTGTGTCGCAAACGTCTGTGTTCGAAACAGACGTTAAGCCGGTGGCTCCGAGTCTGTGCGATGTTAGATACTTGTAAAAGATCCCTAACCCTAAATGATCCTGGGTTGAGGCAAAATGTAGGAGCCTCAATTGTAGTTTATATTAAATATATTAATATATATTATATATATATATATATATAATATATATATAATATATATATATATATATATATAATATATGTTTCTGCCTTATGGTTTAGAGAGCAGGAAAGCCTGGTATGGCTGTGGGACACGTGTTGTCTCTAAAGCTAGAGAACTTAGTGTAAAAATTCACGGCTCTTCATTGGATTAAACGTAAATGCACTAGGACTATCTTCTATCTAAGGGAGTCAGCAAAATGGGCCTAACAATGCGGCCTACTTGCTAGGTGCGGTCTATCACCTCTCCCTAATTACTATCGCTAAACTGGGTTTGTTTTTGCACCCTTGACATTGATTTTGAAGTATGTTATTGGTAATTCGAAAAAATGAAGGGTCCACGAAATTAATTACAGTATTTAGCACACAGCTCGAATTTTAGATTCTGATAATTGCTTGAGAAAGAATTCATACTGCTAAACCTTACCATAAGACTGTACACAAGGTGGTTCTTAATTTGCCTGAACTTTGTTAAACATACTTAATAATGCGTGTGGTCCTGGACCTATACTATCTTAGCACCAATCATCAGTTTACAATTGTAAAAAATATCTTTTATTAAACCTCTATTAAGAATCATAAACGTCCAAACTAAGAGTACATTTTTTTCTTTCGATTGTCCAGATAAAATAGATGTTATAAAGACATTATTTTCTAGATAAAGGGATTTCTAGAAAAAGTAGTGGTCAATAGGATTCTAGTCAGAAAGTCGTTAAGACAAACTTTTACAAACTAAATCAGTGATTTGACAGATTTTGTTTAGCGTGAAACCAGAGTTTCCTTTTCATATGCTTTTCTATTCAAACTATTGTTATCAATGCCTTGTTTACTATAAAATAAAAGATGTTTTATTTCCAAAGATATTTGATGTTTATATTTGTGTGTAATTATGAAGATTTATAGGTTTTTTTTTTAGAATCTGAGCTAGAATGACACAAATAGATTTTTTTAGGTTGGTAGTCCTGACTAGTAAAAATCTTTTACACTGTGTAACAAGTATTCAAATAGTCAAAGCAGAAAGGATCAGGTATAGCAGCTGCCAGGATGCATAAAACCTCCAGGACAATAAAATCCTTAAAACCTTATTTTATAATAAGGATTTTTTCCTCAAGACCTCACACAATTATAAGACCCACCCCCCTTCTTATTATCCTCAAAGTTTACGGATTTTTCTTTATTTATATTTAGCTTTTAAAACCATTCTTGACTTTTATAATCGTATTTTTATAAAAAAAAAAAAATCATTCAAGATATCTTAGTAAAAAAGTGACAACCATTCAGAATATGTGGATGACCAAATTTTTTTATGTTATAATACCCTTGTTAAAAAATAAACAAATAAATAAAAGTTTTGGCATCTTGCATTCTTTTGTGATTGAGTACTCAAAATGTGTTTCCTGCCACCTACTTCTTACACAACGTACAAAATGTACCATTTTTTGCATCTTATGTTACAGCTAAATGTCAAACATAAGAAAATTTACGTTATCCCGTGTTGGAAAAGGAAAAAAATGCAACAAGCTAGATTTTTCTTTATTATAATCAATAAATTCATGTTAACATGAAGTTTTAAACTTTAACCAAAAATGGAGCTTACTTTTTTTTATTAAATAATAAATAAATAATTGTTAAACATAATTTAAAAATGCTTATGAATGAAACTTAAAGAAAAAATATGAAAATTTAAATAATAAATAACGAAATCATGAAAATGATTACTATCTTACAATGAATACTTGTAACTTGGAAATCATAAACATGACTTCACATTGTTTATTGCTAAAGTTAAAAGAAGTATACATGGAATGTGATACAATTTTTTGAGAAATGGTTTTTAGCATGTTAACGCCCACAACTGTGTCTTCTGGTAAAAAATATCACTTATAAATCATTACAATGCTACTAAAAGAATGAAAAATAAATAAAAAAAATGTTCATAAAAACTTGTAAAACAGAATTTGAAAAAAATATGAAGTTTTTTTCCTGAATGACATTTTATACAGAAGGTACAGTTTCATCGCCTTAGCATAACGATAAAAAATAAACATCTTATATGATATATATTTTAAATTTATAAACGTATTAAGTTCAACGCTGTGAGTTATTGGACAAACAACACCATCTCAGCTCACAAATTTATAATTAATTCGTGACTGTGTTTAAAAAAAAATGTAAAGATTATTCATATAAATTGTCACTACATGTTATAATGTAACAAGGTAAGGAAACTATAAAAAACACGTGTTATATCATATCTTAAAATTATTAAAAAATATAAATAATAAGAAGGAAAGAAGGTTAATAAATGACTCAGAGAGATTTGCGACTTCCTTTTCTACATTTAAAAGCATGAGATGAATAAATGAAAAGGATTAAAATAAGGATCAGGATAAATCTTAAGATGTATGTTTTTTAATTTTCAAAGAGCAACTTGTAACATCTTGTCTCGGAGCTAAACAAAACCAGGACCAATTAATAAAATGGAAATGGTACGGTAACGATTTGTACTTTTGCATTCTCATCATTAATTAGATCTTATATTTTATTTTGCTTTTCTTATTTTAGTTTGAAATAAGTGTGTAAATAAGGTTATAATTTATTAGAAGAAGTTTCACACATGTAAATGTAGGATCGTAGAAAAGGCTTTCTTAGCGTGTTAAGTTTAATAGCTCTGTTTTATTTGAGATATTTTTAAGAGCCGGACATTATACAAGAGTAAAAACATATTTCAGGTACATAGCTCTAATATTTTTTTAGCGAATTTCCTAAGTACAACTGAGCTAATGAAATTGTAGTTATAAACGGAGAGGGGATTTAGGAAAGGGGTTCTTACTATATTAACAACACCACTAAAAGAAGGCGACGGCTTAGCTTACTTAGTTGACTTGAATCTGTGCTTATAGTACATCTTGTTTAGGAGTCCGTCTTGCAATCGAATCATTAGAGGCAAACACTGTTAAGGAATTAGATATAAACAAATTTCTTATTGAATTTGAAATAATTAGTGTGCAATTTAGTCATGCTATATTCTCTGTATACCTCACACTCGCTCGTACTGTTAATTATTTAAAAGTCAAAAACATACTTAAAAATCAAATTTAATGTAGAGAGATGTTGATTTAGATTCATTAGACCATTTCTTCCAAAAAGAAAATAGTATAGGCAATCACTTTTTAAGCCATTAGCACACTAATCAATTGAAAAATTACTGGTATCAAAAGTAGTGTAAACTTGATCACATAAAAGTACTATCAGCTGTTGAAATACTTGATTGTTAATAAGTTTGTGTGTCTTTAAAATAAAACCGAAACAATAAAAGTAAAATTTACTTTAAATAATTAACTAAACTAATAAGTAGAAATGTGGTGTAGTATTATTTCTTATGTCTTATATAAAAGTCTGCAATGGAATAACGAGTACCGTAACGATTTATCTTTGGTGTCAGATCACCGTTTTGAAGTCAACACTCGTATATATTATGCACTTACTTTGAGTAAATTTCCACTATTTTACAGATAACTCACACCAAATTTGTATCGGAACTCAGATCAGCACTCCTAACAGGTCATACATCTCTTAACACTTTATTTAAAAGCTCAGTTAACCTAAACTATATAAGTTACGGTATAGCACATATTTTTTTTGATTCTTTATGTCTATCATCAAACATCTATTTAATCAAGATTTCATTATGAAAGCAGAGTTATATATCAATAGTCATATTGTAAGTGACTGGTTTTACAACGCTTTGTTAAAGAATGATCGTTCTCAAAGTTTTGTTTTTTTATAAAGTATATGACGTGAAGAAATAGTTGTGTTATGCTGCGATACCTTCAACAATCGAGCTTTTTGTAGAGTTTTAGCTAGGTTTTTGTAATGTGGCACCAGCATGTATGGATGGCACCTGTGCTCATATCATTCTGAGGACGCAGGAGTCTCTTTGACAATGTTCTGTATCTGTTAGAGTAAATAGAAGGATCTTAATATGAAAAGACTCCCAGAGAAGAGCGTTGGGTTGTTAGATGTGTAAATGTTACCATGATTGGGTAATAAGGAAAGCTTGGTGTCTGTAAATGAGTCGATAGAACATATCACAGAGTGTATGATCTAAAGCAAGTTGTGTCAAATTAGACATTGTGGATTCTTTAAGTTCTAGTTTTACTACTCTGAAACCTTGTAAACTAACATTCTCTCAGTGTTTTGTGCAAATAGTTAGCGGACAATATTGATAATTACAGGGTGATGTGACATGAATATTAAATCACTACACTCCTACATACACTACACATCCTTATACTATCAAAACACCTGTTGATCTAATAATAGCAATACAGGTTATGGAGACTACAGTATTTAATAATAACTACATCAAATGAAATTCATTTAAATAAGTTTAGCTGAAGAAAAAAAATACATACAAGAAATTAAATTTTACTTAAACTCATATAACATTTAATGAAAAGTGTGTATATGTGTGTATGTATATGTATACGTGTATGTATGTATATAGATGTATGTGTGTACGTATATATGTTTATGGTTGTATGTATGTGTATGCATGCATGTGTATATGTATGTATGTATAGGTATTATGCAAGTAAATAACTAGTTCTTGTAAAAAGTAAAGCACATGTTTTTTTATTTATTTTTTTCCCTCCATTCTTAGTTCTTTTAATGTATAGTATATTTTTTTCTTTTATGTAATAATATGAATTGCCAACTCCCCTAAAGTTTAAGCCATGGGGTATATGCTTTTTCCTTGTAAAACAATTGTATTTTTTTGTAATGTGTGATAAAGCATTTATTTATTTATTATCATTAATATTTAATGGAAATGATATCAGAAAGACGATTTCACATAAAATCGTATAATTTTAATGGACATATTAGAAAGAAGATTTTACTTTAACTCATATAATACTTATTTCTTATTATAACAGTATAATGTGTAATAAATGGTTATAGACAAAATTAAAAACGTTCAAAACACACTGCCAATAAGATCAAAAATGAATATATCTAAAATTTTGAAAAAAACAAACATAATTCTAATTATCTCTTATATTCATGCATAATGTAACCGTAAACAAAGTCGAAAGAAGAAGAAATTCAATGTCTAATAGAACTGTCTTTATCCCTAATGATTTTCGGATAAAAACTAATATAATATTCGTTAAGCGATAGAGATCGATAACTGAAATGGAATGAATATACCCAAGGTTGAAGATGGATTGGGTTTATTGACGCTAAATTATAGATTTGCTTATTTGTTTCATGGCAGTTACGTTTCTTAGTATTTGATTGTATTCATGTTTTCATCATTTCAAAGAAACATTGTATTTTTATTATTTATTTGACGGTTTTGACTTTTATACTTTATTTTCTTTAATTTTCCGAATGTTATCGATTTAAGTTTTTTAATTTTTAATGTAGTTTTCAGAAGTGCATATAATCTAGTACATATGGAATGGAGACGAGGTTTCAATATATGGGTCTACCTCTGTACTGTCTCTCTTAATTTCCAATCAGTCCACACATAAGCTTCATCAGCCTGTGTTTAATAGATACTTGTGAATTGCATAGCTGAATAAGTTATCATTATATTTTTGAGTAATCACTTGTGCACTCTCCTCTGCCGTAACGTTACTTTGAAAATCCAATCTTTTATGACGTGAGATTTACTGTGCTTTCTATATTTTACCTGGAGGAGTCTCGAGAGTTATAGTTCTGGTGAGATTAATCTTATTATAGTTTTAATAAATTATATACGTCTGAAATCAATAAACTACTTGAAATTATGGTAAACACTGAGTTCTTAATACAAGAAGGAAATCTTTATATATATTGTGACCAGTTAACAATTGAGTATTAACTTAAACTCATCTGAATTTAAAAGTAAAATTAAGATATAGTGATGTTTTGTGCATAGAGAAGTGCTTACAAAATTTCATTTTAAAATTTCATTTTTACCGATTCTTGAAATCGAGGTGAGTATAACTTATTTAAAAATGGACTAACTCATTCCATAGAACTATTGGACAAAAAATAGAGTATAGGTTTTGACTAATGAACATTATTGAATTGAAATTATTTCAATTTTTGACAATTAATAGATTACGGAAGATAACGGACAAGCTTTTTTTAAATAATAAAGCAATTTTTTCGGTTAGTTTGGCTCTGAACAGACAAATGATTCTATTGATTCAAGTTAAATCTGTTTATTTATGAGTCAATATTAATATTGGTACACCACACTCAGTTATCGAAGAAACAGAAGTTCATAATTCCTTTCCGGTAGGTGACACCATGACAGGGCTTAAATTGTAGCTTTCATTGACCATTTCAGTTAAATTTTCAGATGATTTTAACAGTGAAAACGTCAGGATATTCAAGGTTTATAATAGTAATAAGATTTCCTAAAATAAAAAGCTTTTACTTTTAGTTCTATTTTAGCTTAGATTGGCGAATGATTTCGGGAAAGGAGAAATTAATTAAACTCACAAAATTTGTATATCATTTGATACTACCGAGTTTTGCAAAACATGAAGTTGACGCAATAAATTGTCCTTCCTCGCCTCACTACTTAATTACTTAAAAGTAATTGAGGCCTTCCAGCTTGTTGTTAGAATTGTCAACAATATTCGACTTCTATTATTTCCTAGCAGATGATCAGGATCATCTGCTAGGAAATTTTAGAATTTTAATTTTAGAACCGTGGGTGTATCAGGATACACCCGAGGTTTCCCCTTCTTCTTATACACCCAAGATTGCACCGTTGATTTCTAAAGCCACCAACTCAATTGTAAATTTGTAGGAAGTGGACTACTTTCTTGTTGGTTTTTTTAAAAGTTTGAAAACTTTACAACCTATCGTGTCCATAATGTACATTACACTACCAACGCAAGTAAAATTAATACTGTCTCTCCAATCAAGCAGAAACCCGATTGGTAGCCAATTGGTTAAAATCCCTCACGCTGTTTAAATCCTTAAAATCCTTATGTCAAATAAATTCTATCTCAGGGTACACTGAAGATTTTCCTCGCCACATTAGATCGCCCATCCTCAATACTTGGGACTCGTTTATCTACACCTCGTTTATCCTCAGGTAGTAAATACAATAGTTTTATTTCAAGCGGTCACCCATCCAGACACTGACCTCTCTTGATGCTGCTTTACTTTTACTATACGACAAAAACCATATAATATACCTGCCGTGTTGAAACAAAACATTGTGGTACTAATTTTATTACGTAAAAGGAACACTTATTGGCCTTTCAACAGAATTAGATTATTTTCTTTTTTTTTTTTTTTTCAATTTATTAAAATCCGTATACAAGTCATTCGATAAAAAATTATAAAATAAAATTAATAAAAATTAATAAAATCTATAAAACTAATGCTAATGCTGATAATGTGATAAAACATACCACGTGTTGGTCTCATATATGTCTACGTGAGAGCTAAATCTCAAACCAATAACAAATTTAAATAAGTTGAGCTGTGGAGTCAATCAATAAAAGGAATTGAAAGAAACAGTCTCTCCACTGATTTTAAAGATAATTTATAGACAGAGCAGCTTTCAGTTTAACAAACCATCACATCAGTGCCTAACCAACCAAAAGTACAAACCAAAATAATTACAAAAAATCAAAAGAAAACGCTACTAATAGAATAACAATAACACAGCAATACTCTAAAAGTACAAAATAAATATAAAATAATAATCATAAATAAATAGATAACATAAATAAGCCAATATATAAAATAATTGAAAAAATGATATAATATAAAATCAGTAATATAAAGTACAATCTTTAAAATCAGTGGAGAGAATGTTTCTTTCAATTCCTTTTAATAACAAATTTGTTCGCGTTAAATGAATTTTAGACATTTTTGCTTAGTCGTTATTAGTCTTTAAACAAATATTATACGAATAGCTTTACTGGGCTTAAGGATTAGTCATTGGTTACCACATTCAAAAACTCTCTAGCAAAACACTGGATATACGATGATAACAGACGAAAATTTGTGAAAAACCAATTAGGAGGTCTTAAAACACCTGAAACTGATGGTTCCGGTAACATCCTGATTTCTGAATTTTTGCAAATACAATACTTTTCCTATATGCCAACGGTATTAATGAGGAAAAGTAAAAATAATTAAACCAAGCGAGGAAGAATTTCAACTTCGTTATATCTTTCTACAATATTGTTAGGTTAGTTCCTTATTTCCATAATAAGTTAGGAAATAACTTTTTAATTGAAACCAGTTTGCATTTCCAATTTTTTTGAATTTTCTAACTTTGTAAGACTAAAATTACTCTCGTATAAGAACTTCATAATACAGTCAATCAAATAATAATATCTTACTCGTGTGTGAATTTACTAATTTTTAGCCGTGATAAAACGAAAAACAAGATTTAAACATTTTCGAATACTTAATTAAACATTTTTTAATTTTAATAACTAAAATACCTTTAACTCCAACAACAAAATTGATTAACAATTTTAAAAATTTAAAATTAATCTTAAAATTTTTCGAGACTTTAATTAAATGATAACATGCACACTATATTTTTCTTGTACGTTACTCCAGTATTTTATTTATTTACATTCTAACATTACAAAATAACATACCTATACTTTATTATAACAAGGTATTTTTTTGCTAAAATTAATAAGTTTACAAAGTGTCTACACTGTTAGACAAAGAACAATTAAGCAATATAATTATTGGGTTAAAACTTTAATATAGGCATTTCGTGTCTAGTTATTTTTGTTGGTATTTAATTTTTTATGTTTTTCATTTATCTGTTTTAATTTTCATTGCTATAAAAGAAGCTTGAAATTTTTGCATTACGAATACTTTTATTACCTATATTCATGATACTAATACAGGTTCAATGTACAGACTAAAATTATTTTTTGGTCAAATTAAACACAGTGTCTGCCTATTTGAAAAACATTATTGTCTCAGTGTGGATGGAAGGTGATGCCGAATTAATTATTTTCGGAAATAAAAATAATGCTACTATTGGTCTATAAAACAATTTATAGTAACAATTTATGACGAAATTTAAAAAAATAAATTGATGATTTTTATGGGAATTGCTGTATTATTTCATGATAATATATAGTGGTTCATTCATTACTATTACTCTATAATAAAGGCGCTAACGTCAATGAGTCCTATCGAAAAAATGCACCTCCCTTCTTCCCCCCTATAATACCCAAAGCTCATAAGCTCATTGTTTTCTTTTAAAATTGGCTAAAATTGAAGAGTAAGGCTCAACTGAAGTATACGATATTTAGTTTAAAAGTTATGCCCCATATAAAAGAAAAAAATGACTCAGTTTTTTGTGGCATAATGCCTCGATATTAGCGAATTATCAAATACATTAGTAGAAAACAAAATTATGTGTGTAAATCGAAAAAAATCAGAGTTAATAATGTTAACTGCATTAAACATCATCTATGTGTTTTTACCTAAGTAGTATTAGGCATGCCAATTATAGCCTGACATTAAAACATTTTCGGGATTGGTACATTTTTAAAGTTTTTGCTGAGTCATTATTAGTGAAATAATGGCGTCATAAATATTTCATAAATAATAGAGATTAGGAAATTTAAAAGGCCGATTTTCGTATCAAGTTTCAATTAGATTCGATAAAAGCGTTGGTGTATGAACAAAATCTCGTACATACAAACACGCAGACACACACATTATATATATATATTATATATATATATATATATATATATATATATATATATATATATATAATATATTGAGTCCGCCCCTTTCAAACGTAACTTACTACCTTAATAACGCTAACATCCCAACTTCATTTTCTTCAGAAATTCGCTAAAAAGCGCCTCGCTGCGAAGCAAGCAGTTTTTTGATAAAAGCATACTTTTAATAAATTAAGTAGAAAGGCTAAGTTGCTTATTTGGAACCAAGCTAAAGTAGTTTAATTATTTTTTTATGTATTTATTTATTTTATAGTTGTGCCATATAACTTACATGTTAAATTTCATTTAAAAAATTGCATGTTGTGTAAAAACAGTAATTTGCCTAGTTTACTAGGTTATATTCTTTAATAACAATGACTAATGTTTATTTTTTTTTGTAAATACATTTATATTTTAGTTTAATCATCGTGATATGTTGTAGTTAAAATATAAAAATCACTTTAATTATGATTATTTTAAATTACTCATGTATATATGTAAGTTCATATTGTTATTTGTTTTCATTCCTTCATTGCAAAGTTTTAAAAATAATCTTATTTTAGTTATCTTTTCATTATTATAAAAAATAAGTTTTATTTAATCTTAATCATAGATATTTTAAATAATACATAACTTTTGATAAAAAAAACGTATTGGCAAAGAAAGTATAAAGGGATTACATCATGTTTCACAAGTACAAGCACAATACTATCGTAGTTTACTCGACAACCAGTATCTAGTAAGAAAATAAGTTGTAGATATGTGTAAGTCAGTAGCTTGAAGGTTTTTCCATATTAGATCCGTGTTAGTAAAGGGCCGTAGGCTAACTTAACACTTGTATGGTATCTCAGCCCTTTATACTACATACATCTAACTGGCGCCTTTGTTTATTACGTAATAAACAAAACAACAAGTAATTGTACATAATACTCTACACAACAGCAAGTATATAACATGTTTTGATGATGAATATTTCATTTTAAAAAAATGTATTTACGAAGTCTTTTCAGAGTTTGCTGAGTCAGGCTATTCAATATTTTGTATATGTATTTGGTTTATCCCAACAAAATGTATGCACAATCAAATTTTCGGTAAATGAAGTTAAAAAAAGTGTATTTTACTACTTAAAATAAAACTATTCAAGCAAATGTTTCCTTTTGTAGAGAGGCATAAATTAAATGTTGAAATGAAATGCGTGATGCTGCTAAGATTGCGATGACTTGTCAAAAATAAACTTACCATGAATCATAATAGAAGACTTAGTGAAATTATTACAAGAGGAGCCCTGTCGGTTGAAAGATAAAATTTTTATAAATTTACCTAAACACTTCAACTATTAATATAATCAAATAAACAGGACAAAATTACAGAAACTCATGTAGTAGAACGTTAAAAATGCTAAACAATACACAATGTGTGAAAAGTAGATGACAATTGATTTATCATAACCTAAACTCACTCTTAGAGGAGGTTTCAATGTGGTTACACAGAGCCCCTGAGAGCCCCATGAACATGTTTCAAGCCATTTAATGTATAGAGATAGGCTATGTACCTTCAAGTAATATATTTTCTTTGAATAAAGAACTTACTGACCCCCCAAACGTTTTAAGAGATAGATAAATGGACGAATTATAGAAAAACGGATTCTTCTGAATTAGTAGTAGTTTTATTGTGGGGGGTAGTCAATTATAAAATATATTATATATATTTTTCTTTGTTTACTTTAATTTGCGTAGAGGCTTTGAAGTAAAAGTTTACTGCAGGTGGAGGGATGTAAAGTAAATGTTTTATCGTCTTAGCAATAAATTCGGTGTGAAGATTTAGGTCTTCCCGTGGTGACCGTGTCAATGTAGATTAAGAATCCGACGTTTCGCTTCCACTGAGGGAGACATCTTCAGGGATGTAGGACATCATGGATAAAAACAAATGTCAAAAGTCAATGTCGGATTCTTCATCTACATTGACACCACCGGAAGACCGCGGAAAATGCATCCAGATCTTACTATAAAATACTACAACTACTCGAAAGTGAAATATACTTTTTTTAACCCTTCGGACTTGTGTTTCTGTCTATGCGGAGTTATTATAGAGGTTTAAGATCTAACTCTTTGGCCACCTTGAGCTGAGGTTCTTAAAATTTCAGTATTTATAGTGAACTTTAACATACCACGGAGGTCTGGGGTTCTGGTTCGGATCCCAGGTGCTCTCAGTTTAAATAAGTTTAATGAATAAATATAGTGTTGCAAGTTTTAGAATTAACTTGGAGTGTAGTGGTTGGCACTACCACCTGAGGTAGTTCCTGCAGGGGTTATCACTGATGAGCCGCAAGGCTCTAAACGAGCATTACTATTTTTAGAATTGTTATTATTATTATAAGATTCAACTATTTGTGAGACGTAGTGATAATAATAGTAATAATAAGTATATTATATATTAAGCATTACTAGTTTAGTAAAGCCTTACAGTAAACCATCTAATCATTGATAAAACACCCCGTTTCTGGATCAGTTTCTACATACCTAACAACCAAATCACGAATATCGTCCATCATACGGATCAAAGCCAATTTATCACCTTTAACTGTGACGAACTTGTTTTAAGATCTTTGATGGATCACTTCTTTTTAATTTTATTCACACATCAACAAATTTTAATTTTGATCTTTCTCTATTTACGACTTCCCCTCTTTTTATAATCAAATTAGAAAATTTATATATTTTACGGTTTGTTATTTCTTTTAAATCTTTATAAAAATGGTAGCATATGGTTTCCGTTAACACCCCTGATATAAATATTAAAAAAACAACAAGAGAAGCTTTGTGTGACATATTTAACACTTAATATAAAAGTTCAAACAAAAAAATAAAGAAAAAGAGTTTTAAAAATACATAGTATACATAAACTACCATCATCAATCAGATTTAGTTCTAAGCGTTGTCAACACAGCGCTGCCTGTCATGACTATACCATATGAAAATTTCTTTGCCTCTGTGATGAATGATTAAGTGTTACTTCTTTTGCTTACTGGAGTATAAAAATTACTGCAAAACATAATGCAGTTAGTACGCAGTTGTTATGATATAAAACAATTGTTAGTTTAATAAAACACATTAGTTATAAACAATTTTCTTTGTACGACATTTAGCTAAAATTGCATAATACAGTTTGAGTAAAGTTTTATGTGTACCGTTCATTTTTGAAGTTAAGAATGGAGGTGAAATTGAAATTTAATCATACTTTCTAAGTATTAACAAAAGACTCACTAATTAGTTTTCTTCAATAAGTCTTAGAGTCTTTCTAACTATTTAACACTCGTGCCAAAGTTACCATTGGTGATACAGGCCTACTATATACGTTCTAAATCTTGAACGGATCCAATAAGTTTTTTCGTTTTGGATCATAAGTGTAAACACTGATATTTTCCTATATACCTACAGTAGGCATAATGAAAATCAAAAATTCAGTAAAGACAACAAATTAAAAAAATCGGGTAGGAAGGACCTTGGAAATTTTCCTCATCACATCGGATTCGCTACTCTTATCCTCCCCTTCGCTCGTCCTCACATTTAAATGCATTCTTTTCATCCTCAGCGGTCACCCATACAGCTCTGACCCCGCTCAATGCTGCTTAACTTTTATGATCTAACTAAAATCATAGATATAATTGTCGCATTGAAACGAAACCTAGTATACATATTTATTAACTAAAGGAATATACTTGCATTAAGTTTCAACTCAATTGGATCATTTTCTGATTTTTTATTATTTTTAAAAAAACGACACCGATAAAAATTGAACTAATGCTGATAATGAGATGAAACTTAGCATATATGTTAACACCCATGTGTTGGCACGCATGTGGCCATGTCTTATACATGGCCACATGCGTGCCAAATCTAATCCGATCGCATAATTTTTTCCGCGTTGTATGTTTACTTGAAATCTTCGATGAGTCATTATTGCAGGTTAATGACGTCATAAAAAAAAAATATTTTCCGAATAGCACAACTACAGCGGTAGATTGATTTTTTTTACATAGTTTCATCTTTTTAGCATAACTATACTAGGAGCTATGATGATAATAGAAACACACCTACACACACGCACACACACACACACACACACACACACACACACACACACACTCATACAATCAGGCAACTTTGTGGAAACCACTCAGGAGGTCCTAAAAGTACCTGAAACGGATAATTCCGGTAAGATTCCGGTTTCGGATTTCTTGTAAACACAATACTTACCTATTTACCTACGGTAAAGTTGAGGAAAAGTAAAATTAGTGGACCCAAAGAATTTTATGTTTCTTTCATTGGTGCTATAATGAATTAATCGGTTACTTTTTGGTTTATAACAAAATCATAAACAAAATGATTAATTAAAATGTTTGTTTGGATAAGATGAGGCACTACTCGTTTCAGAGGCATGAATTGAGTACATGTTTATTGTTAGGAGCAAAGCGAATTTGAATCCTGATTTTGTTGAGCTGTGGCTTATAGGAAATCAAAACATTCTTCTTTACAATAAACGTTTGATATCAGTTTATTTTCACACAAAGGCTGTTAAATTTGGTCTAAAGAAATATCGTTGACTGCACTTTGTTAAACTTAAACGAAGTTAAGAGGATTATGAATCCGTACTAATGAATAGCCAAGTCAAAACACAACGGGATGCATCGGTTTTTAAGCACTGAATAAAAAAACAAGGTGCGATATTTCTCCCGTTCTTCTTCCTATTGTACCACCCCT
This sequence comes from Microvelia longipes, assembly GCA_018340805.1. Lineage (NCBI taxonomy): Eukaryota > Metazoa > Arthropoda > Insecta > Hemiptera > Veliidae > Microvelia > Microvelia longipes. The sequence goes on from JACMZG010001908.1 coordinate 39,104,319, forward strand.
TATCCATTTCAACCTATTTTCCATGCTTTTTATGTTGGACTTTTTTTAACCATCTGCGACATTTAATCTCCCTGGTGACAACAAAAATAATATTTTTATTGCTTTAAAAATATAAAATATTGTTCTGCTATTATGATTTTTTAAAGTCATAAATATATTTTTGTTATAAATAGGTCAGTTGCAACTGCTTTTGCAGTTTTTTTTCTTTCGTTTTGTGATTATATTCCTAGGTATTGAGTGCAATCTATTTATTTAATATTATTCAAATAATATATAGATTATTATTGATTTTTCTGTAGCTATTTTAGCTGAAATTTAGTATAATAGGAGTGCAATTACAGATTTATTCTCAGAGAGCACACAATAATTTACTGTACACGTTCAGGCAATATTTTTCCTTTCATAATCTTCCTGGTGAGTATACCTTTCAAATGATTCTGAATTAACATTTAAAGTTTTAAAATTAAAGAGGTTGTATTCACCGCAAGTTGAAGAAGCAATTGGAGAATCAGCTACCGTCGATACTTGCTGTTGGATATGAGTATCCCTGGACCTGATTTGTCTTACCACCATCATCAGCTGGCGGGGACACACTAGAGCTCCTAACTAATACAGTTTTATCAGTGAATAACTTCTAGTCTTAATGAGCACGACGAGCTCTCTGAAGATATCTATCTATATAAGATAGATATCTATCTACCTTCAGAGAGCTCGTCGTACTCATTAAGACTAGACGTTATTCACTGATATAACTTTATTAGTTGGTAGCTCGAGTGTTCCCCCGCCTTCTGATGACGGAGAAAGCCGAAACCGGTCCAGTTATATTCATATCCAACTCCAAGAATCGTCGGTAGCTGATTCTACAATTATTCAAAGTATTCTTAATGTATATAATCAACTATCTGGGCTAAATTATGGTAGGTCTGTGAGGTTTGACCAATCTGGTCAAGAGGTACTTAATTTTTCTAACGTAGCTGTAAGCACGTAAAGTGTATTCTCTCCCTGATGATCATGTGTCACCCAAATTGGAGCGCTGCTCGATCACACTTGACTATACTCTAAAATTATATCTTATTGGCTGCCATGTCTTCTAATGGCCTCCACTTTGCGATAAAAATTAAAAACTAAACTTGCACGAATCAAAAACAAAGCTTATTAAATAAAGTTGCTTTTATTGTAAAATAGACTAAAGTTTGAGACACTGCAAGTTAGTAAAAGGGTGTAAAATTCATTAGAACAAGATTAATCATTTAGAGGCAAGAGGGTGAGAAACAAGGGTAACATAGTACGCAAGAAACACCACCAGGGTTAGTTAGGATCAACTTTCAAGCAATTAGTGTAAATACATTGAAATTGATGGCTAAATTTAATGTTTTACTTAAAACTTAAAAGGCTGTTTCTAAAAGGTAAAAGGAGGAAGCTAATTGTAGCCTAATAGTCTTCTAAAAGTCCAAACTAGTTTTAGTTTATAGTTGCTAGTTTAGCAAATATTTCTAAAGGGGTCCCACAAGGTAAGCTTTCTATCCCGGTTCTCTTTGCTCATTTTAATCCTTCTAAAACACTTTGCCATGTTTCTCGTTTTAACTAGAGAACAGAATGTAACAGCTTAAAACTCTAAAAAGACAATTTGAAACAGAAGTTAAAGAACATTATAGAAATAACTCTACGACATTACAGATAAGTTTAATAGTTGTATTCCTCTGATTTGAAATTTAATTTTAACTGGATTTTCTAGTTTTGAAATGGTGTTTAAAATAATTTTAACATTTTAGGAAAGATAAGCAAGTGTTTCAAAGTGTAGCTATTACCTTCTAATGCTGCAAATAAATATAAATATGTATCAAATAATATTATTAGTATTTTTGTTAATATTGTTTACCAGGAGAAATATAAACTTAAAGAAGTTATTTTATATTTACTATCTATTTAGTTTAAAAAAAATCCATAATGCCGTCGAAGCAAAAGTCGTAAGCAGTTAAAAAATGTAATTGCCACGATAAAACCAAAACTTAACGTGTCAGATAAGTTAATCTCGTATATTACTTAATTGTAATTTTAAGTACATAACTAAAACCTGTAGCATAACATAAATAAGGAAAATTTCCAGTACCAGATTAAGAGGCACATAAAAAGTATAACAGCTGTAAAATATGGAAATATGCTTTTATTATTGTAAGTAGGTAACTTTTCATATATAAACAAGGCCGTCTTCGCGGACGCTTTTTTATGTTATTGCAGTGGTTATTTGTTATTTGAACACTTCAAAATAGCCCTAGAAATACAACCTATGTATTCCTATAATGTTTAAATATTTTTTTATTGTTCGTCATTTTGAATTTTCACTTTTTCTTCCATTTGTAGTTTTTTGTCTCGTAGATTTAAAATGCGTTTAACCTGAACATTATTTTCGTGCAAATACTACAATAAATCATCTATTCAAATACATAATACATTGAGTCACCAATTTGTTTAGGTTTTTGGGATCTGAGATTGGTGAAAATTTAAAAAAAAAACATACATATTTTAGGATAATGCTTCCTCTCTTAAAAATTATAGGGAGAAAAATAAAAAAATAAAAATATAAGACTTAAATCTATTTTAATAAGGAAAAAAAGATGGCCGATATAAAGTATAAAAAGGCAGGGGTATAATGTAGACATGTTAGCTCATGTGCAAACAAGCTATAAGATATTAGCAAGAACTTAAAACTTAAAGAGTTATGTAAGATGAGATAGCATTAGAGGAACAAGAGCATTGGGACCACTCTGTTGGAACCATCTTTTGAATAAACCGCCAGTAGAGCTGTAATTTAAGATTTTGTATTCTTAAGATAAAAAACCTGATTTTGATTTTAAGTCGCATGAGGAAGGATTGTCTTACAGAAATCAGGCTGTGTTATACACTTTGACAAAATATTTCTAAAGTTTTCTAATTTGCTTAATAATATCCTGAGCATTGGTAAAGGTTATAAAGTTATTTATGCACCGAGGGAGTGAAGAATAATATTATTTCCCTGAGCAGTTACTTGATTATGGCGAAGCCGAGGAGTGTAATTGCGAGAGGAAAACAGCATTTTAAGATTTCATCTCCAGACGTTGATGTCCATGTAATATTGTTATTTTCTTACGTTTTGTGGTAATTTAGTATAACTTGTTTTTGGTCTGACCTCCCTAATAAAATTTAGGGGTGCTGCCCCCCAATTTTTTTTTACTGTTATTAACAACTTCTTTTGACCTGAAACGAATTTTGAGCCAATAAAAAAAGTTTTGGGTTGACCTCCCCCCCTTTATATAATTTTTTGGGGTGCCAAATCCGGGAAATCATAATAAAAATGTATCGGTCCCCTTTATAAATTTAGAGGTGACCACTTCCGAAGAAAATGGCTCTAACTCCAATCATAGGAAACACTTTTAATTACCATGGGAGAAAAAGTTACTGTTTACTCCCAAGGGAGTAAAAAGTGATTCTTTACTCCTTAAAAACTGTTTGGTCTTGGTTTAGATTTCTATACATTTTTATTTACCACATTATGTTGGCTACACTGAGGCCAGGGATGGAGGCGATGTTGCCTCAGGCTCATTGGGATTATTTTAATTTATATTATTGTATTCTGTATTAAATATAAGTGAATATATAACATGGTGTCAGGTGTGGAAAATTAAAAACGAGTGCTGAGGAACGAAGAAAATAGAAAAAAAAGAGACAAGAAAGGTTCAAGAGATCAATCAGGAACATGGCTGGAGATGCCATTGAAGATCTGAACCATTGTAATTGAACTTTAGTTAGTCTAACATAATGCTGTTGGCCAATCTGAGTATTTTTTTGAAACTTTTGTTAATTTCAAAAGTTAGTTAATTACTAATTAATTTCACTAAGTGTATTTTTTTATATATTTTTGTTTTCTAAGCCGGAGATGTTTGGTCTTGGTTTAGATTTCTATACATTTTTATTTACCACATTATGTTGGCTACACTGAGGCCAGGGATGGAGGCGATGTTGCCTCAGGCTCATTGGGATTATTTTAATTTATATTATTGTATTCTGTATTAAATATAAGTGAATATATAACAAAAACCAGTCAAGAAACTTCACATTATACACCGTCTGGAGATAAAATATATTATTACGCAGCATCAAATTTCTCGTCCGAGTATTTTCTTACTGAGTTTTACTAGTTTTTTTGCACACCTATAAATACGGAATTGGATGAATTATCCCAATCTGATGAATGGGAAAAGTGTACTCTCAATCTGAGAGGAGAAGAGAGAGGATTCCTTCTTGGTAACTTAACTAATTTCCCTAAACTCCTTCATTTTGATGATAAGAAACCAAAACTTGTTTTTACTGATTCCTTTTATTATTGATTTTTTAGATGGAAATGGATAATTTTAAGATAATATGTGGAGTAATATAATTGGCATTATAGTTTACTTCATCCAAGATTTTTGGTTATTTAGGTACTTCTTGTTATGAATCTTTGGACTATTTTAGATTTAATCATCTCCATAGAAATTACGCTTTAATTTATTTGACTTCATAGTTTTAAAAATTATAATTCATACTAAGAAATAGAACAGAATATATTATTCTTTAACTAATCGTGGTTAAGTGCCTATTAGAATTATTCAAGAAAAATATAACCCCGATGCATTAATTTCTAACACAGTTTCTCTAAAATTATAAGTTTTAGGAGTATTTAAATTTTATGATAACGACAAATTATAGTGTTTTGAATGGAAAATTGCATGCATTAATAATTTATAACTTTCTTTTTATTTTTATAGTTTTTATCAAGAAATATTAAAAAAAGTTAATTCAAATATAGTTATCTTTATCTTAATCTGCAGGGTGAAAAGGCTTCTTAAAATAAATCTATTTTGTAAACACGAAGGAAAGATTATAATTTTGAAATTATTATTCTAAAAAGTAATCCTAAAATTAAAGAAAACTTATTTGCAAGGGATTTGAAAAGTCGAGAAAAAGATAATTAAGTTATTTATTGTTTGTGAAAGAAACTGGGCAGGAGTTGCTCTAGTCGTAGCGCTAGGTGCGGTGTTGCTTGTATATAACAGTAATTTATTCACACAGGTTTGCTTTTAAGATAATGTAGATTAAGAAAGGGAGGGTTTTATGAATAAAATTACAGGTATGTATAAAGGTGTGTTAGCGTGCAAGTTTATCAAGTAAGATGATTAATGCCTAAATAGGTCTTTGCCTGGTGTAAAGAAGTGTTTAAACTCCAAATATAGTATCTTCTCCAAACAAAATCATAATAACTAACGTAAGGGAAGAGTATAACGTTGGCTTTAAATAATTAGAGTTGATATTGAATTTATTAAGAGGGTTTCTCCTCTTCTTGTGTACATAGTCAAAATGATTAATACCTCGTGCTTGAAAAGGTCGGTTTTTAGGTAAGATATGATGACGTAATTAATTAGAGGATTTTAGAAGGAGGGTTGTAGTTAGAGGTGAGGGGGTGACACAGGGAATCCTCCTGAACCTTGTTATTATCTCCAAGACTTGCCGCTAGAGTGAGACATATGCAACTATGTTAGACAGTTGTTTGCTTATGCAAAGCCCTTTTCTTCTACCTCCTCCTCTTTATCCCTTCTAAAACCTTATATAAGGGATTAAAGCTAACACTTCTTTAACACCTTTCCTCCTGTATACGTTAGACAGTTTTCACATTTACAATACAGTGATATAAATTCAGAGAAAACCACAATCATAGAAGCATTTCAGGATTAAACTTTTTTTCATTCTTCAAGTAATATAACTCTTTAATCATTTATACTTTAACCTTTTTAAATGTTGGTAATACTTATGGTTGTTTATTCCCAATACCTTTCAAAACACTGTTTTGTTGTAGCTTTTTACTGTAATCGTAGCACAATCGAATTACTCTCATTGAATGTTGTTATCATGCTATTTTACTTATAGTCGCGGAAGATTTTAAAACGTCTCGTTACGCATTATTAACTTGTATATTATTAATATTATATACAAGACTCCAATATTATCAGTCTGCTTACGTAAACTCATGAATTATTAAGATTTTAATAGTTTAAAACTATTGGTCAAATTCTTAAACCATAATGTGAAAGTAGTTTTCTTCTCTTTGAGCATTTTTATAGGTTTCCATTATTAGTAGGACTTCACTTAGCCTTTAATCTCGAAGGGCGAAACATTTAATGAAGCACAATTAGGCGATTTATATGTTTTATTATCTACAACGTAATTGTCATATTAATTCGCCATCCATTATTAGACATTCCCTCTGACCACATGACAGCACTATACTCTTACAAACCATTATCACTCAAATGTGATTATCATGAAGATGCTTCTACATCTGTCGACGATATTGTATGATTCACAGATGGGTCCAAAATGGACTGCGGACAGGTGGAGGTGTGTATGAACTTAACACTGACAACAAACTATCCATACCTCTAGGTAAGCATGCCTCAGTCTTCCTGGCAAAAGTATTCACAATCAACACTTGTATTCTTGAGAACTTTAAAAAAATCTCAATCGAGCATCCGTGTACATATATACCAATAGTCAAGCTGCAATTAGTGCTTTAGGGTCTTACAAAGTAAACTCTAAATTGGTATGGGAATGTTAAGAGAACCTTACCAATCTAGCTATTAACAACACTGCATCAGTTAGATGGGTTCCTGGGAATAAAGGAATCGATGGAAATGATATGGCAGACGATCTAGCCAGACAAGGTTCAGAATAAACACCAACAAGACCAGAACCAGTAATTGGATTTTCAAAAACTCAAGCCAAGAGTGCAATCAAAGAATGGCTAGCAACCAATCATCAGCTACACTGGAACAATACTCCAGGCTTAAGACATAGTAAACTCATGATACGAGGTTCACGAGCAAAGTTGACAGAAAGTCTTCTAAAATTAAACAAGAAGAACCTAAGTTTAGTAACTGGCTTAATAACTGGTCATTGTCACCTAAGCAAATATATGAATAATATAGAAAAATACTTAAAGTCTGCAGACTTTGTGGACTATCCTCTAAATCAGCAAAGCACTTACGATTTGAATGTGAAGCCCTTGCATATAGGAGATTTATGTTATTTGGAAAAGAGTTGAAAACCTGATGAGGACTTAGTGACAAAAATCCTAAAACCAATCAAGGAGAAAGATCTTCTGTAAAAAGTTAACACGAGGGTATTTGTATAAAAGACCTAAAGTCGCAGTGCATGGGTTTTATATTTACCCTCAAAATCTAATAATAATAATAAAAATAATCTACAACGTATTCCATTATTAAAAGTAGTCTATATTTAAGCCTTTTTCCTAAACAATAAAAAGTCAACATATGTCTTGATTGTCTTAATTAACTATTTATTAAGTTTAGATGATGTTGGATCTTAATGAGTTCATAATAGCTAGTAGCAATGTTAGGTTGGAGTTAGTAAGTTGAGGTATTGTAAAAGGTAGGTATTATAGGGCTTGAAAGATGTTTGTATAAGTCGAGGTTGTAACTTAACTAAGTAACATGAGCTTAGTAGAGTAACTATAAAGGAACTTGGCTCGTTTATCACGCTCTAACTACTAGCGCCTTAATGTCGCCTCTCAAACCTTTGATAACAACCCACCCTCACTTTAAGTTTTTCACGTTTCTTTTTAAAAAATACCTTCATGGCGGCGTTTGACCAATGGCCGTACTTCCACGCCCCTCAGAATCTAATTCTGACCATTCGTTTTTTTTAAAGACAATATAACACAATTTTCACCCTCGCTCCATCCTGAGTTTAATCCTTTATTGTCTTTCCCGAATGTAGTCCTTTTTTGATCTTTTTAAAATTCCATCCAACAAGCATCATTATTTTTTAATCCATTCTTCCTTAAATAGATCTGGAGAATATGTACACCAACCCTTTTACTTTACATTATCATACAATCAGAATCCTAAGACTTATAAGAAAAACATTTCTTTAAATCAATCACATGAATTCTTCTTTTAAATCAATTCTTCCTTTAAGTTAATTCCCCTTATAAAATACCATTGTTTAAACAGTCATTGGATATAAAAAAATTACAAAGAAAATTCTTAAATTCTCCTCCTACAGACGGACAGACAAAAAAATTAAAGATTATAAAAAAATCCTTAAGATAATATGCAATACTCGTTATTCTTAAATTGATTTTTCTTTTGCTTTATAAAGCATTCCATTTACTGGAACAATATCTTTACAGTAGAGAAAGGCGCCGCTTTAATGCCAATTCTATTCTTATTGGAATTATTCTTTTTCGGCTTCTTTATCGGTAATTAAAAATTGGCAAATAAAACAATCCGAGATTTGTCCAGAATATCTGATTTATATTTAATGATGATCTAATAAAGGTCATTAGCTCTATCGTTAGTTTTAATGATTATTCCATAACTGATCAATTATGTTGAAAAGCATCTTAATCCAATCAAGTTATTAAAGATCTAATTACGGATGGTTAAGATTGTTTTTTTTATCAAAATAGCAACAAAAACTGATGCATGTAAAGAAGTTATGTCTTGCGTAAAATGAACCAAATTTTATATTACTTCAAGAAGTCTTGTCAACCTTTTCTCACTCGACCATCTTATGTGTACCAGATCTGCTCTTTTAATATAAAGTAAAACAATCCTTATATTTTTATGCAGGGTGTGACAATGTTCTAAAACGGATAATAATTTTTGTTCATTTTCAATTATTTGTTCTGTACCTACAAACTATATATTGCAGAAGTGGCAGATAGTGGATCCTGTACAATGACAAAACTTTAAAGATTTCATCACGCCATATTTTTAAAATGGATTCATAGTTTTGTACATCAGTTTTTTGGCTACCTTTAGCGTTTAACTAAAATTAGAGTTTTGTATCAGAATTAAATACAAATTTTGCAATTTTAGAACCGAACTAAGTTTTTACATACACTGAAGAAAAATAATTTCACCCCTGTTTATAAGCTCTACCATGTTTTTTTAACCGGGAGCGTACTATCGTTATCTTGAAACGCCACAAATATAGAAATTTATCAGGTTTCACATAGCCAATAAGTTTGTTAATATGTGTGTATCATGAATAGTTGTGGTTGTTAAGGTTTTTACCATTGATTATTTTACATGAAATTTGAAAAAAAGAGGTTAGATTAAGATCAACAAAATTAATAAATGAATGGTTTTATTTACTTGTAAGTAGATTAGTACAATCACATTAAACAATTTGCAATAATCATATGATTTTTATTATATTAATAAATAAAAAAAAAATACACATTTAAATAATATTATAACCTACTACACATAACATAACTAAAAATAAATACATACATACAAATACACTATTTGGTAATTATGTATAATCGTAAAGGATACTTTTTAATAATCCTAAATAATTTTAGACAAGTAGTTTTTACTCTTTAATAGTATTATCAACTAATTAAAAAACATTTGTAAATAAGATTAAAAGCTTAAATTATGAATAAGTACTGAACAGACAAATAAAGTAAACAAATAAACCAACCACAGTTAAAAACAACTTATTTACTCTTGTTGTATATATATATTATATATATATATATATATATATTATATATATATATAATATATATATATATGTGTCGTGTGTTGTGTGTAGATGTTATATATATATTATAATATATATATATATATATATATATATATATATATATATATATATATATATATATATATATATATATATAATAGGCAAACAGTAATTGTTTGCAAAATAATCCGGAATCAGGATAAAACCGGAATTATCCCTTTTAGGTGTTTTTAAGGCCTCTTGAGTGGTTTTCTCAAAGTTGTCTTGTCTGTATGTGTGTGTGTGTCTGTTATCATCATAGCGCCCAGTGGTGTATTTATGCTAGAGAGTTGATACTTTGTACAAAAATCAGTCTACCGCTGTATTTGTGTTATTCGGAATATATTTTTTTATGACGTCATAAACCCGCAATAATGCCCTAGCAAACATTTTGAAAAATCATAAAACAGTCTGTTAGTGCTGTATTGATGACCGCTTAGTATGAATCGGATGCATTTACTACCTGAGGACTAGCGAAGCGAGTCCGAAGGCATGTTGCAGTACTGTTAACTAGTCTCGTATTAGTTAGCGATGTGCTATTTCATCGATAGATTGTTCATAGGTTTCGCGTTATAGTCGTGGACGTCTCTGTTGGTCTCAAAGTCAGTCAAACTATTCCTTCTGTTTTTCAATTTTTTTTTTGGAAGTAACTACTAGGCAAGTAGGTCAAATTGTTGGGCCCTTTTTTGCCAGCTCCCTGAGATAGTGCTCTACTCCTTATAATTTTAAGTGTATGTATATTTCATTCTATTCTAGAACAGAAGGATCGTGAATTTCTATAGGTTACTTCATGCTTTTTTTCAAGCAATCATACATATATTCATTGACTCATATAGTCTAGTGAAAACTAGGAACAATACGTGCTCACGCTGTTAAACCAATCCTTCAAACTACAAGGCAGACACACTATAGTATTATACTGAATCTACTATGATTAGTCGAAAATTTTGTCTATCCCCAGTTTCTTTAACGAGCACCTGACAACGCACTGGCTCGAGACCAACGGCTTCACGTCCCTTCTGAAGGAAGCGGTACGCAGAATTTTTATCCCTCTGTTAAAATTCCCAGAGGCCTGTGCTGGGATAGTACCCATAACTAAATAAATTTGGAAGTTTAAAGTCCATTCATTCTGTGTATATTGGCCGCGTAGCTTAACCACTACACCACGGGTGACTCCAACTTAGAGTTTAGTCTTTTGCAGAATGAGGTAATACTTATATTTTTGAACAAAATTTCAAATTTTTTTTCTCAGAGTATTTAAATTGCATCAGAAGTTTCATCTTATTCGTGCTTGCACTTCACTTTGCTGATACATATTTTAAGGCATACATACATAGAATCAAATATTCATGTATATATACATTTTGAAATTTTTGGTATCAACAGATGCTAAAACTAGGACAATAAAATGTGAGGGACGCATTTTTTCTACAACTAATGTCTTTTACCTTTTATTATTTAAGGCGAAGAAAGCAAATTAAAAGTAACAGAACAGAAAAAAGAAATAATGTACCTTACACCATATGAATTACTAGATAATGTTAGTTTAACAGTTTCAGACATTTAAAAGCAATCTAGTTTGTATAGGAATAAGAGCAAGTTATTTAACAAGCTATAGAACGGCAAGAGGCTGACTTCGTGAGAGAAAGACACCTCGTCGGATCATCTCTCGTCTCATAGTAAACATCATTTTCAATTATCTGCTTTCAAACAGATAGCGGCTGTAAAGTAAACAATCAAATAACTTTCTTATTTCTTTTTGAAACAAGTTCTTCATTCAATCATGACCTCAAATAGATGCATTATCTCGACTAGTTAGAGGGGCGACTTGAGTATAATGTCAACAATTGCCTTTTTGTTCGACATCCTATTATATCAATCAATTTAGTCTTAGATGACACATGACTTTAAATTACTTATTTAATAGACAATAAAGTTATCGCAATAGCCATAGCTAAATTTTTAAATATGACCTAGTCAAAATTAATATGCTTTTTGTGCTATAAGCTTTATCTCATAATCAGCCATTCTGTTATGAAATAAGTAGGTGTACTTACTTCGAAGGTGTACTTGCTTCGAATCTGAGATTTCACCTGAATTCGTTTCAGGACCTTACGAATGGTTGTTACTAAGTTGGCTGTCTGCGTGTCAGTTATTGTTGTTATCAACTATTAGAATGTAATTGGGCACAAATGTCTCATTAGTGCCCCATCATCAAAATAAATTTTGAATAAACGTTAATAAATTGTTTTTAACGTTGTAAGTGGTTTTTATCATGATGTCTGTGTGATAATGCGTTTCTGCTGTACGCGTAACTCCTACTGTGTTGATGTTAAAAAGTTGAAACTTGACACAATAACCACACTTTTTGGTTTAGTTGTGCTCCCCTTTACCAGAGTATACAATTTTTAAATCGTTTTAACCAATTTATACTTTAATATTTAACCTATCGAGACTAAAAGGATTTTAATTCGTTTACAATCTAAACTTTTACAAATAGAATTGAAATTTGACGAAAATAAGCATTTGTAAGTGGTGCATCTATCCACGATTTTTCATATTAATATAAAACTAATATAAAATTATTGACCAAACTATTTAAACAAGGTTATCTTTTTGAGGCCTTCTTCTTCAGAAGTAGTTTTATTCCAAACTGAAATAAAATGTTTTCATTTTAATGTTTGTCGTCATGTTAATAATATCGACTTTTGACTCTTCAAACTTGCAAGTTGCAATAATGAAATTTATTTCGATTATTCAATAAACGGATTAAAATTAATAAAAACTAGGCCGCCTAGTAAGACGTGTATTTTTAAGGCTTTTATGAAGATAGAAACGTAGATATTGTACTACATAATTAAATGGATATTTACTGTAATTATTTTTGAAGCTTTCATAGCCATTTAGTTATGACACCTTAAAAAATGCAGTCACCTAATAATCCTGAGGTCGAGCTTAGCATTACAACCTTAAGATTATAAGGTATCTATGACACCCGGAGGTCGGGCGAAGCAACTCCGAAGTCATAACACTTTAGACTTTAGATCTCTATTTTACTTTAAGATCGAGCGTTGCGAGACCATCAAGTGTAGCGAGACCTTAAATATTGTTACTATAAAGTTTGGGTAGTCATGTCATTCTGGGGACGAGCGAAAAGAGTCCCAAGTCATAACGTCCTTGACATTAGATCAACAATACATTATTATTGACACTTCTGAGGTCTAGTATAGGACCTCAGAGAAGAGGTCCTACTTAGGAGACCGAAGTAACACCACTTAAGCATTGGCTGATCATGACTTTCTGAGGACGTCCGAAGCGAGTCCAAAGTTGCAAGAATAAGTACCGAGGTTTCCCGAACCCAATTTTTTTATGTAATATGTGCCTAATTATTTTATTTATTAATCCTAAAATACATATTTGTGATCTCTAATTGCTCCTCTCTGTCGGATATAATGTATAGCTTCTTTCAACCCATACTTTAATGGTAAACCCATAGTTTCCTAATGATCGTTCAAATTATTTCACGTAATGATATGATGAATTATAAGTTTTAATTAAGTCATCAAAATTATGAAGACATGTGAAAGAATTAATGACATTTAAACTTTATCTTTTTTAATGATTTTTATAATGTTGCAAATATCCGTCTTTGTTTCAAACACCGCGACTTAAAAGTGGGTATTTTTAATTGAAACTTTAATAGATTTCATCAAGCCATATTTTTAAATAGATTCATAGTTTTGTGTATCAGTTTCTATTTTATGGATATCTATATACTATACTATAAAAGTAAAATTAGAAACTTTCAGAAGTTTTGCATAAAAACC
>JACMZG010001908.1:39119871-39309871 GCA_018340805.1 Microvelia longipes
ATATATCAGGTTCTCGTAAAAGATCCCTAATCCTAAATGAACCTGGGTTTAGGCAAAATGTAGGACCTTCAAATAGTAGTTTATATTAAATATATATGTTTCTGCCTGGTTTCGAGAGGAGAAAAGCCTGGTCTGCCAGTGGGGCACGTGTTGTTTCTAGTTGAAGTTATAGAAACAGAGTAAAGTCGCGGCTCTTCTGTGGATTCGACGTAAAATGCCTGCACTATAAGGCAGAACACTATTTTCGATCTAAAGGAGTCAGCAAAAAGAGCACAACAACGTGTGGCCTACTTACTAGGTGGTCTATTTCACTAATCACTTCGTATATCATACTATCGTATATATATATATATATTATATATATAATATATATATATATATATATATATATATATATATATATATATATAATATATATATATATATATTATATATATATATATATGGTTTCCCAGTTCGAATCTAGGTTTTGGAGATTATTGCTTATAGACATATTTACACGATATAAGATTTTACTTCTAAATAATTCTGGCGTAGGGGTCCTTTAGCCGACGAATTTTTTTTGAAATGTGTGCTTTTGCGAATTTCCTTTGGAAATTCTACTAATGGGTAGGCGTCATGGTGAATTCGAACTCGGACCACGACCAAATCCGTTTCAGAGGTCCCTAATGACGAAAAAATACGTTTTGCAAAAATATATAATATATATATATATATATATATATATATATATATATATATATTATAATTATATATAATATATATATATATATATATATATATTATGATTTCAAATATACTAATATAAACTTTGGTGTAAAGCATAGTTTTCATTTTGCTTTCCTTATATGGTTGGAGGAGGAATTAGTGGTCATCATTAATCTCACCCTTTTACCTCATCAATTTTATCTTTTAAATAAAACATGTTTTAGATTTGTGCAATTAAATGTCATGATGATGCGGTCTTTAGTGTATTAGTGCGTATCTTTGTTATTATTCTAAATTTTATTGTTAATATAATGATACTACTTAATCTCGTTTTCATGTTGTAAAATATGCGTATGACTATAAGAGCTCTGAACTTCAAATATGATACATTTAAATTTCATGTAAATGAAAAACGCGTGAAAATATTCGTTGAAATAAAAATCTCCAAATATATTTAAAGGTCTAATATATTTAAAAGGATTGTTTTAAATAAGTATATCGGTGTAATAACATTTGAATATCATAATGTAGTTGTGAGTTTATATTGTAAGGAAAGAGGGATTTCACACATTTCCTTGCAGTTTTCATGCTAAGGAAGAGGTATTAACCTGGATTTCTTTACTGTCGTTTTCCTCTTAACATGGACGGAAGAGGTTTTCGTTTGCTGGAAAATAATAGAATTGGAAGAAAGAGGTGAACAGATGAAATATAAAACAGAGAAGATGGAAATACTTGAATATATCGTCATGAATAATAGAATAATGTTGAGTAAAGAATATCTGTAGTAGGGACATTATGATACTGATGATATTAAAAATTCAGAACCTTTTTTTATTTAAAAGGGTCAATATTTTGTTTTTTACTTCCTAACAATTATATTTAATATCTTAAAGTTATTTTACTTTATATCTTATAATGTTTAACCCTATAAGTTTTTATTCATTTATACAAATTTAACCACCAGTATTTTTTAATTTATAACTTACCTAATCTGTTTATCTTAATTTTTAATATATCATAAGTATGATTTCCTTAAAATTGTAAGTTTTTCTTGATTTATATACAATATGATAAGTTTTTGAATCATGAAACTTGCATCAAAATCCATTATATTCGAAATAATATTTATATCTTAATAATAAACTATTATTAAATCTAGCGTAACTAAATTAATTTTGTATTAAGCAACTTAACTCCACCCATTTGATTTAATCGAATAAAATAATAATTAATCAAAGTCAAATTTAGAATCAGTTTATTCTTATCATTTCAATTATTAATATTGTTGCTTTTGATCAAATCTTTTTTTTTAATTCTTAATCTAAAATCGAACAAAAAAAATATCATAATCGAAAACAGTTTGATAAATTGTTTAAAAAATAACCGTTCTGCCACTGTTTAAATAAAGTGAAATAAAAGAGTCCTAAAGTTAAATAGAAGCGTTTTTTAAGAAGGAAATAAACTAATCGTCTTTACAAGAGGGACTTCTTTAGGCTTCTTAAAGATTAAAAGATTATAAAGAATGAATGATGAAATTCGCGCCTTTTTTTGAAATAAAGAAAAACGGTTTCGCTGTTTGTATAGAAGTTTTTATAAAACTAGATGATTCTTTTATTAAGTTTTCGGAGGGATTGAATTAAAAATCTTCACAAGTTGTCTTGAGATCCTAAAGATTTTGGATAGTAGTTACAAAAACAGCTTTCTCCTTTAGATACTCCTTGAAACTCTAAATGACAAATGATGTTTTTTTTTATTTAACAGTAGGTTCTTTATTAGAAGTAGAACGAAATTATAAAAGATTTTTGCTTGAAGTATGTCCGGTTGGAGTCTGACAAAGATGTTCTTTCATTGGAGTTTCGGATGTTTTTATGTGCGAGTTATAACTAATGAATTAAAAGAAGGTCAGTTTTGTAAGAACTCTATTAGGCGGCTAATTAAGTGGTTTCTTCAAAACTTCTTCACAAGAAAACGCTTTTTCATCTGAAAAAAGAAACCTTTCTGTTTTCACCCTCAATCAATTTAATTGAGTGATTCGCTCCTTTATGGAGGAGTAACGTTACTTCTAAACATCGTACGTCAATCAACCTTCTATTTAAGAGGTTCTCAGCTAATATTTACTTTAGATAGGACGAGGGTAAGAACTAAAAGCAAGGCAGTAAAAACATGCTTTTATGACTCTACTTTAGTAACGATATTTATTTATGGTATTCTGATTACAGCGTACAAATACTTGAAGAGTTTATTATATTTGAATTTATGATGTATGTAATAACAGTAACTAAAGTAATGTAATTTATATTGAACTTATTTATTAATATAATTTTAAACGCATTAATCAAAGGTTTCTTGCCTTATAGTTATGCCTAGCTGTTTTAGCTGTTTTTCGGCTTATAGTTATGTCTATTTGTTTTAGCTGTTTCTCGGCTTATAGTTATGCCTAGTTGTTTTTAGCTGTTATAGTTATGCCTAGTTGTTTTTAGCTGTTTCTCGGCTTATAGTTATGCCTAGTTGTTTAGCTAGTTATGCCTAGTTGATTTAGTTTCTCGCTTATAGTTATGCTAGTTGATTTAGCTGTTTCTCGGCTTATAGTTATGCCTAGTTGATTTGCTGTTTCTCGGCTTATAGTTATGCCTAGTTGATTTAGCTGTTTCTCGGCTTATAGTTATGCCTAGTTGATTTAGCTGTTTCTCGGCTTATAGTTATGCCTAGTTGATTTAGCTGTTTCTCGGCTTATAGTTATGCCTAGTTGATTTAGCTGTTTCTCGGCTTATAGTTATGCCTAGTTGATTTAGCTGTTTCTCGGCTTATAGTTATGCCTAGTTGATTTAGCTGTTTCTCGGCTTATAGTTTTTCCTAGTTGTTTTTTGCTGTTCTTGGCTTATAGTTATGCCTAGTTTTTTTAGCTGTTTCTTGGTTTATAGTTATGCCTTGTTGATTTAGCTGTTTCTCGGCGTATAGTTATGCCTAGTTGTTTTTAGCTGTTTCTTGGCTTATAGTTATGCCTAGTTGTTTTTAGCTGTTTCTTGGCTTATAGTTATGCCTTTGTTTTTAGCTGTTTCTTGGCTTATAGTTATGTCTAGTTGTTTTTAGTTGTTTCTCGGCTTATAGTTATGTCTAGTTGTTTTTAGCTGTTTCTCGGTTTATAGTTATACTAGTTGTTTTTAGGTTTCTCGGCTTATAGTTATGTCTAGTTGTTTTTAGCTGTTTCTCGGCTTATAGTTATGCCTAGTTGTTTTTAGCTCTTTCTCAGCTTATAGTTATGCCTAGTTGTTTTTAGCTGTGTCTCTGAGTTATAAATAAACTAAAGACGAAGTAATGACTTCTAGTTAGATTAAGAAAATAACTGTGTGTAATATCCACTGCAAATCTATCAATTAATTTTAATTTAAAAAAACTTAAGTAAATAAAAAAAAATGATGCATCCATACTGTAATGTATATTATGTTATTGTTAGTTATTAGTATCATGCTAGTTTTTTTTAATTTATGATCTATTTAATTGTGATCAACTGTCAATTATAAAGTTCGGATTTATGTGGTCTATCACCTCGAATCCTTTAAGATACATTCGTAAATGTTTCGCTATATATTTTGCTTAAAAAATAAACCAAATAAATGTGGTCCCACGGTAGTAGGTGAAAAAAATGCAATGTGTTGCACAGAAACAACTAATCATACAAGGTTTAGCAAAACAATAACGGTGTAAAGCACAAACTTAGATTTATACTTTTTTGACATTTCAACAAAAAGAATCATTAATACTAACGGATTCACTACAGACGTAGTTACCATATCTCTGAAACAATTAGAGAGGAACAATAGGTTACATAGGTTTAGTTTGTGATTTATGTCGCACTAAAAGACAAGGCTGCCAACATGTGTATCAGTGTCATTGCCAGGTCTCGCTTTTTGTCGCTTAATAGGGTCGCCCTGTTTTCCCTGTAAGGTTGCCACCCTGTTTTCCCGAGAAGGAAAAACAATGATCTATTATGTTTTTTTAATATTTTTATAAGTGAGAGCCCATTTAATGTTTTATGCGTAAGATACTCGTGTTATAAATGAACCGTCATATTCAGATGCTAAACAAAACAAAAATGTTTTGCAAGTCTTATTCAAGTTACTTTTGGTTTTAATAGCGATAGATATATTTTACTTCTTGTTTTTGGTGCTTTGTAGTTTTTTATTTTCTTCATCATATAAATTTCAGCGCACCTTGTTTACAATTGTTAAGTTTAAAGTTAAAACAAAGTTACTCTCGTGACAGAGGTCATAAAATATTAAAAATCAATGTAACTGAATATATATTTTCTATAGAATTTACCGAGCATTAAGAATATGAAGTAAGGTGTTGACTTTACAACAGCTGAAACAACAAATGACAAAACTATGAATTTGTGGCAAAAAAGTACCAATACGAAAAGTACTTTCTGACAACATAGGTCTTACTTATCAAAGTTGTTTTGTTCAACCAACTTAGTTTTATCATAATAAAATAAAAAGAGGAAAGGCAGCTGAAATAAAAATATATTTTTATGAAATAATAAATAATAAAATATTTTTATTTCGAGCAGTAGTCTAAATAAAAATATTTTTAGAAATTTGAGGTTTGATTACTGTACAATACAAATGTCATTCGATAAAAATTAATTTAATACTGATAATGGGGAAAAATTTGCTCATTTTTTAATGTAATAATGAATTATATCCATGCCAAATTGCAACTTAATCCTATTTTAATGAGTGTCGATGAGTCATATATATATATATATATATATATAATATATATATATATATATATATATATATATATATTATATATATATATATATATATATATATATATTATATAATATATATATATATTATATATATAATATATATATATGCTACAAAGAGATGACAAATACTTCTGCATTTAAAACGTCTTTTATAGTTTTACTATGTTCACCATATTTGCTGAAGCCTAAAAATTATTAGTGATATACTTACCACAATTTTACTAAAAATTCATACATGGCACACCCGGATAATTTGATAAATATTTTCAATATATTCAGAAATATAAATGTTCATAGTGGTATTAATAATATTTTATTATTCACTCGTGTCTTTTATTCTATTTATTTTATTATTCATACTTGTCTTTATACTATTTTTATACTACTTTACTTATTACTTTATACTATACTTATACTTATATAATATACTACTACTTTTCTTATATTATACTTATACTTGCTTATATTACTTACTTACTTACTTCCTTATATATTATACTTGTACTATTTATACTTGTCTTTATACTATTCTTTTATTATTAGTCTTTTTTTATTATTCTTTTTGTAAAACATTCATAATGTTTTATAGTATTTTATAAAAATTGCATACTATCTTTGCATTTGTTATAACTGTTAAATGAAATGCATTACTGGCTATTTTAATACTCTTCATTCACCCTCATTTATAAGATTGTAAACAAATAAAACCGGCATTTTTATTGCCAAATACAAAGTATATGATGGCAATGATTTTTATTGTCAGGAATAACACTGTTTGTCGTTTGTCTTAATTCAATTTTTATTATTTCTATTTCTGTTCAAACAGTCTGGGTTTTAGTCAATAAATGTACGTTTAACGAATTAAGAACGCCATATAACAAGACGTTTACGACCAGCGTTCCTTATACCCTAGCTATTAAATCCTTTTTAAATAGAAAAAAAAACAAATTACTAAAATGTAATAAAAAGTATAAAATAAACTAATGATAGACAGTTTTATTAGGTACTGAGTTGCATTAGAAATGTTTATTTTATGAGAATTATCTACAACCATGTTATGGCGCTCACAATAACAAACCTGTGAATCAAATTAAGGTTATAATTAATAATGCGTTTGTGCTGTTTTATTTCATTTCAAATTGCCTGGTATTTGTTTCCTATACTCTAGAAGGGGAAGCAATAGAATAGGAAAATACTCCACAAATTATAGCTTTATCTACTCCTTGTATTGTAAGTTCTACATACAGTCTTGTTATCTTACACTGTAAATGTACTTTTACTCCCTAGGGAAGAAAAGTGAAAGTGTTGCCAACTTGACAGAATTTTTTAGTAAAATTTTTAGGATTTTTTTCGGTGTTATGTTGGTACTACGGGTAGAATATACAATATACACACGCTAATGTTTAAATTACAAATATAGTATTACACATTACTCTATTGACAGCTTACAATAAAATAATGTGAAGATAGTGGCTTTATTCTCTCTTCATCAGAGTAATTGACATGGTAAGAATAAACTAAACTAACACAATAACAATTAAGGAGCTGAAGAATATATTAATAGTTATTAGTATTAGTTCTCTATCTTTCTGTTGGTAAATAAAATTTAATATTAATATTAACGTTTTCTCTCCTTGGGAAGAAAAACTGGAATTGTATCCAGTTTTTGGGGCTGGTATCCTTTAATAAAGGGTACCGATCAATTTTCGCTACGCTTTTTCGGGGGCGGCACTCCAAAAATTTAAGAGGGGGGTCCAACCTATTTTTTTTATTGGCTCAAAATCCCTTTAAGATCAAAAGAAGTTCTTTGGGGCAATAAATATTTTTTTTTATGGTAGCACCCTTAAAATTTATTAGGGGGGTCCAACCCAAAATAAATTAGAATAAAATACAACAAAACGTATTAAAATAAGAATATAACAATCAATAAATGACATCAACGTCTGGAGATAAAATCTTGTACGCACCTTAGGAGTGAAATGCTATTCCCTTGCAATTAACGACCTCGGATTTTCCTCGGGAGATAAACACATGAAACCCTCAGCTTTGCCTCGTAAATTAAATGCTTTTAACCAACGTTAGTTGGTTAAAAGCAAAATCCTCAGGGAAATAATGGCATTTTTTCTCCCTCGGTGCAAAAATAACTATTATCTACGACTGATATTTAATGTAATATTGATATAACGTTGTCGATCAACGTGCACAGAAAATACATCCATAATATGTTAAAAAAATTGGTTTATTTTGGGACAAGGGACGCAGGATACACTGCGTCGACTGTAACAAGAATTTTTCTCCGTGTCACCTTATCAATGAGTTTGTTAGTTCTTATCATTACGTGTTACCAGTTTGAGTTTTTGTGTTTTATCGAATTCGTTCACTTTATTATCTTTTTAATAGTTATTAAAATTAATAAATATTTAAAAAATTAGTGATAATAGCAGTTGTTGTGCACAGCGACGGATGGGCCATAAGAGCGTTCGGGAAATTTCCCGAGGCGCCGGTGCGTTCCGGCGCCGGTTGGTCGACTTTGCAAAGAAAAAAAAATTCGGCGACCGGCGCAGTAGGCGCCGGTAGGTCAACTGGCGACCAACCGGTCGACCAACCGGCGACCAACCGGCGACAAACCGGTCAACAACCGGCGACCAACCGTCGACCAACCGGCGACCGGCGCGGTTGGTTGACTTTGCAAAAAAATACAAAAATTACAGAAATAAATCAGCGACGGGAAAAATCAACTACTTTTTAAAAATAGATTTTCTTAGTTTTTAAGTAGTCAATGTTATTAGTCGCTAATTCGCTAAAGTAATCGATTGTAAAAGTCAATTAAAGAAAGTATCGTAAAATTTCGTGTAAATTATGCCTATCTCAAATGGGGGGGGGGGGGGTGGCGCTGGTGGTAAACATTTCCCGCGCCGTTTTGAACCCTCCCATCCGTCGCTGGTTGTGCATGGCGACAATACTCCGCCTGAATTATAAAACGAGCCGAAAACGCCACAAACGATTTAATACTGGCGAAATCTAAATAAAATTACTTATTGCACCGAAAATTTAAAATGCAATTATTTTTCTTATTATCTTTTTTAATACAATCGTAGATAAATAACCTTACTCAAAACATACGAGTACAACGTCTTTGAATTGCTCAAGTAGTGTTACTTTTAGAACCATCGCTTCGCTCGGGGTGCCATTCGATACTTGTAACGTTAATATGTCAATGAAATTTATGTCTTGAAAATATTTATAATTTTCGTAAATTTCTTTTCATATTATATCGATTTTACATGGTTTTAATTTATTTATCATAATGTTTCAGGGAAGTTTCTTAATTCTTTAATTAGGCTTGTTAGGAATTTTTATTATTAATGTAGTTGCAACCTTTGGGACGCCACTGCGAGGTTAGTTTTTTTTTTTGGGTGGAGGTTTTTCGGCCGGCGGTGTAGCTTCGGCCACCGGCCGAAATTAAGTTTTTTTGTTCTAAAAATAGTTAATATTTACCTATTTAATTTAGTGGTTTTTTTTCGTTGGAGGATCCCAAAATTTAAGTTTCTTCACTTTTATTAAGTTGAAATGTTTTTTTACTAAAGTTTCCGTTGCCCTTCGTTAAAGGTAAGCTAGCGTTTCATTTCTTTTCGAGATAGTTTCTTTTAATTTATTCTTTGAATTGTCTTTTCCTAATGGTGACTGTTCATTTGTTTATAGGGTTTTAGAACTGGATTAGTTGTGGCACTTGAGACTAAGTGATAGTTGAGTATGGCTTTGTGGCACAGTATAGGAGTCATAGGCTTATATTAAGTGCAAGTTACAAGAAGCTTAAGTATAAATCACCAATCAGGAGGCATCTTATTATTATTTTATTATTTAACATGTTTTAGAATAGTAAGGTATTATTTTATCACTGATTTAGTCCCTAAGTACAGGCCTAAATGGTTAAGAGTTAGAGCATTAAGTTGAACTCTTATTTAAGTATAAATGTATCATTTTTAAGTCATTAAAGTACCATTTATTCCGGGTTTTTACCTAATTTAACCTACAGTCTGAGTATTTTCTTGTATACTTAGTTTTAAGTAAACCTTATTTCCAAATCTGGATCTGGTGCCTGGGGTTGGTTCTTCTCCCCTCTATTTAACATTGAAAAAGAACCTGGCGCCTATATTTGACTTTTCTAAAGTTATTGTATGTCGTTGGTGAAGAGATATGGCTCAGGCCTCTCTATCCTTGTTCAGAAGTCCTGGAGGACTTAGATGTAGTTGCCCACCCCTAATACCTACTGAGCTGGGCTAAATTATTCGTTATATACTGGCATGCAAAGTTCCATTTTTCCCACTACGTAATGTACTATAATATTATTTTATTAATCAAGTAAATATATAAAAGAGTTTTTTAAAAAAATACTCTCGTTTTAACGACTAACTTTACAATAACTTTACAATCTTTATTTTGAATATTATTTTATCTCATTTTTAAGTTTAGTAATATTATTATTTTAATTCTTATTTTTCCTTAAGTGTAGTATTTTTACACTCTTTTCTGTAACATTTTCTCTAGTATTTTAAGTGTAGCATATTTACATATTTTAAAACTTTGTATTTTGTATAGTATTTTTTTCTATGTCCTTATATTAAGTTTAGTAATTTTATACTTTTAATTTTGTGTAGCATTTTTATTATTCGTTAAGTGAAGTATTTTTACACTCTTCTTTTTGAAGCATTTTTCTATCTTTATTATAAGTATAGTATTTTCACACTCTTTATTTTTTGTAGCATTTTTTTCTATCTTTATTTTAAATGTAGTATTTTCACACTCTTTATTTGTTGCAGCATTTTTTCTATCTTTATTTTAATTGTAGTATTTTTACACTCATTATTTAAAGTGTAGTACGTTTACACTCTTTATTTTAGTAGTATAGAATGTTAAGTCTTGGTAATATTTAAAAATAAAATTATCCCTAACAACATTGCAACAATTAAATTTAAATTAAATTATCAATACTTAACGACTACTTTTAAAAGAAAATGTTTATTTTGGATTCAATTTTTCATGACTCAAGCACAACAAAAAATTCAAATTCAAATGCTTTAAAGCTTTAAAAATTATTAATGCAATCTTTCTAACTCATACAACTTATCCCTCTAAATTATAACATAATCGTTATTTACAACACCTACTTGAATTAATATCATAATTTACACTTTAAATAAGCTTAAGAATATGCATTTACACTTAAATGTTTATTCATATATAACACAAGCAAGGATAAAACTTCGAATGACAAATTCAAAAATATAAGTCAAAAAATTTAAACATATAAAATGTTACATTTATTTTACTTGTTGTGTACTTATCAAATAATTTAAGATTAACTGAACATATTTATTTTAAACACATTCTTTTTGAAATTTTTTAACCTTCATTTCAAAAGTATTATTTTTAACAAACATTTTGAACGTTATTAAATACGGATTTATATTCTTAAAGAAATTTTAAGTCTTTGAATAAGCTACTCGAAGAGATAACAGATGTAAATCAGACTTAACGTCCAATTGTGTAAGTCAGGAAGCTCTCCTTCGTCCTGGATAATGTCCTTATTTGTTATTATTAAAGGTTTTTTAGGCAGGATAACAACATATTTAAATAAGAGTTTATTAAAACTATATGATTTTTGTCTTACCCTTCCCACAGTTTCATAGCAAGTTCGTAATACTTGTACGTTTGTCTATGATTTACATTTCTTTAGTTATCTATTATTCATAGGGAAGAAATCAGTACAAGTTGATAATTTGATTTTGCTGAAAATATTAGAAGAAATTTTTTTCAAGAGGTATTCTTTTTTAATATTAGTAGAAAATTGGAACTAACTTCAGTTTAAATTTACTGGAAAATAAGTTATCTAGCGTAATAAAGAACGTTAAGAAGTTAAGCCGTCATGGCAAAGATTTCTCCCTGTACTTTTTGTCATTTTGCAGAAATAAATAGTATAAAAAATAGTTTTTACATACATGGGGTAAATAAAATTTGTACGCGTAAAAAGCCATATTTCAAAACTATTAATAACGTAAAAAAAACTCCTACACGCAAGCGTGTTATCCTTGTCATTTTCTAATTCTCATCACACCATTATTTTCTTAATTGCTTCCTATTTTTCATTTTTAAAGTTCTATATTAAAGTGATTTCTGATGAAAAAAAACCCCTAGAGGTCGCCAAAAACTGTTTTGAATACAAAAAAATTGTTTTAAATTTTTCATTAAAACTTGTTTTAATGAAAAGAAAGAATAAATTTATTAGACGGTGAAATATTTGCAAAAAAAAAACTCTTGAAAACACAACAGAGGATAGATTAATTAATCTTCTTTGTTATTGTTTTGTTCATTGAAATCTTACGTGTGTTCCACACTTATGTGTGAAATCTCTTAAGTTTAGTCTACACATAAGTATGACTTCTGTTAAGCGCGGTCCACACTTAAGTGTAATATCATTTCGGTAAGGTCAACACTTAGGTGTCACAACTCATAAGTGTGGTCCACACTAAAGTGTGTAGTCAGTTATGTGTGGTTCTAACACAACTCACTAAATTCCGTCCTTAAACGTGGGTCCATTTAATAAGTGAAATTCTTACTGAAGCGTAGTCCTTAGTAGTCTTTAGCGTAGTCTATAGGTACAGTCCTTACTTAAACGCTGCTATCACTAAAGTAGGGCCCTTACTTACTTACTTAGGTGTGGTCCTGTCTTAAGAGTGGTCCTCACTTAAGTGTTGTTCACACATAAGTGTGGGTCATACATAACTGTGGTCACACATAAGTAAAGACGAAACCTAATCGAAAGCTAAGGACACATGATAAAAAACGCATAAATGTGGTCCTCACTTACGTGTCAAAGTTACAAAGTTAAATAAAATTCTCACTTAAACTAAGTTCTTACTTAAGTTTGATTTTAACTTAATTGTCTTTTAACTTAAGTATAGGTATCACTCAAGTGTGCTCCTCTCTTAAGTTGTCTTCTCACTTAAGTGTGCTTCTTAATTAAGTTTACTCCATAAACAAGTGTACTCCTCACATAGTGATTCTTACTTAGTGATCCTCATTAGTGATCCATACATAGTAATCCTTCTATAATTGAGGTCCACCCTCGAGTTTAAATAAAATTTAACTTTAACTTATTAATCCACACATAGTGATTCCCACTTAGCGGTCCATATTAGTAATCCTTACTTAGTAATCCTTACTTAGTAATCCATTTTTAATTGAGATCCACCTTTTACAAGGTTTCCCTCAATTTTACAGGCAAATGCCAGGTTGAATCATTAAAAGTCAGTCCACAGACTGCATAGGCAACCTTTTTGAAACTCGTGCAAACTACCTATACAATATAATCCTATTCAAAACACCTCCAAAAATATCTTTTGACAATCTCCCTCAAAAAAATAAAAAATAAAAAATAAAAAAAATAAAATACCCAAACCAAAAAATATAAAATTATCCCTGACCAAACAAACCCCCTCACACCCCAAAAAATAATCAAAATTTATACCACAAAAATAACAAATAAATAAATAAAATAAAGAGGCACAAATTACCTTAATCAATAAATATAATATGGCTCCGGTATACACAAAATAAATATTGTATTACTTTTGCCAATAAAGAACTTGTTTAAAAAAAAATAATCAGATTTTTTTTAAACACGAGTTTAGTCTTGTTTTAAGGGTGGTCTTACATAACTGTGGTCATCACTTAAATATGGTCCTAATTCAAGTGGGTTCTTTATTTAAGAGTGTTGTTCTCTTATGTGTGTTCTTATGTGTGGCCACTTAATAGAGAACTTCATTTAGTAAGATTTACCTATAAGTATGGACCAGACTTAAAAGGTAAACACTTACTGATCTTCACTTAAGTGTGATCTGATAATATGCTTAGGATAATTTATACTTAAGTAAGTGTAATAATGTCTATACTGCACTTAACAGAGGACTTCATTTGGTGAGATTTACCTGAGGACCAGACTTAGAGAGTAAACACTGATTAATCGTCAATTAAGTGTGATCTTCAATTAAGTATGTGATTCACTTAAGATTGATCTTTATTTAAGTGTGATCCTGACTTTAGTGTGACCCCCCTTGAGTGTGATTCTTACTCAAGGGTGATACTCACTTTAATCCTCACCTAATTGTGGTCGATCATTCGTTTGTGGTCGAGAGTTTGGTCAGGTGTAAAGTAAGGTTCACACTTAAGGGTTGTCATTACTTCAACGTGGTCTCACTTAAATTTGGTCATCGATTAAATATGTTTTTCATTTTTAGTTTAAGTAAAATTCTTACTTAAGTTTGATCCTTACTTAATAATTCTCACTTTGTGATCCTCACTTAATGATCCTCACAAAGTAATACTTACTATGATTTGATCATAACTTGAGTGTGTCGTTAACTTAAGAGTGATTCTCACCTAAGAATGTTCTTTATTTAAGTGTAATACTCACTTTAGTGTGTTCTTTACTTAAATATGACCCTCACTTAAGTTTGTTATTTATTGAAGTAAGATCCTCACTTAATGTGTGCCTCACTTATTTGTATCCTTACTTAAGTATGTTCTTAACTTATTTGTGATCCTCACTTAAGTGTGGTCTTAACTTAATTGTGATCTTTAAGTGTGTTCTATACTTCAGCGTGATCCTCACTTAAGAGTGTTCTTTACTTACGTGTGATCCTCACTTCAATGTGTTCTTTACTTAAGTGATATTGTCACTTAAGTTTGATGCTCACGTATATGTGTTTTTATTTAAGTTTGATACTCACTTAAGTATGTTCTTTACTTAAGTGTGTTTTTTACTTAAGCGTGATCCTCACTTAATTGTGATTTTGACTATAGGGTGATCCTCACATACTAAACATACCTTACATACTAAACCGAAGTGTTGTCTATTGAGTTTGGTTTTGTGTTATGTGAGAATTTCGCTTACCTTTCCTTTGCTTTTCACAATGATGAGATCCTCATCATATTGTTGTCCACCTTTTAGCTTGGTCCTGTTTAAGTGTGAATCAAACTTAAAACAGGTCGTCCTTACTTAAGCCGGGTCCTAAATATAGTCATACTTCAATGGATTTTTATTTAAGATTGTTTTACAAATAAGTATGTTTTTACTTATTTGTGGTCGTCTTTTAAGTTTACTCGTATAAGTGTTGTCCTTACTTAAGTGTGTTACTTACTCAAGTTAAATAATATCCTTAGGATAGTTTATACTTTAGTGAGTGTAGTAATACTGTAAGGGTAGACCTAATATAAGTTATGATTACTAAGTGAGCTTAAGTAAGTAAAGATTTTACTTAATCGAGAAGCACACGCAAAGAATGATATCACATTAAGAGAAGAACACTCTTTTATGAAAGAAAAACTTAAAAGAAAATATATGTAAGTGAAGACTGCGTTGAAGTGAGGACAACCCTTTACAAATTAAAGTAAGAATCACACTTAAGTTTAGACTACAGTATGGCGAGGAACACACATAAGTCCAGAGCACACTTAAGTATATAACACAGTTATGTAACACAGTTATGTAACACAGTTATGTAACACAGTTATGTATCACAGTATGTTATGTAAATAACATCTTTAAGTATCTTTTAGTAGATATATAGTAATAGCTATTAAGTACAGGATAAATATTACATACTCACTTAAGTGAAACCCATGTTATTAACATTATTAAACTTAAGCAAGTATCCACAATTAAGTAAGAACAATCTCTATAAGAGGAATACCCTGAATTACAACCACACTTAGAGAATCACACTTAAGTGATGAGCACACTTAAGTGTGCTCCTCACTTAAGTCAGGAGAACACTTAAGTGAGGATCACACTTAAGTCAGGAGCACACTTAAGTGAGGAGCACACTTAAGTCAGGAGCACACTTAAGTTAGGAGCGCACTTAAGTGAGGAGCGCGCCTAAGTGAGGAGCACACTTGTACTTGCTTAAGTTAAATAATATCTTAAGGATGGGTTACAGTTGAGTGAGTTATTAACATTATTAAACTCAAGCAAGTATCCACAATTAAGTAAGAACAATCTCTATAAGAGGAATACACTGAATTACAACCACACTTAATGAGGATGGGTTACAGTTGAGTGAGTTTATTAACATTATAAACTCAAGCAAGTTCCACACCAATAAATACTTTTGAGTTTTTTATATAGCTATTACTATATATCTACTATTAGATACTGGAGTGTGTAATTTACTTAAGTGTGCTCTTGACTTATGTGTGATCCTCACTATAGTGTTATCCAAACTTAAGTGTAAATCTCACTTTAATTTGATACTCACGTAGTTTCAGTCCATCTTTGAGTTTGGTTTGGTGTTAAGTGAGGATCACACTTAAGGGTTGTCCTTACTTCAACGCAGTCTCACTTATGTGTGTGACTGCGTTATTATTAAAACTTAAATATGGCTTTCTTTTAAGTGTTTCTTTCATAAAAGAGTGTTCTTCTCTTATTGTGACGTAATTCTTTGCGTGTGCTTCTCGATTAAGTAAAATCCTTACTTAGTGGTTCTCACCATATTATGGTCTACTTTTCCCATCGAGCTGCAATTTAACACAAATTTACATCTATAGGAGGTCAATCGATCCAAAAAAACGTCATTTTAATACGTGGTACTATTTAAAAAAAATGACTAGTACTTTTTAAAACTATACTGTCTATAAATTTTTATTTTTGTTCCGCTTTTTGACGTTCGACTTATCGCCAAATAGTGAAGCACATAAGAAATTAGTTACAAAGGAATTTCCATAGTTATCCTATTTTAGTTTGTACATTATTGGCGAACAATATTTATTATATATATATATATAATATATATATATATATATATATATATATATATATATACATACACATACATTAACATTACATATATTCATTTATTTATTTGTTGGTACAATATTTATCTGAAAAAGTTTGTTTACTGATGACAAAATCATGACTTTTTACCGCATAAAATTTACACAAACAGATCATATGCTATATTGATAAATTATAGCGTTAATATTCTTACAAAGAACTAGGCTCCCATGTTAGCTCAGCTATTGAATGCATTTATAAACATTATATAAAAGCAGAAATCGTATTTAGAACCAAGTATTTATAGTGTCATTTATTGGTTTTGCTGAGCCAGCAAATTTTTCAAAAAATTTTTAAAATTGTGGGTCGTAATTTTTCGCGGGTAACGTGCTTTTATGTATTTTTAATTCATAAAAGGTAACAACCGGTTGTCGTTTTCGATGTTTTTTGGGGATGCTGAATCGAATGAAATCGGTCCAGAGTCGATAAGGCTTCTCAAAATACTCAAATCTAGGTTCTCCAGGTTCGAATCTAGGTTTGGAGGTTATTGTTTATAGTCATATTTACACTATATAATATTTTACTTCTAAATAATTCTGGGTAGGGGTCCATTAGTCGACGAATTTTCTTTGAAATGCGTGCTTTTTTGCTTAACTATCTATTTCTTGCTTAAGTTTTCATACAGTTTCCAGTACATACTATATTACCTAAGCATCAGTAGCGCCACAACTTGTTATTTACTCTTGGAATGAAGTCGATAAGACCACTCTGACAGCAAAACCGTGGTAAATAACCAGAAAACCTATATTACGGTCGATAAACAACAAATTTAGAATAGGAGATCCTTTATATTGTTTCTAGGGCTCTTAGTAAAATTAAACCGGTCCAGATTTTAAGGATTTCAAGATTTGAATGTTGATACCGGCTTTTTTATATCTTTGTCTTTAGTGTATATATGTTATAACAACAAAATTATTCTGGCATAGAGGTCCAAATACAGGGAGAATTTCCTTTGAAGTGCAGAATAGTTGGAATTCTTACCCAACTATACTTTTCTTGCTTAAGTTTTTGTGCAATTTTTAAAAAAAGTGCCCTAAATTTGTTTTAAAGATAGTAATGAACTAAGCTCTAACTAAGTGCAAATAACGCTGTGAATTATGTGCACATTTCCATTTAAGATAAATTTAATCAAACTAATAGTTCAGCTTTTATCGTTTATAGTACATATAGTTTTATGTAAACAAATCACGATTTTGACTGATACATTTGGGAATTTACTTATATCGTGGCAGTATGCATCTTATAAACTTTCTAATACGACAACAGAGCAAACACCATAAGGCCGCGTATATTATTATATACACGTATTCTTATATCACTAACTGTGTCTGGCTTATGTATTATCACACATAAAACTTAATTAAGCATTAATTTTCTTAAAGCGCATTGTTGTTAAAAGTAAACATTCATCCTTGGGGTTTTATTAGATATTTAAATTCGAACTTTTTAAAAATGTTTTGACACTTTGTTCCTGTTCACATTTTTAAAACATCACTTGTCCCACTATAACTCGATATTATTGACTTATAGAATGTGACTTTTGAAGAATTGCTTACTAACTATTAACACTTAACACCAACAAAAACGAAAAAAATAACAATAGGGACAAAAATAACACTGCTCTACAAAAAGAACAATAAAACACTAGAAAAGGAATCAGCATCGATACTTAATCACGTTCCGGTTGTTTATGTTATCCCAACACTATTCTGTATTAGTGATCTATGTCCTTCTAGTTCTGCCTGATAGTCACGCACTCTAGAGCTTAATAGTTTCAAAACTAAACACAACTATCATAATGGCCCATTGCGAAGAAAACATAACGTTTGTTCAATAATATCGTAGGGTTATTATTAGAATCATCAGATTACATTTCCTCGCCAACCAACTTAGGTATTTGCAATTCAAAGAGGTATTTGTCAGGTTGGCAATACCAATGGCGGGAAGGTGATCAAAAAATCATAGAATAAACGAAAAAGATAAAAATATTTTATATCATGGGAATGGGTGCCGATAGAATTTCTTCTTTTATTTCTTTATTGTTAATTGTGATAAATATTCTTTATTGTAATAAATGAGTTAAAAATTAATAGAACGACCATCGATAATAAAACAATGTCAATATTTTATGGATACCAGGATTTTAAATATAGAATTAGGCTCTTATCACTACAGACTTGGATTTGCTCGACTTAACCCTGAAATAATAAAACCTAAACGGATAATTTAAACAAACATTTTACGAAATAATAGTGCATTTAGTAAGTTATTGATTATTTTAGTGAGTAAATAAAAAAGAATAATAATTTATAAATTAAAACACCATTATAGTGAAAATTAGCTTGTTATCAGTTAATTTAAATACCTGTTACATCTAATTTAAACAATTAAATGGATCTTTAGGATTTAATGGATTGATTATACAATTTAAACAATCTTTAGGATTGGCGTTCAAGTCTTAGCACTAAAATCTTATAGTAGTTTATTGTGGTGTACTAAGCTTGTTTAATATTATAGATTACCTTGAGTTGGTGTGTATACTTAGAAGACGCTAAGGAGAATATTGAAATATACTTTTTATTTGCATAAAAAGGAGTAAGGAAGTCGATGAAGCAATAAATCTAAGTTTCGTCTCATTTACTAGACTAAAAAAATCCTTGTTTGCATTACAAAAGTAATACTTTAAAATTCTAAAAAAAAGTCAACCCAATATCAGTTGAAGAAGTAAACATCTCAAGTTGAAGAAAATAACAGCAAAAATACGATAAAAAGAAAAAAAAAACAAAGACAAAGTTGATGGAACTGTGTGAGAGTTTAATATAGCTGTCTAAGAAAAAAGGTTTAATTCAGGAGGGCCTCAAGTTCTTAAAGAATTCCAGTCTGTCCTACAGATAAGGGCTTCTATTAGTCTTCATATCCTTGCCAATATCGTTTTACCTATAGACTCCCAAACCTTTTCAAGACTTGAAGATTTATGAAAAAAATCTCAAGCCCTTGTTTGCCGAGTAAATCCACCTCCGTGCATCTATTCTCCAGATTTAAAACAGACTTTAAGATGAATATAAAACCTTTAAAAAGTCTTCAAGAAAATACTACTTAAGACTGTATTTTTTTATCTAAGGTCTTGAAGACAGCGGATCAACAACTCCCTGGTTCGATTCCCCGTCCCCTTCCTTACTTTTTTCATAAATTATTCTCAAGCTCCTCCTCTAAGAGGTCCCTCGATTTCCAACCCCCTTATTTCAACATAAAATTGTTTTCATAAGTCAGACTCGTTGGACCTTAAAATTTGTTGAATCTTTCGTTTCTTTTTTTTCATTCTCTCTCGTAAAATTATTTTTTATCTTTTTGCAGATAGGAAGGGAGGGCAGGGTGGTAGGAGGGGTTAGAAGGAAGGGAAGTAAAAATAAACCATAATATTACAGAGTTATATCTTTCTATTTCCACAGATAGACTTTTTGCTTTTATTTTTACTTGACAAGAGTAATAATAAACGAGATACAGAAGAAAAGGCATTTTTTTCTCCCATGATTTATTGCCAAAAAATTATCATTTTCCGATTGTGAAACAGTCATTTTAATTTTGTTTTGCCTCAATCTACACAAGTAATACTTATTGTACTTTAATATTACCAAGATCTTCTTTTACATTTATTTTCTCTTACTTTAGGAAAACATAATAATGTATCAACAACTATCAATAGTTGGAGAAGTGTACGATTGTACCTGTATGATGCCGCTAGTATTGATAGAAGCTACTATTCTATTACTGTTCAACTTATAAATGGACTCTCATAAAATTATTAATATCGCTATATTTTCTTATTAGTTAATAAGAGAACACAACTATAGCTTATAATTATATCTTACTTCTTCTGAAGAAAATTTAGGAAAAATTCAAATGTATTCCAAACCAAAATAATGTATAAAAATGTAA
Organism: Microvelia longipes; assembly: GCA_018340805.1. Taxonomy (NCBI): domain Eukaryota; kingdom Metazoa; phylum Arthropoda; class Insecta; order Hemiptera; family Veliidae; genus Microvelia; species Microvelia longipes. The sequence goes on from JACMZG010001908.1 coordinate 39,140,184, forward strand.
TAATTTTACGTTTAACTTCGACGTCCTGTTCTGCGTTATATCTTGTCTGTATGATTAACAGTCATTGGTCCATTTTATTCTAAAGCAAAAATTATTGGCTCTAGAATTATTTCCTTTTATCTACGATTGTTATGTTATATTGACATTACACGTCTGTCAACAAGCATCAAAAATATGTTTTTACATTGTTGTAAATTATTTATTCGTAATTTTGGCTCTCGTCCCAAAAATTAAAGGAATTACTTTTACAAAAATGATGTAGAGACGTGTTGATTTTTTATTTTATATTACATTATTCTCATTTTCCGCACTGGTGCCGAAAGTAACGAGAAATGTTCTCCATAACGCTTTATCAGTGAGTTTTTTAGTTCTTATCAGTACGTGTTGCCAGTTTAAGTTCTTTTGGGTTATCGAATTTACTTACTAAATTATCTTTTTAGAAGTTATTAATGTAGGTAACTGTTTAAAAAATTAGTGATAGTGACAGTTGTTATGAAGAAAAAGTTCCGCCTGAATTATAACATGGCTTGAAAACACAACAAACGATTTGATACTGACAAAATTAAAGTCAGTTATTAATTTAATTACTGATTGTTATTTATTTTTCAAAGCGTAACAAATGCTCTTTATAAATAACTCTTTGAGAAAAAATGTGTTTGGCAAAATCTTTAGTTTTATTTATTAGTGATTTTCATTAATCCAGAGTGCGAAAATTAGGCCCAACTTTTTAATTTCTGATGTATCTGTAACCTCTTCTCTTTATTTGTTTTAATTTCGGCCCCTAAAATGCTTTTTTAACATCAGGCATTTTTATTTAAGTCCAGGTTATGTTGCCTCCAAACATAACATATCTTCAAGTTTGGCACATGACACACAATATTTTATCTATATCTAGGATATTTTATCTATATTATATCTAGGAAAATACTTTTGTATACTACTTACTTGTTACTCTGATCAAGGCGTTGCCTTATGGGGTTTCTCCTAAACAATTTATTATTGTTAAATAAAATATTATGTATTCTTTTTTGTATTTTGTATTTGGAGAAAATAAAAAAATTATTTATTTATTTATTACTCATAAAATAAATTTAAGAATATTTTTGAACACCATCAAAAATGCTTGACATAGAAGAGGAAAAAAACATATATGATTAATTTAAGTCACCCAAATAGATTTATCAAATAACTCAATTTAATTGAACATGAAATGCATCAATAGAATCAAATCTCATGGTAGTTCCGCAAGGAACCCAGATAAGACCAATACTATTCTAAATTAATGTAAACCTTTAAAGTAGAGCTTAATCCAGCTCTGCTGACACTTAACCTCAATAAGACATCGCACTTTTAAAATATTAGTACATTGTAAAACATTTATAGCTGAAACATATTTTACCTTAAGTAGGGAGGAAAAGTGACACATAACTTCTGGTCTAACTTACAGGGATAAAAGTAACTAGTGGAAGAAAAATAGATTTGCCAAAGACTTCAACTGATGCTGCATTTCCCCTTTAGCCCAGTTGGTGACGTCTTTAGCTCTTAACTTGAAGGTTACGAGTTCGATCCTCACAGGGGACGCTCACTTTTTACACTTTTTTAATAAGTTTGGTCACCGACTGTGTAAAATTATTTACAACTTACTTTCCTCAAATGTCCACTAGGTGGGCACTAGTAGTTTACTGCAAGGTTATAATATTACTTTACCTTTTATTTTTTTTTGTTTATCAAATAAACCATTGAACGTTTTTCTTATCAAAGTTTTGTTATTTTCGGAAAGTGAGTTATTATTTACTAATTATCAAGTGTAATGATAATAATCATGGATAGCGATTTAGACATTGAAACTACGCCGCCAGAATTAAAACTTTTGGCCGATGAAAGAAGTGTCCCGGCAAATACATTAAACTGTTTTTCTTCTAAATAGTTGTTTACTATTACTACGCCCGAAAAAATTGTAAAAGCTACACGACTGGGAATGACTTTTTTTAACCTCGGGTGCTTTGACTGTTTCGCTTTTCTCGACAGTAAATATAGCGCCTCGGTAATGAAAGACCTTCTTCACAGTCTTTTTACATAATATACTATTTCTTTTTTAATCAATATTTATTTCACTGAGATAACACAATACCGTCATTAATCTTTGGAAACGTTATTCTTTTCTCCTAACATTGTTGGGTTCATTGTTAGTGTGGACAAATCGCTGGACTATCTTAGTTTAATTAAGTAAACTGTTGTAACATTGTTGTAGTGCAATTTTATTAATTTTATGTTTATAAAAATATTTATGGAAAACAATCTCTATGACTAGTAAATTTTCAGCGCTTATGATAAACAAGACCAAAAAGTTTAAAATTTTGTGGAAAAAAGTTGTCAATGTGAAGAAACATTGGTGTTTTATTAATCAAACTTCTTCCTTATAACATCAGTAGGCGTTGTTGACTTTAAGACATACTAAATGAAAAAGAAGAGGCTTATGTTTGGGAACCCTAAAATGTAAACACTAGAGTGCGCTGTTATTGGATGTGGGGGCTGCTTATGAAGGGCTTATTGAAGCCAATATCACAGTTGAGATGAAATGAGTATAAAAAGATTGAAAAGTATTAAGTGTCACTAAGCCAATATACTTCTCCATCCCCTTCAAACTTCATGATACTTATTAAAAGATTAAAGCACCATTGAGTATTGAAAGAGAATAGAGAATCTTAAAGACGTACCTTCTGTTAGTGTTTATATTGATAACAAGTGTTGAGGGTTAATAGGAGTAAGAGGTATACTTATTTATTAATAACAATCTTCAAATGCTATTGAGTTTATTGCTCGTTTAAAATGTGTTTGCAAAGAATGATAGCTGTAGAGTATTAATTTACTAGAACTACATTCAGAGCAAAATAACAAGTGTCTCGTGGTTCCATGCAAAGAACAAATATCAGGTTTGTCAGCCATGAAGTGCTACACTGATTCATAAACAATAATACCTAAGATTTTGGTAAATGAAGGTACAATAAGAATTGTAATAAAAACAGGAATAGTACCAGATCATTTTAATTGTTTTGAAATTCTTTTTCTATTTTTCCTACCTTGATAATTTTAAAATTTTTGTCCGAATTAAAAACTTTTGTATATTACCTAACGTGAGATGAAAACGTTTATGCATTAACGTTGTTTTTCAAAAAGCTTTAGTTTAAATTCAAATCTCACCAAGTGTTAGAGAAAGTTTTATCTCGAGTTAAGTTAAAAGTTGACAATTGGTACAGAACAGTGTTAGAACATAGTGTTGTATTAGTACTTAAAACTTTAACTTGCGAGTTAAACATGGGTCCAACCGGTACTAACAAGTTAGAACTTGGTTAAAGGCTTTAAGTATAGAAAACTGGCAATCCCTAATCCCTTCAAAGTTTCATAGAGTATTTGTAAACGGTGTGTTTAAGTAAGAACATTTCATCTATTTTCAAAAACTCCATGACAACTCGGAATTAAAGCCTCCATTTGAGAAAATATCTCAAAAACATTCTACTTAATTCTCACACAAGCAATGTAAATTTTATACATTGTTAACGAACGTGTATATGTTTTTTAATGAAACAAATGTATCTCGCATGTTTCATACTTTACATACATAATTTGAAACTTTCCCGTGTTAAGCAAAATGTAAAAACTTTCCTTTTGACATCTGTTTTTCCGTGCATTAAAGTGAAAAGTTTTTCTAGTTTTACATCAACTATAACACGAGAAATATACGTTTTAGCTGATAATTATGAATTCTTGATGATAAAGTATACGTATCCATTAATTAGAACACGATATTATTATTTTTAATTGATAAACAAATAATGAAAATAATGAACTTTATTGAAATAATTTAAATAAATAAAATTAATTATTTTTTTATTTTTTCTATAGATTTAGTAAATACCTATTTTCACGCAATCGAGCTGATGGTACAAATAAATGTAATCAAGATGTAGGAAAACTGTTTTTGTTTAATTTAAACTTCACACAAATATTTTTGTCCAAAAGTCTGACTTAAAAAATGTGACTCGTTTTGTTGTATTTCAAACCAACATTTTCTGAAAATATACCTTAAATTATGAAAAATAAATATAGTCTGCCTATCCAATAAGAGCTCTTCATATTTTGCAAGCACAAAGTTTTGTAAATTCACACAAATTTAAAATTTATTGGAACAAGTTGTTTCCTGTGGGTCGTGTGCAAAACCCGAACAACACATTTTCCGATGGTAATACAATTTTTATAAAACGAGTGTTTAACCATCTAAATCAGTTGAGTACAACCAAAGTTATGGGTCTTTCAAGAACATCAAAATAATGGTTAATTTTTGCAAAGCCTTGTACATTTTTTGACCATTTAACAAATATCATAACTTTAGTTATAGTTATGCGATTTTGAATAAAAAACAACTGGTTTTATAGAAACTTTTTTCAACTTGTTTTTCTTCATGTTTTGCACGTGACCTACCTTAATTATTGCAAGAAAACTAGAATTTGTACGATTTTTTAATACTTTGAGCGAGCGCATTCATATGAAGGGCTCCACTCTGGATGCGACCCTGTCAGACTATGCTTTATCTTTATAATTTAAGGTATATTTTCAGAAAAATTTAGTTTGAAGTAGAAAAATTAGTTATATTTTTTAACCCTGGCTCTTGCACTATTTGTCTGACTATACAATTATGTCTTCGATCGTTTTCGTTTATTTTTAAATGAGTAGTTATTTATATAAAAGTATATGTTTGTAATTAATCTATCCTCAATGCAACCCTCTAATTTGAAAATAATCTATGAATATCGTGGATTTGGAATCGCTTTTCTCTCACAGGCTGTTAAAGTTTACGCTAAGAACCAAAAGAAACAGTAAATCAATCCTCCTTCAATCTGTCATGCAAACGTAAAAATCTCACAAACGTAAAATGTAATTTAAAGTAAAAATAATAATTTCTTTGACTCCCTTAAAGCGTAATTTAGGTAAACAACTAATGATAAGATACAGACTATTTGATAACTTTTTGTAAACATAGGCAATAGCAACAAGTCAGTAGGTATCTGAAAAACATAGTATTACTCCTTGTCGATAACAGCCTTTTCTATATTGACGCCTTTTAGAGATAATTTTGTGCAACAGGTCCTAAAAAGTAAATTACAGATATATTTCGTGTTTTATTTTCCTAACAAAATATAGAAATAAAAAGTTGACCATATTCCTCCCAGCTTACCATGTATAATTCACAGCTTAGCTTTCACTTCAAACTTTTTAAAACCATATGTTCTTAGCTTTTCATTCTTCACATGCTCATTATACTCTTCCTACTTACTTTTGATCTGTTTCCTTTCAAAAGTAAATCAGGGCAACATGATTTACATAAGTTTGATAAATTATACTGCTGACAAGATAAAATAAGAATAATTAATGATTCCTTAAGGTTTATAGTAAAACATCCAACAAAAAGAAAAAAAAAACTAAAACTAACTTTTGCTAAATCATGCAAACTTAATTGTTTTTTATAACATTTTATTTTTTATTTTCTTTTTGCAATTCTAATTTATTTTTGTATTACTTATTTTTCTGTTTTAAGTCATACAATTTATACAAAGGTGTGCATTTTTATCGAGATAAACAAATAAATTTTTTTTTTAATATATAATAAAAGTGTTTTTCTATAACTTAATGCGAAGGTACAAGTAGGTATAAGAAATGTGAAGATACCGTTTTATAAGAATGATATGTACATATTAAATGTACATGTTAAAAAATAAATAGCTTATTTTTTTTCAAATTCACTATAGTATATAACTGTTTATATTTTTTTGTATAGTGCTAATATCGGTGTTAACAGTCCATCATTAATTATCACGATTAATGATACAAAAGAAAATAATATAAAAAAATAAGGAAATGAGTTTTTTAGAAGTGTTTTGGATACGAACAGATGCGGTTAACTGTGCAAATATCATTAAGAAGAAGTAAAATGAATAAGAAGAAAAGAAAACAAAAGGTGAGACGGTGTTTTTGAAAAAAAAAAACTTTTAAAAGGACCTACGTGAGGACACCTCTCCTCCTTAGATTACCTTTAAAAGAAATAATGTTGACACCATGTCATCCATATAAACAACCGACTATTTCAAAACTATAAAAACAATATTATAAAAAGTGTCAAAAAAATTCCCGAACTTGTGAAGTATCACCGCTTCTTGTAAACAGAGGAATGGACAGATGCTGAGAGTTTCTGAATGATTGGGGATTGGGTAAAGTAAATAATGAAAACAATTGAAATATTAAAACCGAACAATATTTCACAGTAGTTCACACAGCTAGTGTCATCCATTATCATAATGGATGACAAAGGGAGAAACACATCTTTTACTCCCCTATAGTTAGACCTATTTAATCTCTTTTGTGGTTTTATAAAACTAATGTAAACATTAAAAGACCACAAGTGATATAAAATATATAAATTTATATTTTCAAAATTTCAATAAAATTACCCTACTTATCCTTTTAGATACGGTGGATTTAAACACCCTTCTTTTTGTTAGGATTTATAAAAGAATCAAAATTTCTGACAAATGTTACTTTAGTTATTTGAATTAATCTTTGTTTGGAATGGACCAATAATAGCAAATCTATCATTAATGTCAAAACAGCATCTTTACAAATTTCTACTGTTTATTTATACCTAACCGTTAAATTATATTTAAGATAAATATGCGAGTTGGAAGTAAATAAAAACTTTTGTTATAAGGTCCAGTATTAAATTCAGATAATTTTCTACTGGTGGTATTGTGGTAAAAACGGTTGTTAAGGATGAAGGGGGAGTAATATTTTTATTTCATATTTTGATTCAGCGTTTGTCCGACCAAGAGAGAAAAACACTTGAACGCAAAATGAATAAATTTGAGGACTTTGATAATAGGTATGAGTGACTGAGACACCCGTACCAGTCATGGTACGGGTGACTACTATGATTCTTATAATTCTAGTTATGACTACGTACAACTACTAATTACCTATGTGGTTGTGTTAATGAAGTTGGTAGAAGGTGCTTTTGTGATCTTTTTTAAGTCAAGTATTATTAGGAAAGTATAATAAATTTATAAAGTATGATATGGTGAATAACTTATTGGTTGAAAAGCTCAGTGCTCTCTCGTCTGTTCTGCGACAAAAACAAAGCGAAAAATAACTACTTTCCTTCTAAGGATGAATCAAGTTTTGGCGATAGCAGCTCCTTTAGTATAAGGCTATCATGCGCTTAAAATTGATCATGACAACCCTTACAAAGGTACTTTCTAAGGGATGTTGTTAAATTTATGATAAACTATCTGTGACCAATGCTTTAATGAAATTATGGGAAAATGTTTTAAGCATCCGTTAACTACCGTTAATACGATAAGTAGTTTGAAAATCAGGTAGTTAAATCAATGAAAGTTGTTTGTAGACTCTATTGATTTCAGGTTGTCAAAAAAAGATTTGGATGCATCAAAGGTAACGGAGTGATCGGTCATAATCTTGACGCGACCCCACACAGCCCTATCAAACATTTACACACTTCTTCTTTATCTGACAGCTTCTCTTTCCTTTATTTTGTTGTCACTTCATTCATCCTTCAAGTTATCTTTTTCTTTACTTCATATCTTTTTGACAATAGCAACGTCAGCTTTCTTTTTTCAGAAGTCACAGAATGTTGGAATAATTGATAATGGACTATTATATCGCTCTTTATTATGGTGACAATACGTTACTAATATGTTTTACTAATGTGGATAATATCGATACCTGACCACCCATAGTGATTGTAAGCTAATTTTAGGGGTTGGAATAGATCAATTGAAGTCCTTCTATTCAAAATAATTCACATTTTAGCTTTTGACTAGTGATCAGCTTCCTCATCTCAACTCCTTTCTCGATATATAGGAGTCTGTGTAGCAATGTACTTGGTTATAGGTTACATCCCGATATTATCCTAATCTCCTCTCCACAAATTTCATGCTTTATACCCCTGATTGTTATAGTTATTTGTTAGGTTATTAATTAAAAGATTCTTACACAATTGTAATACAATAAAAATAACAATTACAGATACAGGAAACATTAGTATTTATGATGTATAGAGACTTAAGATGTTACAAAATATAAAAAAAAGTAAAAACAAGTTGTCAGTCATGGAACTATTCTTTTCTCTATTGGCTTAATACTTTTAGGAGCATACAATATTGCCGTTTACTTACAGGGTTTATTAGAAAAGGGCCCATTCATTGCATGTGATTGAAGCCTTATTGTAAACAAATAGGGTACGGGGTACCTCGGCATTTTTCCTCATCACATTGGCTTCGCTAGCTTCATCCTCCCTGCTTTGAACACACTTCATTAGTCCTCAGAATATACAAGTCGTTCAATTCATACTGCAACACGTCTTCAGAGCGCTTCGCTCGTCCTCAGATAGTAAATACAACCGTGTAATTCCAGCGGTCACCCATTCAGGGTGACCATGCTCCATGCTGCTTAACTGTTATGATCCAATAAAAATCAAAGCTATACTTGTCGTATTGAAACAACACTTGTTACACTTATTTATTAAGTCAACGTATTCACTTGTACAATTTCAACTGTATTTCAACTTAATTGAAATATTTTCCGATTTTTTTACAATTCTTTAAAAAAACCTACACAAGTCTTACAATAAAAATTCAATTAATGCTGATAATGAGATGAAACTTGACACATATTTTAGTCCTATGCATCACTTCATTTGTAACTAATCTCAATCCGATCGCATAATTTTACCGCGTTTTGTGATTTCTTCAAATTTTTGCTGTCATTATTGCAGATTAATGACGTCATAAATTTTTTTATGACGAATAGCGCAAGTACACCCATAGACTAATTTCGTACAAAGTGTCCACTTTCTGGCATAAATACACTAAAATATACGATATTAATACACACATACCAGACAGACAACTTTGTAAAAACTACTCAGGAGCCCTAAAAACGTCTTGAACGAATAATTCCGGTGACATCCCGGTTTCGCATTTTTTTGCAATTACAATACATTTAAGATAAACTTTCGGAATAAATGAGAAAAAGTAAAAAACATTACTACAAATACTTTTCATCAAAAAATATTTTTGCTTATTTTATAAGATTTTTTAAGTTCTAAATGACGCTATTCTGATACAACATGTTTGATTAATGAATTTGGATTTCAGTAATAAATTTTAAAGTGTTTTTAATAAAATTAAAAATAAGATAATTTTATGAGGCAAAGGTCAGATAAAAATTGTAGTTGATTTATTTATTATAATATTTATATAATGTTATTCTTCTAAAATTTTGTAATTTTTCCCTTTTTATTCAAACTAGATCTTTGTTTAGAAGATCTCTTGTGGCATACACAGCTAGCTATTATTAGATTAATATAACTAATATTTTTTATGTGTTATATCTGATTCAGTTTGGAATAAAACTACTTATGAAGAAAGCCTTATTTACGGCCGAAAGCTCAAATTTGGCGTTTTTATTTTTATCTGACCAATACCTCATAAAATTATCTTGTTTGAATAGTTTCGGTCAGTAATTTTATATTAGTTTTGTAAAAATGAAAATTTTGTAAGTGTTTGTAATAATGTAAACATTCTTAGAAGTGAATATTTACACTTTAACAAGGTTTTATGAGTAATAGCGATATTATAGTAGTGACGACCGAAGAATATTATTGACAGTGCGTGCTAGATCAGAGGAATAAACAACATCGATTCTATTGACAAAAGTGTAGAGTACAGTATTTCACTAAAATAAAAAGAATTAAATTATCTTTTTATACGAATCATTGGGCTCGTATCCAAAACCTTCACCGCAATTGATTCAACTTCAAAAAAGGAAGAATAAAACAGTTAGAAAGAAAATGACGTAGAGGAAGAAGAAACTGAACAAGAAGACCAGAAAGAAGGTGTTGTTTCCTGAGGATATGAAAGACTTCCTTACATGAGGACACGAATATAAATCAGATGAAGAGAGTTAAATGAGTTTAATGTTTGTTTATGCAAGTCAAAGACACCGTGTCCGATCTGTTTACGCATTCGATGACTCAACTTGCAGATCCTGTGTCTATTTGTAGTCATTGTTGTTTGAGTTGGGATCAATATGGAGAATAAGTATTGGCTACTATTGGCAGTTTTGCTTTGAAGATTATACGATCGAAACTGGTACTTACCAGTTTCGTAAGTAAGTACTTACTTACTGTGCACTAAATACTATATCAGCTTATGATTTAGTCCAGCCAACACCAGCCCATTTATATTTAATCGCAGGGCAAAAATAGTAGTGACATATTGATCTTTGGTTAGACAATATGGTTAGAAATAACTATTTATTGTGCTATAAAATTCTAGTCAAAGTTAAAAAGTTATTCTCATTGTTCTGTATCGTCCATATGGCTAGTCATTTGCTTATATAATTTCCCACGTAGATATATACAGGGTATTTCATATAAAGGGTCCACCAAGGAAGAAGGTGATAGTACTCCTTAAGAGGAGCGAAAATTGTCCTATAATATAAACACTGATCTCCAACTGTTTTCCCACAATGTCAAATTTAATATCTTTCAACATTTTTTTAACCTCGCATCATAAAATCGATATTAGTTCTTAAACGTTTCAAGATAGAAAGATGAAATTAGTCTCGTTGAAAAACTAGTACTCCCAAAGTACAAACTCCTACCCAAAAATTTGCATGAAAAACTATTTTTTAGCAAAAATTGAATTTTTGGAATTCTTATGGTAGGGCATTAGAGAAAGTTAGAGATAAGCCAAAGTTAGCCAAAAACAGAAAAACTTCTCTTATCATTGCCCTTTAAGACAACCCAAACATTTTTATACATTCAATAATCCAAATTTTATGCTATTGTTGCTAGAAGTTGGAAAAACTGGTAATGTTAATTAAATGTTAAACAAAATGTCTAAAACTGTAGGAAAGAGTGGTTTTAGAGAAAAATATATAAAAATAAAATATGTTTATTTTAGCCCCTCCAGTCTATAAATTAATTACTCACTTTCAAACAAATATTTTGTTTAAATAACACATTATTTTCACTTATATACTACCACAAAAATTATCAGTTTCTCCAACTTTGATGTTGGAGCTAGTGGCAACAATAGCTTAAAAGTTTGATTATTGAATGTATAAAAATGTTTGAGTTTTCTCAAAGGGCAATGATAAGAGAAGTTTTTTTCCTTTTTTGGCTATATGAAACACCCTGTATGTATATTATATATATATATATATATATATATATATATATATATATATATATATATATATATATATATATATATATATATATATATATATATGTATATATATATATATACCTAATTCTAGCTAAGTGTTCTTGTTTGCTTAGGAAGTAGTTTTTCTTAAGTATTTACGCATCTACTCTTATTATTGATCAGGGAAAGGTATAGAGTTAGAAAAGTATGAATCCAATATAATTTGATTAAAAAAGTACAATTTAAGCTCAAGTTAATATCAAGGTGTCTGAGGAGAACAATAATGATACATCCATCTAGTTTCAATGGAGTCAACAATAAGGATAAGTAATTAATCCTTAAATCCTGTAATCTTACCCTAACAGGGATATCACGTACCGATCCTTATAGAAGTCAAAAGGTGAAAAATAAAAGATTATACAAAATACTTCGGAATAGTCTTAAGATGAAGGTTAAGTTAGAGTCTCATTTGATGAAAACCCATTTCCTACAAGTTGAAGAAGTATGTGAATTTAATGGTGTATAAGAAAGAATTCTTGTGGACTACCGGATAGCAATAACCAACTTCCATCAACTTGAAGAATGTAAAGAATCGTCTCGCGGAGATAAAAACTCGAATCCAATAATCTTCTTTAAAAGAAGAAGTTCTTTTTATCAAGAAGAAGGATGTAGGAGGCGAATATTTCGTTATTTACCTGAATATTCTGATGCCCATTGTGTTTTCCGATGCAAATATCTTCGTAAAAAATTTCCTCTCTTTTTATCTATCAGAACCGAAAATTCTTTACCCTGTTCAATTCTTTATCTGGCTTTTTATATTGATGATTTTTTCCTTCGTTGCTCAATACTGTCTATACGGAGGAAAATAATCCACAGTTCTTTTGTCTTATCAAATGAAAATATGTATGAATAAATTCTACGTAATAAAACAAATAAAGATTAATTGGAACCAAAAAAACGGCAAAATAAGGGAAATTATTATAATTTATGTGTCTTTATTTAAAGCCAGCAATAACTTTAAATATCAAATTTATCTAAATACAATTAAACACTAGTAAACACTTGATCACCACTAAAGTCATGAAAGTCAGTTGGAAGTTTGTTTACTTTACTTGTCTCTACAAGTAAACATAAAAGGAACTATCAGTTAGTCTAATTTCAGGGTACTAAGTTGAGTATATCAATTAATTTTCTTGAGCAACAAAAGGAACTATTAGTTAGTCTAATTTCAGGGTACTAAGTTGAGTATATCAGAGCAACAAAAGGAACTATTAGTTAGTCATATTTCAGGGTACTAGTTGAGTATATCAATTAATTTTGTTGAGCAACAAAAGGAACTATTAGTTAGTCTTATTTCAGGGTACTAAGTTGAGTATATCAATTAATTTTGTTGAGCAACAAAAGGAACTATTAGTTAGTCTTATTTCAGGTACTAAGTTGAGTATATCAATTAATTTTGTTGAGCAACAAAAGGAACAATTAGTTAGTCTTATTTCAGGGTACTAAGTTGAGTATATCAATTAATTTTGTTGAGCAACAAAAGGAACAATTAGTTAGTCTTATTTCAGGGTACTAAGTTGAGTATATCAATTAATTTTGTTGAGCAACAAAAGGAACTATTAGTTAGTCTTATTTCAGACTAAGTTAGTATATCAATTAATTTTCTTGAGCAACAAAAGGAACTATCTGATAAAGTCTTATTCTAGGTGACTTTACTCTTGACTATATTAATTGATTTTGAATTGTATAAAAATAAAATCAAGATTCATAAGATGTGTACTTAGTGCTATAAAGTAAGGTAATGCTTTTAGATTCCAATTATCTTATCTTTTGAACTTTTCTTAATTTTTCAAAATACTAAACATTTTTGAGTATCTGAGTAAAGAACAGTTTTTACGAATTTCTCATGATTTTTGTCGAGGTGTAGAAAAGCTGTTTTATTATATAAGTAGAAAATAAAAGATAAAAGTAGTGTATTTGTTGACACTGCTGTGATATTGTTTTCCCTTCAAGAAGATTTTCATTAAATCCTCTCAACTTTATCTTGCCTTTTCTTTCATATTGATTTTCTTATTTGTTATTACACAGTGTGAAGCGAGAGGGGGGGATATAAAAGAAACTGTTTGTCGCTGTATAAGAATACATTAGAGGAGATATTCACTCCCCTCAAAGTAAATAACAAATGTAATTTTCAAGTATAGAAAAGAGACATTGGGGTTTCTAGGGGTTAATTGTACTGTGGAAAGAATTTCCTTCTGTAAAGAGTTACACTTTCCATTAACTGTTACTTCTTTCCATGTCGTTCAAAACTTACTAAAAAATATAAGAGGCATTTTGCCAAATTTCTATAATACCTTTTACCACGTTTCGGCCATTTCTATGAGGGTTGGGGCGAACAACTTTTTGAATGCTCTTATAGTACAAAGTTTCTATACAAGACTTGTTATATATTCGTCGAAAAAAGCTTAACATGTTCGGACTCTCTAAATCCTTACTCCATATAACCTTCCAAAACATTTTATTCTGATACATCCGAACCAATAAACCCCCTAGAACCGAACAAAACAACCTCGGAAAAACTCCGGGCAGCCCCCTCCCTTTTTTCCTTTTTATATTCTATCTCTACAAGAACACAACTTTTTCATTTAACAACAACACTTTCGCTAAAAAAGGGATTTTTTGGCTGTTTTTAGAATTGATTTGTGAACCAGGCGTAGGGTGCTTTTAGTACAAGCCCTTCCTCATATTATAGACCATTCTATTATAAATCTTTTTTGTATAATACACTTTTTATAAACAAGAATACATTTTTTTACAGTGCTTAACAAAATACATTTATTTTTCGAGTTTTTAAACCGTGCCAGTATCATCCTACAACCAAAAATGTTTTGGCATGCTCGCTTTCTATTCTCTAAAAACATTATTTTTCATTTACTAAAAATTTATACTAAAATAACACGAGTCGCTTTATAATAATAGTATTGTGTTCTTTATCACTATTTTTATGCCAAATAAAAACATTATTACCCATGTTATATTTTACATGAAAATAGCAAATACAACAAGCCTCAAGATAAATAATAATATTAGAGATTTGCATTTAACATATTTTAAATTGAACTACTAAAAAAGACATGGCTGAAAGTGATTATTTAGGGCGTGCTGTCACTCGTGTGGTATGTTTCACAATGGACCTTACCATAGGGCCCCACCAGGAGCGGGCCCGGTTGACGCCTGTATCTATGGATAACTCTAAACGCGTTGTGGTACTGGATTGTGCGAGCCGTTCAATTTCCATTCCCCGTTTGTCAAATAGTTTCTAGTTGATCGTCTTGCTGTTTCAGACCAATCCTTTACGATTCAGAGGTTACACTGCTGGATAATTTGATATCTGATTTAACTTCTGGTTAATACAGTGTCAGGCAACTATTGCGCATGTATAATTTTAAAACTTTGTATAACCTCATGTGATTTTCATATCACATAATGATATAGATATCTCAAACAATTTGATACAAATATAGTTAAGTTCCAATAATTTTTTCTCGAGCTATCGTTTGGCATACATAAAGACTATTACCATCCAATAAAAATTATCTTACTGGTTCACTTAAATTCATCTCTTTTAATACATTATATGAGAAAAATAAAGCTTTAAGAAAAATTTTCTTAAATTTGAAAAGGTTTCAAATTGTCTAAGAGATGACACAGTTTCATAAATTATCCTTGTAATAATATGCTCTAATTTAACCTATTAAAGATATCGTAGAAAAACACATTTTGGCAATCAGATTACCATACATGCTAGAAAAATAATTAGGTATTTGAACTCCTAGTGGTCTACTTAGGGGGGAGGGGGTAGATACCAATTTTATCGCTGAGTAATCAGGACCAGTGAAGCCGACGAACAACGAGCTGACTTAAAGCTTTATGAAATTTCTCGTCGTACCGATTTCTATGAAATAAACTTACAGAGAGAGATGAAGACGGGACTCACTTGGAATCCCGTCACTGCGTGGTATCACTTCTAGTGTATAACTCAATCTTGTTAACCACGTTATCAAGGATCATCATGTGTTAGGTTTAAATAAATCACGTTTATGATTACGTTTTTTTGTCCTCCTACAGGTGTAGAGGAGTGGTTAACATCAAATTAGTATCAAGAAAGAAGTTTGGTTGCCAAACCCCTTATTACAGTATACGCCTGAGGAGTACTTCCTGAAGTAAAATGGAATGAGAGGGATCTGAAATTAGTCTTTGGATATGACGTAAGTAATTTAAATATTTTCAAATTTTTAAGAAGCCCGGAAAATATTTTTAATATATGTATATAGGTATTGAGCACGATGAGCCAATGTACTAGATAATTATACGATTATTTTTAGGAGCATGACATCTATTAAGGCGGCACTTACTAAAGAAAATACACTAAAAATCAAGCAGCTTTTTCATAGTTTTTTTGTTTTAGGTTTCAAGAAGCACAGTGTAACTGGTAAGGTCGAGCCCTTATGAATAAGATTTGGTATAAAGTAGGGGGTATAAGTAACTATTTCTCCTTGATAAAAAACCTCATCCCAGCGGTTTGAAATGGACTTGGATTAAATATTTATACGATGGTTTTACGGGGGAAAAGCTTTAGGAAGAAAAGCTTATTGTTTTAAGCTTTGGACAAGCCCTTTACTGTTTTATAAAGAAGGCAGGGCATGTTACCATGGTTACAATAGCAAGCCGCACTCAGAGTGACTTAGGGACATCTACCCCCTCGACCCCAGGATCTTCCTTGAAATCAATTGCTTTTCTGTCCTTTCTATAACTCAACAAGGCCAGGGGGCAGGCTGGGGGCTTAGGTGGCTGGAACTAGAGAAGGGGGCATAACCACAATAATATTTAGCAAACTAGCAAAGTTGAGCCCTTGATAATAAACAAATCATTTCTTTCTCAATATCTTATAAACCCTTTTAAAATATTATACAAATAGATATAGTTTATGACAGTGAAGATAGAGGGCACACTAGCATCAACGTCTCATTTGTATAGGTGTGCTACCAGAGTGATAACACCCCACCACTAGCCCAACTATGATATAAAAAAATCGGGTACGGGATACCTCGAAACTTTCGGATTCGCTAAGCTCATCCTCCCTTCTTCGCTACTTCGGACTCGCTACGCATGTCCTCAGAGTATACAATTCGCCAAATTTATACTGTAACACGTCGGACTTACTTTGCTCGTCCTCAAATAGTAAATACATCCGTTTCATTCCAGCCGTCACCTATTCAGACATTTATCACACTACATGCTGCTTAACTTTTATGATCCAACAAAAATCATAGATATACTTGTTGTATTAATACTAAACTTAGTGCACTCATTTATCACATAATGCTATACATTTCTACTCAATTTCAACTCAATTGGGTAAATTTTAGTTTTTTTGCAATTTTTTTAAAAAAACGTACGCAAGTCATTTAATAATGATTGAACTAATGCTGATAATATAATAAAACCAGGCACAAATATTAGTCTTATACATGGCTACATGCGTGCCAAATCTCAATTCGATCACATCATTTTTCCGTGTTTTATGATTTTTCGAAATTTTCGCTGAATTATTATTTCAGTTTAATGACGTTATAAAAATAATATTTTCCGACTAGCACAACTAATTTTTGTACAAAGTTTAAGTCTCTAGCATAAATACACTGGGAGCTACGATGATAACAGACACACACACAAACACACATACAGACAGATACTTTGTGACATCCACTCAAGAGGCCTTAAAACCACCTGTCACCGGAATCCGTTTCAATTCCGGTGACATGCCGGTTTCGGATTTTTTGCAAATACAATGAGGAAAAGTAAAAAGTTATACTTTTATTATAGTACAAAAATAGTTTATGCTATTATTTATATTCTTGTGCCATCAGTAAGTTAATCAATGCCAAGAGATCAGCCAAATATAAAAGAAAATAATTATTTATTATGGTCTCGTTCTCATTAAATTTTCATATTTAAAAGAGAATTATCCAGTGGGGTTACCGCAGTTAACAGGAACTAAAGAGTAATATGTAGAGGGAGTACCTAGGTAGAATAACACAGTGATAAGGTGTATAGAAGTGGGACAGTTTCCAATGGGTACCTTAACTGTACTTACTCTTACTAAGTCTTCTTAGATCAAAATAAATTTAAATCAAAAATATTAATAAATAAAAAAATTAATAAAAAAGAACAAATACATCAGGTTAAGACTGCAGTTAGTCAAAAGATTTTGGCTCATGGTCGACCAATACCTACTTCTTTCAAGTAAATACAATTATGTGTTGTAGCAATACTTAAAGTAAGTAAAATAAATTGAATTTAAAATAATTAAATTTATTATAAATCAAATTTAAAATAAATTAAATTAATGGCTTTAAACAGGGTGCCAAAGATATAAAATATACTCGTAAGTTATAGTAGTCACTAACCACGTCAATTTGTTAAAAAAATGATGCATACGACAAGAATGGTTGGCTTATGCTCCTAGGAATCACAAAAAAATACTATGTTATAGCTTATTGAAATACGGCAAATCCATTTAGAGCGGCAGTAAGTTCACATTACTAACTTCAAGCAAAATAATAATATTAGATAAGATTGCACGATCATCAGGTATAGAAAGTAAAATCAATGATAAACCTAGCCACAAGCAGACAACAAACTGCATTTTTGTACTTTTTCTACCTCAAATCTCTATTTCAAAAGAATCGTGAGAGATTTTATTCAATAAAAAAACTCAAAGACAGACAAGAAGGACAAGAGACTGGATTGACTTACAGAATCAGACATAGAAATAAAATAGATAAACCCGATACTGGCTGGAATGGCAAAGGCGCCTCCGCCAGACGCCACGCCATTGGACAGACAATTACAAAGAAGTCCTTCTTCTGCACAACTTTTTGAAGTTGAAGCATTATACATCACTGACTGTGTGAAAATGTCCTTTTTTGTTTTTTGCGACCTGAAACAATACCCAGGCAATTAAATAAACATTACATCCTTCTCGTTATGTTTAGTCCGTTTAAATATTATTCTGTTTTTTTTTATACTTTCTTTTTTATTTTTATTGCACATTTTTGTTTTTCACATAAATTTAGTTTTTTTATTTAATTAAAGTAGAACAGTGATAGCATGAAAGACGGCCAAACAAGGAAAACTAAAAAGGCGCTTGTGTTTTTTTAAACCACCAAATGTAACACTAGTTACATTTTTTAACAATTGATAAACAAAGGTTTATCGTCAAATTTTTTAACTCTTCTCAATCTAAGATGGTGAAGATGGTAAACGAAAGGATAAGGAAATTAATAGAAAGGCACACTGCTGATGCACCACAAGCTAATCATTAAAAACTGAGATAATGATTAGCTCGTTATCTCAATCTTATTATCTTAATCATTGAAATTGAGATAATGATTAGCTCATTATCTCAATCTTATTATCTTAATCATTGAAATTGAGATAATGATTAGCTCATTATCTCAATCTTATTATCTCAATCATTAAAATTGAGATAATGATTAGCTCATTATCTCAATCTTATTATCTCAATCATTGAAATTGAGATAATGTTGTCCGCACCTTACTTCTGGATCAGTTTTAAATTAAACGATGAAGAGTTTGCACTCAGAAAATAATATCAATGTATTATGAGAACTTTTTCAGCCAAAGAGAAATGTTTAATATTGTTCACAACAAAAAAAAAAGAAATAAACGAAAAAATAAATACTAATATTTATGGACAAACATGTGGATGTCTTACTACTATATAAACATCATGTATCTACATTAAAATAGAATTATAACAGTTTAAAGGAGCTTTAAAAACAACATAAAATTATTTATGTTTTCATATGTGTGAATTATAACCACATGGAAATTATTTGGGGGTCCAACATATTTTTTAAAGAAAAAAATGAAAGTTATTTGTCAAACGGTTTCGTCAGACATTGGGAGATGTGTGCTCCAGTTATATTAAGGGTTTTTTGTGTAATTTATTGTTGTATTTTTTAAACTACTAAAGTTCTAGACTCTAGACAATTAGTCATTACTTATTTTAGTTTTTTTAGTTTTAGTTTGCTCTAAATTATGGTTTAATAATTTATCATTGTAAGTTTGACAAATCATTTACAATAATTGTATTTTGTTTATTTTCGTGTACAAGTATTTTTATTTATTTGTTGTTATAGTATTATGTGAACTATATTTTTTTATAGCATGTGTAATGTAACACGTGCAAATTTCTTTATCTAAATTTATCAATAACGATATCTTTAATGAACATTAAATTTTAATAATAATATTTTAATTTAGTTATCAATAATACTTTTACGAATGTATACTTAAAAAAAGAAAAATAAATAGGTAAAACAAAACGGCAAGCATATGTTCAAGAAGACACCAAAGGGACATAATTAATTCTGTTTGCAAAAATCGTCAATGAAAACAGACTTAATGACAAAATTTTATATGGAATTATCAGCATATGTTCCTTCTTATGCCACTAGTTAAAAAAAATTGTCAAGTTCTGATGCAATTCGCTGAAATAAACTATACCTATAAAATTCGATGCCCACTTTATGTGGATAAGTACTATTTTAATAAGAATCTGAAGAAGACTGCCATTAAAAGTCAGTTTGGCTTTATTAATTATTTTATCCAGTTGTTGATTCCAACTTAGCCTCTTATTAATGATTACTCCAAGATATTTGACCTGATCAGAAAGCTGTAGTTGTTTACCAAACAGTATAGGGGGCCTTACAGTGTGAGGTTTTGTTTGTTTGGTGAAAATTACTAGTGCAGTTTTGGCAGGATTGATTGGAAGTTTGACCTGTTTGCACCAGTTCTCAATCAGCCTTATCGGTGTTTGGATTACCTCTCGGGCTGATTAATGAAATTGCTAGGTATGAGGATGACTATGTCATCAGCGTACCCTATGGCAAGAAAGCCTTTACTGTTGAGTATATATTTGTGGTGGACTATGCTGTCCACCACAAGGCTCCACCGTAGAGGGGATAAAACTCCACCCTGCGGACATCCCCTGGTAACTCGGGCTTCTGCCGTCTCTCCAGCCACAGAAGCTATAACGCTTCTACTGAGAAGCATAGTGGCTATCCATCTACAGATAGATTCCTTTCGCTCGTACACAAAATGCAGTGATTACCCTAAACCCAAGGTAGTATTACTTCGGTCTCTCTGCACTCGAACTAGAATAATGTGGTTATTCTAACTGAATGGTGTCAGGAAATCATTGTGATGATTATCCAAGTCTAAAGTGTCATTACTTCGGACTTTGCTCGTCCTCAGAATTTCTTGATTAAAAAAGCTTAAGGCAATATTACTTCTGCCACGCTACACTCGACTTCAGGGTCGAACGTAAAATACCTTGGGTGTTATAGCCTTAGGTTAATAAAAGCTTAAAAAAATCGGGTACGAGGTATCTCAGAATTTTTCCTCATTACATCGGATTAATGAAATAGTAGATAGTAAATAGATTAGCAGTCACCCATCCAGGCACTGAACTCGCTCGATGGAGCTTAACTTTTATGACCTACCAAAAATCATAGATAGACTTGTTGTATTATAACGAAATGTAGTACACTTATTTATTACGCCAAGGGGTACATTTGTACAAAATTTCAACTCACTTGGAATATTTTCCGGTGTTTTAAATTTTTTTTAAAAACTTATATAAATCATTCAATAAAAATTGAACTAGTGCTGATAATGAGATGAAAGTTAGCACATATGTTAGTCTGGAACATGGCTATATGTGTGTATTCACACTTAAAAAATCATGAACAGTTAAACCAAATTGCGATTATTATCGAAATGAAATTGTATAGATCGACTTACCACCTATAGATGTACATTTGTGTTTAAAATCAACTCGAATTGTCAAATTTTGGATGTTTACATTCTTTATGACTCAAAACATAGGTTCCCGTAGCGTAAAAAATAAAATATTCCGGGTTGCACAACGAGACTTAAAGTCTGTTTTTGCCAAGGTTTAGAGGTTTAGCATAAACACAGCGTGCGTTATGCGCGACATAGACTGACAGGCATGATGAAAACCACTCAGAACGTCATGCAAATGCCGGAAACTGATAATAATGGTGAAACCTGCGGTTTAGGATTTTCTGGGTGAACACAATAATTTTCCTTACAACTACGACAGTAGACGAGGAAAAATAAAAAAATACTTAGATTTAAGTATATTGGCATTGAGCGAGTTAGACATTAAAAGTCCAAAACACAAACTGTATATGTTTCTTTAATGCTTTTAAAACCCTAATTTTGTTCGAGACCCCTATTTCCCCGAAAAACTGTGGGCCATACAGTTTAGGCCGGCAATCGGGACTAATATTTTTCCAATATTTTGTTCTAAGAATTCCTAAACTCAAACTATACAAACAAAATTTCTATTGCCTTTTCGATTTCCTCATGTTTTTTTGTACTCAAAATGATTAATACGAAAGATACTACAGTTACAAAACACAACATGAAACTTATGAAAAGTTTTTACGTGACACGTTTTGTCAAGCGGATGTAATATTAAAACCTTGAAAGAAATTTATCAAAAACACGAGGAATATGTTTCTTACAAACTGTCCCATGGGGCCGAGACTTGTTCTGTTATACCTAGAAGCTAATAATTGGTAGCAGTACAAATTAATAACAGTTTCTTAGGAGTAGTTCAACACAGAATTCCCATGATGAGTTTTCCCTCGAGAGATACGAGTGAAAAGATGAAAATTCTAGTATATCTTGGTATAAACCGTGTCCCTATTTGCTTGCAGGATATAAACTTGTCTCATCCATCTGTCTAAGATATGAGATGTCGTCCCCTGAGCCATCACGCCGCCCCTTATGGCCCCCGAGGATTTATTTTCCGAGCTAAAACTCCATCTCGGGAAAATTGTCGTAAAATATAAACCTCATAATATATAAACATATTTATCCACGGAATGACATTAAGGTTTATCCAAATAATTTTAAATTGTTTCTTGTTTCTGTTTAAACATTTTTACTAGATAATGAATAGAGAAAATTTAGCAACAAAAGTTTAAATGGCAATGTTAAATAAAAAATTTCTTAACTACTTCATACATCTAGATTTGTTCTCCATTTATTAAATTTAGAATTAACCCTTTCTTTCTTTTAGTGTTACTCGAACTTAGGAGTGTTTTCAATTCCGTTTCTATATCGAAAAAGTTAGACTACTATTTTAAAAAAATAGATACGGGGTATTTTGGAACATTTCCTCTCAGGTTTAGATTGGCTACACCTCTCCACAATACTGTAGATTAACTTTGCTCGTCTTTAAAAAACAAGAGACCATCGTCCTCTAGGCTGCTCTGCTCCCAGAAACTCTCTGTGGCTGCTTCGCAGCCACATGTTTGTTGTACTACATCGACAAAGTTGGTGTTGTTATGCACTTCTTTGGAGCACGCGAAACCTATAGCAGTCTAAGATTAGATGTTTTGCTCTGAATGTATGTCAGAAAACACTATTTCAGAAATTCCTTTGAGAAAATATTTGAATTTGCCCAAACATCAAGAGGATAAATATATTTATATCAGACCATGTTCTCCCTTTATTTCTATGGAGGTTTTGTCGGCCCACCTGAAATGTTCCACCCGCTATACAAATGAGTCGACAATTAGTTGTTATTTCTCTTGTTAAATATTATTTTAAAAGTAGAATTATAATCAATCGAATTTATTTATATCAGGAATTACTTCAGTCGATGCAATCGCACACTAAACGACAGCCAGAAACCTAACGTCACTATGAAACTGTTAAATACGTATAAGGTAATATAAATAAATAAATAATTACAGATAAACTTTATTAAATTGACATTTACTTGAACAAAAATATAAATTAAACAAATTCATGTACAGTACAATACAAATCTCTTACACAATCATAAATTTACAGTAACAAACTATAAAATGTATTTTTACCTTAAAGATTTATAGTTGTTGTTATAAAACTTAATGCCATTTTATTTCCCTAGTTTGTTTAGTTTAAACAAAGATTAATTTAAACTGTAAGAGTAATGACAATCAGGTAAATTATGTAGTGGCTTGGATTGTAGCCAGTTTGATTTGAAATAAATATAATTTAACTAAAATTACACATTTAGTATTTAAATTTTGTTAAGTGATTGGAAAACTTATTTTTAGTGGAAATCAATGTGTTTCTTACTGGGTTTTCTTCCGGTTGCATAGCGTCTTAGTTTTAAATCTTCCAATTTTGAGAGTGCAAATCATTTATATGCATAGAGATATACTATAGTAGAGCGGGCATAGCCTATCTAAATATAGTGAGAGGCCTGAAACATCTTATTGGGGCTCTCAGGGGCTCTGTGTGACCTCATTGAAACCTCCTTCAAGAGTGGGTTAAGTTCATAATTAATAAATGTATTTCGGTTTCCCGCACATTGTTTGCGTGTTGATTTGTATTTTTCACGTTTTATGATGTAAGTTATTGTAATTTTGTTCTGATTATTTGATTATATTTATTAGCGAAGGTGGTCAGGTTACTTTTTCGATGTTTCAAAATTAAACCTATTGTAATAGTATCTCTATACATACAAGAGATTATTATTAATGTTTACATGGATTTTAGCAGGTTTTGAAGAAGAAACCATGACTGCGTTTCAGGCAACAGTTTATGTTAGATTTTTTTTACCAAGATATTTCTATATGACATCAGAACCTTTGATTCTATGATCCACTCTTGTCAGAATTTCTCAGCAGATGTAAAACAATCTTGTTTAGATAAGACTCAGAACCTTGTAGTATTAAAAACTAGAATAATTATTTAATAAAAAATAATATAAAACAATCGTTATTATATAATATAATAAGTTCCCTTCTATGTTCGACAAGCATGACCTTAAATTGTCTCCGTGTTCCTCAGGATGTTTCGAGTGTAGGAATATTTCAATAGATGCTTCCACGCCTCTTTTAAATATTTTAAATTATTTAAAAAAGTTACATCGAAATAATGTGTCTAAGGTATATAACGTAAATTTTATCAATAAAACGTAGTATTGCTTTAAATTTTTATTAGTTTGAAGAACTGATCTGAAAATGTTCGGGCGTTACTGGAGAAAGAATTCAAATCCATTTTTATAATAATAGGTCATTGATAATTTTACTATCATAGTTTGATACCAATTTAGGCCTGAATAAATATAAGGTGAATAATATAGTTTTATATTATAGATAGGGATTCTTTCCGAAATAAATCCTATTGTAAAAAATAATCTTTCTATCAAAATTCCAAAAATTTTATAACTTAAAAAAATAAAACAAATAGACTAACTCCTGTCAAATACTACATTTCTGTCTTTGTCCGTATAAAAATTAAAAGTTGACGACTTGATTACTGAATGATTCAGATATTTGTTCCATCTACATTCCTGGAGTAGTCGCGTTAAAAAGTCTAAAGTTATAATGCATTAAGTTTAAAAAATCCGGATGCATTTTTGGGCGCAGATTACAAATATGCGTCCCAGGTGACTCATGAAAAACACTAGATAAGAAACTTTGTTCGGAAAAACTACATGAACTATTTACCATGATCTTACTATCATCTTGGATAAATCCGATGTTTTGCAACAATTTAACTGAGTTCTTTTGTTAGAACTTAATACTTGGATTTAAGACATCAGAGAGTTGAATCTAAAACTTATTGTATTAGAAACGTTGTATTATTACAAAAATTGTAGCTTAGTCGGTTTATAAATAGAAAATACAAGTAAATAAATAAATAACCATTAATTGCACATCACACATATAAAGTAATACAATTATAAATTATAACAAATATAAATTATTACAATTGCCAAAATGTAAGTACAATCAATAATTTGAATACAAGAAATACGTGCCTGTCCAAAACCAGTAGTGCTATGGCATTTATAATTTCACCATGAATTTCTATCAGATATATCATTCCAACCGACTTACCACGTTTGCGTCTTCAATAACAGACTGCATACCGTAAATCAAACTTTTGTGACATAATCCCTTAACTGAACATTGTACAAACATTAGATCTTGCACAACCGCGTAACCATTGGAAGAAGTCTTAATCCTCTAATATAATCATGAGCATCATGAACACATTTATTTATAATTCATCAGTATCATCCTCATTTTCATTTTTAAAACACCGATCAGAAGCGAAAGATTCGCTCTGTTTGAAGAAAATATTTCTTTTCTTCACAAAAATATAATTATTATTTTTGTTAAAATATTAAATAAATTTATATTGTTTAGTGTCTCTGGTAATAGTGACGTGAAAAGAAGTATATTATTATACTTTAACATAGAGGAAGACAGGTGTCAACGATAGTATCTCACACAGTTCCAATTACCTTTAAACAACTTGTGTTCCGTTTAATTTCAAAAACATTTTTTGTTGTACTTGTAACTTTTTTTCTAAATGTCCTTAAATACGACCACACACAAATGCCACTAAGTTTTAAAAAATTTTAACACTTTTGCGCTTACAATGCAGGAGCGAAAAAATGCAAATTTGTGTAATTTACAAGTGGCCCACCTTCAAAGTTTTTTAAAAAACATTTAGTCTTCAATACCGGTTTACTTTCTTGACATAATTTGAATTTTAAGTGTCTTTGTGTTCTGTATATTTTCCAAGTGTAATATTATTTATTTTTAGGTTTGTGTTGAAATGTGTGTGGCAAAAAGACATGAGCCTACAAAATGAGTATATAGGCCTGCCTTCATGCAAAATCTAACAACCTTTTATTAAGCACCTTTTTCTAATAATACTTTACTACAAAAAAAATAAAAGTTCTATGTTTTGGTTTTAGCTCTTTAATCATAAATAGAATGATACGTTTATGCTTTTTAATTTTAAAACAATTTTTCAATGTTTGTTTCGAAATTTGTATGTTGAATGTTTGATAATTTGGTTTCTGTTAATCTGTTAATTTTTTGGTTTTGGTATAACTGTAAATTTTGTTTTTTATATGGTATGTTTTTTGCTATCAGTACTTTGTTATTTTTAAAGCTGGAATAATTTGCGTTATATGCTACTACTGATGATGCAGAGTTTCACACGGCGAAACGTTTAGTTTATATATGTTTTAAATAAATTATTTTTTATATAGAATGCACTCTTCAACAAATTGTTTTAAATTATTATTCAAAGTCCATCAAATCTCTTCCCTAAATACGTTTATGCATTCGGCTTTAGATCAAGAGCCAAATCTTTAGTGTAATACTGTCTCATACCCCTGCACTCCTTCAAGCTATGCTTTCATACTAAATTCTTCCCACAGTTTTCATCCGATTTGAGTCCTTAGGACACGAATATTCACACAATTCTTTGGGATCCCTGTTTTTAGTTACTTTTCCGTCTCATAATAAACTAGAATTTAAATCATGAAAGTAGACATCTTTAAAGAGAGACTCTTTTTTATGATAGTCTCAATAACATTATATTTGATTAGCGTAGGCTCAAATAAAATCCATATTATTATAGCAAGTAAATACATAGATTTATTAGATTTATTTTATATAGATTTAATTTGACCTGAGGTGGAGGTAGCTTCATGCATTGTCAAGATGTATGATTTCAGGTTATTCACGGTCTTTATATAAATTTAACACCATGTTCAATACTCAAAAAAATTAAATTTGGTGTGATTAATTTCAATTTAAGAGGTATCCTAGCAAAATATTTTTCGTACTAAAGCAAATAATTAGTTTGCTTGACAAAAGGCCTTCGATTGTTGTAAATGCTAACAAATCGATTGTTGTTTTGCTACGTAGTCATCAAAATGCTGTTTGAAAATCTACATGTCACCCAAGATGCGAATGAAAAGTCAGAAAATATTCTTGCTGGTCTGGGAAACAGACCCCCAAGATTATTCAAGATTTGTGGGACCCTTTAAAGTACCTTATAAATTGGTTAGGTTTAGGATATTGTATTGCTCCTAAATTTCAACATAGTTTTTAACAAATATTCAGCAAGGTATTGACTGAGTGTGGAAAATTTAATCAAGACTCCAATCGTGCCTAACAATCTGTTCACAAGCAATGTCTTTTTTCTTAATCTTCATGTCAAATAGAAAGTCTTGATTTCGGAAGTAATGACATCTACAACGCCGGTGTAATGTAAAATATATTAATTCTTTGAAACTATTTTTTTTTCATTTTTGCCCTAGAATTATACGGCTCAACGTCTCGACTTTGCTGCCGAACTCAGTCCTGTTTTGAAAATCAAGATTTAGTAAAAAGACGTTGCTTGTGTTTATTCCTTTACCTTTATGAAAGTCATAAAAACTCCAACTCTGTTAATAACCACTGCACCAATGTCTTAATTCATCTTATCATTTTATTGACATTAAAAACAAAAAAACAATGTATAAAAAAACATTCATTCGATTTTAATTTTATGCATTATACTAAAATTTTAATTAGTTGTCGTGTTGGCCCGCCTGTTTATTCAAAAGATAATTACAGTTATATTTATTAATATTTATGTACGGCGCTTAAAATTAAGGAGCGCTGAAGGATGTAAAATAATTTTAAAAAAGTCGCATTTACTCACGCTAAAAATTAACATCTGAATCATTTATAATTGTTTCATTATACGTAATAACACCTAAACAATATAAACTATTAGTATTACATTCAATTTTATTATTTACTTTCTAATTAAAAATTCATATTTTATTAAGTTAATATAATTGTTAAATAAAACTTCATAAGAAGCCGGCAATGAAAATATGATATTAATTTTTTGTTTGTTTGGCTAATTATTTCTTATTATGTTTTATACAGTCATTTCTTTATTGTTATTTTTGTTATACTCGCTACTTTGTTGTATTTATTTATGACATGAGTTAATATAGAAATTATTCTTAATTAGAGCAGTCGGTATTATTCTTTTCATTTACTTTGTAATATCATACTTTAATAATTGTGGTGTGGGAAGTAACACATTTAGTAATATGATTCTCTAGCCTACTGCTGCTTTAAGCGTGTCTAAAACAGGATCATCAGAAAGGTTTTTGTAAGAATTTGGATGTATACTAGGATGTTCAATGAGGAATTAATGGAACCTTTAATAACGGGATTTGGAAAGGTATCATTTAAATGGGGCATTGATATAATGGATGGTAACTTTGGTAACATAAAATAGAGCATTGGGTTTTGTTTTTGGATTTTCGACTGAAGGGTTTGAAGGCTTTAGGCCCATGTGGGTTTTAAGACTACATTGTGAATTCGAAGCTCTGTGATAATTTGACCCATAGTCTGAAAAACGTAGCAGGAACTTGCATCCAATGGTATCGTCAGTTTATTTGATTTTAGTATGCTGTTGCCAGTTTATTCATCTATCAAGGTTAAGACGTAGATATCGAACAGAGGAGTATTGAGATTAACTGGAGGACATGTGTCAATACAAACAGCAAAAGAGACATGAACATTTCTCTGTTTGCTCATTTTAATCCTTTGTTTCCTCAACTTAGACTTTAAAAGGTTAAAGAAGTAATTGGTTAATCAGAAGCAATTATGTGGTTATCGCGGACCTAAAGGATAGATTTATCATCAGCAAAGGTTCCATGGATTGTAGATTAGTAATCTGGGATATTATGGGTATAAAAAGAATACAGAATCATTTGATAAAGATGTTAAAATCTGACTCAACTTACTGTAGGTGTAATGTAGTTCAAATTCGAGGTGTCTAGGTAGCTAGTTACTGTCCTAGTTTTCATCATTATGTAATAATTATCTGCATTATTAGTGAGTATTCTCTTCTATCTTAACTACAGTAAATAATCTGTACACTTCAAGCTAAATATAATTTAAAATAGAGAAATATTCATAAGTAACAGTGTCATGCCGTATTATGTCACCTAAGCTTCTTAAGCATTAATGCTTGAAAACGAGTGGCGCTGAGCGTTGTTAAAGCTTGGTGCATGTTTTTTTATTATTAAGGTTATAGTCGAATATTTAATAAGTCGTGGAGAGCTGTTTATGTGGTGGGGCTTGTCATCGTCGCTGAGGTGCATGCGTGTCTGTTGCATCTTATTTTTTTATTATTCTGTGTTGCAGTAGATTTTTAAGTATCATATCCGTCAGACGGCTTTCATCGAATGAATCGTTAAAGAGCCGCTATCAGCGTATGATTAAAACCATTTAGTTATTTTTGTAGATAAGCATACAAAGAGTTAATTGAATGAGATGGGCAATGCATGATACCTTTGGCTTTGGATTGGAGCAAAAGTAAATGCCGGGAAAAGATTATCAGTTGGTTTTGATTTCTAAATCGGTACAAGTAAAATTACCAAGTAATTTAACTTGTTTTTTACTCTTCCCTACAACATATAGAACCTTCCTAATAGTTTTATTCCTAGAGAAGAAGGGTAAATGCTTCTATTATTACCGTATTACCGCCAATGAATCACAAAGGTGAGGGTTATTTACAGTTACATAATTATTGCTGTAAAATAATGCTTGTCTTGCTACTTAGATAGTTCCCGCAAATTATAATTGGAACTGAACCAGGTTATTTTGATATCCTCGATTTGATATTATTTACAAGTTGTAAATACTTGATTGTACAGTCGTGGTACAATTGACTCAAGAACGTAATTTCGCGTTGAGGTATCTATCTATACACTTTTTAACATCCTTCAAATTAATGTAAGAACATAAAAGGCCATCAGCGTCATCAGCAATTCTAAGACAAAAGTTCTGTCTTCCTCTATCCTACCTCAGAGAGACCTCTATGCCCTGACTAGGGCAGAGAATCTATGCCCTGACTAGCACAATCTCTCACTGTTTAGGCTTGTGGCTAAACAGTTGTACATACATTTTAAGTAACGTCCTTAATTTTCACTCATTAAATTTTGCATGTACTTACGTCTAGTTTTAAGTACACAGACACAACACACTTAACAGTTTTTTACACTTTATTTCAGATCTCTTCTTATGCACATCCTCCGAGGATCTTCTGTCATCTTTTCTCACCATTTTCACCGCTATTTTATAACTACTTGCAAACTAAAGCCGGCTAATTCAGGAAATAACACCTGTAGATTCACACGTTCGTAAACAAAGTGATCTTCTTTAATTCTTCCTTTTCTTCTTTACCTCGCACCGGTTGTTTTATTTATCAGCTCCAAGACATGATCTATCAATGATAACCTGTTCGAGCGGTTGTCCATCAAATTTCATCAAACTCGTTAATCTGCTTGCAACGCAATGAACAAGTTATCCGACATCTTTAGAAGATAGTTAAAAGTGTTTTCAAGCTGAAAATTGAAGAACGCTTAGTGGTTACCAAGCTGTGTTGAAAAACCCTGGG
The DNA here is from genome assembly GCA_018340805.1 of Microvelia longipes. Classification (NCBI taxonomy): domain Eukaryota; kingdom Metazoa; phylum Arthropoda; class Insecta; order Hemiptera; family Veliidae; genus Microvelia; species Microvelia longipes. Next base: position 39,170,867 of record JACMZG010001908.1, read on the forward strand.
TTATGCTGTTAATTGATTAATTAATTTAACACCGGTTCAGTGTCTCCCAATTTTATAGACTAAATTGTGCACTAGTGATACATAAGAGCTCAGTGAGACATGTTTTACGTGGTTTGAAGACGTTCGGACATGTTTTGCCTGCCGTTTCAGAACTCTCTAGTTTCCTGCCTACCATCCTACCTAACTTCTGCCGGACAGTGTCAATTGCTCGCTTTGGCTCGTTATATTTTTAATAATTGCTCGAGCAATTCACATATTTTCTAAATATTATGTACATAGTTATTGCTTGCTATTAATTATATTTATTTTTCATAATAAAACTTCAGTGCATGAACAGGTTATGCTGTTTGTTTTAGCAGGTTTGAGGTATTTTTTCATTCCATTGCTTATTAATTATTGCTTTATTATTTCTGTGCTTAGCACTCTGTATAGTTTATTTCATATTTTGCTTAGTCAGCTTATCTGCTCTGTCCATGCACTGAAGCCCTGGTTTTGCATGCATATCATACTTCTTTTCTTTAGTAGACCATTCTATATTTTATACTATATATTGCACGTCATTACATGCATTCATTTAAAATTATTTCTCTATTTTATTCATTCATACAGTCCTTTAGTTTTAAGCGCTCAGAGATGGGTCATCATATCAGACCATTTTAATTATCAAGTCTTATGGTCCCATCACTCACATTTCTGAGGATCTAACTTGTCATTCCACGACTCATTATTGGCCAAGGTACTCTTCTTCTTCTGATTATTCTTTATCACAATCTCCTTTCTCATAATTCTCAAGGTACCTGATCTTTTGACTTCTGATGCAGACAATTTAATATCTTACGATAAACCCATCCCTTATTACGACTTACCGTCTTCTCGTCCTAGTCTAGCACCCTAGCAGTTTTAACCTATTTAAAAACATACCAAGCGTTGGTACCATTAAGTAACCAAGACATTCATTTTAATACTTTAGATAGGGATTATTAATAGTTGATTAATTGTCAGTCACAGAGGACCATATTCGACTCTACTATTTTCAGCAGATCCTTAATTGACTCAATTAAATACTCTATCCCAATTCTGGGAGTGTAGGGAGGAATAAACCTCCAATTACACAATTCAATTATTGACAGACCAACTTGTCAATAAAAATCGTTTCCTTCGTTTCGTTCGTGGATCGTTTCCTGGCAGAAGTTTGGTGACAAGGACTAGGCCGACCCTTAATATAATTACATAAGGATCACAATGAGTTATCATGCATAACGCTTTGTTTGGGTCTTTCTAAACTTGTGTTCAGTTTAAAAAGAGGACTTAAACTTAAAAGTTAGTGGTGTCTGCAACCAGATATCTTCTTATAATATTTTCTTTAAAAAGGTAGCCACTCTTTCTACGTGTGTAGAAAGGGTTACTTAGTCAAAGTCGTTACGGTGTCTGTCAAAGACGATTTTTGCAATATGTTCGTCTATAATGTAAGGCGTGAGATGTGCTATTTGAATAAAAAAACAATTGCTAACTATTGTTATTACTTCAGGATCACACTTAAGGTTATTGCCGCATGGATAAAATCATTGATGTTCCGATAGCTCTACTCTATATTATCTTCATCATTTTCGTATTAACTAATACGTATAACATTTTTATTTTCCGGCTATAATTTATACACATAGACGACTTCAGCTATTATTCACGTTAGCTTCTAGTTCAATTTAATAAAGAATGCTACTTAGATACACGAGTCTGTGTATAGAGAAAGGTTGTTTTCTCCAAGTTGTCAGACTTCTTGTGAGGCCCTTAGAATTTTGTTACAAGGCGCTCAACAACCAATACCCAGTAGCTTTTAAAACCAAGTTAATCAACTTACACAGGCGTGGGACGCCACTTAATTGGCATCCATACCCTCTTCAATAAGATAAGAATTCATCCTGAAGGTGGCCTCTATTTACATACGTTAGCTTTTAATCTAACCAATGCAAATGTTAAATGATTAAACACTGTTGTGAGATTTTTACTAGAAGGAGTAAAATTTTCACATAAAAGCGCCACCCAGATTGAACCCAGAAACATTTAAAACGTCTTTTATCTGGAATTATTCACTTATAAGGATTTAAAGGCAAAAAGGAACTTAATTTCCTTATCACAAAGGAATACATTTTAAATTAATTGATGATAACAGTAGATTTTTAATTTAAAGATTTTATAATGTTTTTAGAATATTCAGTTACTGTTATTTCTTTAAAAGATGATTTTATAGGTCTACTTCTGCGAAAAATGTTATATATATTATAAATAAATGATTATATACCATACATTGTTATGAATTATATTTATATGCAGTTACATAACTAGTTCAAGGTGCAATAGTTACAGCATAATATGTTACTGGTACATTAGTACGCTTCTATTTTAGTGACGCGTTCTTTGCGGTAGCTTTGACTAAATAAAGCATCACCTCAGTCATTAATAAATTACTAACATTTGCATTCTTTATACAGTTTAACTTCTATGGTGATAATAGACATTATGAACAAAGGGGATAATTATATACTTGTATCAATGGATCTTGTTCATCCTCGATAATTTCAATTAACTACGGCTAACCCGCCTAACCCTATTTCTACAAATCTTATTGTCATGAAAGAAATGACGCAAATGTTGATTGGTTGGCTCCTTGTTATGCTTAGCCAAAGAGATCAATACAATTGATTATTTTTGTGCTTTTAATGTGGACATATTTATTGTATATTTGTACCTATTTATATATTTATTGTGTTATTTATGCACCTAGGGAATAATATAAGCCAATTTTTCCCTGATTTACAAAGATGGATCCTAAGGCAAAGCCGTAGGAACCAATGTTAATTAATCCTGAGGTGAGGCTGAATGATAAATATAATGTGTTCCCGAGGCGCAGCAGAGAGAGAAAAGTTGAAAAGGTACATACAAAGAACATTGTTATCGTTATCATTCACTTTACTAAAACTTCTTTTAAGTCATAGTTTCCATTGAATATTACCATTTTTCATTATTTGTAGCATCTGTGATTTCATCCGTAATGTCCTACATCCCTGAAGACACAGTGGAAGCGAAGCGTCGGATTCTTCATCTACATTGACACGGTCACCTCCGGAAGACCTAAATCTTCATGACAATAACCGCGAAAGCCTACGCAGTTAATAAACTGCGTAGACTTTTTGTTTACTGTAAAATTATTTCTTAACAGTAAGTATCAATATCATTGAGTTGCATGTAATATGACATGGCAATTTTGTTGATTGGCGTATAAGATTTCCAACGTTACATTTTTATAGCGTTTCTATGTCTTATAGGAGAGTAATTCTCCTTAATGATAAATAAATAAATATGATATATTCACCGCAAGTTGAAGAAGCAACTGAAGAATCAGCTACTTCAGTACTTGCTATTGGGTATAAATATTCCTGGGCCGGTTTCGGCTAAACGCCATCATCAGCTGGCAGGCTACACTCAACTAATAAATTTATATCAGTGAATAACTTCTAGTCTCAATGAGCACGACGAACCCTCTGAAGATAGGGAAGGGAGTAGGAGAGGGTATATAATGCGCGTACCTGCTCATTGAGACAAGAAAGTATTCACTTATAAAACTTTATTGGTTGAGGGTTCGATTGTTGCACTGGCTGCTGATGATGACGTTAAGCCGAAACCGGTCTAGAGGTATTCATATCCGACAGCAAGTATCGATGGCAGCTGATTCTTCAATTATCAATATAAATAACAAGTATACAATTTATAGAGTTCTCATGCATAGAGCAAACCAAAACTATAATTCCGTACACTTTATTATCTCTAGTGGAACCGTTCAAGTCTTTTATGTATATTTCTTATATGCGTGATTATTAATTTAATTATGGGGACGCTGCAGTTAACACGATGTAGTCACGGTGAATATACCCTCATGTTACGTTCATGAGACCTAGCTCACACTAGCTCCACATCTAATTATAGTTCACTAAACTGATGCAATTGTCAATTACATATATCCAGCCTCTGTTTGTTTTTTTAATTAATTTTAATTATATGTTTTAATAATATAACTGTTTAAAGTATAACAAGACTGTTTATTTCGCAAGGTTTTGAATAATTAAGAGTTCTTTTGTTGTTTTTTTCTCAGTAACATTATGGCAATGAGTCGCAACCTTGCCTTGTACAACCATTGCTGCCAAACTATACAGCCAATCGTAGAATATCAATTTACTTCTTAACTTCATATAAACTATGACAAGTAGCCTTATCATTCTATTATTTAACCTAAATAAACCCTGCGGATATACATAGATCATTTACACTTGTAAATCTATTTGTAAGTCAGGTTTTATAGTTCTTCTCTTCAGTCGGTTTTGACTTCCTGGTAAAGAAGGAGAAACCACAAAATAAAAGGCTTAAAATGAGAACGAAGAACTAAACTGCAATTCTTGCCCAATCTTATAGAATTGATGAAGCATCCCACTGAAAGCAATAACTGTGGCTCATCGAAGCGAATGTTTATATACTATCATCATTGCTGAGAACTTTTAGTTTTTATCAACATAAATACAGATTAATAAAAACATTTATTTACGAAAATAAAAATTAGTGCTCCTTGCGCATGCAATCCTAAAGCTACGATACGAAATCAATCTGCAAATTACCTTGAAAATACTGGAATATACGGATTCTATCGTATTTTCAAAAAAAGGATGAGATAGCGAGTAATCAGGCCCTTACTCATGAAAAAAAGGCATAAGCATCATATTTATCTTAAGTGACACTTAGGATTCTCGAATTTAATTATTGATAATGATTTCATTAATGACGTCATTAACCCGCAATAAGAACTAAAGGCAAGGATGAGCGTAGCGAATTCGATTTGTTAAGGAAATGTTCAGTGGTACACCGTACCCAATATTTTTTATTATAATCTCAAATAAAAAATATTTTTATATGAAAACCGTTGTTCGTTTAGGTTTTATTTTCTTTGCTTATGAGAATGTTACAAAAAGTACGTAAAAAAAGTCCAAAAAATTGTAAAAAAATAGCATGATAAACATGTGCTGCGGAATGAAAGAAACATATCGACCATTGCTCGAGAGTTAGGATTCCTGCAACAAAGTTAGGATACCGGAGGCTATCTTTCTGCGATCCAGCTCTCTTTAGGAACCCGAAGAATAAACTTCCATAAATACTACGCCATGACGTTCCCATCATCACTCCCATTCTTATATTGCTGGCAGATTGAAAAAACGATTTGAAATCAAATCACATGGATTATAAGGGTCTTTGCAGAATTTTTAATTTTTCGTCTTAACTGATTTTTTTTATACTAAACATAGCAATGTACCAAAATATCTCTAATTCATTCACATAAATTATAGCACGATTAAACTAAAGATGTTATAAAATAAAATATAATAAGGCATTTAAAACAATTATTTACACCGAACAAGAAAAGACTTCCAAAACAAGCACATCGTTTTGAGCTTGTTTATGTAAACACAGTAGCTCCATGTTAGATTTATTGACATAAATTCAATACGATGTATAATTATACATAATAATGATTATTAGCCCGTTTAACGCTTGGGTTAACATGTTAGTGGTAGCTGTGAAATAATAATAATTTACTGAAAAACATATTAAAATATTTTTCAGTAAACGTGTTTACTAAAATAATAACACGAAAAATAATGAAGAAAAATAATAACCGCAAGAAGATAAAAACAGAGCAAAGCACGTGTTTTGTTTGCAGGGGTGAGCAATAATCGCGATAATTATAGTTTGCAATTCTTTTTATCAAAATAATATTCAAATGAAATTTCCATAAATTATTATATGCGTGGTTCTGAAAAACAAAAGTACAAGTATTAAAATGCAATATTTTTTATTTTTATACATTTTCATGTGAACATTTTTTAGTTAATTATAACTTAACATTCAGGTACCGCAGAACTTATTATCACCTTTTTAGATTTGCACGTCCTCGGCACTGTGGACTCGCTTCGCTTGAATCGCTTGTCTGTAGAATATGGAAATTACTCATTGTGTATGGCGGTATGTCTTACGTCTAGCTTCATTCGTCTTTGCTCTGTAAATTAATTCGTTTCATTTCTAACGGTTACTCTAAGTGCTAAATTCGTTCAATGCTTAACTATCCTACAAAAACCGATTACAAGCCGTTATGAAACGAAACTGTATGCTTGTTTACACATATATATGGATACACTCGTGCTGAATTCCTACTCAATTGTATAATTTTTTGATTTCACTATTTTTTTAAAAAAAATCGTGTACTTGCCAATCTATTAAAAGTGAACTTATGCTTTTAATGGAATGACATCAGCTACATTTGCTAGTCTCACATAGAACTCAATCAAATCAATCTGATCATTTTAAGCGTTTTATGAGTTTTGAAATTACCAAGTTATTAATGACTTGTTAATAATTTTATGAAATAAAATAATTTGGCCTGAAGATTGATTTTGTACCAAGTTCAATATCTTTTGCAAAGACACCCTCACAACGACTCTCTCTAACTCACACACACAAAGACGTTCAAGTAAAAAAACGAATAAATAGGTGTTAGAAATACCTGCAACACGTATTCACTTGAAATCTCGGTTTCATCTCGGTGGTAATATCGACTTCAAACCTGTTTCATTTGATGCAACGCCTCAAACATTTTCGGTTGTACTACGGTTTAAATAAGGAAATAAATAAGGTAAAAAAGAGCTTAAAGATCATTCATGATCACAATTCATTAAAATCACTCAATCTTAATAAGAGTCCAAGTAAAATGTATAACTCATAGTATAGTTATAAATATTGTTGGATGAGTTGGGGTAACTGTAAAAAAAATAACAAGCATTTACATAGGTTACCTACTATACTGGTTATAGTAGGATACCAAAAAAAACTTAGGTATCCGAATTCGGTTGCCTAGTAAGGCTTGGTTACGTCCCTAAATACTGCCAAATTTAACATCTGCAAACAGATGGTATATAACTTTAAAAAACTCTTTTTTAGGATCATCTTAATCTTATTAAATTTGAATTAAAAAAGAATCATCTTTCTTTTATTAAAATGCTTTATATAAATACATTAATTTTACATTGTACAATGCTTTGATCTGCATTTAGAGAAGTACTTAAGTATGCTTCGCCTTTCCCTACCAATTATAGATGAATACATAATAGATTTATCTATCAGACACTGGATTAAAGGTTAAACATTAAAAATAATTTGTGGCATTTCTAAATTTATAACATCAAGTGTAATAATATAAATAAATTTTACAGGAAAATTTTTTGTACAAAATAAACAATAATAGAATTTAAAAGAATTCTATTAAAAAGAGAATTCTCAGCGTTACAATCTTGTTATAATTATACTATCTTTGATAAATAAAATCTTGAACTTAAAACAATAAGCCTTCGGCTATGGGACCGCTTTGCGGCCAGATGGTTGCTGGTTGCTGTCCTGTAGCTGAGTAGCCACATGGGTATGTTTTTTATATTACTAGTTTATATAAGTTGAATAATGCCACAATATAAGCGAATTTCCAAACGTTTATGATGAATAAACGTAGTTTGTTCGTATATAATTTTATATGTCAATCGATAAAGGCTGAAAAAATTATTTCAATACAATTGTCTTTTGTATACGTGTATAAAATGCACAGCAGTTATACATGTATTAATTTTTCAGCTTTATCAAATTACTTTTTTTAGTTTACTTTATAACAGTTTTCTTTAAAAATTAAATTAAATTTTGAAACAAGTATCATACAGATTCAAAAGAGCATTCCAAAGTTACCGTACACCTGAACCCCCTTTTAAAAATACACCTTTAATAATAATCATTATCTTTATTTTTCTTTAAGAATTACAAATTTCATTCAATAGAAAATTGAAGGAATTCAATTTTCACCCCTCCCTCTTTTTGCACCCCTCTCCCCACCTAACCATGTACAGGTGGGTAAATTACCTTATTACCTCTATAAGTTAATTTTATTAATTAGTTAAAAACTATTGTCAGTTACAACAGCCGCATTTATAAATAAGATTAATTGATAGAGAATTCATTTTATATAAATTTAAACCCCTAATTAAACTCTAATGAATAATTCCAATTACACATAAAAAATTAAATTTAAAAAAGTCTGCTCACATATTTATGCAAGTTAGAAAAGAAAGAGTTCTTGAGTAATATATATATATATATATATATATATATATATAATATATATATATATATATATATATATATATATATATATATAATATATATATATATATATATATATATATATGGACAATCTATCTTTAATTCTTAAAAACATTAAATGTCAGGGTCCTAAATACAGATTAACATAAAAAAGAGCGAATGAAAACATAAAAAATGTTGAGAGCATTTATTTTTAAACCTACTAATGGAAAAGGGTAATGGGAACATAAAAAATTGTAGAAACAGACAAAATTGTTGAAAACCAGTAGAAAATTAGTGCTGAAACTTTAATACGTTTTAGCTGGAATAGATTCTGGTTTATTTATTTACAATGAACTGTTAGCGAAAGCTTTTAGAAAAGTAAAACACAAAAAAATTTGGAGTGAACAAGAAAAAAAAAGATCGATATTAATGAAGTTAGGTTGGCAACATGATTGACGGGTTTTTTAGTAATTAATTCTGTCGACATGTTGGGACATTACTGAAAGCCCTTTACTTTGTTGTTAACCGTTATAGTTGTTAACTTTATAATATTGGTGGTTTTAAATAAATCTAAATTGGGTTAAACTTAGGTATGGACGTAATCATTTTAACGTAATCAGTTTTACCGTCAAATTTAGGAGAGTTCGTATCCTCACCTATAGGCGAGGATAAATCATACATTAATAATTTATTAATTTATAATGAAAAAATGTTAAATTAAATTAATAAATCGTTAAAAATTAGTTAAATTAACTTTTATCCATATGAACCTTTAAGAAATAAACCTCCTGTTATAATTGTTATCAACAAACTGTGCTGCTCTTTATAGCTAAGTTTTATATGCGTTTAGTATTTCACCAAAACCCTCTTGCGTGGAATGATACACCCAGCCAAGTAATTAGACAAAAAAAGTTGTAAAATCATTTTTTTTGTCCCACCTAATTATGTAGGTGCTTCCTTCTGTCTTTGTTATAGAGATATACAACGTTTAGTATAAATCATAAATATAAGCATTTGGCTATGTAGTTTTAGCTCTAGGTGCGTCAAAGTAAAAAAACAACACCACACTCTTGCCTAGTTATTCACTCTGCGTTAAGCGGAGAAATGTCAAATTCGAGATTTTTTGACAAACCCTGCTAAAATCAGTTGACAGCGCGGGAATATAGTGTTAAGAAACCAATAAGGTTGGCCTGATTTGAAATTGAGGGCGAGGATTAACATCTAGAACTAACCTCATTGGCTCCCTACGCTGTCAACTGATTTTAGCCAAGTGTCGTAGTATAACAATAGTCAAGAGTCATACATTTTAATAGGTTCAATAATGTTCGTCAACGTACAAAACTACCATTCGCACTAGCTTAGTTATTCGCTCCACGGTCAGCATGGATTGTTGAATTAGATATTTTTTCCACTTTGCAGTGACGTATCTATGGCGCCCACGCAGCCTTTTGGTCACTGCCTTTTGGCAGTGACGTAAGTCAGCGCCCCTCGCAATCTTTTGGGCCCCCCCCCCTTCCTTTATTTCTCAATATATGACAATTATGTTATTATTTATAACGCTCCATTTTAAAATTAAATTGATTATCAAAGTTTTATGTATGTATATATATATATATATATATATATATATTATATATATATATATATATATATATATATATATATTCTTACAATGAGACCCTCGCTTCAAAAGATTTCCTCCCTCTCCAATCACCACACTAGCACTTTTTCATTTGGATTATTGCAAAAAAAATACTAAAAATATACTGTATCATCATCACTGAAATGTTTACTTGGGATTAATATTTTTTTTAATTCATGAAAAAATACAAATAAAAAAGTGTTGAAATTATTTAATGCATGTTTTTTTCTCAACTAGATTATAATAGATGCGTTTTTAATGACGTTCCATGACTTCTTATTCCAAAAGATGTTATTATATTATAATTATTAGTTTTTTTACAATATGATTACTTTTATTTTATAATTAAAATGCATCTAATAAATAATTAAATCATCATGTGCATTCATTTATCTGATTTATTACTGAATAGATTATAATTTTATAAATTGAATACATAAATTAAATCATAGAGATATTACACTGAATGACCTTATTTAGTCCTCACCCCTCCTCTCCTTGAGACTTGATATGTGACTGATTTTTGTACTCAGTGATTTTCATTATTTCTCACTGACACTTAATTGGTAAGAATTGATCTTTCGTTATTTATAAAAGTATTAAATATTGAATAATTAATTCTTTATCTAAAATATATTTCAATTAATGATCGATGCATTTGTTAATATAAACAAGACCCCAACCTTCTAATCTGCTTTTTTTTTTAAATTGGCTAAAATCAGGGTAACTCTGTATTTTTTCTTAACTACGGGTTGGCTTCTTGTCATTTTAATTGTCAAGCTAATCCAAAGCTTAAGTTAGTATTACTTCGGTTTCGCTACGCTAGACCTCAGAATAAAATATTGATCTAAAGTCAGGGGTGTTATGAATTCGGCCTTGTTTTAATGTATTATATACCAACCCTTCAGCTTTGAAAAAGAGGATAGAGAAAGGAGTATTTGAACCTGCTGTTGTATGTTCACTGTCACTCAATGATTATGTAGCAATCAGATGGGTGCCTGGTCATAAGAGAATATAACGCAATGCACAAGCAGACATCCACGCAAAAAGGGATCTGAGACTACTCTTGTGGGCCCTGAACCCATATAGTAATACCTAAAGCTAAAGCAAAGGGTGTTGTCAAACATTGGCTCTTAAGCCATCACCTTCACCATTGGGACACAGCCAATTCAAGTTAAAAGGGCCCAATCCAAAGCTGACTGAGGATCTCCTCAGACTAAGCAGAAAGAATCTCAAAAAAATAGTAACTAAACTATTAACTGGGAACTGTCACCTTCGCAAACACCTTTATATCATCGGCATGTTTAAAGACAAATAAATATGCAGGCTTTGTAAATGAGATACTGAAATTACCTCTCACATACTTCAGAGATGTGTGCCCCTAGCCTTTTATAGGTTCTCCAACTTTGGTGGCAGCACTTTTACAAAGTTTGACCCTAGCAATGAATCACTGGTAAAGAAGATCCTGGACCTCGTCCGGGAAGAAGGATTATTTTGACCTGGACTGATAGTGTGGACAGTACAATAGATCTCTGGTCCCAGTGCAAATGGGGTCTATCCTTGACCCAGCTCCACTAAATAATAATAATCCAAAACTGAATAATTTTGAGTTACCTCCTGACGAATTTTAATTTTACGTTTGTAAAAACGAGAATATAAAAGACAAGACAAGGATATTGCTACAACAGTAAAAAATATTATAAAGGTCAAATCTTTTAAAGTTGGTGGGTAATGAAACATCTGAGTGAACATCTTTTTGGAAGGACAATTGTTAAGCTAAATTATATCATTTAAGATTCAAGGGATTTAACACATTAGGTCCGGATAAACTTATATTTGGAATAGAGGTATCTTTAAAGCTAATTTTAAAGTTTAAAAAGGTTTGCAATATGTGATTATTGAATGTTTAATTAAATTACACTTATCTGGCAGCTCTTTTAGATGTTTACCTTCTATATAGTATTTTTAATTTTGTAGCGATGTAATTTTGGCAACACTTTTATTAATCAAGAAAACTTTTTGTACTAAAGTATAATATAAAGAGACCCTAAACATTATATAATATAAAATATGTTTATTTTTTTTAATTTAATTTAGTTGTAATTTGCAGCAAAATTGTATAATTAAAATTAATATGATAATTTTTTTAAAGTCTTATAGTAATATTAAGAATTAGTGAGAAGAACGATAAATAAGTTTTTTAAATTGTCTTTGTATTAAAACATTAATCATGGCGTTTTAAGTGTGAGGTCACTATGGTACTGAAAAGAAAACCTGAATATGAGTGCTTGGTAATATACTACTAGTTAAAGGTCCCATTCTGTAAAGTACAGGAAGGGGTCTGTTTAAAAACTTAACCTAAAACCTTTAAAAAGGACGAAAAATATTAGGGAACAGGGTATCTCCCTGAGGGACACCGCAACCTCTCCTTCAAAAGTAAAGTGGTAGAGCTGTAAATTCTAGAATTGTCCCCAACAGAGCTCTGAACCTAAAGGGCTTTCTCTTTACTCCTTAATATGAAGTCCAATTAGGTATTTTTTCACCCTTTTTATAAAAAATAAACAACAAAACGCATAGCATTTAAAACCCCTTATTTTAATAAATATTAGGTATGATGATTCCAAAATTAGCTTTTGTGGTGGTTTAGTAGCTGAGGGGAACCCCTAGGGTATTGCACAGCTTTTTAAACAGAGGTTTTGTAATTAACCTCTTTTATAATAAGACTGATTCTGAAAGGTTTTTGGACGAGAGCGGTCTCTCAGAATTATTCTTAAGAATTATTGCTTTTCATTATAGTACAGTCTGGTACTTTTCGACTCTGCTCTAGGGTAGTTAATTAAACTGGTATTAATGTTGTTTGATTTCTTTCTTAAAATTATTAACCTTTTTGCAATTATCAAATACAATAAGAAAGACAGCTATAATATTTGACTCACGAAAGCTACTCTTTAAATAGTTATATTTTAATAGTGTAAATACGTAGAACGTAAATAAATCAATAATTTCATTTTATCTAAATTTCATTCAAAACATTCTTTCAGTTAATAATTATTTTTAGATTCTAATCTTTAACTTAATAAAAAAGAATCCTAAAAGAAAGAGAAGAAGCACTAATTACAGTTTCCATTAATTTCAGATCAATAAAAATAAATTAGTCCTCTTTAAAAAGAACATTCAGAAGCTTTTTGGAGGAAATATTTGATAATTATAAATTAAAGATAAGAAAAGAACAGAATGGAAAACAAAAAAATATATTAAAATACTTTAATACAATTTTTTGTTTTTCGGACACACTAAAGCTGGTTTTGTTTTAACAGAACTTTTATTTTAAAGGGTGTATCCTGGGCTATCAGTTAAATCAGATGTAGCGGCTTCTTCCAACAAGGAACTTTACTTTATTTTACGAGGCAATAAATAGTTAGCTGTGTTTAACACGACGTCTCGCTAAGAAGTATTTTTATTCTGATTGTTTAATAGTACGGGTCCAAACACTGCTCCTTGGGCTACACCTTAAAACCAATATGTAAAAATGTTTCTTTTATAAAAAAAAAAAACAAGAATATTGTTTAAATCAGACAAATACATAAAATAAAAAGCAAACATTAATAAAAACACAAATATATTATAAGAGATTAGTGGAACATATATCTTTGTTGTGTTTTTATTTTGGAATATATCCTTTTTATTTTTCATTTTTTTTTCTTTTTATATTGCTTTTTACTTTTGCACTCTTATGGTTACAATATATTTTATTTTAAAAAGTTCTCTTAATATGAGTCATTGTTAATAATTTATGATCTTTGGGGTTTTCTCAATAATGTAAATATTCTAACAAGATTATTGGTATTAATATAAAACTGAAGCAAAATTTTTAATACATAGTTTTTAATAATAAGTGGGATGATTTCAATAATTTAGTATTTCAATAAATAAAGAATCAAAAATTGCCTTTAAATACATATAATTAATTTATTATAACCAATAAGTTGACTTCTGCATCATTATTATTTAAAAATAAGAACAATGCTTAATTGTTCCTTATTTGAATACGTTAACAATTGTTAAAGAGGAAGGTGGTGCCATTATTTCCAGATCATCCCTTAAAGAATATAGTTAAAGTTTTAAGCAGGACATTGAAAAATGGAAGAAAAGACAACTCAAAAATTTCTTCATTTATTGCTTATTGAATAAAATATTCTATTAATTTAGGAACGCAGCAGCATTCTGCCCAAGCATTCGCTTAGTCAATAAAAAAGTCAAAAAATTCAGTAAACCTGCCAGTGCACATTACAATATACGCAACAAAGTCGGGTTTTTGATGGTCTGTAGCGTAAAAACTACTAACGGTACGTAAATAATGAAATAATATCTGCGAAGAGCATGTCTTCTGATCAAAAATAAATAATGTTCATTCAAAGGCCCTGTACAAGAGGAGAAAAGATCTTTGAAAATGGAATTTTTGACGATGACGAATTATTGGCCCAATAGTAAAGCCCTTTAGTATTGCCAATCTAACAATTTCACTTTAAACGCCAGATAACGTTTTAATTATTTCTTAGCGTTACAATTTTCCAGATAGCGCAACTAAACCCAAAAATTTATTTCAAGTTTCATTTATTTTCAACTCTCTAGCAGACACTCCTTGGGAGCTACGATGACAACAGACACACACACACACTCATATAGATAAAAAGCTTGGTAACAATTGCTCTCACGTCTTAAAACACCTACAAATCTTGACTTTTAATGACTAATATATACTCTAAATTCAACCTCAGAATTTAAAGTATATACTCTTAGAGTATATTTATTGGATATAGGTATGGAATATACTTAGGACATATAGAAGGGCACTCAATGTTTAAACAATTTTATTATCTTATAAACCGTCATTAATTACTCATTGAATAGTTCGAAAATTCGTTCAAAATGCAGGAAAATGTGTGGATCGATTTGAAATATAACACGCATGTATAAGACTAACGGTTGTGCCAAGTTTTATCATACTATTAGCAATAGTTGAATGTTTTTCCAATGACATGTGTATGTTTTTTAAAATAGTTATAAATCGAAACATAAACACATTGAGGTGAAATGTGATACAAATGTATCTTTTTATGTAATAAATAAGCAATGGCGGACTGAGCCAATAAAGCCTGAAGAAGGTTTGGCCTAAAAGCACCCGAACCTACATCTCAAGGGGCCCAATAAGAGGGAGGAGGAGGGGTTCGTATATAGCTTTCCAAATATGACTTTACAAGTAGAGGGGTCAATTTTACTATTTTTTATTAAAATAAATTAAAATTAACTTGAGTAAATGAAATAAATTGTTAAGTACAAAATAAAATTATTTAAAATTAAAATAAACTTAAGCAATTATTAAAATAAATTAAGCAATTTTATGTTTAATCTCTAAAGCCCTTTTGTACTGCTTTAGGGCACTTATCAAGTATCTTAAGGACCCCTTGTGGCCCTACAAGGACTTTTAAAGGTTTATGTTCAAAGAATAGGATCCTGATAAGAAACGTCGATCTAAAGCACTTTTCTGCTGCTCTAGGGCCTGACCAAGGCCCTATTTGGCGGCTCTAGTCTTCGTAAGAGGCCCTTACACGTGGTAAGAATTTTCAGAATATATTTTTAATCGACACAAAATAATTGTGCGAGAGACACCTATAGGGAATGTAACAAGCAAAAGTATTTTGCATTTTGCTCTGTCGGCGCCCAACAGCCTGAACTCACTCTGACCTTCAATTAATTCCGAACAATATAATGTGAATTAATTGAAGGTCGGAGTGAGTTCAGGCTCTGTCGGCGCCCTGATGAGTTAGACGTAACGAAACAGAGTGGGACATGACATTATGTCGAGCCATCAATGATAACGAATGTCGAATGATGGAACAGTTCCCAGATGTAGCATTGCATTTTGCTTGTTACATTCCCTAGGTGTCTCTCGCACAATTATATTGTGTCAACTATTCATGTTTTGCAAAACTCGGTAGTATCAAATGATATATATTTTTAATCACTTAAAAAACAAAAATACCAAGAGCCCTTGAATACTGCTATAGAGCCTTGATCAAGTATGCTGGGCCTATTTTCGGCTCCAGTCTTCCGTATAGGGCCCCTAAAAGCCCAGGTAAAATAAAACGGGACCTTGAAGACCCTAGATTTAAAACCATTTGTCTCTAGGAGCTCTTCAGTCTCTATCAAAGAGTATTGGGCCCCTTTGACACTGTGTTAAGAATATATTACATAATTATAACAAGTAAATGCATGAAGTATATTATAAGTTCAAAAGTATTTTATATGTTAATAATTTTTATAACTTTTGGCTGGTCCTCCAGCCAAAGAACCAGTCGGCCACTGTAAATAAGTATACTAAGTTTAATTTTAATGCGGCAAGTATATCTATACGATTTTTGTTAGATCACCAAAGTTAAGCAGCAGCTAAAGAAGTCAATTACTAAGATGTTCCACACAAATAAAAATTTTGAATTTTAGGATGAACACAATCCTTTCTTATATAACTACGGTAGCCTGTCAGAAAAAATAAAACATCATTTATACTTACTACTTTAACCAAATATGTTATAACATAAAACTTACTTACATGTATAAGTTTAAACTTAAGAATGCATAATAAGGAACATCTTTAATATCATGCTCGAGTATAACTCAGCTCTTGTACGTTGTCCGCCCAGTAACCTTTCATTTTTATTGCTAATAAATTTATAACTTCATTAGAATATTAAATACATATTTAACTTCCATCTCTAACACTGGACGACCAATAAATGACATCAAATATTATTTATTACCATTATTTACATATTTTAAAAACATTGTTTCAGTGTTTTAAAATCTTGTATAGTAAGATATAAATATAAAATGTAAGAAAATTAAATGCTAAAAATACTTTAATTGAATAATAAAATAATATAAATTAGAAGTAAGAATTACGAGTTAAAAAATAATAGAAAGGAAATAAGTGTACAGCGAACTAAAGACTAAAGCAGGAATAAATAACAAAAATAATAACAAGATACTAACAAATAAATAATAAGTCAATATTTAAATTTATTGTTTACGTTTAAAATTATTGAATAATTATTCTATCTATGGAATTTCTATAATAACAAGATTAATAGTTTTATTGAACAAATAAAATGTTTTTTTAAAGCCGTATACAAAAGAATACAGCTAAAAATAAATTAAGCCTCTGTTTTAAATGACGGAATATATATCTAGGTATAATTAGTCAATAACAGTAGGTAAGGAAAGCATACTGTCAAACAACAAGAGTGATGTAAAGTAAAGTCTGAACGGACATGCTGAATTTTGATGACAAGTTCTTGAATTGACTTCCCTTGTCGTTAAAATATGATTTCAATTTTTTCGTACGCAAAATTTTCATACAACGTTATTATGACGTCTTAATATAATATATTATATTATTGCAGCTTTCGCAGTACCTCCATCGCAGTTCACATCTTTTACAACATATATGAAGGTAAAATTATTATGATCAATTCGATGTTAAAAACAAATATTTTTCAAATATTTTATTTTGTTTTATATAAGAAATGTGCTGTCAAATTATGTTCAAACATTGTATACTGCCATCATCAGGATGGTGAGAAGAGAGCTGCTTTTTGTGTACATCGATCAAGCTGACCAAACAACTTGATTTTTACTTTTCCTCATTTATACCGTAGGTATATAGGAAAAGTATTGTGTTTGCAAAAAATCCGAAACCTGGATGTCACCGGAATTATTATTGGCGGTTTTAAGGCCTCCTAAATGGTTTTTGCAAAGTTGTCTTTCTGTATGTGTGTGTGTATGTCTGTTATCATCGCAGCTCCCAGTGTATTTGTTCTAGAGAGTTAAAAGTTAGTAAAAATGTTAATCTACTGCTGTAGTTGTGCTATTCGTAAAATAATTTGTTTATGACTAAGCAAAAATTTCAAAAAATCATAAAACGTGAAAAAATGTAGGGATTAAATTAAGATTTAGCACGCTATAGCCATGTATAAGACATATGTTAGTGCCAAGTTTCATCTTATTATCAGTATTAGTTCAATTTTTTATCGAATGACTTGTATACGTTTTTTAAAAATTGTAAACAATCGGGAAATAATGCAATTGAGTTGACATTTGGTTTAAGTGTAAACCTTTTCTGTAATAAATAAGTACACCAAGTTTCTTTTAAATATGACAAGTATAGCCATGATTTTGGTGGATCATAAAATTTAAACAGCATCGAGCGTGGTCAGTACCTAGATGGGTGACCGCTGGGATTAAAACTAATCCATTTACTATCTGGGGACGAGCGAAGCGAGTCCGAAGACGTTTTGCAGTATAAAATTAACGACTTCTATATTCTGCGGACGAGCGAAGCAAGTCCGAAGCTGGGAGGATGAGTGTAGGGAATCTATAAAGAGGAAAAGTTCGGAGATACGTCGTACCCGTTTTTTTCTATTTAATTATTTTGTTTAAAACCTTTATTGGGATTTTAATTATAAATTATTAATTATATTAATTAATTTTAACGAAAGCTTGACAAGTGTTTTCTTTATTTTTGACCTTTTTCTCTCTATTGAATGAATTAAATTATATTGAATGTATTTTTAAATAAAATACATCTTTATTTTGTATATTGTACTTTAAATACTTATCCCTAGACTAGACCAAATCATTCTAAAGCTACCTATATAGAAGGAAAACAAGTGTTCATTACATTTTTCTATTCTTAAAGAGAGATAAAAGAAAAGAAGTTATGTGTATGCAAAGAATAATAGAGAAAAAAAAGTTTTTTTATTGCGGTTATATTGGCTTGCATTTGCTGTGTATAAAACCGATTGTATGGTAATGGAAAAAAATCGAGAAACAGTAGATAGCAGACTCAATAACATAGCAGAGGAATAAAAACTGGCTACCGTATTAAAACCTCCCTTCTTTATGTTGAACTAAAATACGTTCTGTGATACAAGACTATATGCATTACTTACAGGCAAAGAGCTTTTGGACTAGTGTGTAGAATTTACGTACAAGCAAATCTTTATGAATAAATAGTAGTAAATTAAGTTAATCGTTTTTAATCAACGCTTTACTCCTAACTAAGAAAGGAAAGTTTGTTTCTTGGTAGACAGGAATAAACAAAAAACAAGACTAGACTGGCTGAATTTGGTTTACAAAATTACTTTAATTTTGACAATATTAATAATTAAGTACTAAATAGTTAGGTATAAAACTGACTTTGTTTGTATATAGAGAACGGAGAAGAGGCGAGCGTAATCCTTTCTGTCAGTCTGACTTTAGTTTTTTACGACGTATGACCATGCAGATGACGGATGCTGCGACTTGGTTGTTGTCTTGACGGAGTAAAATAGTCAATAATTTCAATAACTTTTGGTAATTTAGACAAAATAGCCTGCTAACCGATAGAGGACGAGATCGAGACAAATGCGCAGTTTCTTTTTCTCCAGTGTTGCCCTAGTGACTGGGAGTAGTTTGTTTTCTAGAAGTAGACCTGTGGATCTCAGATGAGAGGCGCTTTTTTTAAACAAGTTATTTATTGGCAAAGTTTACATTTTAATTAAGTTAACACAATAAAAGTTGAGTCTAGCTCTATGCCCATTCCGACTAGACTTCAGAGCCCAACTTCTTGGAACACTATGTTTAAGATTGCATATAATTAGATTATACTATAATTTAAGATTACAATTTAGAGTACAAAGAAACATGTTTATGGAGTATGATAGAGGCTATGCGCTAATTGCAAACCTTAAAACGATATTGAATCGTCGTTCATTTGTACGACACTTGTCGTTACAACACCGCGCATGCGTACAGTCATAGGTATTACACCGTTCTCCCAAATATATTCTGGTAAAAGTTTGTTGATTAGTTTGTATCTTTTTACTTCTTTTCCTCACCTACTTACTACCTTAGGTTTAAGAAAAAGCATTGTGTTCACCCTAAATTCCAAAAGCAAAGTTTCATCATAATTATCCATTTTTGGCATTTTTA
The DNA here is from genome assembly GCA_018340805.1 of Microvelia longipes. Classification (NCBI taxonomy): domain Eukaryota; kingdom Metazoa; phylum Arthropoda; class Insecta; order Hemiptera; family Veliidae; genus Microvelia; species Microvelia longipes. Next base: position 39,190,755 of record JACMZG010001908.1, read on the forward strand.
TGAAGTTCTAAGTGTTATTTATCGAGCTGACTTTCTGTCCGTGTGTGTGTGAGCGTTTCTGTTTCGCATACCTCTCTCGCTGTGAGTTGAAAGTTATTACAAAAATCAGACTTTACAGTCTATCGTTTAGTTTAAAAATCCCCAAGGTCATAAGTATTTTGAGGATTGACCAATCAAAGAAGCCGCTGCCAACCTCTCACTTAAAAAGAGAAAAACATCCCTACCACAATAACCGCTGTAGGAAAAAAACCTTCTTCCCGGCAATCGTTTACTTTGTTTGTGGTTATTCTTTTGATTACATCGTTTTGAACACTAGTTTTAAATTAATCTTAAATTGATATTTTAAAATAAAACTACACAAAAGAAATGTAAAAAACACCCCAAAGAAAATACGGGTAAAATAACCTGATTTTTTAACATAGTTTTTCCCCGCTCCCTTCTTGCAGGGAATTTTTTTCTTAAGATCACTGGTGTCTAAACTGACCTGTCAAGATTTTTAAACTAATCGATAGACTGTAGGTCTAATTTAATACTTGTGCTGTCTAGAAGATGATATTTTTCTGACTACTACAGCCTATTTTGCTGATTTGTCAATAATTTAAAAAATTCTTTCAAACTCGATAATTTGGCCGATCGAGTTGAAATTTGACACAATTGTACATCATGCATAGATGTTTAATAGATCCACAAAATTGTATTTTGCTATTGATTGCTATTTTGAAAATATATAAATAGCATATAAATTTAGATTTTTTTAATGCTTACTGACGTTCGATTGTAAGATGGCCAAACAGTTAATGAACTAGCAATGGAAATTCCATTAAGTTATCAAGGCATCATTTGCGAGCATGTATATTTCTGTTGGTGTGGCACTTATATGAAAGTTATATAAAAAGTTTTGCTTACATCTGTCAAAGTTCTAACGATTACCCTGTTAAAGTTCTACGATTATTAGTTAAATTAACTAATCCTATGCCGTGTGTGTCATTCAATTTAATCATTGAGCTAAAATTCCCATAGAGAACTATACTAATAAAAAACTAGGCTAATCACAGGTCTTAATGCATTTGTGAACATAATATAAAAGCACTGTCCGTTTTATTTGATTGGATGCCTATTTACAGTATTTCCATTCTAAGCTTTCATTACCCCAGGCTATAAACCTCCAGATATTGGCTTACCTAATAATTCTGAGTTCTAGCGTTCTAAGGTAGTGAAACCGAAGTAATACCTCCTATATGGCTCTGGATAATCATTACATTCTGAGGATGAGGGAAGCGAGTTCGAAGTCAGAACACCCTAGACTTTGGATGTTATTCTGAGGTAGAGCGTAATGAGCCCTAACTTATGAGAAAAAGTACCGAGGTACCCTGCACCCGATTTCTTTGTTTCACATTTTAGAGTTTATTTATTATAACACTTTTAACATAAATAACACTAATATAATTAAATATTTTTATTAAATATAAACAGTAGATCTGAGCATTGTCTACTATCTCTTGGCATTTTCAAAATGCTTGCATCCTTGTCATTTGTACTCAAGAGGTAACTCCTTGTCATTTACAACACGAGAGGTGTGTAAAAATCAAATGTGACCAAACGTGCGAAAAAAATATTAGGTTCGAGTGAAAAAGTGATACAAACAAAAAGGATTTAACCACCAAAATTATTTTGTTGAAAAAATATCAAAATGTTCAAGAAATTTACATAAAATAATTTAGTTTTAAATTCTCGATTCGGTTAAAAAAATGTTAAAAGTAAAAAATATTATTTTTTTAAACGGCAGAGGAAATCTGTCTTTTTTAAAAGTGTTGCAAACAAAAATGTTCTATAGCAGTGGATAAAAAGAAAAAAGTAAAAAACACTGGATGTTAAAGTTTAATATAAGCAAGAGAAGAGATTAATCCACAAAACTGAAAACTCAAATGTATAATTGTTTAAAAGAGATTTGTGAGTTTTTCGTAGATTTTTAAATAAGTCGAGTACCTGAAAGTGGGTTGATTTAAAGCAAAAATCAGAATCCCCTGGTCAAGTCAAGTGGGGGATAAAAAGGAACATGTTAGGGTGAAAATCCAACTGGGAAATGGCAAAACAAAGGTAACTATCGAGGAAAAAAGACATTTTTAATTCTGTTGGCTAATGCTCTTCTGCTGTTCTTCACCGTCACATAAGAGGGAAGCATCAGTTTAAAAAATTTAACTCCCCTACCTTTAACTCGTACACGGGATTCACTGAAAAAAAAAATGAGAAATATATATATATTTAGTAAAATAAGTTTCCAGAGTATGTCAACTCAGGGGGCTTATGTAAATTAGAGAAAAAGGAATATTCTTCAAAATTTACTAACGTCGAGACTACTAAAAGTAAAAAAAAGCCACTTCTGACAGACAGCCCGCGTTATTTTTTTGAATTTTTATAAACCCCTTATGGAGGAGGCAAGGGGAAATGGGGAAAGCAGTGAACAGTGTTAAGAGCCTACCCCTCTCCGACAGCTGTTACTTCATTTCACTATCAGGACAAAAAATGAAATATATAAATTTCATTTTTTTCTGAACTTGAGTTCTATAGGTTCAAAAAACAAACATCATAGTCATTCCATTTTGTAGAAGCGTTAATGTTTATTTTTAAATTTCCCTCCTTCTTATTCCTCCTTCTTATGTTCATCAAAATATCCAAAACCAAGGTTTCATTATAATTATACGTTTTACGCATTTTCATGACGTTTTGTGTGGTTTTCATCATGCTGTCTGTCTGTTAGTGTGTCATCCATAACTCACAACGTGTTTATGCGAGTTGAAACGTCACCCTTTAGGTCACAAAAAAACACAAAAAACAGCTTTTAGGACTAGTTGTGCTGCCCGGAAGATGATATTCTTCGGAAGGTGACGTCCGAAGAACCACTTAAATGTAATTTTTTGTGAAAAACCTGGCTGTCCTGATGAAAAATGGACATTTGCGTGCACCAAAGTCATTCGTAATTTATCTTTTTTGTGCACTTGATGGTTAGACTCAAGCTAGTTAAACTTATCTTTTTAACGTTTTCCCGGTTTTGTTAAAACCAGGGAAGCAAACTGACTGTTACTCATATGACGAGTGTATAACACCAAGTATAGAGCTATTCCCTTGTGTTCATGTGCTAGGGTGTATCCAATGTATATAAAGTATATTTGAACCATTAATTAACAACATACGCCCTTCTTCCTCTAATGGAAAGTCCTGTTTTCCGATCAATCATTTCCCTAGAAGGTATTCCTAAAAACTGTAGTCAGGGGACAGGAAAAATACTTCAAACCCTTAACTATACTAAGTGCAGGATCTTATGTGTATATCGTGGTCTAAGCCGTTTACACAGTTATGTTAAGAACTTTTCTGATGTATACACGATTGACATAATGATTCGTTAAACAGTAATTATCTACGTAATCTTGACACAAGAACCATTCCTTTTAGTAATTTGACATTCTATAGCGATTGTACACCTTACGTGTCATTATAATTATTTACCGCTGTAATTGTGTTTTTCTTGTGACTTTTTCCTAAATACATTATTTTGTTTTTAAGAGAAGAATTAAAAGTAAAGTTAGTGATTGTTTTTAATAATCCTTAAAGTCATGATATTATATTAAATAGTTGTTTATACATAAAGCAGTTCAAACAGTATTTACAGGTAATACTTCTATTTAATCTAACATAAACTAAATCGCTTACATTTATAGCGTATTCAGTAACACCATAATCAGTAGGTTCGATCACAACACATAAAATAGGCCTATTATCAATACGAACTCAACGATTTACAATATTTGGATGGTAGTTGTAATTTCCTACATTAAAAGTATAATCTAAAACAGGGATACTCAAAATTTAGAGTCCTGCGGACTCCCATTTTAGATAAATGATGCTTGGCGTACCCATATCTTTTTACCCTATCAACTACAACGGTAGATTCATTTTTCTACAAAGTTTCAATTCTCTAGCATAAATACTCTGGGCGCTACGGTGATAACAGACACACACACATACACACTTTTCCTATTTGTATACCTACGGTATAAATTTTAATAAACATAATACTTTTTCATATTTCTTTTAAATTTATGTAATTCTAATATTGTAGCTGTGTGCTACTCACAAATACTAGTAATATGACTACCTAATACAGCCCAACAACAATGTAAGACCAGGCCTCAGGGACACGAGGGTGCGCGAAGAGGTTCTAGCACGGACGCTGAGTAGGACTAAAGGGCCGAATCGGCCATAAGATTTCTAAGGTAGTAAGTTTTATTTTAAAAACCATGCCCTTGGAACTAGTTAATGGGATACGTTTAAATCTTAATGAAAATTATAAAGTATATATTGATAGATTTATATTTTATGTTATAAAGCTTTATCTATATTATCAGCTTTAAATATTTCACTCAAATATGAAATAAGTGATTTAGTAGAAACTGGAATAAGAAAACCCTATCGGTGTTGATTTTTATCGATTTTAAAACTGACTACTATGTTAATGTAAATGATTATGCAAAAATAAAAATCAAGGTAGAAAATTACGATTTTGTAAATTAAAATAATAGACAGTTGCAGATTTTTTAAGTTTTATGCTTGACTGAATTAACAAGACAAAGTTGCTTCAGGCCACATTTTAATTAATTTCTAATAAGCTTACAAAACGTGATCAAAATATTTCTTTTCCATTTTCATTAAATTTTCTTATTCTTAAAACAATTTTTTGTCTTTCTCGTCATGTAGGGGGGTTTTGGGAAAAGTAGAATTTACAGTGTAGCAAATATCATTCACTCTTGCACAATGACTTTTCATTTGTCACTTGGCTTCGTTAGAAAACGTTTACGGTTTATTACCGAGAGGTTTCACCGTGAGGTTATAAAATTGTAGAGTGGGGTTCATAAAATTATTTTACGTACCTTAAAAATTACATAAATTCAGTTTAGTGCATTCTACCAAAATAAAGATTTTTAAAACCGTTTTCTGAGAGTGGGGAAGATGAAAATATCCTCTGAGGACAAGATATATTAGGAAGGAGGATATATTATTTCCTTGTAGATTTATATTCTACAAGGAACACATTTAAATTATTTATAATATTTAAATAATATAATTAGTTAGCACGTGAACTTTACGTGATAATTAAGTACAAATTATAATTATAGGGGCTTAAACTTTGCAAGAGCATACGTTTGAGGTGATGCCAATTTTATTCACTTGTAATAAATATTTACTAATTCTGATGCGGGGTGGTATTAAGTACATATGTTGATGAGTTGTTATTTCCAACCTTTACAAGAAACTAAAATCCAAGATTCAAAATAATTTAATTAACTAATGAAGAAATAAACATGGAAAATTCAACGTGGATACTTAATAATACACTTTCCTTACCTAAGACAGTAGGCATTTAACAAAAGTTTTGTATCCACTTCTGGATACACACTTCTGCTGAGTTTCTTATAACTATCTGTGTTCACGCTGTGTTACCCAAAACGCTCTGTGTTCACGCTATGTTACCCATAACTTCCAGTGATCACGCTGTAATGCCTATAACTCCCTGTGTTCACCTATAATTAACCTGTAACCTATAATTATGCCCGACTCAGATCGGCTGCACGGGCTGGGTGTTATCATCCAGTCCAGGTTCCTGAAAAACAAACCTGTGATACCTGAAGTAGGCTTTGACTTGTTCCTTCCTGTCAAAATTACTAATATTAGGCGCCAAATTCTCTTGTCCCTGAAGGGAGAGGTTAATAATCAACCTCGGTTCTATGGTGCTGATAAGGTACTCAGAGAGAGGACGTGCTCCTTGAGAGAGTACTCAAAGATAGGGTACTTAAATCTACAAAAGTCAGTAAAATACAGACTGTGCTGGTTAATACTTTTACTCCAGGTAAATTTAATATTACAATAACGGAAACTTTATCTGGTCTTGCCCAGTACGTATAAAAAAGGTATGTAATGGCTCTAAGGCCTAGAAAACCAACTACTCTAACTGAGACCTCCAGTCTCCCAAAGTAAGTATTATTCCTTGAGATTAAATTAATACGTATCCTGAACCTAGTTTTAAGTATGTATTAAACTGATACATAAGTTTCTTGATTTTTAGATAAGTAGGATCCTTGGGGCACCTTACATATGTCCTACACTGGCAGTCTTCTGCCAGGCCTAACTTGACTACTGGGCTTACAAGGATTAAAAATAAAGAAAATAAAACAGAGATGATGATTTATGATCTACTCCGATCATTGGTGACGTGATGAGTGATGGAGAAGTGAGGTAGGGGTAGGATAGAGTTTGAACCAATCTGGAGCCAACTTCGACCCAGGTTTGGCCATAAACAGACACCACAAAACTGACTACAATTGTTCCAACCTGTATCTTGGTTTAAACTGAAGTCTGACAGATTGACAGACGCGACGACAGACAGTACTGATCACTAACAGCACCGACGTCCTTCCAGATTCAAAATAGAGTAGTTTAAGTGAAGACCTCAGGTAGCTCACAGTTTCGGCCTTCAGGGACGACCGGAAATGCGCTACAGCGTTAGCTGCCCAAATGATCCTTAGTAAGAAAGACTACTTCACTAAAAACTGACTAACTACAACGTGCTCTCAGCGACGCTCTCACATAACGACAGCCTCGACAAGCTATCGAGGCACATTCTCGACAGCCTCTCAACCTGACTCTCTGAAACCTCTCCTTCAGCATTCAAGCCAACACGCATTCATACAAAAGAAAAATGAAACACTAACAAAACCTAAAGAACGAACCTAAAATATAGAACTAGATAAAAATAAAAGGAAATGAATATAAATAAATATTAAATAAAAATATAAATGATAAGGAAAATAAAAAGGCGGGAACATATTCGAGCTCACCTGGAGCCCTCCCTTAAATTTAAATTGACAGCTTAAATCAAATTCGCGCCAAATTTCAAATTAAATAAAACTAATTCAAACATAAATTAATTAAACTAAATTATAAAGATTGAATTCCGCAAATTAATTGTTACAGAGTCATGGGCCAGAAGGAGGGGGTATTTTTTTAAAGAGGGAACTCATGTAATGTAAATAAACCGTTTTCGACTAATACGTTTGAAAATACCCTAATAATGAAGTAGTATGCCAGTTAAACAATGAGGCACAAAAAACTTTACACGAAAGACTCAAAGACCAAAAAAGTAAAACCATAAATTAGTAAATTTTATGAGCAATTAAGTTTCTTTGTTTTAATTCAATTATTCATCGGTTCATCACTATTATCTACTTTATTCTAATTACTCTTCGTTCAAGGGAGTTAATGGATTTTTCTAATTCTTGGGTTTCATATCTTAACTATTCAACAACCCGCATCAGGAACAAGTTTCGTTATCATCCCAGCCTAAGGAATCAACTGCTAATTGGAAGTACAAGCACTGTCAGCTTATAAACAAACTTTTACAGCCTGCAAGTCCTCTTTGAAAACATCACTATTTAAAGAAAATACATGTATAAGAATTTTTAAGGATCAGTTTTATCTTTAACACTTAACTTGTGTTTCCTTTATATTCTTTTATATACTATAGGTTCTCGATAATTGATTTAGAATACCGCTAAGCTAAAGGTATTTATCTTTTACATTAGGATCACAATTATCTTATTTTTTTTCGTAAAGATTAATTCTCTATCAGTGATTCTTGTTAATGTCTATTGTTTTTAAGTTTGTTTAGTTTATTCTTAAACAACCTTTATTTTAATTTTTTGTATTTTGTGGTCATGCTACTGGTACGTATTGTTTTACATTACCTGATCATGCAGGTAATGTCAATCATGCAAAGCACATTACTTTGCTCAGCGAAATGTTGTATTTATGTATAATTTTTAAATAAATTAACAATTAGGAGTCTCTAATTTTTGAATCCATGGAGTATTCATTATTCTTACCTAGAAATTTAAAAGAGAACTTAACTCTTTTATTAGTGATTCAGTTCAATTTTTTTTAATGAATTTTTATTTAGACATACATGTACAAAAAAGATCAATTTCTCATCGGTCCTGCAGTTGTATGCCAAACTATGAATTACCAACTGAAAGATGCTTTAATATTTGATTAGCTTTTTACCTCTCTCTCTCTTCATACACTGTATATCAATAAGTAGTGATGTTATTTAACCAGCAGGGCGGTTAACAGGCCCCAGGTGGGGTTTGGCCTAAAAGGGCCCAAACCGTATCTTGAGGCCCAATAAGAAGGGGGGGGGGGGTTCTTTATTACTTCCCAAGTAAAGGGATCAACTTTTAATGAAGTATTTTATAACTGATTATAGCAAGCTTAATTTAATTTAATAAAATTAAATGAAATGAAATTATTTTACTTAAATAAATTAAAATAAACTTAAGAAAAAAAATTAATGAAAATAAATAAAACTTATTTAAGTTTTTTCACATTTTATTGTAATGTTTAATTAAATTGTATAATAAATACGTTAAATGTTTAATAAATACGTTAATCAATAAAATGAATTGAAAAGGTAGTTAGTTCGTTTCAAGGTTTTGGACGACTCAATTATGTCTGTTGCTTGATTCTTTCTTCTCGACTCGCCGGCACTGCTGATGGTTTGTTAAAACTGAAAGCTGGCTCTGTCAATACATTATCTTTTAAAATCAGTGGAAAGACTGTTTCTTTTAATTCTTTTTTATGTTTAATCTCTGGGGCTCTTTTCTGCTGCTTCAGGGCTCTGATCAAGAATGTTAAGGCCCCTTGTCTTCTGTGTGGCACCTTTAAAGGCCCAGGTATAAAGGATAGGGGCTTAAAAGAACATAGAATTAGGTAGCGAATTGAGAGTATTTTAAGCACTTAAAAAACATCAATCTCTAACACCATCTCCCCTTTCTGCTGCTTCAGGTCCCTAACAAATTATTTTAAGGGCCATAATACGCTGTCTAGGTATAAAAAATATGGGCCATAAAGATCTAAAATTTATAATTTATTTTTAATTACTTAAAAAACAAATATCTAGAGCCCATTTATGCAGTTTTATCATTATTTTTTAATTTTTGTTTTGTTTCTTAGTTTCTTTTTGGCTAAGGGGACCAAAGAGGACTGCCGCATTCGTCCTCACTGGCCAGTCCACCCCTGTCAACCAATCCCAAATTAAAGTGAGTTAAGGAATAAAATTATAAAATAAAATGCCGCATTATTTTTGTAACAAAAAAGTTTTTATTTTATTTTTTTGCAATATCTTCAACTTGCTAATTTAATTATTAATATAATAATAACCACTACATTTATCTTTAATTACATACATGAAATATACATTTACTTTATTTCCAATTTTTCAAAAATCCATAATTTGTTTACATAACATTATATTTTAAAGGTATTTTATACGATCTATCTATACAAAAGTTTTGAAGTAAAGGTTGTTCCAAAATATGATTGTATATTGAAAAAAATAAATTTGTAACATTCACCGATAAAAAGAGTAGATAATGCTTTTGTTAATTTGATTTCGTCTTTATTTATTTATGCTTTTGGCGATACCTAATAACACTGATAAAATTCCAGGTATATGGTATAATATACCCACGCATGTGTTGCTGTGGCTGTTAAGGATAAATATTCATGAGGTTATCATTCATTACCTATCCGAAAATTAAGGAGGATATATATATATATATATATATATATATATATATATATATATATATATATATATATATATATATATATATATATAACAGTGTGTGTAACTATATTCGTTGAAATAAATAATAAAATAAATGACAAATTAAATTAAAAGTATGCGCTCGAATTTCATAAAATAATCTAAATATTTCATACTATTTAAAAAGATTTATGAAGCCTCTTGTAGCTAAACTATAGTAAAAGAATTAAAACCTTCTAATTCTCAGGTATGATTGTTAACTTGCAACTTTTGTCGATAGTTATTGTTATATTATTTGTTTTTTCATTAGACAAATTTAGTTTTCAGTTTCCGCAAACTCATTTTCTAAATATCTAATTAATCTACAACATAAGCTGCACCTCCAACACACAGGAATTCCCGTCTTTTGTTACTAGCCCAGCGTTATAAAAATATCCATAACAATGATCACAGAATTAAAATTAAAAAAAAAACATAAAATAAATGAAAATTGGAACTTAACCGAAGTAATACTTTGAAAAATTCAATAAATTAAATAATACTTACAAATCTTTACAGTAACATGATATTACAAATAAAATTCACCCTAAATACATATAATTTATGTTTATTTCTAAACACCGCGCTTATATACAATGATTTATTTTATTTTGTTTAAATTATCTAATATTTAGCCGTTTTATATTTTTTCTAAGTTTTTTTTTTATGAGAATATCATTTTAATTTATAAACAATATTTTAAAGCTCGATATATAAATGAAATTACAATAAAATATACAAACTATAAATATATAAATGTTTTATATAATACAAAATAATAAGAAACAAAAATCTACAACATATATATTTATTTTATACAATATTTTAATATAAATCATGTACACGATTATGTAGAAACTCCATATCTTTGTGCATAAATAATAAAAACTAAAATTTAAATGGTAAAATTCAATAAGAGCATGTGATCTTTCGAAGAAATTTTAAAGTCAAATTGTACTTAAGTCGAAAACACAGCTAGGACTAACAATCAATGCGTCTTGAAATGTGATAATTTAACACTGTAGGCGCTAGTAGTCCTAATACTAGAGGTTACTACTTGGACTTATTCATTCGAATTATTTTATTTAAATATTTTAGTTTTAATATTTAGTTCAACAATTTTTATGACTAGTATTTATTCTCGCTTTCTTTCCGTAAATTTATTTTATGAATTGATATTTTCGATATAAAATGTAATTTTGTAAAAAAAAGTGTATTTATATACAATTGCTAAATAAATGGATATAAGATGTATTTTTTTGAGACATAGAATAACTAATCACAATATTAAAAGAGTATACTGTTAAACTGTTGTTCTGTACGTACAGTACAGGACAACTTATTTTTGTACAGATCCAGAACAAAAATAAAATGACATAACATTACATAAATAATATTATGTTTTAATTCAGAATATAATAAATGAAAGAAAACGAGCAAATTAAAATAAATAATTAATAAATATATTTTTATTTATATCACATATAGTAAATGTTTGCACTGTACATGAGAATTGATGTAAAAACAGATCCTAATTACAACGAATAAGTTTATTTTTTTTTAAATTAAGCTTTATTATTTTGTTTAAAATCAAACTATTATTTAATATCAGTAGTATGGATAAGTACAGGGGGAAGTGCACTTAAAAATTGTAACTTAAAATCATAATGACATTTTGACTGCTAAATTGTAATAAAGATAAATTACATGTGGAATAGGGTTTTCTGCACTAAAATGTTAATTTATATGACCTAAAGGAATAGTCTATTTTAAGATCTTGAGTTACCATTTGTAACAAAGTTTTTGAATTTAACAAAACATTTTTTAATAAACTTAATCGGTGTAAGGAAAATCTGTAGCTACCTAGAGGTTTAAATTATTTACATGGTTTATTTGTTTAAAGGTATCACAAGATTAGTAACATGGTCAGGGTCTGGGAGGAGGAGGTTTTAATTCAGCCGATGAGGTAGAAGCTGCAGCAGCGGCCGCTGCCGCGGCTGCCGCCATTCTGGAGTATGTTTCTAATACTGCTGGATCCGGATGCAAAGGCCATCTGTACAGATCTGGTGGTCTAAACCTCAGAGGAGGAGGTGCTTTTCCACCACCAGGTACTCGAGGATCTTCTTTAGCCATATCGGCTAAAGACCAAATCCTTGGTTTAGGGGGTTGAGATGCTTGAGGCTGAGGACTGTAAGTTTCTAAACATTCTGGTGATCCAGCTCGAGATCCACTCCAGTCACTTCCTGAATCATTTCCACCACCAGGTCCTCCACTGCATCCACCACCTTCATCACTTCCTCCACTCTTGTTTTCTGCACAGTCAAAAAAAATATTCATTAGAAATGTAAGAAAAGTTATTTATAAAATAACTATAAATATGTTCAAAAAATATTCATGAAATATATATTATTAGAGTAAGAATTTCGAAAGGAACAACCAGTAATAACTGTTTTGAAGTGGATTTTAGCTCTAATGGCGTCAACGAAGGGTCTATAAATAAACCATGACTGCAAAGAGTCACTAAATTATAAGAGAATTGAAGCAGAAAATTTTCCAAAATTTTCATTGTCCTGTAAGACAATTCTAGCCATTTTATTCTAGTTGGCCAGTTTTCTAAAACATTACCGTCGAAGGTAATGAGTGAATAAACCAGAGACAACTGCTTACTTCCCTGTTGTTAAATATAACAACAGGGAATCAGCAGTTCTTATAAAGTAATAACTTTATAAGAACTTCAGCTAAACTTTAAACGTTTTAGAGCAATATTATCCACAATGTTTCTACAAAGAGAATCATAGTTTTATTAAAAATAAGAACCATTAAATCTCTCACAATTATTATTGTTTACCAAACGTAAACATTCAGACAAAAAAATCTAACAATGCTAAAACCTCTTTCATTGTATAAAAACGATTATGTGTTCAAAATCCCAAAACTATCTGTTTAATAGGATCTTAAATATCGGAATTATAACTGGAGTGCGAGACACCCTAACAGCACCCAGGTGTCACAATCACATCTGTCTCAAAAAACCCTTTATACTGACTTTTATATTTTCTTTCAAAAAGACCCAAATACAAAAGACCAAAACAAACACTTTCTTGACTTCAAAACTCATCCATGATTTATTGATTTGATAAAAATGGATATTGTTTTCACTTTTTCAAAATGGCGACTAAAACATTTTGGCATCCCACGATTGTAGGATTACGGAGTAATATGATATTTAATGCTTACACTTATCTTGCCCTTTTGTTAGTATTTCATGTTTATTTCTTAATTTGGTAGTATTTTTCATGTATTGCTCTCTTTTAATACACCCATTCTTTTATTCGTGTTTTGCTCTGCATTGTTGTTTTTAAATAATTTTTATCAATGAATTTCATACTGAATACAAAAACATAATATTTACATCATGTTTTATGATTTATTGTTATATATTTGGCCTAGGGCCAAAAATATAAAATAAAAATATTTAGTAAGCCCCTATTCAATTGAGCTTAAACAAATTTACTCTTTTAGGGAAATTTAAATAGAAAATAGATAATTACGGGAGATTGAGGAGAATATATATATATATATATATATATATATATATTATATATATATATATATATATATATATATATATATATATATAATATATATATATATATATATATATATATAACGATAATTAAGCGGCTAAGTCCTAGTTTCTGAAAAAAAGTCTAGACTAGTGACTTAAAAGCAAAAGATAATTAATTAATGAAACTTAATGAGGGCATCGTTGTTATCATTAATATATAATAAATAAAAAAACATTTTTTTTCGTCTCTGCAGGTTATTATTTGTATTTAGATTATAAATATTATATACAATTTTGAACAACACACTTTGAAACTCAAGACCATAAACTTTCTTTTCACTTTAATTTTAATACAGGAATACTTTAACCAATTAGTATTTAAAGTAATAAATTTAAATATTTTAACTTTTTTATATCTTCTTTTAAATATTTCCATTCATCCTTTTACTCTTGTTTATTAAATACCTTATTCGCATACACATGATCAATTTATATAAATATTTATAAACAACTAAAAGCAAGCGACTACAGAAACACCAATAGTAGGTTTCGAAAATAAATAATTATTATGAATCCTTGAAATGTCACAATACTACACAAGGGATAAATAAAATAGCTCCTATTTTGGAACTTGTCAAATTCTTTTTACATTTTGAACATTAATAAGGCACTAATAACTCACGACATTCTGATATTTAAAAAGAGATGACGATGTATACTCTATTTATGTTCTTTTTACACGAAGAAAATCATCTCTTCTTGTATGCATAATAACAGGAAAGGACGTTAAAAGATTACAAATTGTATGTATACTGGTACTTCTAACGTTTAGTATAGGTTTTTGTGTATACTTTTTAAAGTATCTTATTATGAATGTTAGTCGTGTCTCTAAAGACATGATCGTGGCTTTTTGAAGCGAGTTTGGTGTAATACTCTATTATAATGACACCATAAAACATCATGATTTGTATTAATCGCCGTGACATAGGTAATAACATAAAAACAAGCATAAGTTTAATGCCAAAAAGGAATCTAAACAATAGATTTTTAACATATTCAAACTTAGCTATTAGAATTCTTTTATTGTATTTCTATTAGATCATGGTTTGAACACTAACATTTTGTTTTAAAAGGGTTAATTTCTTTAGGTTTAATATTAAATAACCGAAAATAAATAATAGGTTTTAAGCTAAATAGCCAGTAGTATTGATTAAAATTGTTATTAATAGGTTAAATATTAACACATAAGATGTGTATGATATAAAGAAAGGTAACAAAATTAATTTTAAGGACATACAAAGTTTGGAAGTTATAAAAACTTCCTTTTGTCGATAATTATTTACATCAGTTGTTTTGTGAATAAGGATTTACTTCAGGATCGGTTATAATCCTTTTTTTTCATTAAGTATTATTTTTATACATAAGCCTCATTTAAAATAATTCGATAGAAAACGATAAAATGTCCACCAGAAAACTTAGTTTTTGTTAGACTTATTCGTAATTATAAATATCAAAATATTTAATAAAAAGTTTCTTAAAATTATACTTTTTAATTTATTAAATGTTTAAAAGATAAAATTTTCTTTTTTTATTAAGGTAATTTTTCTCTAATCTGCCATAAGTTACAAGAACACATTATTTGCATATATCTACGCAATTAGGGGTGTCACAAAATAATAAAAAAGGGTGCGTGCTTCGGATATATTTAAATAATGATTAATGTGAGAAAACTCATCGCTTTCTATAAAAACTAAATAATAAACCAAGGAAGCTTTAGAAGTCATCTTCAGGGCTTATGGAAATAAAAACAAATGTTTATCCACAAGGGATCTCATGAATAAAATTGTCTGCGAACATGCGTTAGTAACGCAAACAAACGTGCGCGTCGCGTGTGCGGACCCTCCTACTCAATAACAGTCAAAAACTATAATTAAAGATTATTTCGGTCCGATGGGGTGTCACAGGGACACCCACAATACCCGATCTTATTTGGTTTATATAAAAACTTCCTTTTGTCGATAATTATTTACAGTTGTTTTGTGAATAAGGATTTACTTCAGGATCGGTTATAATCCTTTTTTTATTATTTCATATAACTAAGAACTGTGAGAATAAATATTATTCAGTCGTCCCTACTTTTAAATCTACTTATAAATATGGAAACATTCATTTTTGAAGAAGGAGAACAAGATTTACATTAGATAATATTCGTTAGTTCAGTAGAAAAAAGTACAAATAATTATAACATAATGACAATAAATTTGGTTCAAACAGTTGTGTTCAAACAGAAGATCAACGAATATAATTAATTTGAACTATATTTGTTTGATTTGAAGAAAATTATTTTTTACGTCATATACAATTATTAAGTAGAAAAAAATTATAAATAATAAGTCATAGTATATAGTACGAACCAAAAAGAATTAAAAACTGCCTACTAAAAAAAAATTTGGATTTGTTTAAATCTGACTCTTGGTTTTTAATCTGTTCCAATTATTAATTTGTTTAGATGTATTTAGCTATTAATTAAATTTAGGGAATAATTAAGAGGTGTAATTTATTAACAAGAACAAATAACTATTATTTACTTTATGGCAAACACATACTAATTAAGAACTTAATTGCATCCAGAACTTATTGCACTTCGGTTTCAAAGGGCTGCTAACCAGCACATGAGTCTGTTCATATGATTGGTAGGAACAAGTTGAATTTTTTGAGACATATTTGATTGTGACAGCGCAATTATATCAATATTACACATAATGTTGAAGGACCATTTCTTCAATATATATTTAAGTTTGCTATAAACAGGGAAGCTATTATGTTTCGCTAAGTTATGGTTTTTACCGATAGAAACATTACTAATCTGAATAAGAGCTTTATACAAAAACATTCCTTGAGTTTAATGCTTCATGTAATAATTACATGGGAATGAGTTAAACTCACACTTAAGTAATGTTCTTTAATACAGTCCTAAATCTAAGTAAGTTAATAATAATTACCGTGGTGATCCTTATTGTCGTCTTTACTACTCGGAGATTCTTCGTTATTATTGTCTTCTTCGTCTACCCTATTTCTTGGCTCCCAAGTCATCTTATTCTCTTTCTTTAATCTTCTCCTGGCATTAGCAAACCAAGTAGATACTTGTGTTAAAGTCATTTTAGTTATAATAGCCAACATGATTTTCTCTCCTTTAGTTGGATAAGGGTTTTTCTTGTGTTCGTTCAGCCATGCTTTGAGAGTTGAAGTTGTTTCTCGCGTGGCATTCTTTCTTCTAGCTCCGTTTAGGTCCATTCCGTATCTGAAACACAACCAAAGAAAAACGAAATAAGTTTACACATTATACATTTAAATTCAGTTAAGTACATTTAAATATGTGTATTATTTCAAATTTGAAAAATCAATCATAAAAAAAGGAATAAATAATTATTGTTCCATAGAAGACTATTACAAAGCAAATATATGTTCAAGTGATGTAGATTAATAAGATAATAGGCATAGGTCTTACTCATACCTATGCTATAGACAACTCTCACAGTTCTTTTGTTTCAACACAATATTCAATTGCTAATTGGAGCTAGCTGTTTCGTTGATCAACGCAATATTTTACTTATAAATTTATTTATCTTATAATCATTATATAAAGTATACAGTATATCTAGATTAACTTATACTTAATACGTGAACTGACATGATACTGATAAGGTATAATACTCCACCAAAATGCTTTTACAATCTATAACACCTATTCTAATCTTTTAAATATATAAAAAATAAATTGTTATAACACATTTTATCGTTAAAAAAATTGTTGAAAAATATTGATAGATTGAGTTTGAGTTGATAAAAATGTAAATATGTAAGCGAAGAAATTGGATTTTTTTTATATTTTTATCCGGATTATTTTGTTATTTTTCATATATTTTTATGTTTTTTAAGAGATGAATATATTTTTGTTTGTTATGAGTTTTACTGATAGAGGGGGGTTTTCCGTGTCAGATAAAATATTATATTTGAAGTGTTATTGGGGAGGTTATCATATGATATAAAATGAAATAAAATGGATGAAGGGTGCGAAAAAAAACTTCATTCAATTACATAGAAAAAAGCGTCGCGTCGCTTTTTTTACAAAACCGAAAAATGGAAATAAACCAGGGAATATGAAGTTTCCAAGGGGGGGTAAGCTTGTAGAATTATACAGAAGGGGTTTTATGCCATTAAAAACCAACTTTTACTTCTAAGAAGAAAATTGTAAGGGAACGTCTATTACAC
The DNA here is from genome assembly GCA_018340805.1 of Microvelia longipes. NCBI lineage: Eukaryota > Metazoa > Arthropoda > Insecta > Hemiptera > Veliidae > Microvelia > Microvelia longipes. Next base: position 39,208,289 of record JACMZG010001908.1, read on the forward strand.
AGATCTTACACTTATACTTTCTTAGCAAAGCACAAAAAATTTAATTTGAAAAAACAGTCAATTCAGCAAAAGAACGGCAGTTAATCTAAACTTTTTTATATATATTCCTCACATTTTTTTTCTAAATGAAAATAGGATTTCCCTTGAGTAAAGAGAATATTACTTTTCTCAAGACTACCCTGAATCTCTTTTTCCAGGACCTCTTTCCCCTTTAAGGATAATCAGAGTAATTGTGGTTCTTTAAAGCTAGATTGATGGTTTTCTTTACTCCTGTGGTTTGAAGGAAAATTTTACATTTAAACTTGGGTAAAACAGTGGATAAAACAACCTAATAGTATTTAAAGGAAATCCTAGAGTATTTTTCCTTCACTTTTATATAATTTTTAAAGTAAATTGTTCAGCATGAAATTACAAAATTTTGTTGAAGATTTAAGAAAGGATTTAATATGCACTCTAAATTTAAAAAAATTAAACAACCACTTTTCTTTTGTAACTTCAATAACAAAACATGAAAAATGTTCTGTAATACAATTTATAAAGGCTTATTAACAAAAGTTGTATTAATAAACATAATAAAACTATTATAAGTGGGAGTGTGGTCTGTGACTAACTGTCCGTAGCGAGGTTTATAACCAGAGAATAAAAAGGTTTATAAAAAGGAACGCAGATCTGTCACAACACAGCCAATCTGAGGGATTACGATCCCCTTAGCTACATTGACTTAATAACGGCAGATGTGTCTGTTATTGTCTTATTAAGTTGGGGAGCTCACTAAAAACTTTGAGAGTTATTGATTTATTAAATCTGCTTGGAAGTGACTTCTCATAATCAGTCTATAACTAAGGGATTAAAAGATATTCACTCGGGTTTTGTCTTGTCACTCATATGTTTTTTATTAGATAATTAAATTAATCTAACATGTGTAACGTGAGAACGAATAACAAAAAGTTAGACTAAAAGGAAACTTAGAAAGTTAAAAAAAATAAATAAAAAAGATGAAATAAATACAATTATTAGAGAAACTTATTATGGAAAAGTTATTAATATATCAGTTTTTCATTATTACTCGAATGATTTCGATTCATTATGAAGTAAATAATTGAAGTAAATAAATTAAAGAATTTTATTCCATTGTATTATTTATTTATATATGCCTCTTTCGTGGTTGAGGTCCTTAAGGCGTCAGGACTGGGGTTCGCCTTACAGTAGCTTACGCTCTCAGTTTATTTAAGATTATTGTTTAAGTGAATTGTCGCTAACTTTAGGATATACTTTGATCAGAACGGTTGCCTTGAACACTTTATATATTTTCTCGCAGGGGTAATCCCTGATGAACTGCAAGGCTCTAAATAGGCATGACTTTAACAATGACTAATAATAGTAATAGTAATATTGGCTTAAATAAAATAACATTTTTTGTGTTAACGGAGGGGAAACGCGACGGCCTTTTGAGCAAAAGCTTTATCCCTAGGAATCAAAGCAGCCTAATATTCCTAAAAGAGGATGACTCCTGATCATCCGAAGGTTTGTCTACCTTACTTGACATTTCCAATTGGGAAATTATGTAAGTAATTATATATATTATTACTATGAATATTAGTATTAGTCTCCATTATTATAGGCAATTTAAAAAAAAGATACTTGATCGGACGTTAATTACTAAAATTAAATGACTATATTTTGCTACACATTACATAGCATATTCATGTCAATAGTAAGTTAAGGTTATAATGAATGAATTGTTTTCGGTTACCTGCAATTTTTTTTCCTTTGATTTGTATTTTTAATGTTCTCGTATAAAAGTGAATGCAATTTTGTGCTTTTTATTTGATTATTTTGATAATCGAAGGTGGTCAGGTTGCTTTTTCGATATTTCTAAACTCAACAAATGGGGCCCCTCTAGTAATATTATCTCTATGATTAGGTAAGTGTAAATCATTTAAATGTAAAAAGTAAACCTTTAGTCTTAAAGTGTTTTAAGAATCAAAACAACTTAAAATGTTTATTAAACTAAGAGGTCAATGATTGTAGATATAAAAAAATAGTTGAAGTTTCACTTTATAAACATACTTTAGAAACATGCTAATTATTACTTATATTACTATTATTTAGGTACAACTATAATTTCTTGATATTAGTTAGTTATTAGCATATATTAATATTATAATTTTTACACTGTCATTTTTCGAAAGTTCAATTTTTTAAACGTTTTTAATTCAGTTTAAACATCATTATAGATTATTTCTTATATTTAATTATTATAATTTTCTAGTATATACAAACTGTATAAGTATAAATTAAAGATTAATTTAATGGTAAATAAAAAACATGTCTGAAAATTATAAAAATGTTTATTTTTTAAACGCGTGAAGACATGTAATCAATTTTTGACAAGAATGTTAAGAAGCAAAATAGCTGTGTAAAGTCCGTCCTCGATTTTATAATCTTTTTATTTTTTTAAATTAATATTTTTTTAAAGTAATTAAAATTTTATTGTTTAAATTTTTATTTAAACAGAAAAGTTAATATTTTATTCCGTTTTTATTTATTTATTATTCTAGAATTCTTAATACATTTTTATTTTCGTTTCGTTTTACAGCGTTGCACATATTTACCAAAAGTTGTAATTCATGTTAAAAATCTTTTTAAATTCATGTTTATCATTCTAAATAACCACTATAAATTTAAATTAGAATTAATTTAACATGACTCTGTCTCTGATTATTTTTTAGGCTAATTAAAGTTAACATGGTTAAGTAGGAAGGATGTTTATGTAACTTGACTATGTTAAACATACCCGAAATCCAGTTTCAAACCATGTTACAAAAAATAACATGGCATTGTTAGAAAAAATAACATTAAATCTTTCAAAATGTTGCATTATACAAAATTTATCAAAGTTGGAGTAACAATGGTTCCTGAATATATAATTATATTAATTTATACATACATCGAATAATGTTTAATTTTTTAATGTAACTTGTGTTTAGCGTTTAAACAAATAATTCCTTTTACTATTAATGAAAAAAATAAAAATAATAGATGAAGCTATTTTAGTACTCTTTACAAGTAATAAAATAATATATTTTGTGCAATTGTTATAAGAACTATAGTTCTTATATGGGAAGGGAGGTCTTCGCATAAGCTTTTAACGAATTCTATACAGATATATATATATATATATATATATATATATATATATATATATATATATATATATATATATATATATATATGTATTGTGTCAAGACCCTAATGCATCACTGTATAATAGAATCTGTAAAATAGAATATTAGTATTGATTAGAAGAAATATAGAAATAGTAGAATATTAGTATTACTTAGTTGAAACATAGAAATAGCAGAATATTAGTTATTAAAACCTAGAATTAGATATGGTGTGTCGATAACAATGTGTTTAGTATAGGAATATTTCATAAAGCTTTATTTTTTATTTAAAATAAGTTATAATAATATCATACTAACACACGTAATTACATGACATAAGATTATTTTATACTTTGCTCAAGGCGATATACTTAATTCTATATCACTATCAGTGTTCATAACGATTGAACAGACTTGACTAATAATTATGTGTGTTTGTTGTGAATATATTTTATATATGTTCTATAACATGTAATGTATAAATTGTTATTTTTAATTTTCTTTCCATAGTTTAAAATTTATGAATAATATTTATTTTTCTCAGATTCTTTATAGAATATTTTGGATTTGACTGTATTAAAAGATTAAATAAATCATTGGGTAATAGAATTTTTAGAAGTGGATGCTACGAAACAGAAAATATCCCCCTCTGGTCTGGTAATTGTTGCTCACTATGTAGAACTTGGTTGGTTGAGAAGTTTGTACTTTTCAAATTAGGCTAAAATAGCAATACTATTGCAAAGTAAATACCATATTGCTGGTATTTAAGTAAAAAGAAGCAGGAGGTTAGAATTGGTTTTGGTAACATCAATGAATGATATAGCAAAAGTGGTAAAAGTATTACTGAGTCGCCGGCAGTAGAGGAAAATGATTTTTGTTTTAGTGGAAATCAAAAAAGAAATTATGGATGGATAAAGAGGGACATTTATTTAGAGAAGAGGAATAATAAGTCCCTTCCAACCTGTAAAAAGATTTTAAAAAATCGTCAAGCATTATCAATATAAAGATTTCAAAAAAAAGACCGGTCGGTACCATTAAAAAATTATTCCGGTCCAGAGGGTTCTTTTTAAGGTTCGTTTAATACTTTGGTGTCTAAAAAACTTTTTAAAAAATCTCAAAAGTTAATAGTGAGGGGGGGAAGCAAAAAAAGAAACGTGAGAAGGGGGATTCATTTTCTAAACAAAGAACAATGAGGCGCCATGGCGCTTCTCCAAGATGGCCGACGCATCTGCATATAGATATCGGACACCGTAAAACTTAAAACTCCTTGTTATCCCAAAGACAAAAAATATCTTATCCTTTTTTAAACACATTGGCATTAACAAGAAGCAAAAAAAAGTTTATAACACGAGCATGCAAAGTTTAGAATACTTGGGACTCTCCTTCTTTGTCTTAAGACTCCACATAAACAAGAAACCTTTACATAGTAACAATGATAGTTTTCTTATTATACAATACCAAGAGTCGAGCCTCGGCTTGAACAAGATTTAACAATTTTTATTTAGCTTCTAGTTCTTAGTATAAAAATAACTTCATAAATTTGGTTGAGGAATGTGGTACTTCCTTTATTACAATTAAGCGTGCCTACTCATTCTTCCAAAACTGAGCTGTACACGTTTTATCAACCAAGGATTCTTTACGTGTAACCATGGATTATATAGGTTGAAAGAGCTGACCTTCAATGGACCTAATATAACTACGAAAATTATTTGCAGTGACAAACCTTATTTTTGGATTAAGGAAAAAACGTCATTCTACCATTTTGTTCATTAAAGCTTAAAATTTAGCTTATATTTTAATATATAATAAGTTAAAAGAAGCGTAAATTAAAAGGTACAAGTTTAAAATCTGTATTTAATACTTTTCTATTTCAAAATGAGTTTAGGTTTTATTGATAAAATAAATTTAAACTTTCTGAAAGATCACATTCGGTAAGTAAGTAAAGTTAAACTAAATTTATTAATAAACTTAAAAAAAACGCTGATACGTAAATTATTCTTCTGAGTTTTAAAAGTGTTTGAGTCGATATTTGCTTCATTTTGTGATTATTTCCGTTAATTTTAAAGCAATTCTAATACAGCTTGAAACTAAGATGAATCTAAGTGCTTTCCTGCTGCGCCCCTATTGTACTTGATTATAATCAACGAGAGAAAAATACCTTTGCAAGAATGTTTTTTTAAACAGGATAAGTTTTTTTCCTATAAAAACAAACCCAATTTCACTATCTGGGAAAAAGCAGGATTTTTAACCGAATTAACAGAGTGGAAAAACAGGATGATCCGGAGCGGATTTTTTTCGGAATTCTCATCTGATTGACCCCTACATCGAAGATTTTCTCTGAGACTCATTTCCGGATAGATTTCCCCCTTTTGAATTTAAAGGCACTTTTTTTCACCTTTTGCTTTTTTATAAAAAAAGGAAAACACGCTTCGGCCATTTTCAAGAGTTTTTTTTGGGATTGGAAAAACAGAAAAAGTTTTACCAAGTCTATTTTTCTGTAGAGGGAAAGACTTTTATAAATTTTCCCTGTCTCCATTACTTGAGTACAAGTTTCTACCACCCTGTATTTTTCCCAAGTGAACAGATTTTTACCACTACTAAACTTCTCAATGTATTTATTTGCCCACTCGGTTTGCTTTTACGATTTAAAGTAGCTTTTTTCAACCTCTTAAACAGGTAAAGGTTCTTGTTAGTTTATTCTGTTGAAGAGTCGTTAAAATATCAAACTCTTATTCTTGTCATGCTCTAAAATAAAATTATCGATTTGCTCTCTCACTTTCTGCTATAAATGTATTGTGTTTATCTAGAATTTCCGTGGAATCTAATATATTTTCAAAAAAAGAGTTCTGTTTCCTGTCAAATTAGTTCAGTTTTACAAAATTAGAACTCCTTATTCTTTTAGTTCTTCAACAATTTAACATTTGATAAAATGCATTATGCCCTTATGGTAGGGTGCATTTACTCATTGTATCAAATTTGTAAAAAACAAGTTCTAATGTTTTAAAACAAATTTGGACAATTGATACACTAAACATACTGAGGATTTATGATGTCGATAAGTTATGGTTTAGATCAATTTATTTTGATATTTTCAGTTCATAGTTTATCCCCTTATGACCGTAAAACCTGTTTTATTCACACTCGACCGTTTCTCTAATTTTCTTTTCCAATTTTTACATTACTTTTAACTATTCATTTTATTTATAACTTAATTCAGACAAAATCAATAGGAGGAATTGAAATCCATCATTTAATTAAGTAAAAAAACTGTTTAACAAGAAAGAATACAAACAAAACATCAATGTCAAAAAAGGAGGGATGATAAGAATCACAAAAATCAAAATGGGTTCCTAATGTAAACAAATCTAGAGAAGATGAATCTTTTGATGTTTTTTAAAGAGGTGTGTCAACATTGCGAGTGGAGTTAATAGCCTCTATAGAGGGAGCATTTCCACCATGTTCCATGGCTATGTTTACATATTTCAACTGCTTTTTAATATCATTGCCTTTTTAATATAACTTTTATGCAGTGTTGTTTTTTCACTTGATTATTCGTTCGAAAATTTTCATTATCGTCATTGTTTTCCTCTTCAAACTTTGTATAAGTCTTTGTAATACAGTGTTCAGTTTTTTACTTTATTAAAAACTCTATGTTTGATTATTCGACCGTATTTTTCTAAAATTTTCAAAAACAAACAAGATCAATCTATTACATGGAATTTCAGTTTTTTTCTACCACTATACTGCTCAACAAAAGAAACGTTAATTTTCAAAATTTTATTCAAAATTAAAAGCAAAAAGCGATCGTATAATTATCTATATAAAAATGACTCCCATTTAATTAATTCTTATAAAATTAATGGCACAAATTTTATAATTATATTAAAATTTAAAAAAAAAATATCAAAGCTTATTTTTAAATTATTATGTTTTAGTTACAATATTTTATACGTAGTATTTTTCTACTTTTGCTCTCTTATGCAAATAAATGATATATTAGTTTATTAATATCAATTAATTTGATTAATTACCTTATTAAAATTTGAATATTACTCATTATAATTGATGATTTCCAAATGTATGATTTAGTTTTCACTTTATTTGAATGCATTAGTCATCAATACAAAATAAAAATTGATTGTAAATTAAATAAAATTTTATTAATAATTATTCTTGAACCTTAAGAATGTAATTAAGTTGCGGACAAACCTGTTTTGGTAGCTTGCTTATCCAAATTTAAAGTAAATACATTGTTTTTTGTGACTATTAAATTATAAACAAATTACCTACTGCTCAATTAAATGTTAATTGAATTTTGTAAAACATTTATGAATTATTGATCAAATTAGTATTATTAATAATAAAATGACCTAATTCTGTTATAAGTGAATGACTGGTTCATAATAATAATAATAAACAATTTATTGGTGATTTATTCGGTGAATTTAAATAAAAACGGATTTTATTGAGACGTTATTATTTTGGACTTATTCCTCCTAAATAGAATTAATTATTCAATTTAGGAGTACCCATATTTTGTTTTTTCAATTTTAAAGACTTCAGTCGCTAATAAATTGTTAATAACAGTTCTGTTGTAGTCTAAAAAAGAACACAAAACATAAGGAAAATTATAAAGTCACGCTAATTTAAGAGACGGACACCATACTATTCAATATGCAACTCTTCATGTTTAACATTATTTCTTCTTATCGACGCTATAACATTTTTGGCGAATTATCTACCTAAAAAGCTTTCAATAATGTGTACTAATACAAGCAATAAACAAACTCCAAAAGTCAGTTCCTTATCTGAAGCACTAAAAGATTTAAAAAGGTGCCAAATCGTTAATCCAATAAGCACTATCTCTCTACAGCTTTTAAAAAGAAAATATCTCCTTTAATTATTAAACCCCTTATTAAGGTCTTACCCTAAAGAAACCCTTAATGTTAAAATCTCTCACCCTATTAACTTGAAAATCTACTCAATGGTCTTTAAATTACGTTTATATATCCCTTAGAATCAATTTATACTACCTCTTAAATAATAAGAAATCTTAATGGGTTTTATACCTGAAAGATACTTTTACTCATTAGATATTAATATTTTTTGTCAGGGTTTTTAAAAATTCAGATAGTCGCAATTATCTGAATAATAGAAATAGAAAATCTGGACAAACACACCTTCTACATCAAATATACTATTGAACCACTACTACGAAGGTTTTGTAAATAAAATAAAATTCACGTACGGAAACCTCGATTTTTCCTACCGTATCAGATTCGCTACGCTCATCCTGATCACTTCGGACTCACTTCGCTCGTCCTTTTATAATTCATTATATCTTTGGGCTCGCTTCGTCCTCTAACTGGTAAAATTAATTCCAACCTAACGGTCACCTTTTTTCCATCTCAGCGGTAGGTATGTATACCTATATAGGTGAATAAGTGTATCCACCTACTGACCACGCTCAGTACATCTTAACAAACGTGATCCGACAAAAGCATGAATTCACTAACCGTATTAAAGAGAACCTTTTTATACTTGTTTATTATACTTTGGAGCCAAATTTAAATTCAATTAGATGACTTTTCAATTGTCTTAAAAAACGTTATATACACATGGACGGATATACGATGGTCGGCTTTGAAATTCGGCACGTATATAGAACTATATGATCAAAAACCAAGTTTAATAAGGAATATATATAAAATATATATATATATAATATATATAATATATATATATATATATATATATATATATATATATATATATATATATATATCATTGATAAAACTATAATAATGAGTAATGTTGTAGTATAATAGTATAATAGTTATAGTATAAATATTAATAGTATAATAGTAATAGTAATAGTAATAATAGAATAGTATAAATATAGTAATAGTATAATAGTAGTAATGTTAATAATGAGATTAACTTGGTGCTTTTGGCCTTATAGTTCTATATACTTGCCTAATCTCAAATTTGACCACCGTAAGTTATTATTGACCATTGACGATGTCGTAGAGAAATCATTACTAAACCTAATAATTGACTATATCAATTTCAATTCTATAGTATAAACAATCTCGGGCTAAGATGTAATGAACCTCTCAGAAGGCTTTTAAACACCTAAAACTAATAATTATTTTAAATCCGGGCTTGGAGTTTTAGAGGAAACTCCGACAGAAGTAAAAAAAACAACCATAATAAATACACTACATTACAGGCCTGCTAAATGTAGAATAGTAGTATGGTCTGCTGTAAAATTATGTGTACTAATTACATTTCAGACCAATTACATTAAGTACTTGCGGTTGTTCTAAATATTACTCTCATTATTTATTTGATATATTATCACTTATGTCATTATTTAATCATTTACTTACTATAAAAAGTCAAAATATTCACATACTAAATTTAGTAGCTAATTATGAATTTGTTACATACACTTGTAAAAAAATAATTATACCTATAATTTTTTTACCAAAAAAAATTGTTTTAATTTAATTTTTATAACAGCAACATAAGAAAAGTTTCAAGGTGCAAGGAAAAAATTTAAAGAAAATCATTTACTTAAAATTATTAAAAATTGTATTTTGCGTATTAATATAAATTTGATCTCTAATAAAGATTACATATTAATGTATATAACAAGTTTAACAAATAAGTACTAATAACTAACAATTTAAAGCCATGTTATTAAATAACCTTACAGTTTAGACTTAGTTTCTTACACTAATTATTGTTATATCAAACAGTTTTTCTTTTATCTTTTTGTTTTATATTTTATAGGTATAATTAAAGACTAGAGAATGTGTAACAAGTTTTTATACTTGCGTGACTCGTCAAACTCTTATTTTTATGTCAGAGTTAGTTTTTTATAATTTTTTTCAACAAAAAGTATAAAATAGTAAATTTTATTCAGATGTTAAAGTTAAGTTGATAATTATTTAATGACAACGAGTCTCCTCTAGCTATTTTTATTCTTATTTGTACATGAAAGAGTTATATATATATATATATATACACATAGAATTTAGTTATGTTTGCATTTTAGGTTTTGAAAATAATTCTTGTAAATATATTACAACAATCAAATAAATATACTTAATAACTTTAGAGCTTTAGGACTTTTAAACAACAATTATATTAACTTCAGTCCTTTTTTAAAATTAATTGAAAATAAATTAATTTAATTGTTATTAAAAATGTACTTATTTATTCTTATCATTTTAATGAAAAGTAAAACAAAATAGAAATGAAGTATATAAAACTTGATAAAAACTTAAGTATACATGGTTTTCATCTAATCAACAGAAATAAGTGAACATTAGAAGAAACAATAAGTAAGATAAATGAATATCTTCATTTAGTTAATCATATATATACATTTTATCACAGATCTTTTTGCTAAACTGTTTTTTAATGTTTTTTTAACCAACTTTGATATTAACACTTTTTTAGTTCATAGTTATTATAAACCCTTTTGCATTATTCATCAAGTATTTTTATGTTTTACTTTTTTCATTATTTATTTTATTTTGTGTAGACAAGGTTATTAAGAACGCATTAATCATTATGATTTAAAACTTTTTCTAGAAGGATAATATTTGTATCATGTTCACAATACTATTTGATTTTTTTCGCTACTATGATGTAGTGTTATCAAAACCTGATATAAAGTCTGCTTTTATAGGTATATATTAAATAAAATAAATAATAAATAAAAATAACTATTATAAAGTCAGCCATATACACAATGAAGATGTTTAAAATTTTAACAAAGAACAAGCAGGAAAAGAAAACGAAAAACAACCAAAAAGAATCAAAGGCCGGTTACCTGTTTGCTTGATATAGCAGTTTTTGTGAAATGCTATTAGTTCTGACAGATACGAGTATTAGCTTATATAAAATTGTTTCTATTAAATTAATTAAATTAGATATACTTAATAGTTATTTATGCACCAAGGGAAAAAAGAATGCTTTTATTCCTCTGAGCTGTAAGTTTGTTTCTAAGGTGATGACGAGGAATTTAACTCCCGAGGTCTAGCCAAGTGAGTGATGGCAATTAACTCAAAAGGCGAAATCAAGAAAGGTAATTATTGGGAGGGAAAAATATTGTAATAAACAAACATTATCTCCAAAGATTGACGAAATTTAATTATTGTTATATTTTCATACGTTTTGTTGTATTCCGTTTTTAATATTTGTTTCGGATCCCTTATAAATTCTAGGGATGTCACCCCCAAAAAATCAACAATATTTTTATAGCTCTAAACAGCTTTTTTCTGGCCTGAAACGAATTTCGAGCCAATAACTTTTTTTAGTCTGGCCTCCCTAATAAATTTAAGGGGTTACACCTCCAAAAAAAAGATAGAAAAGGAATTGGTCGGTACCTCTTATAATTTGAGGGGATGCTGCACCAAAAAATGGAAAAATACTCCGTCTTATAAGACTTGAGAACTCTAACCCCAAATTTATAAAACACAGTACACAGGGTCTAGAGGTATAAGTAATGTCATAAATGTCAAGTATTAATGAGTTTAATCACATTTAAGTAAAAAATTATACCATTTCAGCGAATAATATATTATTTTTGAAACAAGAATAAACAATTAATTTATAATTTCTCCTTTCATTCAGCTAAACCAACAACTGCATAAACGTTATTTTCTACTAAGAAAAAATTGCTACAAATATATTAATGACAATACCTACTTTTCATCATTATATTTCATTACTTTAAATATTTTTAATTTAAAAATGATGTAAAAGAAAATAAAAATGATAGCATCTCGCCAACATTAAACTTAAACGTAGGAAAGAAATGATAAGCTCTAATTTTGGTAAACATGGCATTGATTTATTGGAAATCGTGATAAGTACGATAATATCACTTTTTATAGGGCCTAGTATTTTCTAGTAAATCTAGTTATTAACTAGACGTTAGTTGTATTAAGACGGTCGGAAGTTTTCATCATTAACACATAATTTTAACTTAATTATTTTATAAATTATATATTCTTCATATCATCAACAAAAAAAAATTGAAATAGTTGGTTAAAAACGCATTATTAGATCTAATAGATGGTTATAATGATTCATTATATTTCATAATATAACATAATATCCATTAACATACCATTAAGGATAAATGTCAAAAGTTAAATATATATGGAAGCCACAACCAAAAATGTGTATTTTACAGTTTTCGAGGACCCTTAACTTTTTACTATAGTATCAGAGCTTGTATATCTTTACATACCTAGATTAATTTTGAACAAAAGATAACAGATTTGAACTTATTCGTTTCAAATTTGGCAGCTTGTTTATAATAAGTTTAAAAATTTGTAGTTCCTTCTTTTAAGTTGTAAATATTGTCCGATTATAAACTTTTTTTTATTTGAAGAAAACACGAATTAACAAAAAAGAAGTACAACTTAATGTCATATTAATATGATTCACAACGACTTATATAACGATTTGTTTGCCTTAAAAAAAATATTAAAACCCTGACCGAAGAATTCTGTGTGTTCACCAGGTTATTAAGCATCGGAATAAAGTTGTGAGGACTTATAAATAATTCTGAATACCAAAGACCAGTAGCTTATAACCTTGTTTCGTTATAATCGGATCTAAAAATCCGGAGTTCTAACCGAGTTGTTTAAAATCTAAAGATTTTCAAGATGAAACATTTTTTTGAAGTAAAAACATTCTGGAATGCACTTTGTCTTCATATCACCGACAAATCTTAAAGCAACAAACAAAACTCATGAGTATTGCCGAGAAAATAAATATGTTATCGCATGATGTCTTAATGACATATTTTTTTATAGTATAATGAACTTAAGATCATAATATATAAGCATTAATTTTTTAATGATTAAGTAAGATATTCTAAAGTTATTAAGTTTTTAATTTTTTCTTCAATATATCTATTGACATAGTTATTTATTATACTTGAAAATAAAAATAAATGTATCTACTAAAGATGAAATCTTTATTTTATTTGCTATATGTACGTGTTTAAACACTCATTTCCGACGGAAATGATGAACTTTAATTGTTAATTAATCATTAAAATCAAACATAAGATCTATCTAGGTTTTATGAAACATTTATAAATCCCAAAATTAAACGAAAAATTAATAGCTTGTAAGTGTAAGAAGTAAAGCTTGTAAGTAAATGGAATATATGTGTTTAATATTTTGCAATGAAATTAAGTTTGTAAAGTAAGAAAAAAATTTAGCTTTCTAAAATCTGACTTTACTTTAAAAAATTTTCATTGGATTCATTTAATATTCTAGCTAAGAAGAAGAAATTCTGAAAATGTAAATATAACGGAATAGATACGATATGATAGATAAACAAAATTAAAAAAAAAAACTTATATTATTATAAAATAATTAGAAAAAATAAATAAGTAAAAACAAAATAAATATTTATTACTAATTCTATACTATCCTAAATAAAAAAAAAATGTTAATAATAAAAAATGATAGACAGTGAAGGTTATTTTTACTTATTTATTTTAACAATATGATAGTTGTGATAAGGATCTGAGTATCCTTTTCATTACTGTTGTTATATTAACCTTATGAGTCGGAAATTTCATGTTAACACTTTTAGAATTGATAGCAGGTTGTATTAGGTAATAAATCATTACAACTTCTTACAACACGCAATATTTTGGTTATTTCACTCGCAGAATTCGTGAGTAATAAAATAAAAATTAAATATTTTTAGCAAAACGAGCGAAGATTATTGAAAACTAAATAAATTTTAAGGTTTATCACAAAATACCGTTAAAACAATGTACTTGTACATTTTGATATTTTTTAAAAAGTTGAAATTGATATTTATATTTGATGGATACATAATGTTTTTTTTAAATACTCGAGTACTTAACTAAGTGATGTCAAAATACTTAAATATTTAGTTAATGTGTTTCAATGATGAAAGAGTTGACCCGGCAGTACTTTCGGAGTTTTCTTTGAATTCTTTTGTTTGCTAACCCATTAGTTTGAGATGTTTAGAGTGACATAGGTTTTTAAGATGATAGTACAAGCACAACGTAAATTTGACATCGTTGATTTAAGGTAAAAACACACTAGAAGATAAAAGAACATTTATTTATAGCAAGCAGAGTGACACAACAAGAAGTTCAAGTTTAGTTCAAACTTTAGCCGCTAGATGTCTTCGTCTAACTTATTTTAAAAAGATCAAAAATTAGTGTAACGGAATAACTCAATTATAGCTTGATATTTCTTATTTAGTTTCAATGCTTTAAAAAACTCGAATCCTAATTATTAATGTATGTAAAAATATCATAGCATTAATTAGTTTGTTTTTTAACAAAACCCTTTTACAAACTTAAACCCATATAGTTTTGACAAGTGAAACTTACGGTCAAAATTGTTTTTTTAAGTAATTTTAAAAAAATGACAGGTTATACACAAAATCTTCAAAAACTAAACTTTCATTTTTCGTACAAAAAACAACTTAACATGGTCATATTTTTAAACTTTTTATGCTTTTTAATTTCTTGAGTAAATCAAAGTCCAGTAGTACATCTAATTGACGTTGATACATTAATTATTACGATCCATAAAATAATTAAACATTATTTATTAGTTTTCTCTTCCTGAGTAGTATTAACATAAAAAGATTTTATTTACTAACATCTTTTTGATGTTTTCTTCTAATCAATGTTTTAGTCATAAACTGATAATTGAATTAAGACATAAATTATTCAATTTTTAAATAAAACATTAAAATCCCGTTCTACGACTCACTATTAGGCCTCGTAATCATTTAGGTTGATTTTAATAAAGAAAATGAAAAAATGTTATCACTTCAAAAAACAGTTAATTTTTCCTGAAAATCCATATTTTTAAAAACAACAATGATCACAGCGCTGTAACAAAGACATCGGATTTTCTGATGCGTTAAAAGTTGATGTGACTGTAATGTCTTAAAAATAAACGAAGACATTCTCGATTTTTGACTGACTGACTATATACAAGGGCCTAATTAAAACCAAAATTATGTTCTTAATTATACGCTAATAAAAGATTTTTTTTTCTTTTCTTGTAGTTTGTCTTTTTTATTAAAGTTATTATGTTTTTATGAATTATAATTATTTATATAAAAAGATAATGAATAAGGCAGGAAGGAACGAAAGAGGATATTTTAAAGGGGAATCCGTTAAAAATAACTTTAAAAACACGGGTGCTTTTTCAAGGTGCGTGTCCCATGTAAATGAAGTCCCCGTACAAAAAAAAACAAGAACTTGTATACAAGATAGTGATCTATGCTAGTTTTTATACAAAAAACTGACACAAAAATAATAATATAAACTATAAAAATGTATAATAAAAGTAATAAAACAAACTAATAAAAACTTTTATTAAAATCTGAACTAACAAATGTTAGATACAACAAAATTATGGTAATAAAAAAATGTCAATTTTTTCCCCTTGTAGATTTTTTCAACTTCTTTTCTTATTTTTTATTGCTTTTATTGATTAATAATTACCTAAATTAATAAGGTAATGATAATTAAAAAGTAAAATAACTATAAATTGCAAGTGAGTTATATAAGCATAAAGAAGTATAAATAAGTGAAAGTTACAAGAGATAATTTAAAGTGTTGGTGTGGTAAGGTAGATTATAAGTAAAATTTTGTTCAAAAAATGTTAATTTTTTATTATTTTACGGAATAAAAACATTTTTTAAAAAGCAGCTAAAGTGATTTTTTAACGCTTCATTTGGTGTGAAATGTATCATTGCTTTCCAAAATAATGCTACTTTCCTTGCTTCCAATGCACCCTGCTAGCGCAGCAATAATCTTGCTTATCTCTTTCTAGGATGGAGGTTATTGTTATTTGAGGTTAAAAAAAAACATATTTTTCCAAACCTCGTTATTTGTTTAAGTTGTATTAATCCTTGCTCGAGAGGATGTTAAAAAACTTTAATCCAATGACCGCTTGAGTAATAGCTATATAAACATAACCTTATGCAGCGGAATGGAGGAAGCATATCGGCTATATTCTCGATTTCGCTGCGAGTTTTGCTCGATCGTTAGGAATTCCGCCACAAAGATAGAATTCCACCGGCCATCTTACTGCGAAGCAGCTTTAATTTGGAATGCGTTGTAAGTATATTATTGTCACTCCAGATGTAATTTTAACTTTTAAATATACTTATTCATAAAAATGTAAGTCTATACCGAAGTAATTTTAAATTCATAATGAACAGATCAATTACAAAGCACTCTAAAAAGTTTAAACGAAGCTTCTAGCAAGTTTAATATATAAGCTTTTAAAAGGGATCATAAGCTTATTTACAGCTACTACTAATATTTAGAGTAGAAAGTGAACAAGAAAAATGTTTACTTCAGCATTACCACAGCCTTGGCGTGTTAATCTTCAATACTTAAGCTTTATTCTAGGCACATATATTTAGTTTGATTGAAGTACCTTTTCCATCTTTATGGCTATGTGAAAATTAATCGTGTAATTTAAACGCATCTGATTAGTTCATTATAATACTAAAATAAAATGTTAGAAGGACTTACCCATTAAACGGATAGCCTGCAAAAGCTGCGTCATAAGGGTGGTAGACTGACGGATAAGGCCAGGCGGGAGCTCCTCCGGGTCCCAGACCATCTTTTACTTCTAAACCTACAGCCTGCAACAACAAATTTAAACAATCATTAAAACTATCACTATAAAATTAAAATACCTATACTGTCGAGAAAAATAATTTAAAGGAGGGCTTCCGTATGATTTATTTTCCAATTCTAATGCATCTCCTCTGTATTTTTCTCAACAATTCTAAAACAGATCTTTTTAAAGCAAATTTTAAATCTAACACAATAGTTTATTTGTAATTTTTAAAACAGCGAAACGTAGAATTTAAGATCCCTCGCTGTACGTAATTACCATGTAATCACTACCACTACTTGTAATAACAGAGACGTTTACCAAAGAACTAATGTTTGGTTCTACTCAATTGAGTTTTGTTTTTGGTAAATTTCAGTCATATTTATAAAAATAATTAATTCATTATTATGAAATTTTTAAAATTATACAAACATAATTATTATTTATCCAAAATTACTATAACTATTGAGGATGATAATTAAGATCATAATTATCCTCATAGTTTACGAGGACATCTATGTTTTTGGGTATTAAAATATACACAACTGTTTAAGGATACGACACCAGGCACTCAGTAGTATTTAGATGGTTATAATTGTAAAATCAGCAAAAGGTATTCGTTGATTTTTTTATTGATCCCATTGTAACCTTATACCTTCAGTAACAACTTTGCATTTTCTTATTGAAAATTTAAAAAAACTGATTCGTCAGTTTTTTTCTTAAATTTGTATCATATTTTGTTAAAATATTGTTCAATTTCACAGCTGTCTTTGGTTTCACACATAAGTTATAAAAATGTTAAGGGTCACTTTACATGACATATACTTCATGATCGACATTTGGCACCTATTGTTAATCAAAACACAGCTGAAGCTAGTAGTAACAATACGTTACAATAAGTTAACACATTGTGCTAATTCTTTTTTACTAGAAAAAGTGAAAAATAAAAATGTTTGTAAAAACTCCGTATTTGTGATTGTGGACAGGACATAAAACGTTTCACGTGTCTTTACGTTCACATTTTTTTAGGTTTCTGATCGTGCGACCTCGACCTCTTCCTTTGGCATGAACATATTAAACTAAGTTTTATATTTTAAATGTATTCAATCTGCATATTTTGTTTTCTATCTCTGTTCTCTCAAATGCAAAGAAGAAACATTGCAGTTGCAAAGAAAATATTATTATATTTAAAAAAAATAATAAATAGTTTAAAAATAAGATTAAAAATTGACAAAAATCACCTATATAGAAAGAAAATTGAGGGTGAATAAATGAGAAAAATCAAAAGGAAAAGTATTACAATAGTAAAATAAATTATTTATTTATTGTTTAAAAAAATAATAAATTGTCAAAAAATTTAAAAGTAGAAAAAAATCACATTTAACCTTAAAAAATCATAATTTAATAAGGGAATCGGTCATCAAAGACAATTCTTCTTGTATATATAATTTTATTAGTAATAAAAAAATGATATTGTTTCATCATGTTTAACAAACATAAGTACTAATTCAATTAGTCAGAAAATGTTTATTGATTAACCTTGTTAACGTTAAAAATATATAATTTATTAATATGTTGTTTTTTTTTTAAAGCCCACTTAATTTTTATGACAAGTGTTATAAAATAGAAAGACAAATTTATTAAAATGATATATTATCTTTAATGTTTTTTATTGAAAAGTTTTGCAATGTATTGATATAAAAAAGTGTCCTAAAAACGAAAAAAAACTTATTACTATACTTCTTTCATATTATGTTTGAGAATAAGTTTAAATAAGTTAGCACAGCTTTTTATAGCTAGTTTAGTTTATAGCTCAGTTTTCGGCAAAATTGTTTTGGCAAAGTCCCAAAACAATTTTTTATCATTCAATTAAAAATTAAATATAATGTGTGAATATTAACATTTATCAGTAAAATGTAAAGGCATAAATGATTTTGGGATCAGAAAAAAACTGAGACCCTCAAAGCAGGTGTTTAGTTCAAAATTACTGAGTTTTAAAACCTAAAATTATAGGTTATTAAACTTTATATAAACTGTCTAAAAGTTAGCTACTCGATAATCTTTATGTTTGAATAGTATTTTAAACTTTTAAGTTTTCTTGAAATAATTTCATATTCTAGACATGAAAATTCGATGCGTGGTACAAGATATTGAGTAAAATACACAGTTGCAAAAAATTATGAAGAAGGTAAAGAAGCCATCGCCATAATAATATTTTATCTGATAATCAGAAGTCTCTAATTTCTCTGCTACAGAAAAATTGAGAAACATGGTACATGGTATTTGGGGGCAAGATCAAAGATCCCACTAAACAAAGTGGAACTTGGGTTTAGGACGTCTAAAACTAATGTGAAGTACTATTCAGTACTTCACTTAAGTACTGAAGTAAGGGTTTAAGTTCCTTTAACCCTTTTCCATTTCAATTTCCCTGACTATAGTTCGGAATTGACGAAGATGTAGAAAATGTTGTTGTTTCGTTTGCACTGTTACTAATTTCTTCGGTAGCGTGGTGCACTTGATTCAATAATAACACACATACACACATCAAGCCACTGAGTTGAAATACTTACAACGGCTTTGCATGTGTGTTTTTTCTTTCCACTTTAAACAATATTGTAAGAAGTAGGAAAAAAAGAATGCAACGGTGTTACTTCGTACACTCAGGTTTTAATCAACTATAGAAGTAACAAAACCTTGTTTACTTTAATTTATTAATAAAAAACAGTTAAAACTACCAATAAATGCATCGAGAAATTACAGATCAGACTACACAACGTCTTCTGCGATACTTGCAATTATTATTATGCCAAAAAAATTAATCTTTATATTTTCTTACATGTTTTCAATTTCCTGGGCACATTCTTCAATGCCAATTTAATAAATTACTACGGTATTATTAATTAATAATCAGGTTAAACACTATAACACAAAACAGTAAGTGTAATTAAGCGGTAAATGCACTTCTGTACTTCAAACCCGGTGGTCTAGTAATAGCATGTAAAACATTTAGTTCTTTCCTAAGCTAATTGTGTGAAAAATTTACTATTACTGACCACAATAATTAATCATAATATAAGGCATAAAAGAATTCATTTTTAAAACATTAAATTAACTATAATTATTATTAAAACATGGATAATAGTAATTATTATTTTTTACTAAACTATATGTAAAATAAAGTATAGAGATTAATATTAATTTAAAACTATATGATCAAAGAAAATTATTTAATCCAATAATTAAAATAGATAATTATTTTAAGGTAATAGTTGTAATTATTAATCCTACAACAAATTGCACTTTAAATGCTGTAAACGATGTGTGAAACAACTGGACAATTACAGCTTTTTATATAAATATGCAATAGAGGCTAATAAGATTAACCAAAGTTTTGAATGCAGTATAATATGAAGTAATGTATGGAGTGTGGAGTTAATTGATTATAGGTAAAATAATTTAAAGCCTCTCCACAAATATAGTAAAATAAATACCAAACAGACAAGTATGCAAGTCATGGTGAAGCCTCAACAGGTGTTAAGTGGTTGAGCACAGTTTATTTTATTTATTTATTAATATAATATATATATATATATAAATATTATATATATATATATATATATATATTAATATTATATATATGTATTGAATAAAAACCCTTTGTTTACTTTTGTTAACTTTTTTTGATGAAAAGTGTTCACCAAAAATGCCTATTACTAACTCAATCTCTCTCCGCGAAACGTGTAGAACCTAGTCTGGTTCACATTACTTCAGTCTAGGTCTGATCTTGGCTCCTCCGTCTTACCCTCCTTCGGTCAACTGCTTCAAGGTATTCAAGGTTATAGAAAACACAGCAAAAAGTCCGGAACCACCACAAAACCCCGACATAAGACAAAAAAATATCAAAAATAGTCATGCTGTGGGCAAACAGAGGCTTGTATATTTCTTGAATGTGCTATGCCTTTTAATTTTATTTGTAAGAAACTTTTTATTATTTTATTTACAATCGTATAATACAAAATTACAGTTTATGCTGTAAACCCTCGTTGCTATGATGCCTGATAAAATTAAGGGATCGCAAACAAAGTCCTATTTTAAGCGATATGAGCAAATAGAGTCAAGTAACCAAAACATGAAGATCAAATAATAATTTAATATTTTTCTGATATTGATTAAAGTAGGTCCCCCCTAAAATTTCAATGCCCCTCTTTTCTTATTAATATTTTTCATTTTTACTTGACGCTCTTCTACCAATACATTTTTGTAATCCCCAAATAACTGTGTAACTTTTTGTACACGCATGCTCAGTAAATTATGTCGATGAAACTTAAGTCTTTCACTTAGTTCTAGTTTCTCACTTTTCTCTCTCAATTGCTTGTTCTAGTATAACCGTGGTTTGGGGAATAAAATTGAATTATGTACGATGAAAATAAGGATGTGTAGGATCCTAGGGGATGTGTAGGATCCTATCTGGATCTGTGGGATCCTGATAGGTATACAGTATAAATTAAGAACAAGAAAAGATAACGAACTTGATAATACAAGGTCAATTTAAAAAATAAACACCCATTAAAGTCAAAACTGTAAGTAGAGCTCATAACAAAAAGTCAAATATGTACTTCGTAGAAAGAAGTTAATCATGATTATTTAAAAAAAATCTCTTCACGTGAATTATGGAGAGATATTTTCTTACATACATCAAGACAGCACGATCCAAAAAAATCCTTTTATTGCCTCCTACAGTACCTTATATTAGGATATCAAAGAAAGGACACCTGTAAAGAATGTTAAGGCTACCGTAGACCTCCAAATAGAAGAAAACATAACCTGACGACTTCAAGGCGTGACTTATGACAACCCTTCAGTAACCTTCCAACTGACAACTTAAAAGATCTCTATTAATTATTTACTCTATAAATCCATTGCAGCGTGTGAAATAATTAAATAGATTGTTAATAACACAATATATCTATAAAAAAAGTAGCTTAATTTTTAAAGTTTCCTTGTACTCAGCTAATAAAAGTATTAGTACCTTTAAACTTTGTTAAATTTATAAGTATATTATTGATTGACATATAAAAATAAAATATATAGGTTTAAATGAAGAAGTTAACAAAACTGACAGGTTTTCATGTTCATTAATTTCTCGACGAGTTTTTCATCAAAGGATATCCCTTTGTTGATTTTTTTCCGAGACCATTTCTATCCACTAATGACCTCAAGTTTAAACTACTTCTGAAGATCTCCTTTTCATTCGTATTTTTATAAAAACCGAAATATTTCTCTTTTTATTGTCATCGGTTAGAGTTATTGTAAGTTTAAAACTTGTTATAATCATCAATCATTTTAATTATTGTGATTTCAAGGATACTTTTGATATTTATTAAGCTTAAAATTCTGTAAGAACTTCGCATCCGTCTTATAAAAAATACAAGAAGTATTGAATAAAAGTATTTAAGAGTCACTGGAGGAGGTAAAAAGACAGCTAGAAGGACGATTGTAGCTGTAATGTGCCTATTGAATAGCTTGTCTGATGTTACTAAATTGAGTAGCTTGTCTGCTGTTTCTACAATAAGTAGCTTGTCTGCTGTTACTATATTGAGTAGCTGTTGCTGTTATATTGAGTAGCTGTCTGCTTTTACTATATAGAGTAGCTTGTCTGCTGTACTATATTGAGTAGCTTGTCGCTGCTACTACTGTTGCTGTTACTATATGAGTAGCTTGTCTTTTACTATATAGAGTAGGTTGTCTGTACTATATTGAGTAGCTTGTCTGCTGTTGTTACTATATTGAGTAGCTTATCTGCTTTTACTATATATTTAGTAGCTTTTCTGCTCTTACTATATTAAGTAGCTTGACTGTTTTTACTAAATCGAGTAGCTTGTCTGCTGTTAAGTAGCTGTTACTATATTATAAAAATTGTTACTTTCAGCTTGTCTAATTAAATGAGAATCTACCGGTTGATTGGACTTATGTGGGTCTATGGTTGGTAAAAAGGGAGGAGAAAATGAGACAAGTCCCTCTAAAAGGCGGGGCTTGCAGAGCGGGACGTGGGAAGGTTTCAATCTTGTTTACATCAAAGATCCACCACGCCGGAGAGGTTAGTGAGATCAGTGAAGTCCCTGAATTTTCCTCCAATTTTATAGGGGAGAAGTTAAAGAGGAGCCCGGTAAATTAAATCCCGAGGGCTAACACCTCTAAAATCCACCACCTGATGAAATTCCATTCACTGTGAGTTTGAAGTGAATTCAAAGACGAGCCATATTTAGGAATATTGTCAAAATCTCTAATCTGTATATGGCTTTAATTAGACTCGATAAAACCTTAAGCTATTTACCATATCCAGTTCACCATGTTCAGTAAACCAACAGAGCTAATCTTTAAAATAGCTTAATAATATTTATGAACTAATAGGTTATTGTAAAATTCCGTATTAATATTTTTATTCTCCAAAAAATTCTCATTTTCCCATATTCAAAACTTTTCTAGTGTTGAAAATTAAGAAATAAAATATAATAAATGTTTCTTTTTTTTGTAGTTTCTTAGATATTATATTAATCCTGACTAATATTTAAAAAAAAATAAAACTTTTTTCTCACCAACAAAAAAAAGTCAAATTCAATAGCAAGTTATTTTACCATGACTACAGCTAGAAATGTGGCTATTAAATATTTCTATAATTAAGTTAGGATTTTTTACTTCTTTTAACTTGATAGGTCAACCAAGTTAATACTTAAAACAATGGAAAGGTTATTGAACATTTACAATGTATTATAAATACATTTTAGGGCTGACAAAACAAGGTATTGGAATTATTGCTTGTCTTAGGGTTAATTTACTAACCAAACCTTTTTTTTGGCAACAGAGATATTTAATATTTATTTTTACCCAAAAATAGTTTACTACATTTTCAAGATGATAATTTTAATAATATTTTACCTGTTCCTTTTTCTTGAGGAGTTCGTAGTTAAGAAGCTTAACTACAACACTAAATGATAGCTAATGTAAACAGGCGAAATTTATAGGATATTTACCAAATAAATAAAATAAATAGAAATAATAAACTGCGTAGGCTTCCGCGGTTATAGTCATGAAGGTTTTGATCTTCCATTGGTGACGCGTCAATGTAGATGATAATTCCGACGTTGCGCTTCCATGTGGGAGACATCTCAGGGATGTAGTAAATCATGGATGAAAACACAATACTCGATTAAAAAAACCATTTTTCAGTATTGTAGAGAGTGTTTTCATCCAAGTCCTTTTATCTCTGAAGATGCCTCCCACAGTGGAAGCGAAACGTTAGAAACTTTATTGACATTGAAGCGGTCACCACAGGAAGACCTAAATCTGAAAAAACAGACATGGGGTTACTTAGTTGTGGTTGTGATTGGATGGGAAAAATGCAACGCTTAATTGTTAAAAAAATTATTCAATTTTTAAATGTGAATTAGAAAAATTGCATTTAATATTTTTTATTTGAAGTTTAAAGATTGTATAATATTTGTAGGTATAATAAAATTATATTATACACGAAAAATTATAACTACTAAAACATTAAAAACATTGTTTTTAGGCAGTATGTTGAAAACATTATACGCTTCCATTTCATCCCACGAAACATTTTTACTACCTTTTTTTAATTTTGAAAAATTAACGTAACAAAACAGTGCAAATTAAAAACGTGTACGCTGGAAGAATGTATGGGTGTAAAAAACACATAATACAGTATATTTTATCATCTATCATTACCCCCAAAGGTAAAGTTATTATTAACAATGCGGTGGAAAAACAGTTGGTATGATACAGAGGGTGTATTACAATGATGAAGGCGAAAAATAAAAATATTACACAAAGAGTGTAAAAACATAAAAAAAAGTTAAACCTTAATATATATTAATTGTTTATTTTTATTTAATTTGAAATATGGCCACATTTTTAAAATTTATTTATCATTATTATAATTTATTGTATAAATTTAATTTATACAATAAATTATAATTCATAGTATACAGCGTTTCTTAATCGTTTAGACCCGCGACCCAGAATATATGATGATCACTACAGCCCAAAACAATTGATTGTCACCACCCTACGACCTAACAATAACTGTCTTTCATCCAATTTTGGGTTATGCTCCAAGGGTTGAGAATCTTTATAATCATTATACAAGTCTTTGATGTTTGTTTTTACATTAAAAAGTATTTTTTTCGGGCGGCTGTAAAGTAGACACTTTTTATTTTTTAAAAATCGAGTACGGGATACCTTTTTCAGAACTTTTCCTCATCACATCGGATTCGTAGCGAATCAGCGAATGAGCGTAGCGCTCATCCTCCCTACTTCGGACTCGCTTCGTGCGTCTATGGATAGTAAATAGATCCTTTTCATTCCCAGCGGTCACACATTGAGCCCACTTACCACACTCGAAGCGGCAAAATTTGTGATCAAAGAAAAATCATAGATATACTTGTCATATTGAGACGAAACTTATTTATTACTCAGGTATACATTTATGCCAAATTTCAACTCTTTTGGATTATTTGCTGATTTTTTACAAAGTTTTAAAAATGTACACAAGTCGTTTGAAAACTGAACTAACGTCTTATGCATGCCAGTATGCGTGCCAAATCTCAAATTAATCGAAAAATAATGTTTTCCGCGTTTTATGATTTCTCGAAAGTTTTGCTGAGTCATTATCGCCGCGATGAAAAATGACCTTCTTCACAGTCTCGTAACATAATATACTATTAAACAGTTAATTTTAACAGTTATATAATAAAAGTATTACTATTTTTAATTTAATTCTATCGTTTTATAGCCATTACATGTAATTTTTAACTTTTTTTACCTAGAATCATCTGAAAGTGAACAAAGTGTTGTTTTGTTGTTTATTACGTCTTACTATATTATAATATTACACCTTGTTAAAGTATTTTCATTCCATCATAAATACATTCAATTGTTTAGAATTATTAGATTGTATCCAATAACAAGACAAGGACTAAACCTATGATTACGTAGCAAGTGGTGGGGGGTGCTTGTTATTAGCAGCTATGATGCGTACAGCCATCATACTTCTCGCACGATTGCATGTCCTTCTATAACCTTGTACTATTCTTTATTACTTCTTTTACAATTTTTGTTTTATTATATTTGTGTGGTTATATTTCCCTACTTTATATAATAATTCTAAACAGAATATAAAATATATTCTCCATCATATAAAAATATAAGTAGTAAATTATATAAACTTGATATTCTGTCTTTAGCAACTTTATTTTTACTCTTCCTTATTTATACTGTGGGTATATAGGAAGTGCTGCGCTTGCACTTAAAAAAACGAAACCCGCGATTTCACATAAATCATCCGTTTTAGGTGTATTTTAAGACCTCCTGAGTAGTTTTTACTAAGTTTTCTGCTATATGCATGTTGTGTTAATACGTGTGTCAGTTATCATATAGAAGTTCTTTAATCGTAGCTTCTCATTATCAGCATTACTTCAATTTATATCGAAAGTCATGTTATGTATCCTTTAAAAAAAATCCTAAATATCGAAAAATATCCAACTGAGTTAAAATTCGATACAAGTATATACTTTAGTGTAGTAAATAAGTATAAAATAAGCTTATTTTGGCTAGTATATCCATGTTTTTTATCATAAATGTTATGCAGCTTTAAGCGAGGTCAGTAACTGGGTGGTGACCGAGCTAAGCGAGCCTGAAGACGTACAGCATTAAAATTTTGTTATTTACTTATTCTTATGACGAGCAAAGCGAGTCCAAAGAAGTGAGGATGAATGTAGCGAATCCGATATATGAAGAGGAAAAGTTGTAATTATTTCTAGAGTTATTAAAGTTTATTATATAAAAATAATATTTTTAATATGTCCTTTAAAGTGGAAGTAATCCACCCTATCAATGTGCTCATCGCCGAAACACGAAATCTATGATCAAAACTGAGGAAGTCTATAAGATATAAACGTAATTATAAATAAATAATTAGAATTGATCAAAGGAAATTAAAATTAACATATAAATATAAAATTAAAATAGAGATATGCTAAGGATTTTCTTTTTCCAGGTTTATATTTTTGATGTTGGAAAACTCTGGTTTAAAGGATTTAAAAGGAGAAAAAGACTTTGGAAGAGTAGTTAACAAGAAAAGTGTTTAGGGCTAATGAAAAACATGGTCCTCAGGATTTTCCTTGCATTATACCAAGTATAACTTAGTTTGAACATAGTACAACAAGCTCTAGTTAATATACATGGTAGACAGTTGTTATACTTTGTACTAAAGTAATGTAGAGTTTAAAATACACGACTGTATAGTGACTATACAACTAATTACATACGACTTTTCTTTCCCTTTATTAACATTGTTAGTAAACTTAAACCTTACATGGTTACCATTTATACAACATACCCATGTAGCTTTATGTTACTTGGAAAAGCCTTTTTTAGATGAAAATTTTCTTTATACTCTCTTATGACTTTGAATTCATAGCTTATAAACACCATTAACATAGATTAAAATAAACATTAATGTTTTCCTTCTTAACATGGTTACATTTTAATTAAATGTATGTAGTTTTATAAGACAGTCCTTAGAAGAGTAATAAATTTTATAAATCTTTAATTTAAATTAAGATTTTACGGTAAAATAATTTATTTATTACTATCTCCTTGCCATTAATTGAGCAACACGATTATGCATCTAAGGGTTTTACAGATATAATTACTTTCAGATAAATTTTATTTTAAATAGACGTGAAAAAATATATTAACGACTAAGATTAAAAGGAATATAATAAAATATTTAATTTACTGACCTAAAGAATACTTAATAAAAGAATACATAAAAATGCAAGATTATTAATAAATACTTAAGTACTAATTAAATAAAAAAATAAAAGGCGTTCAATTGAATGATAATAATAATTCCAAAAAATAAAAATAATCCTAACAAAATTATTGAGAATTTAAATTAATTTAATTAATTTAAATTAATCCAAATTTTACTTTAAATTGTATTTGATTTCTTTTTTGTATTTTACATTCCTATTTTTTACATCTTATTTACATTCTATATTTTGTTTTATTGTTGAATTAAGTAGCTAATGAACTAGCACTAATGAATTGAAATAAAAGCACATTGAATTAGCCCTAATGAACAGAAAAGGGGAAAATTTTCTAGGTAAATTTATCCAAATTAAAAATGTATGATTACTAATCGTTTAACAATAACTTTCTAAAAATACATTCAAGCTGCCATACATCAAAGCTTATGGACATTGATGTCTTAAAATGCTATGTTAAAAAATCAAAAGAAGTATACTTTAATTAATTATTCAATAGCATTATCTCTTTGTTTCACAAAAGTGTTCACATCGATTTCCTTACTTTTATCTTATATTTAATTGATTGTAACAGCCATAATTTCTATTTGTATAATATAAAAATAATTAATATTGAGAAATTATAGAATTATAGACAAAAAAGTTCTCATATCTTGTTAAATGACAATTTGTATGAATATTTCACTTTTTGTAATTATTAGAATGACAGAATTTTTATTTTATTATTTTACTATCACAGAAAAATCAAAAATATAAGTTAGTTATTGTCATTTTTCCTTACACAATTATAAGAAAATTGCCTGTTTCGTTGGAATGAACAATTGATTTAACCTAAGCTTTCTAGTAAAATATTTATATAGAGAAATAACTGATTTCTTTATAAATAGAAAATTTCTAATTTATTTATTAGAATAAATAATAAATTACAAAATAAATATAATAATTAACATATAATTTGATTATATATGAAATAATTTATAATGCGTTTCAAAAATATTCTTTTAAAAATTAATATTGAATATTAATGTTGGTCTGTTTTTGTATTATTAGTGTTTTGAGTGTTTTTAGTGTATCTTACAAGGGCCTATTATACAGACCTTCATGCGTTCTGACATGGAGTTCGTATTAAGGGTTCTGCCGTGACATAGATCTCGTGTAAATATGAAACAAAAAAGTTCCTATATTTAAGACAGTTGATGAATGAATGATTATTTTATGCCTGTTTTTTCTGACTAAAACTAGTTAATTACTTGTAACGTATTTGAAATAAGGCAAAACACGAAAAATAAGTTTTCAAAAAAATAACCAGATGTTTTAAAGATTTTTTTTATTTAACCAGGCGCTACGAATGGCACCCCTGATTTTTTTCTTAGCACTTTTTTATTTTTATTTCTAAATAGGACCAAAAAACTAGACATGTTGTAACAAATTTATCATTTTTAAAAAGACATCAATTAGTGGTCTCTGAGTAATTTCTTCTTCACCGAGAAGATGTTTCTAAATTTAAAATACAAGTTTATATACAACACAAATCATAACAAATCTTAAAATAAGAAAAAATAGAATGGAAAACACGTTTAAAATACCTTAATTTTATACACATATAAAAAGTCAATATAATAAATAACTGTTAAAGGTATAATTATGTAAGATTTGAAAAAATTATCGGTAGTTGTTTCAGATAAGGTGAAATAATTTTTTTGTAAATTATTGTTTGCCATTGGTCAACGTCAGTACTTCTTAAGTTCTTAAGACAGTACTTAAGATACTTCTTTACTTGTGCTGCTAAACACAGTAATTTTAATTTCATCTTTGGGTGGATGTCGAAATAATTGGCTTTTCACAGTTGACTGCGGTGAACAATTTTTTTCGTTAACAAATACTACAACACGTTGAGACGATTATAACAGTCAATCGCACCTTAAGAATCTCCCACACTAGAGTCGCAAGCCTATAAAAGTACACATAAGTGTGTGAATAACTTAGGCTTGATTTCACGAGCGAATTTAAGGCATTACAAATATAGAACGGAGAATAAATCCAGTTTACACATTTATTTGTACTGTGCGTAAATAATAACCAATATTATCCCTAAACTTATTATACAGAAATTAAAGCATTAAGTTTCTTAAAACTACCAAGTGTAATTACCTCATTTATTTCATTTATGGATATCTTTCATTAAAACTTGTTAATTTTACAAACCCAATGATCATAATTTATATGAGAACTAAGGACATTACCTTAAATGACAAAATTAGCTTGCAATGAACTTAATTTAATAAATTACAGTTCCTATTAAAAAACACATCGTTTAACTTTTTGAAACATTCTCGAATCAATTATTAAATATTTAAGTAAAAATTAAATAATTATTTTGTTTCACTCTATACTTTATACAATTTATTCTGGTTTATTTTAAATACGATTAATAAAAAAATAACAATAATGTATACATTCATATTTATGTATTTAAATGTTAATGTAATATTAAGGATAAAAGCTTGTTGCTCTTCTTATTCAATTAAAATAATTTTTAATGTTTTTTTATTTATAAAAATAAAAACGTAAAAATAATCATTTTAATTATTATAAGATATAACATTCTTGAACAGGTTTGAAACTAGTATAAAGAGAATTCATACAAATTAATTAATTTATTTTTGTTGTTTTAATTATTTATGTGATATTTATGGCTTTATTGTAATGAAATTAGAATTTTTGTTAGTCCCCATGACTTATTTTTGTTTTTATTTTTTTTCGTGTTTTTATAAACCATATATAAAAAATCAAGAACCAAAGTATATGAATAAGGTTTTGTAAAGTCACTGTATTAGATTATATTCATAAAATTTATAGTTAAGAAAATTATACAAATTTCTATCTCAATTTTATATTCAAATATGAAAAGTTAAAAATATACTTCAACCTGTCTAGATAACACAAAAAATACTTTAAAAATAAAGTTTAATTTATTGTGTACAAAATTTTGACAAATGTCATTTTTATGTAAACATTTGTCAATCAAATTCAAGCAATGCCAAGGATCGGTGGTGACATTTATTTACTTTTAGGATTTGAACCTTGTGACAGATGTTAAAAAATGTTTATATCTTAAATAAGAGTACCTGATTGGTTCTCACAACTCTCTTTTAAGTGTATATTTTTAATATAATTTTATTGTAAAAAAAATAACCGTTGATATGGACTCCGTCAATATTGACTATGTGATAAAATTATGTCGAAAAGGTGGAAAAGTAAACAAATTAAACAATAAATAAAAGTGTTATCAGTTAAAAAACTTCATGTTACTTATCCTTATCAATGTAAACAATGTTTCTTATCAATACATTTTAATATGGCGAGTTTTACATTAACTTTTGTAATCACTTTAAAAAAATTAATATTTACTTCTTTATTCGAGAAGACCATAATTATTAAAACTGTTAAGGTAAATAAGTTTTAGTTTTAATTTTTGGCTATACCATAGACTTAAATTTAGTTACATTTATCAATTATGTAAGTTAGTTATTGTACAAATAACCAGATTTTAAAATCTTTTTTCTCTTTTATTAATGTTAGTAAGTGAACTTCTTTTATTAATTTCTGTCTATGTTTTAGTAATAATCATAATTCATCATTTTTATTATTATTCAACCTCATTACTTGAACCATTACTTTAACGGAAGAATGATTCCCATAATATAATCCTTATTTTTATTTTTTTACATATATATATTTTTTGCTTAATTAATACTTTTCCTAATGTTATTTTAATTAAAATTATTCACTAAAATTGATAAAAATGTTAAGTTCTTCATTATTATGTTGATGTTCAAACAGAAAAAAATAAAAAAGCAGATAAAGTAGGTAGGAAATTGAGTTCAAAATAATTTATAATAAAAAAAATCTTATAATTAATTTATTCATAGTTATGCGGTGTTAAAATGTAAAATAAATATATTTTGTAAAATAAATACATATTTTTACATTTAGCGGTTACTTAAACATATTAATTATACATTATCATTATCACTTTCTTTAGAAGTTTTTTACATTAAGGCTATAGTTAATGGATTCATATTAACTTATTTTTATATTGGTTAACAAATAAGAATTTGCTTGTGGGTATATTAATATTAAAATAAAATTTAAATTGAATAATTTAAAATTGTAGGAATACGTAAATATAAATACATGATTTATGGATATAGGTCTATAAATATGAATAATAATTAAAATTACATTAATAATTAATGTAAGAGCAAAGGATTATAGCATACTTTATTGCTGATCATATATTAAAGTTGAAATTTAATAATTGGTGTATTATTTAACAATTTTGTCATAGAATAAAAAGCAAAAATTATAATGTTGCTATGTTTTAATACTTTTTTATTTTTTTTTAACCATAAGTTTTTTTCATTATTGTTTATTTTATTTTCTTTTCTTGTTAATTTAAACCACTTCACACTTTTAATCGAGATAAACAAACACTATGGATAAAAAGTAAACATTCCGAAGAAGCTAAAACTGAACAAAAATAGTCTAATAGGTATATTAAGATAAATTAAGATAAACACAGTAAAAAAACAACAAAATATTTGTTTAAACTTAAGTGTTAACTTATCAAACATTCTTCAGATGAAAAAGACCTGTAGTCAACTTCTAAGGTGTAAAATTGTCAGATCGAAAAAATTTGCTACCGAGGCGTAGCTGAAAGATGAAAAAGATTAATACTAAAAACAGAAAATTTTATACGCATATTGTTTTTCAGTTAGTAATTAAGCTCAAGATAAATCAGTCAGACACGCGTCCGGAATGGTACTTAAAGTAAAAAAGTGTAAATTTGTAATTTCTTTAACAAGTTTGTAAAGCATTCTTCGCGGAGATGAAAATCTTAATTTTGTAAAAGTCGGTAAATGTTTTCTTTCAAATAAACATAAGAAATTGTTTGATTTTTTTATTTCCATACAAGATTTTTTTAATATACCATATCGTTCAATCTTGGTTGTTTTCAGCATGAGTCTTGAACTTTTAACTTCTTAGGACGTTTCTTATCATTGCTGCTTCATCTCCGACAACTTTGCTTTTTCAACTTCTGTATTTTTATAATTTTTTTAAACTACAAAAAACTTTTTCTACTTATGTTACATTCTTTTTTTAATTTATTTTTTTCAGAACTTAAACAAAAATGTCAAAACAATATTATGTGAAAATTACTTATAAACATGAAAAATTAGTAAACTATAATTAGAAGCGTACAATTGTACAGTGTTGCCATAACAGACAAACCAAAATAAACCTATAATTACCTTGTATCCATTATTTTTATAAACATCAAACATTGCATGATATAAAATTTTAGTATTGTTACCCATAATATATTGCCTGATTATAAAATATTATAGAAATACTTAATTTCTTCAAGTTTTTTTTTATTTGAATTTGTTTTATTACAATTCTTGACAATGCTACACGATTCATAACAATATTGATAAAAATCTATATAGGTCCAATATTTTTAATGGTAAAAATGATCAAATTAGAACATAATTAAGGGGTCATACTTTTATATCTAAGCGGTTTGTTTACCTAATTAAATAGAGAAATAAAATAATTTGAGGCATAGGATATCTAATTGTTCCCAAATTACACGTATTTAAAGACGTTTTTAATTTGTGATTTTATCCACCAGTGGAATTTATATCGGTACGAGGATTGACGAAATTTAATGTTACTGTAGCACAAATATTTGGATATCGTAAAACTCAAACATAAAAATACGCATCTCTAAAAAAGACGATTTCACCAGTTCATCCTCCACTCTGTATGAACCTGTTCTCATATGCTCATTCCTCTTTGGGAATTCGATGACTTGTATAGTCATTTAAAAAGCTGTTCAGCCGGAATGCGCATATGGTTCTTTACATTTCTCTGGTGATAAGTTCTGGAGACTTGTATCTGACCCTAGAGCTATTGTGAAAAGTCTATCAATGAAAAATTTTCAATTTTTTTTGTTGCATCATCTTTAAGCATTTTATAACTCGAACCGCATTTTCCCCTACGAGACATCTTATTGTTGTTATGCCCCCCGCCTACCTGCCCCTCCCCTTCAACAGGAGAATTTCATAATTTAACGTGATGTTTTTAAGGAGTTTACAGAACACTTTACAATTTTTTAAACAAATGAATTTATAACTATACCTAAAATTCATTATGCATTGTTCAATTATACATCGAACACAATTTTTCACTCTTAAAATATCAGAGTATAAATATAATATAAGTATAAATTTCTACACATTTTTCCAGAGGTTGATAATAATGAATAATTAATTATGATAAAATACAGGTTATAGGAACTACATGCAAATTATATCAAGCTGCATTCAAACCTCAAATCATGTAATTCTCTTCATGCTTTACAATTTTATTATATTAATCCCGCAAAATTAGATGTAAAAGTATATATACAAGGTACTTTACTATATTGTTGTTTTTACTTTATAATATTATATATTATATATATATATACTATATATATATATATATAAATAAATAAATAATTTTAATATCATTATAAAAATATAGATTTATCATTTACAAAGTGATCACGCAGCTTATAGAGAGAATGTTGATTTTTATACAATTATCTTAATAATATGAACAATCAATATTTATTCTCAAAGCGATATTTATTCAAGTTATATTTATTTTAAACTTATTGACCATAGTTTCAACAAATTATATCCTTTTCTGACAATTATGTCATCAAAAATTATATTTAATTTGTGGGTTATAATTAGATATTGTATATTTGTTATATTACTAGCATGATGTTAAAATTTGTTAACCTAATAATTATTATAAATAATACAAATTAAAATATATTCCGTTCTTATAAGAATGAATGTAGTATTGATAGTTGTGTTTAAATGTAATAATTTGTTAATTATTAGTAATCTATGTTTGAAGCATGTTTGCTTATTATTATTTTTGTGTCTATGAAAACATTTCGAATGTTGTTTATTCGTTGTTGTTATTTATTATCATTTATTTATTATGTTGTTTGTGTTCGTTTCTTTATTATGAAACAATTTGCTTGTTTATTTCATCATCAAAACCGCTTCATAAATACTTTTTTTATAATTTTTCACTCTACAAATTTAAAATTTAATACAATGACATTATTTTTTTTAATCTTGAATAACTATATTTTAATACATTATTAAATAAAGTATTATATACTTCAGCAAATGAGTGTGCCATACAAGTAAACTCTCTAACACTACAAGCTCACTAAGTTAAAAAGATAAAGTTAGGTGTAAGTTGAAACCACTCATCACAACTTCCCTAGCCACCTGAAACCTCTTATATACTCCTTTATATATTTTACATAAACACCTAACCACAAGGATATTTAAAAGTCAAGTTCTATAACAACATACATGGTCATTATACAACATAACATAAAAGAACATCTTAGCAATACTGTTTATTATTTAATTTAATTATTTAAACATATAAATTATTATTTCCTTATCCCGTATTCATTTTATTAATATATGTTTCCATTGTTTTATTATATTCTAATTTATTGCCAGATTTTAATGTATTTAAAAATTAAAATTCTTTAAATATCGTATGTAATTTTCTTTATTAAGTAAATAAAACTATACGTATATTTATAATTTAATTATTTATTACAATTATAATTAATATTCAATTATAATTATTTATATTTTATGTACATATTTTTTTTGTGTTTCACTTAACGTCGTCTACAGGACATTTGCATTTCAAATAGAAAATGTTTCTGTATATAAATAATAACTTAGTTTTAATGCAACGTTTAAAATGTTATATAGTGATGATATTTGCCATTTTTTTATAAGAAAAAGTTTTAAATAATTTTCATTATTTTAAGTTACCATATCAAGTTTATACGTAAGTTAAAAAAGACTTGTTTCGAGGCTTTGCACCAACGTTTTTATTTCATTTAGTTACGACTATTTATTTGTAATATTACATATACTAGGAAATATAACAATACATTTATAACATTATTGTTATATATAAAAATACTTTTTATATAATGATAAATGGGCTAATGATAAATTTTCAACCACCATAATAGTAAAAATACCAAAAATATTTGTGTAGTTGGTATTTATTTTTCAACTCGGTGGTGAGGTAAAAAAATTACAGCGCCACATAATAGTGATTTATTAAAAAAGTTAAATGATTTAATACTTTATCCAACACAAGTTGATCTAAGTGGCACCATATACCTACAAATTGCAATACTATACGATAGAAAGGTCTATTTTGAAATTAATAATATTATGTTTCATTTTACTCTTTTTAACAATAATTAAGTTTTCTAGTAATATTAATAACATGTGGGTTTGATAAAAGGGTTAAAAAACACAGGATAAAATAATTGACTTGCCTGTCAGTCAAAAACAAGTTAGAGAAACTTGACGAAAGAGACCAGGTGAAACTAGCGCGGAGCGATGTTCAAACCGAAAGTAAACCTCACGAAACTATACAAGCTCCAACATATCCCTTCCATGTTTCCATGTTAAACGACACTTATAAGGTATCTTGTAGTACTACTACGGAACTTGTCAAGAAAACATCGTAAAATGTTAAATAATTTATGCTGTCTAACATAGCTATAATAATAATAATGTAATGTTTAATAAAAAATGTATATTTTCGATAAATGTAATTAAGGGAGGAATTTATCAATTTAATTAGTCTAAAATAAATAAAAATAAATCATCAAGATTTCTAGCCAATCTAAAATATTTCTGACTTTTGGTTCTTAACAAAGTGCTAAAGGTAATAATAGCAGATTATTTTATTAGACGGTAAAGTGGAAATTTAGGTGAAACTTACTACTTCGGACATAATTAATATCCTATAACTACTTTACTGCCTTGGCAATGAAATCGTACTTCACTGACTTTTTTGAATTAGTAAAGAACCTTCTTTACTGCAGCTTCAAAATAATTAAATTATAATTAATTTTCCAAATGAAGTCTTCCAGCATTGTTATATCATTAACATACTACAATTAATATTACTTAATAAAAACCTATAATTAAACTTTTGGCTACTAGAATTAACTTTATAAATATATCTCCGAAAATTATAGTCTTCAAAACCCATAAAAATCTTGCAGTTAAACAAATAAAACATTATCAAAAACAAAATAGAATATCATTTGTAAAAAATTAGTTTGAAACAATTTGTTATGCAAAATAATTAAAGCTGCTTATCATAACTACCGTAAGGAGACGCTAATGTTTCACATTATTTTTTTAAACAAAAAACCTTTTGTTATTGTATTCCTTTCTCACAAATCATAAATTCTTGTTGTTTTTGTAATATAATAAATGCTATTCTTTCATATAAAGTGCTATAATTCAATTTTATTTCTTTTTTATAAAAAAAAAACATAGTATTATTTTTTAAATATAATTATAAGTTAAAAATTGAATTAATTGTTAACGCTATTAATTGTTTAATTAATCGAAATAATAGAAAATCTTGTTTTAATTTAAGTAATTATTAACTTTTGTGTGGTAAATTGGGTGATTCATTTTCATTTTTTTTAATTTATCTTTTCGTATTTTTTTTTAAATATTTATGTAATATTCAATACTCTCATTGACGTATTTAATTTACTTTATTTTTTGTAATGCTTGCCAGTCGGTATTTTATTAGAAGGAAATGTATTGTTTAGATACTATTCTACAAGCGAAAGTCACATTTCATCTTTCACTGCGCTTATTTATTTTTTTGTACTTTTAATTTATCGATATTAAAATACAAAACATGGAAACGAAAAACATTTGCAATTTTCTACTTCTCAAAAGATTTGAATCTGAGGATAAAAAGATCCTCACAGATTATAGGTCGTACATCACTATTAAGAACAAGTTTTTTAACACCAAATAAAAATAGTTAATGAAAATGCAACAATGCTTGCTGATAGTATTCATTGTAAAACTTAAACAGGCTATTTAAGTTTTAGCAGTGGACAAAGTTCTAATACAAACTTAATTTTCTACTTTTTCTTAAGGGTCATGTCAATTGTCACCAATAAGGGAAACTTAAGTCCGCCGTACACCAACATGCTGACTTGAACAATATGATAGAAAACACTAAGTCCAAATTAGCTCTCACCTTTCTTTATAGTACATATTCATCGAAATATAACATATTAAATAGTGAGTAGTATCACAGCCATGGCTCATTATAAATACAGCAGGGCATTTAACTAAAATTCTATTTTCAGTTATTTAATACAATATCATATTATAACACTCCGTTATATATTTTGCTTCGGATCAGAAGCAAAATTTTTAATACTTAAATATATTAATTATATGTTTGAGATCACAATGTTTCATTCTTCTGAAATATAATTTTAACTCAAAAAGAACATAATTTTTAGTATTATAACCAGACTAATTTGAAGATTAATATGAATTTAAAAGCTCTTTATTTAATATTATTTATGTATTTTATTTAAGAATAATACATGCGGAATCCAAACTGACGAACAAAAAATGAACAAAATTAAAGCCGATATGTTTTACCATATAACATAGAATATACCATATTATGATATTAAAAATATTTATAAGGAATGAATGTTAAATTTTGAATTTACAATGTAGAGATATTAATAAAATATTATTTTTTTACTTCTTAATTTTTTTCATTTTTAGGACGAATGTGTTAGTTTTCTATACCAGAATAGATTTAATAAAGATAATAAAACATTTAATAATAACTCTAAATTATTTTGTCGACTAATTTTATTTATTTAAGAATTGAGCAGCTCAAGATAGTTCTGTACAATGTTTTCAGAATATTTTTATTTACGCATGTGCGGTAAATAATTAAGCAAAACTAACTATGGAAATGTTATACTAAAAGTATTCTGAGTTAAGTTTAAGTTAGTAGGTAAAGCAAAGTTAAAATGAGTCAGCAAAAATAAAATATTTTATAGTTATTTTACAGTTACTATTGACTTAGAGTTATTTTATAATTCGATATTAATTTATAATTAGTCATCTGGTGGTTTGATGCTAATAAAGTCAAAATATATTAAAATTTTGTAAATTGTTTATATAGTACTAAAAATGTTTAATACACTTATTATTGTGTATAATAGGAGTTGAAACGATAAAACATCAGTAACAAAACAAGTAATATAATTACTCAAAGTAATATTAATTCAACTTTAATTGATACAATAAGAAACTAATAACAAACAAATAGAAACAAAAATTATAATCATAATAATACCTGAAAATAATTAAACTTTAACAAAACAATAAAAAACAAAATATAAATATCAAACTTTGCAATAAAAATAATTAGCATAATTACAATACTCAATTCCCAGTTGTGCAATAATTAACTTTAATTCTTTCTTATAATTAATTTGTTCTAATAATTTGTATTGTAGGTTGTTATTTTCATTCGTATAACTAGCCTTAATAAAATAAGAGCAATAATTAAAAAACACAAATTAAAAAATATTGTTATATGTGTTTTAATAAAATAATTTATAGTGTATTGTTACTCAACGTGTTTTTATATGTTATCTAATGTTGTCCTTTGTTTATTTTATTAGTATTTCTATTTCAATTAGTTCTCATTTTTATTCCATTATACTATGATTCATCAGTAACTATACACGTAACCGTATAATATAGTGTGTTTAAATGATTTAAACTAATATGAAGACAGATGTAATAAGAATGTTTTATTAAGTATTATTTTGTATGATTACTATTGATGGAAGTAGTTTGGCTTATCAAGGTCTTTCAGTAAGGTGCTATTTAGAGTTTTGTTTAACTTGTTTTAATACGTGATCTGAAATGTAAATTTTTATTATTAATGTCAGTTTTTTTTGCTTGTTAAATATTGACTATATAATAAAGGTGTTATAAGAACGAACGAAGTCTTTAGACACATTAGTCGATTAGTATTTTTTATTATTTTTACAATTTATTTATATAACTTATTCATAGTTAAAAACTAATTATTGTTTTTAATATATATATATATATATATATATATATTATATATATATATATATATATATATATATATATATATATATATATATATATATATATATATATATATATTCATACCTAAAACTTAATAATAAAAGGATTTTATGTTTACCCTATTTGTATACATCACTAAAGAAATACAATTTATAAATTTCGAGGCTAAGCCTTTGAAATAAGATCCATGACATAAAATACGATTAAAAACCATTTTTTTTTAATTTTACATAATAATAAAGTAGGTAGGTACATTAATAAACCAATATTAATTGAACGGTGTAAAATTGAACAGTATAAATATATTCACCAAATTTAAGATCTTTTAAATAATCAATTTAATTAAGAATATGTAATTAAAAGAACTCATACCCGGCGCTATATCTCATTGACAATGCAAACATATATACAAGGAACACTCATTAAACATTAAGAAATCATGTTAAGCTAATATTGAACTGTCAAAGACCAATCAATTAAAATTATGACATATGTTAATATCTTGAAACATTTTTGTATTTTTTTTTCTTGAATGTAGTTCCACTTAAAATTAATGTATATATAGATTGTTTATTGTATAATTTTAATTAAAATTAGTTTTTATTTTATTTTTACTTGTTAATTAAAACAATTTAGCAGTTGATAAGTGTGGTGTACGTGATTAACAAATCGTAGTATTTCTTTCAAAATCCATTTACAATTTAATCACAAAAAGGCAAAAAGTTTAAAATACAGAAAAAACATATTTGTTAACATAATTATTATTTTGGTTATTTAGATAATTTTAAAATTTAATTAAAGATACTTCAGTTAACTAATGTAATATAAACTTTGAACAAGACAATGAAATTATTTGTTTTAAGATTGAAAAGTTCAGCTCGTTGACAGAAAATTGTGAAGGATATCGTAAATAGAATGTATAATACTTGAAAAAAAAAACATTTATCCTTAGTAAATTCGTTTAATTGAACAAAAACTAGATCTAAAATGATAATTAAATATATAAAGAACTATATAAAAATTAAGAAATAAAGTTGTACTTGAAAGATTAAAAAAGAATGAAAAGAGAGAAAACAGAAGAAGAAAAAAGAGAGAAAATATACAAATATATGAGTAATGCGACACTGACCAACTTGAATTACAGTGGGATTAAACTCAATTCCGAGGTCTTAAGACGTGTAAAATAGACTAGAAAAATTAAATCTAGGTTTGGCATATTAGTATATATTTGAAATTTGGCATATTCAATGTGGTTAAACACTACTTTCCCTACACGCCTGTTAGATGAGGATGATTAATAATACACGAAAAAAATACAAAATTTTCAGGTTCTTCGAAGAAATTTTCCACCTAAAATATTAAAGCGGTCATAGAGATTATCTCTTATAACAGCTGCTTGTTTGCAGTTGTTTCTTTAACATTTGCTTTTGTCAATTCCTGCACTTTGACTTTAAATAATGTGTAAGGTAGTAATTATGTTTTTATAGATTATTATGTCGTTTATAATGCACTGTAATTATTTATTGGCACATAACTGAATCTTAATGATATTAAAGTATACATTTTGTTAAGGGCACTAATATTAATATTAAATTTGAAGATGTTACAGTTACAGCTGCCCAGTTCAACCCAATAATTTAATCGATATCAGTTTTTTTTCAAAGATTTCGCTCTAATGAAATGTTATATCGTGGTATGACATTAGTTCGAGTAGTTCAGTAACTAGAGATGGAGTATTGTAAGTTTGGACTTCTGACGGTGGTTTCTATCAATGTCAAACAATTAAGTCAATATGATTAAACATCCTGCACATTTAAAATCTTTGGATATTGAATTCAGGGCTTCCTTTGTCTTAGGGCATTATTGATTTCAGGTAACTATCTTAGGGCATTATTGATTCCAGGCAACTATCTTAGTACCCTAAGATAGTTACCCTAAAATTTGACACCATTAACGCAAAATGAAATTGACTGGATTTACAATTAAACTTGAGAATTAAAGTAGAATGAGACTAGCTTATTGAAACTTATCAGATTAAAGTTTTAGGTCAAGAAGACGATTTAGTTTTCGACTGCATCGCTTTGATGAATTTATATAGAGTAATAAACAGGAAACAGCCGCCTCCTTGGTGGAGGTTGCTATATTTTCTGTATTTATATTGAACTACGACACCACGGAGGTCAAGAGTTCGCATCCCAGGTTAAGCTGTTAGTTTATATAAGCCTAATGTTCAAATAATTGTTTGCCAACTTCAGAATGCACTCGGAGTAAGATTGCCACAATCAACTAAGGTTGTTCCCGCAGGAATTTTCACTGATCGTCGAAAGATACTGAACGGAAATATTTAATAAACAGTTAACAGGGTAAACATTGTAAAAGAAATATCAGCAACATCAATTATATAAAATATAATAATTTCTAAGTATTAGAACAATTGATCCCGGAAGCCTTTGATTACCAAATTGATGAATTATTTGTCTAAAACTACTAAAAACAATTTACAGTACTACCATTTAATAACTTCATACAAATTTTAACGACTTAATAGAATAAAAATATATAATTAAACATAATAGTTATGTGGGTCTGAGAGCATATTAACCCTAATTACACCTGCATTATAGCTAATCGCTATTATCTTTCTTTACAGTGTTACCATTAAATTCTGTTTTACTTAAATAATTTTTAAAAATAGTTGTTTATTGATCACTTAAAAATAATTTTAGAGAAAATTTATTAATATTTTATATGATGTTTATTACCAAATCATTAATCAAAAGAATATAAGGAATAAGAATTTTGTATTTAACTTACCCCTGAGGTATAGAAGGGAGGTTGATCTAGTCCAGGTAGGTACGCAGCTACCGCTTCTGGAGGGTAAGGTGGATAAACAGGTAAACCAGGTAATCTCTGATAAGATAACATCTCGTATTGACAAGAACAGATAGTCTGACCAGTGATAGGATCAGTAAATAGTGGTCGACCAGTGTCGCAACACCGGGATGTAGCTGAACTGCCGGCCGGGCTTTCTCTTCTTGGACTCCCTCCTCCTCCCTGTAACATAACAAGTATAGTTTAGCAGATGTTTTCGTAACAATAGTAAAATAGCATTTTACTATTATAAGTTTTTATTGATTCACTTGACTATCCTAAATTCCTAGAGATTCTAAGATCCTAGAGTTCATAATTAAAAATAAGGTGTTGGAAACCGATTGGCGTTTTTTTTAGAAATTGATGATTTTTTTAACGGTTCAAGTTCATAGTGAGCCTTAAGATTTAGGATGGGGCATCGAACATTTTAGGTCAGCAAAGCCTCAATGGGATTAAAGGAAAAGAGTTGATTAAAAATTATTATATCCCTATCATGTATTAGACCCTTTAACATAAATTATTGAAACACTCTATGATTTTCCTGCGTAGAAAACCTTTATGATGATATCACAGAAATTTTCAAAAACCTATTACATTTTGCTGTTAAGCTAATTAGTAATGAGACACTTTTACTTTCAGCAATAATTTTCTTAAAGTCGATAGTATAGGACTGATTAAATCATATTTCCCATATGAGAAGATTTGAGTGTCAAAAGAGCCACAGTATAAAATATTTGGGAAGAAAAGAATTCTATATTCGTTCCTATATTGCGTCCAAACGTTTAATTAAGTCAATCATTCTACTTATTTGTACTTGCGAAACTCCTTCTATTGATTAGGATGGCATCCAAAGTGAACTATTCCCACGACAGAAAGATAGGAATAGGATAATATCCAAAGTGAACTCTTCCAACTACAGAAAGATAGGAATAGGATGGCATCCAATGTAAACTATTCCCACTACAGAAAGATAGGAATAGGATAATATCCAAAGTGAACTCTTCCAACTACAGAAAGATAGGAATAGGATGGCATCCAATGTAAACTATTCCCACTACAGAAAGATAGGAATAGGATAAAATCCAAAGTGAACTCTTCAACTACAGAAAGATAGGAATAGGATGGCATCCAATGTAAACTATTCCCACTACAGAAATAGGAATAGGATAATATCCAAAGTGAACTATTCCCACTACAGAAAAATAGGATCACAGGTTTCAAACCTTTATCTAAGATTATGTGAAATCTTAAAATGAGAGAGATATTTTATCTTGTTCGATGTGCATCGGCTCTCTTACAATAAATCGCTAACAATAAATTAATCGAACATTTATTTGTTGTTTCCATATTATAATTGTTGCCTTGTTTTCAAAGCGCACAAACTAATTAAACTAATACTAGTATATT
The DNA here is from genome assembly GCA_018340805.1 of Microvelia longipes. Taxonomy (NCBI): domain Eukaryota; kingdom Metazoa; phylum Arthropoda; class Insecta; order Hemiptera; family Veliidae; genus Microvelia; species Microvelia longipes. The sequence continues at coordinate 39,252,361 of JACMZG010001908.1, forward strand.
CTAAAAGCAATAAAATTTAATTAGTCAATTAGTTTGTTTTAGTTCAAAGTAACTTTGGTGTATTCCTTATACTTCAATTGCATCACTTATTACCTCAACTCACCTCTATTGACTTTTGTTCCTCTTTTTAAAAACATTTCTTTTCAAGACTTCATGTTAGTTCAATAGCTCAATTTTTAAATAAGGAATTAGTTCAGATTAGTATTGCTTTAGTTAGTGGTTTATCTAAGATCTTGTTTAATAGATGTTTACCATAGATGTATCTTCACGTTTTATAACCTTTTGTAAGGATTTGTTCTTGGTATATCCTTAAGAATAAAATATGATGCAATTTACTTGAATAAATTTGTTAGAAGTACAACTATGTTAAAATCCTTTTAGTGGTTCTACTTCTACTATTTGTTTATATTCAGACTATACAAAATTGTATGAATAGAATATAAAAATAAAAATGTGTAAAGATTAAAAAATAAATAAACACAAACTAAAACAAAAGATAATTAAACAAACAAAATGAAAAAATAATGATTTACAAAAATAATTATAAAAATGCATGAACATTAGATTATAAAAAGTTGATAATTTTAATTATATTTTTGAATATAGGTTTTTAGGTAAACTAGATGAATACAAAGATCAGATTATTTTAAAATAAATTATTTTATATGAATCGATTTAGCAAAAAAAAATAATCAAAAACACAATCGAACAAAATAATTTTTGTCTTCTCACTCACAAAAATTGTGAAAAAATGACGATTTCTTTGAAGGATTCTGTCAATATTAATTATAGCTTCAGGAAAGAACACCGCTATTTTGAAATAAATCCTATTATGTCTATCTTTTTCTAAACTAATACTTATTGTACGTTATTATCCAATTAATAATTATAAACCTAATCTGGAATTATAATTTTAATATGCAAACAAATCATATTTGCTAAAGTATTAAGACTAAATAATCCGAAAACTTTTTTTAAAATTTAAATAACTAAAAAAAAAGTTTTTTAACTGTAATTAAATTATTTAAATGTATTTTTTAATTTTTTATTAGTAAGTTTTAATCTTACTGCTTAAAACAAATTTTTTAATTCTTATTTATAATATTGAATATTGGTATTTAATTATTTTTTTTTTAATTCCATTTTATATATTTTTCACACTTAATTATTTCTTATAAAATAGGACCGCTGTTTAAATAATAAGATATTCAAAAAAATCATAATTATAATAATACTACATAGTACTATAATTAATTACTAATTAATATAATTTACCATAAGCTTTAGGATCCTCTGTCCTATTACAGTATATAATTTTACTTACTAAACTTTCCGTTATTTTTTTTGCATTATTTTATTTAATGCATTCATAAATTAATTAAGTGAAAAGTTCTTACTGCTTAAAACAAATATAAATGGAATAAAGGATCCCATAAAATTCTTATAAAAAATGACTCGCTGTTAAATTCGCTCAAACTTTGCAAAAAGGTGCAGTACTTGTCATGCTTATCAAAAGTTTCAACGATCACATTTCTCATCTATCAGATCCCAAACACCCCCTAAACTTCCCATGTTTTCTATATAGAATACGGATTTGAGGAGACTTTCAGGGGGATGTGGGGGTTTGAATAATAGAAGGAAGGGGGGAGTTTTGCCATTGTCACTTATGATCAGTATGTCTTGTATTATCTTCTTGCAAAGTTGTAGCAATTTCAGCTGAGGTCTATCATTATCATCATCATAATTAATTTTCATTAAGATTTATGTGCAGTTTTTAAAACCTTTTCTCAAAGTAAATATAAAAATTCATAAAGTAAAGAAATTCAAAAATAAGAAATTAACCAAAGATCTATAGGATTTGCTCAATAAAATAGAATTTATTAAATAGACAACTCACTCTTATATGATAGAACCTACATTTCATACGATTGAAATAATTTTACAAACTACTTCTTTTGTGACCATTATGCCAATAAAATAGCCATCATGCAAATAAACCAAACCATTATAAACGACTAATTATAATTTGACATTTTATTGCGTCTTTTATTTTGTATCTAGGGTTTAATATGTTTTTTTAATTTGTTTAATAAAGTTTTGTTCTTCTTAATTGAATTCATACCTGAGTGCAAGAAATACCTTAACATGTAAAAAGAAGGTAATACAACAAACCTAAAGTAAAACAACATCAAGAAACAAAAAAAATACAAATTATGTTTTAAATGAATATCTTAAAATAAAAAAGACATAAATCATATTTATATTAATATTTTCATCTACAATTAAATATAACAAACAATATAATAATAGAGTATCACTTAAAAATTTAATTATTTCTTTTATTCTTATCTTCATCTTCACTTAATACGCTTAATACACATTAACACTTAAACAATTAATAAAAAAATAAAAAGCAATAAAGGAGTTAATTTATGACTACATCCACACGACTGTTCCTTCTTTATAACTTTGACTAACTTTACTTAAAAAAGTTTTTTTTATTTTTTACATAATCGTTCAGGAAGTTTTATTTTATTTTTTATAACTAATACTCTATTTCTTATTCCATTCTTATTAATGTGTTTCAAAACACATTCAGATCTGTTAACATAATAATTTATTTCAATTTTATTTTTTTAAGTTACAAAGTATATGTAACTTCTTTTTGGACATATTTATATTTTTGTATGTTTACAGATGTTAATTTATTACAACAAAAAATACTATTTTATTAATTATGTCGAGTTAAAGACATTATAAATTCAAAATATAGTTGAAATGACAAAAGGAGTATTATCTTTCATACTAATTACCAGGACAGGTGAAAATTTAACTTGAGTTTTAACATGTAATTATTTTCTATCTCCTTTTAATTCCTCTCCCTCTTCTGACCCATTGTCACTTCATTTTTTCAACGCTTTTTTACACTTATTTTTTTAGTTTCATTTAAATTTATTTAAAAATACTTAGTATTAGTATTAACAATTAATTTTAAAACATTTTATTTTTTATCAATAATATTTTTTAATTTTTTAATTTTATGTATTTCTTCTAATTTCAATCCAAAGATTATTAAGGTACACTACATAATCTTTGTTTCAAATTTTATCCCTTACGATCTATAAACGAGCTCTATTATTACATATGACTTTCTATACATTCTATTTTTTTGTTTCTATTATTATAGGACACTTTCTATACACTTTATGTTTTAGCTTCAATCATTATAAATAATTTTGTATACACAGCAGATTTTAGTATCTATTATTATACATTTCTTTCTATACACTTTATCATATAGTTTCTATTATTATACATGACTTTCTACACACTTTATCATTTAGTTTCTATTATTATACATGACTTTCTATACACTTTATCATTAGTTTCTACAATTATACATGACTTTCTATTCACTTTGTCATTTCAGTTAATTTATAAAATAATAATTTATTACATAATCCCAGTAAGGTTAAATGAAAATAATTACTCATTAAAGAATATTAAACTGCAGAAAAAACATGCACTATCACTATGTTAATAACTAATTACAACAATGTTATAAACATTAACTTTATACAATATAAACAGCAATTATCGATGTGTTGCTTATTAAAACATATGTTATTATTGATTAAAATCCAAAAGGTTAAAGTTAAACAATAATAGTCAAATATTTTATTGTATATATGCTAGAGAGTTGAAACTTCGAACAAAAATTAGTCTATAATAAACCCACAATAAGAATCAGCTTGTATATTCTGAGGAGGAGCACAGCGAGTCCGAAGTAGGAAAGATGACCGTAGCGAATCCAATGTGATGAGGAAAAATTCCGAGGTATACCCAGCACCCGAATTTTTTTACATATAGATGCTTTATCTATACCAAAAATATATAATTTTCTTTTATACTTCATGCTTATTTTACTTACAGACCATTTACCAAGAAAAGTCTTAATTATTATATTAACTTATTCAAAATGTCTTTGTTGAGAAAATTATTTTATACAACTATTTCATATTCTTATCTAGATTGTTATTAATATGCGGGACTTCAACATTTCTTTTTAACTTATTAAACACAAGTTATTTCACTAATTATTTTTCATTTGGCTTGCATTATTTATCAAAATTCTTTCCTTACATATTACTTTCAACAAAAATAACGGAAGCATTCTTTATTTTATATATATATATATATATATATATATATATATATATATATATATATATATATATATATTATATATATATATATATATATATATATATATATATATATATATATAATATATATTATATATATATATATATATATATATATATATATATTATAAGATAAGGAATGCTTCCGTTATTTTTGTTGAAAGTAATATGTAAGTAAAGAATTTTGATAAATAATACAAGCCAAATGGAAATTTATTTATGGAAATTATTTTCCATTTGGCTTGCATTATTGATCAAAATTCTTTACCTACATATTACTTTCAATAAAAATAACGGAAGCATTCCTTATTTTATAATATAATATATATATTATATATATATATATATATATATATATATATATATATATATATATATATATATATATATATATATATATATATATATATATTATATATATATATATATATATATATATATATATATATATATATATATATATATATATATATATATATATATATATATATATATATATATCGTGCATACTTGTAAAAAAATATTATTTTACTTCTATATTGTCTTTTTTATACTCGATTGGATAGTAAAATAATGGAGACAATTAAAAATAAAAGACAATTTTAGTCCTAACTGATGCAATAATAATTTACAAAGGTTTAAATGAATATATATAATAATTTCAGGCTTCTGCAGATTAAATCGCTCCTTATGTTAATAGTGATGCTATAATGTGTTGTTAATAATACTGTTCTTATCTTCAAGGCACGGGAAAAAATTGTAATGTAATTAAATAATACAACGGATAGTATTAAATTTAAAATCAACACCTGTTGTAAATTAAACGTCTAGTTTCACCGTCAAATCATGAAGGCTGTGCATTTTGATTCCGTGCTTTATTTGTTCATTTTAACGAATTTCCTTTGACGAAATTCGGTAATGCGGTGGGTAGCGTGGCGGGAAAGAGTCTGAATTTCATTTCAGGGGTTCCTCGTATCATCTTTTAGGAAAGTAGCTAAAATGGGTTTAGCAAAACTCAGCCGGGAAAAGGTCTGTATAACTATGTTTTTTTAAAAGATAAATCAAATAAAACCAATCAAGAGAGGATACGACCACTCTTAGTAACTAACAAGTCAAACAACAATTGGAAAACCAAAAAATAGGTCATTAAACATAAAATTACGATGTCTTTAGGCTCTGTGGAACTGGTGCGGAGACGGTGCGAGATCTTAAAGTACTCAAAGCCAGGGTTCCAGGGTCACATCTTGGTACCGTCGATAATGTTTTATTGTTACATTTACTCTATTATAAGTTTATAACCGCAAAATAATTCTACTGTGTAGTTTCGCAAGTCCGACAAATTACCGGGTTTTTCATTTCTCAACACTCTATTAGTTAAATGTTTTGGTTTATGCTTCATAACCTCAGCAGGTGCATTAGTACTTTTTTAAAGGTAATGCGCATTAAATGTTAAATAAGTGCAAAAGAAAATGCGCAAAGCAAATTTTAAAATGTTTATCATCATATCAATGTAGAATTTTGTATAATTTTTGGAATAAATATGACAATTTATATAGGAAAATCCGAAAAACGAACTTATATTGAAGCTTCTGCTCAGGAGTTTAGCATGAAGCACCCAGCGTGAACTTATAACTATGAAAATTCGTTAGGCTTCGAGCGGTACTCCACGCCTGAAGGTTTTGCCTGTTAATTAATGTATTTGTATTTGGTTAATTTTTTTTTTCACATAACATCATATTTCGCAGGTAATAAATCAACACATAAATATATTTTATAATTATTCAACTATCAATTTGCATATGGATTTCACTGTATTTTTGCTTGTAAACAATTCATCAGTTAAATATAATTTATTAATTATATAATTCATGGATATATTAGAAAAATATACGCATAACTCATTATAATTATGTGAATATCTATTTAAAAAAAATAATAAATAAGATTATAATTATATTTATTAATTAATAACAAACCAGCCAAAATTACATTAAAGATTAAAATAATAAAATTATTTATCTATAATAATATGATAATAAATATTTTTGATCATTATTACATTATATTATAACGTGCTTTGCATATTATGCATATTTATTGTAATGAATAAAATAAAAATAAGTATAATAATAATAATAATAAAAACACGTTAAGAAGGTTGAAATGTGCTAATTGAAAAAATTGCATGAAACATGTTTATACGTTTGAAAAAGGCGTTGACACCTCAATTTCATTGTATAGTTACGCATGCTTAATTATTAATTAATTTGATTATTATTATAAATAAAATAGATAAACCTCAATAGCATCGAATAGATAATGATAATATACTAGATTTTCCAGTCAATGATCTAAAGAAACTAAAGATCTAAGATAATATTAGTTGTTAATTTTTAATATCAATTCTTTATTCAGGCGAAAAAATTATTTAAAAAATATTCATCCGCCGTTAATATGATTTTAAAACAGAAGCTATTTAATATTAAACATATCTTCTGAATATATAATTTAAAAAAAAATATTGCCTTTTAAAAAACCATTAATTTTAATTAATCGATTTTTCACTCATTTATTAATTGATTCCCTTTGCATGTGTTGAATTTTTTTAACTTATTAATATGTACAAGAATATAAGAATTTAATTATTGAAAAAGACCTTTAAAAATATTGTTAGTCTTAAGATATGCATACTAAAGACGACAGCTGACTTTAGTTTTTTAGATCAAAATGAACAAAAACGTAAGAATGTGTGTGCGGTGTTATTATTTATAAATAATTAATATGATAGTTAAATGGTTCAGCTTGTTTACTTGAAAACTTATTTTCGGTCTCGATACCAAGTCATTTTAACTGAATACTATGTCATGCATATAAATTGTAGACAATAATCAATATTTTTTAAAGGGTATCTATACAAAGCAGTTGTGATATTGTGTTACAAGTGTCCTTGTGTTGAAGTAATGCTTTGAAAGTAGATAAAAGGAGTAATATTATTGTCCTGACGAGAATTTCGGTCTTAATTTGAATAGTCAGAAGTAATAGAGATAGAGTAAGTATAATAACAAAATTGATAACAAATTTATAGCTAGCAAAATTACAAACGATTTGATCATAAATATTCACAACATGGCCTAAACATGTTGTGAATATTTATGTGGTGGTACGTTTACCACCGCCGAGTGGCAATTATACGACTTAAGTCTGTTTTAGAAGTCTATATGGGCAACATTATAGTTATGTTAATTTCCATTTAGTTAAACTTAGGTTAACACATAGTTGTGTGCTGTTGATAGCGTTAAGCAAGAGACCGCCTTTTAACAACTTAAGTAGAGACAGTTAAGTACCTAGAAGAGTTTTAATGTAACTTGAAACCGCCCAATTGCATCACGTAAATTTTTATTTCTATTTTTGTAAAATAAATATGGAAACAGAAAAGTTAATTGGGATTTAAATTAGGCTGCGTGATTTGAATTAACATAACCGCCTTTCAATTATCACTATCAGTTGTCTGTATATTTCTTTATCTATCCGGTCACCATCCGAATCCTTTAGATTTTTGCTCTACCAAGAGCAGTGTAAAATTTTCTTATAAATGAGAAATATTATTTTAAGAAATAAATAATAAATTTTTTCATATTTCTTTTAGAAGTATAAGAAAAAGAGCTTACTATAATTTTTTATAATACTACCATTACGGCCTAATAACAGTATACTTAACCGCAATAAAAATTAATATTAATTTAATTTATTTTTTTCACTTTTTTCGCTTGCATTAATTACATTACTTACATGGTCATTCTATTGTTTATTTTATTTTTACAAGTGTTTACACAACTTGTTTACTATAATTTTCTGTCTGCTATAATTAATAATTATTATATAAAACATAATATTTTTAGTAGCATTTTTATTACAATTTATATCTTGTTGTGGTACAAAAAATATAATTATAACAAAATTAAAAGTCAGAACAATTAAACTTATTAGTACACCAGAGCATGCAAATAGTACATTTCATAAATTATCTTTTATTTCTAAATGTATATTTACGTAAGTTTTTTATATTATTTATTACTTTAAAAATACTAAAGTATTTTATTCTTTTAAGTATCAAATTACTTTATTATTATAATTAATGTATAATAATGATCCAAAATTTAACAATGTAAAAAATAATAAATGAAAAAATGCTCAATTTTAACAAAAAATTCCATGCAGTCAATTTTATAAAATTTAGAAAATATTATCTATATGCTGTAGAGCAAACATAATTAATTCTCTTTCTTTAACTATTTTTCTATAAGTATTTATTAAATGCAAGCATAAATACACATTTATAAAATTTTACGTTCTTCTCAGTTAAGAAAAACCAGGATCTAAAAGGACAGGTGCAAGAGCGTCTCCTTGAAGGCTTCCCTAAGAACTTATCTTGTCAACGTTTTAACCAGGTAACATATTCACACAAAAAATTAAAGATATTCATCTTATTAATAAACAACTTCCACAGGACATTTTTTTATTAAAGTATCCTTTATAGTCGTTATAGTTAATTTTCATGCTTTACTTGTTTTTTCAAGTCCTAAATACTAACATAAAATAAAAGCAACAATTCTACTCTTTAACTTATTTAAATATTGTAGTATCAATTTATTGTTTTTTAACAATACAATAACTAGGGTCTTATATTTTCCTTTTGTTTCAACTTATATCCTTCGAATCATCAATTTGTTATTATATAAGAACTTATAATTTATATTATTGATAAGGTAAACTTGATGAAGTAAATTCTTCAAATTTATTCAATTTTTTTTTTATATAGTTTATAGGTTTACCGTGTTTATTATTACATCTCTTATACTATTCTTTTTTATTCCTTTAATACATTTAAAAATGACATTTCATATTTATTACTTTACTTATTAATTAATGTATATTTATTTTATTCCTTATGCGTATTTTCCTTTATTGTTTCAAGCTACATGCTTTAAACTTTTTTTAATTTAATAATGATTGTTTTTAATAATTCTATTGCATTCAGTATTAACATTTAATGTTACACATTATCTATTTTCTACTTAAAAAAAATCTTTATTATTTATTTGTTTCTTATGATTATGTTAAATATTAAGAATATTATAACAAAAATGGATTTTAAGGGTAATAATACTACCCACATAATTATTCTTGTTTTCTTAATTAAAACCTGTAAATGCTGGTGTAATAATTTTAATAAAAGAAAAACATACGTTTTAATAAATTTTTTATATTAATGTAATAAAGTATGTTTCAAAATAAGTCAAAGTCGTTTTAACAATAATGATTACAAATTGGGTACGTGTACCTCGGAACATTCCTCACCATAACTTCGCATTACTTCAAACACGCTTCGCTTCCATTCATATATGGACATCAAATTTATATTGCATAACGTCTTCGGACACGTTTCGCTCGTCCTCAGACAGTGATAACAGCCGTATTATTTCCAGCGATCACTCATCTAGGTACCGACCTAGCTCGATTCTCCTTAACATTAATGATCCAACAAAAACCTTAGATATGCAGACGTATTGAAATAACACTTTTTATAGCACATAAGGGTACATACATTTTTGTACCAAAATTCAACTCAAGATTATTTTTAGATCTTTAACAATTGTTTTAAAAACGTATTCATGTCATTCGATCAAATATTATCTAATGCTGATAATGAGATAAAACTTAATACCTTTTTTGATCTGCTAAATATTTTATCTACTATCTAACTAAATATATGTGCTCATTTTTGTTTTTACTATTAATAGGTATTTGAAACGGTGACAATAAAATTGTCTGTAAGTTGTATGGATAATACATATATCGTTAGTTTTTTTTTCTTTTTTAATGTTATAATTTGACCGTTAATAAGTAATAATAAAATAGAACTAAGTTATTATATAAATTATATCAATTATGAGTTAGCTATTTGTTTATCATTTAAATGTTACAGATAAAGTTTTTTTCTGCATTTTTTTAAGTTTTAGAAATGTTCTATTTTCATAATTATTTCAAGGACTATGAACAAGAATTAAAACAAGAAAATCTTAATTTAAAGTTTTGCAAAGATAGGGTAAGCACAAAGCTACCTTCTGCATAAAGAACATACAAGGGATATGGAAATAAAAAGTGAACGTTAAAAGTCCCCCTATCTAACCTCTAACTCTTAGAGAAGGGGAGGCACGAAAAAACACACTTTATTATCAATATTTAATGTTTGCTTTACTCTCATTGGTCTGTTGTATAGATAGTATATCCCTAAGTTAAATAGCAAACAACCAATCAGGATAAGGAAGGATTTTGTTAAAGTCAAACAAGATTACGTCATTATAACTCTTTAAAATGCAGTTTAACGTTTATAACTTGTTTGAAATATGATTAATTTTTAAACCTGGGTTTTGTTGTCTCTAAAACAATACAACGAAATTTATTATAAATGTTGATGAGTCATAACCCATGAAATACTGCAACTTATAATTTTATAACTTACTGGTTTATACTGCTTGTATAAGTGAAATAACTGAGCACAGTGATTTAGTATTTACATACCTTAATATTTAATAATTATTTTATATTATTATGCATTTAATACTTCTATTGATTTTAAAATATAATTTAAATAGTTATGTGATTTAACTGTAACTAATTTTTAACTAAGGACACAACAAACATAAAATGCTTCAAGTTAAAACATATTTTATACATGTTGAGACAAAAAAATAATTTAAACAGAATTAGCAAAAATTAATTTTAGGTTAAAATTTGTAGTACAATAATAAAAAATAACATTTAAGACTTTTTGCTACATCATACTTTTGTTATATCTATAATCTATAAGACATAAATCGTTTCAAACAAGATAACAATTAAAATATTAATTGATTATATAATGTATAAGTAATTTATTTTTTTTTATTCTTCTGATATATATATATATATATAATATTATATATATATATATATATATATATATATATATAATATATATATATATATATATGTATATATATATATATATATATATATATATATATAATATATATAATATAGCATAAAGTATCTTTATAAAACACACTAAGTCAAAGAATTGACTTCAAATAAGTATATCTGTTGTATTTTTATTTCTGATTAGTTTATCAATTTTAATCGTGGTTTTACTCCTTTTTTATTGTATATATATTTTATTTTTTATGTTCTTTTATTAGTTATTTATTAAATATAAATTTATATAATTATTATTTTCTTTGCACAAATTTGTTAAAAATATCAGTTAGTATGAAATAAGTTATCAAGAACACATGAAATATATAAAATGACTCACTCTATTTGCCATTTAAAGGACATAACAATGATATATCATCTAGATATGAATATAACAATTACACTTAATATTAAAATCAATAATCATTTAAATATTTAACTATTATTTAATGGAATTGTATAGTTCCTCTCCATTTTACATATAAATTCCATGTTACAAAACTCTCGTATTGAAACGTTTATTAAAATTTTATAAATTCATGTTTATACATAAGTGCATATACTATGTTGTAACATTATAAACCAATGTTATAATATAACCTCTTTGGTTATTAAAGTGTTAAGCTCTAGTCATGTACTACATGAATATACAACATAAAACATAAACCGTCCATTTTCTACCTCTTAAGAGTTAGATTTACATGGAAATGCATTTACATGCAAAGCTCTTGAGAGCCCCCCTTCTCTATTATTTATATGTTCATTAAGTTATAGCCTCAGAGAACTAATAATTTATCCGCTATTATTAATTTCATATTTGTGTTTTGAATAAATGTATTCAAAAGTTTATGTAATATAATTTAGTATAAAACATACTTGAAATGTGTTTGTTGTGTATTTTACGAATACATATCTTCCACATATCTTATACATATCTTGATCTTAATATGTTTATGTTTTATATTTTATTTCTAGATGGAACAATATAATTTTTTTGGTCATGTCTTTGAAATTATTATCACATATACAACCTTAGAAATTCATTCTCAAATCGATAGGTATTGCTGCCTTCCATTCGGAAGTGAGTTCTTGTGTTTATAAATAGATAACAGTCATTATAAAAAATGAGCCCTTTCCTCCACGGCTTCGGCGGCGAGGGCCGCCTCGCGGCCTTCAGACCTTTAACATAGTTGTTGTTTTGTATCAGTTTGTCGTATTACTTGTTAAGCAAATTTTTAAATGGTCAGTCGACAAATGTGATTTTATAACCTAAAGTTGTCCATGACAAACGATAAAATCAAAAGTAATTAATTTGGTTAGTGAGCCCTTCCCACCAGGTTCGAAACCAGGTTTTATAGTCAAAGTGTCTGGGTCACTATTTGTGATGTCACTTCAATGACCTGGAAAGAAGACTGCTAGTTGCATTAGTATAAACAATTTTGATCTTATAAAACAATATGATGAAAATGAAAATCAATGTAGGTTTTAAATTTTGTTCAGTTAGACAGTTCTTCAACTCAGTTCTCATAGTTGCGTAAAATTTTCCTAAAGAAACTTTAACCTTTGCTAATTATAAAATAATAAATGTGAACTCGTCAAAAATGATAAGATGGGATAGATTGTAACAAATCTAAGTTACGTATTTTTTTAAATGATAAAAATCTATTATTTCCTATATAGCCATATCAAACTACTCGTCTTTTCCGCCACGCAATAAAACTAGTAACTGCGATCGATATCTATTAAAATGTTTAAAATTGCATCAGCATATAAAAGATTTATGCATTATAATGCGTTGTTAACACGTCTATTTTAAACATTTAATATATTCAAGTCATGTTGCACAGTAAATACTATTAAAAGACAGGATGTATCATATTTGTAAATTGAATTTAAAGAATTGCTCACTTGTTAGTATACGAGTTGTTTGTAGTTAAATACATTTATTGCAATGCTGGTAGGAATTTGTACTTAAACGTCAATAGAACAATTTATTTTTTACTCAAGTACTTGTATTATATGTTTAGGTTCTTGTAGGATGATCAAAGAAATGCTACTGATTAGAAAATTTGTTACTTATAATGTCACTTATAACTTAACAAGAAATGACACATTAATGAAACGGAAAATCTTATTAAACAAATTGTTTTATTGGCTGCACATCATAATTAAACCAAGAACCTTACTTCTAATTAAAGAAAACTCATGAAAAACCCTTTAGACCGAGTAAATAATTTAATTAAATATTTTCATCTAGGATTTTGAGCCTTGGTGAAGCTAAGGATTATTAACTTTATAGATTCACACAATACCAAGGGATATTATTGGATATGGATAATATATTAATTCCTTCCATAGATATTAAATTTTAAAACCTTTAACTTCCTTTTTCGATGCCTCCGTAATAAATCTTTGTGCTTATGAATATCATGATTCGTATGGTTTCCATATTAGATTACTTGTGATAAATGGGCACAAAACAGTCACAGTAATATTCGTTTAAACACTGCTTAGGTTTGGAGGAAATATAGTTATATAAAAGCAATGCTATAGTGTTTTATTTTACCCTCTTATCATTAATATATAAATAGTTATTAGCCGTAGTAAATATGTTTGATAGTTAAAGCTTATTATATTACGTCGTATACATTAGATTCTCTTCTGAACCAAATGCGAGATTTATCGATTTGAGAAGGTTAAGGTTTAAATTATTTGTAACAGGAGATCTAAACAAAGAGAAACAAAAGTATATATTATGGCAGAACCTTCATATTCATATCCATCGTATATAGGAGGAGGTCTCATCATAGGATAAGATAACGGAAGTATAAGTGTCGAGGATAAGATAAATATAAGTGTCGAGATTCCGGGCTTGGTGACGACCCAAAAGTACGGTTTACTTACAAAGCACCTCTCGACTTTTTCTGAAACTATATTGTAGTATATAGCTAAAGTAGAGTAGAGAGATCTAGTAGTAGAGAGATTGCTGCACAATTCAATAAAAATGTATAAGAAGTACATATTGTGTTTTTAAGTATTACAACTATTCAATAAATAAAGCTTTTTTAGATTAACACGGACTTAATAATTTGAATTATAAAAAAATCTTTTGATATTCAAAAACGCAATCAACTATTGAACATAATATATTATTATAAAATTTTAATTCACCTGCAAACCCGTTATTAATATTGGCTACCTATTGTTCTACGTCTGGTTGAGTTGATATTACAGAAACGTTATCAAAACCGGTACACTACCGGTGTAGCAGCTTTGTTCATTTATGGAACGTATAAGCCAGGAAATACCATAACCATAAAAACTTCGATCATCATCACACAACAGGCAATGCAAAACAATAATTCAAAGAAGGTAATGAAACAAGTCGATAATAAAAATGTTTAATATTATTGATCTGACAATTGTCATAAAACAGGAGTGGCACGAGACAGTTCACTGCTTTGAATAGCTAATAGATGTTTTTTGAACCAAGTTTCATCCTGTTTAACCATGTAAGGGCACGGGTCTAGCGCTACTCATCATGAATATATAAATAATTTTATAAACATCTTTGTTCTTGACGTTTTTAAAATATTATAACATTGTATTTTTTATTAATTAAAATAAGCTATTATTCTTGATGTATTGAAACATCTTTATTTTAGAGTTTTGATAAGTGCATTAACCCGGTATGTGTCATTCATTATAACAAGATATTCAATTATATATCTAGCATCTTAATATGTAAAAATGAACAGTATATTCGAAAATGCTCCATAGTAAACTAGAGTTATACCTATGGATATCTACTAACTTTAGATGTACCTCTTATCATTATAATTAAAAATTTAACTGACATACTAAACCCCTCCTTATTATCTCTTCCTTTAAATTATAATTACTTATATTTCTCTAAAAATACAACCTTATTAAAGAAGAAATATGGAGGATAATGAGCAAATTTAGATTACAATATCAATGGTAAGAGATGTATGTATTTCTGGATGCATAACAAACGCCTAATTAACACTTAAAAGATGGCAATAAAAAAATGTTTAACGTACGGAATTTACTTTTATTACGTGTGTATTCAATGTATTTTTCATTAAATTAACCACTTCTAATTTTGTATCTTCTATGATTTAATTGCCTGTATATAAAAAAGAAAATGGGTATTTTGTGAATGAATTTGGGGTTTCTTTAGGTTTAGATTCGTAGGAATGTAAATTAAATTTAAATGTTTGGTTAATTTAAATAGGCGTGTAATTGTTTGGTAGCAAAACAGCTTGAAAGTTAATCTTGGTATAGGAGGTTTGGAATTGAGAGTCTAAAGGGCAGGTGGAGAACTCCCCGAGCTTTAATATGCAAAACCTTGTCCTTTCCAGCCTCATGCATATAGTAGACCTTTAGCATTTGCATTAAGAATAACTGGTTTGGCATAAGTAGCGAGAAACAAGCATAATTGGCACAAAAACCCGACAAATCGACGCCGACACACCTTTTTCACTTCAGTCGATTTTTTTGTGTTCATCCTTTTAACCCACAGTTCTGTTTTTTTTATCTTCGGGAAATATCCATCAATGAAGTACGAGGTGCGAACTACCACAGACTTTAACAAACAAGGCACTAAATCTTCCTAACACAATGCATCCTTAAACAGAAAAAAAACATTGTGTGAGGTGTAACTGAGCTTCTTCTTTAATTTCAATTTTATTCCGATTTCTTTTATCGGTTTTTTAAATCAGTTAAAAGGTGACAAAGAACAAGAAAAAAATTCATTGATTAAAAAAAACAACTGGAAATCGGATTGATTCAGGAAACCTTTCCGGGACTCATTGAGAATTCATACCTTGTTTAAGATTGAAGTTTTTTTACGGCTCAAGTGAAGACCAGGATGATTTATTAGTATTTGTAAGTTTTTATTGTCGTGAAAACAATAGTAATGGATTTCTTTAAAAAAAAAACCATTGCGAACCTTTCTACTGCTAAGCTATCTAAAAGTTAAAGCAAACTGGTTAAATTGTTTATCATCATAATGAGCTCTAATTAAGTTTAAACAGAAGCCCTTTGGCTGTCTCAGCTTCTTTCAGCTTCTGTTAGGCCTGACACAGCAGATATCGATGAACTTTTGCTTATTCAAATTTTGAAGACTATAGAGGGTTAAAGGCTACAATCACGTTTACTTACTCAAAAACGGCGTAAACATCTAAAAAACGAAGAAAAGATGTCTCTCTACTAAAATAATAGTTTATTGGCAAAGCGCTTTCAATTAAACATGAGGTCATCCTCAGCGTCATAAAGATAAAGAAGAGAGGTAGGAATATACAAAACTATGTTCTTTTTCGAGGTGGTAATTGCTCGGTAAGTCGAGTAAGACTTAAATAAATGTGAAGAAATATTATAACTATTAAAAAATTAGCATTATCTATTTATTCAAAAACTTTTTTACTGAAATAGGTTTATTAGATATTTACTGTACTACATATTCTGTCTACATATTCTAAAGAACTAAATTTGTATTATTAGTCTATTTGAATGTAAAGAATGTTAAAATTATATGACTTGTATACTACATTGTCATGCTGCTTAACATGTATTATTATAGTGTTTTGTAATAATGTTAACCTTATCACAACATAATAGATAAAAGTGTACATGATAAAAGTAAACATGTTATGAACTGGTGTATATTGCGCATAATAATAAACCTCATTTAAATAATAGCATGGTTTCGTGGTTCTTTAGTTATATTTTTGTAATATTTACAACATGTATAAAGCATGAACAAGTTGTACTTTGAAATCAAGTATGTGTGAGATGAAGTCGCCGCTTATACCTTTTGTGAGTATTAGATATATCTTTTACATGCGGAGCAACCACTATGGAACGTTGTACAATAAAGTTGGCAAAGCAGGAATCCTTTAATTTGACGAACTAGTAGGTAAACGTGTGTTTAAACTTCAGAATAACTTAGAGATAGGTTATTAAACATTAATGACGCATTTTATTCGTTTGAATTGAACTGTCTGTAGACCACATTTTGTTTAGAGTAATTTTATAATTTTGACATTGTTTTAGTTTTACCGTGAAATCGTATTCCTGTGGTAAATAACAAAATACTTGGAGTAACAATAAGTACTTTATGATTAATTAGCACTTTCTATATTAATAGTACTTTAAGTAAGGTACAGGGTGACCTAAAGAAAGTTGTTCCGCATAAACTAATGAGCTTTCGAATAATGTTTTTCACCAAAATTATTATACCTGTAATTTAAAAGTACAGGTGTAAATATTATTAACCAGTAACTTATAAAGCAATGGGTTCATCTGCCATGCATCTATCATAGGTAATAACTCAATTGCAGACTTTAATACTTAAGGCTGAGTGTAACTTATGTTTAGAGTTATATTATGAGTCAAAGCCAATCTTAAGGTTCTATAATTTTGTAACTGGATATAATTATATCAATAAGTGGAGTATTTTTCAAAAGAGTGGAGAATAAGTGGAGAATTATACAAAAATGAATATTTAGATTAAAATTATTTTTTGAACTTTTTAAACTCATCCTAAATAGACTTATCCTATCAACTAAATATTTATTCTATCATTTTTAATAATTGAGCATCATTTGATAGAATCAAATCATCATTCGATTTTTTTTACAAATGAAATAATAATTTTAATGATAAATAAATCTTTTGAAGAAGTAATGCATAATATCAGTTTGAAAACAATATTTAACTTCAGGTGAATCTCCCCGATTACCTATCATGTTAGAAATAATTAATAAATACACTACAAGAAATCCAAACACTCGGAAAACATACATTATTATTCAACATTGGTTTCATTGTACAAATATGTAAAAAATATTTAATCAATTTAATAAAATAAGATGACTCAGCTAAAAGTGTATTTTCAAATTTTGTCTTTAAATCTATTTGGATATTTAACGCCTATAGTCTCTCTTTTTGATTTTGCACAATTTTGTAAAAATCAATGTGGATAATCGGGATTATTTTAACCAATTTTGTAAAAGTCAATGCAAATAATTGGAGTAAATTTTACAATTTTGTACACTAAGTTCATGGAATGATTGATGATGCTACACAAACCAAATACATTGAATGTTTAATGTATGATGTTAAATATACCTTCTACCCATAAAGTATCTGACAAATATACAAAAAACCAACACGTCTCTCCACAAAAGAATTTATTAACTTAAAAGCAGAGCCGGCTTTAAGAAGTCATTAACTGACAGACTAAAATTTATATTGTTCAGTGAAGTTTAATCATATGTTTGAAACTATCTGAAAGAAACTATCTATGTTTTCATAAGTGTGTCTAAAGTCGTATAAGGTTAGTATTGTTTGAGAAAATATGTTTACTTATTTCTCAAAGAGATACAATAATAAAATTATGCCAAAGAGATTAGCAAAAACTAGTATCATACTTTTAGCGACGGCAAAGAAAATTTAACTTAATTAATTATTTGTTGATTAATTTAGTATGATTTTTCTTGTGAAATTCTTTTATTTATAGAATATATTAAAGTAAACTATTTTGGGGTTTATTAATTAATTTCTTTTTGGGTATGAAAAGTATAATATTTGCTTTAATTTTTCCAATGAAAAATCCTATGGAAACGTTTATGGAACAAAGGAAATTATTCTAAAAAACAAGTTTGTATAATAATGTTTTCTTAGTGCATTTTATGATACAAAAAAATAATATAAAAAATTACCTGATTACTGGGAGAAATAGAAGGAGGAAAATGTGCCATAGCCAGCCGTAAGGGATCTAATACAATCACAGTTTACCGGGCACATGACACATGTTTAGGAGCAACTCGTCTCATAAACAACTTAACTTTGTTTTTGGAAAAAGTTTCAAGTGAAAATAAAAACTCCGATTGGATGCACGGTTTGTTCGCGATGAACACGGGTTGTAATAGTTATAGAATTAGAGATAAGTCACGTTTAGTGTAGGTTAGAGTGGCCTAAGGCGCCGAGTTAGCGACTAACCGGCTGGCCCACTGAGTCTCTCCCCCCTTATTTTTCTCTGTATCTATAGAACAAGGTAGGTTTTTCACTAGAGAGGGGAAAGATTTTTCAGGGCTCCGCCTCCCGACCAATGGGACCCCTCCAGGAACCCCCTCGGAATCAATGGCGGGCTACCCACCTCCTGAAGAACAAATTACAAGACACCCCAGCAGTTGACACCCTGTTCTTCTACAGCCTGTAAACACAGGGACCTACACACTATGACACTATTCACCCCTCGTCCTACCCTTTCCTACATAATCTAACCCCTACAATCTTTATACCTCCCTTAGTTTTTTTTTATTACTACCCATATCTAACCAAACACTTTACTTACTAACCCTTTTTGCCTTCAGTACAAAATATATAACAAAACTTGACATACACAACACTAATTCTAATAACCTTTATACTAATAATAACAACATAAACTTACAAGTACAATGACCAGGTGAGTGAAATGTTTTCAATTTTCAAATCAATTCAACTTGCAGTTTAACTAATCAGTGTTTATGATTGCAAATCTCATATTCAAGCAGATAGAGGTGGAATAAAAACAACATGTTATTATATATTATAACCCTTCAGTAAACCAAAGACGGAATTCATTTTATTTAATGCTAATAGAAGTGCGATGTTATAGCCGAGTAGTCGGAGGCGATGAGTTTACATGTAAAGGGATAAAAAAGGTTTCAGCTCGCATTAATCCTAACCCGATCTCGACCCCAAATCAATTTATAGTTTACACTCTTATTTCAAACATACATATCAAGATTGCAACCCGTAAGCAATAGTTATTTAAGTCACAAAAGGCAGTAAAATGAAATTTTACTGGCAAGTTTTTTTTATTTAGTTCCGAGCAGAAGACAAAGGAATGACTAAACAAATGTTTAGTAGAGGTGAAGCCGAGCCTGAAAACATATAATTAGACTGACGAGTCGAATCTGAATCTGGAAAATTACATTTTGACTGATGAGGCTAAGCTGAGTCAGGTAAATAATAATTACCTGCTGAAGTGTTAATATAAGCTTGTAACCTTTAAATGAGTTAGGAATGTTACCGTTGCTGCATAGTGACACAACATTTTATCTATAAAAATTACATAAAAAAATTGCAAAGAAGATTTTATTTATCATAAATTTTATTACTATTCATAATATTGAGGTAAAAAAGACTTAATTTATATATATTAAAAGTTAAAAATTAAAACTTACTATAATTTAACTATTTTACGATTCAAATTTAAAGGAACGGTAGTTTAAAATGTACGAGTCACTAAATTAAAATAAAACAAAGCATGTGTGTAAAATCAGTGTTACCATTTTTTTATTTACAGTTAGTAGGTATAAATAAATCTATTAGTAAATAAATCAGTTAGTAGATCAATAAATCTGTCGATTTTTTGTAAGTTTGATAAAACTTATTCTATATATAATTATAATTTTTTTAACTATAATTGGCATTCTTATGTTAAAGGAAAAAAATAATAAAGAGTTTCGGAAATAATATTCTATTTGCCGACACTTTGAACTAGTGCTGACACTTAAAAATGTTGGCGACAATTTGAACTTGTGCTGTCACTTAAAAATGTTGCCGACAAATGAACTTGTGCTGTCACTTAAAAATATTGCCAACAATTTGAACTTGTGCTATCACTTAAAAATGTTGCCGACAATTTGAACTTGTGCTGTCACTTAAAAATTTTGCAGACAATTTAAACTTGTGCTGTCACTTAAAAATGTTACAGACAATTTAAAGTTTTCGTGCGTGTTTTTACAAATGTATATAAGGAAACACGTTATTTAAGCATTGAAATCAGTGTAACAATGCTTCATTTCGCTGCCTTGAGAAGACGCAATATATTCCTAACATGAATATGTTTACTTTCATACTAAACATCAAACCATACATTTTTATGTTACTTTCAGTAACTATGGGAGGCCGTGTGGAATCACAGAAATCACGGAAATTAAGCTTCTTTGTTTCATTGTGGCTAGAATATATCTACGGTTTTTGTCGAATAACTAAATTTTATCCACACATACATGGATGGGAGACCTCTGGGAATAAAACGGATTTTTAACTGATGTCAGAGGGCGAGCTAAGCAAGTCCGAGTTTGTGAGGATGAGCGTCGCTAATCTGATGAAGTGAGGTTATAGCTCCGAGCCATTGTGGACCCGATATTTTTCACGGTTAGGCTATTTAAACATGTTAAGCCAACGAATATTATAAATTGTATTGTTTGTTTTTGTATTGTATTGATAATTTTATTCTATTTTTTAGAAATTTGCATAACAAATTTGATGCGTTTCTAATGAAACTTTTGCACATTTGCACCTAGTGTGGGTGTGATGAAAATAGAGCCGTGTAATGTCAATAGGTCAATATAAATATATAAATGAAATAAATAAACCATTTATTTGCACTTATACATAATAACACAATTAAACATACAAAGATAAGTAAAAAATAGGTCAAATAGGTAACATTATAAAGTAAGAACAAGATAAGATAATAAAAAACTTAATGATCCAACGTCAATTTAAAAAATAAATAATAATAATAATGCCCGTTTTGCGGCCCATCAGGGATAAAACATGCGGGAACAACCTCAGGTGGTAGTAGCAACCGTTAACCTCAAAGTGCAAACTAAAGTTAGCAATAATTTATTTGAACAATAACCTTATATAAACTGAGAGCGTAACCTAGGATGCGAACCCCAGAACTCCGGGGTGTCATACGTCAGTATTATAATTAAAGCCTTAACCACGGAGACGGCTCCTAAAAAATACTATTTGCAATCAAAACTAAAACTTCTTTTTATGCCAATTTGTGTATAAGGTACCACACTCATACCATTATGTACAATACACTTGGCATATATTCAGGGAACAGGTATATGTATTTACAATACTTGCAATACACTTTATGCAGTAATATGTATGGGTATATTGTATTTATAAAATCCAATCTGTATTTCTTACTTTTAATTAGATATTGTATTATGAGAAACATTATTAGCGGTAAATCTTACAATATTGTTCGTATAATTTTGACTTGTACCTTCATACAAGTTTTTTTCAATATTCGTTTAAAAAAACGTAATTTTTCATTACTATGAGAAATATTGTTTAAAAAGATGGAAATGGAGAATTAAGAAAACAGTGTATAACTGTCTTCAGCGTTATCTTGAAATCTCTTCTGTTAATTGAATTTGATGATGTGTAAATTTTAACAAAACATCATTTTTCCATCTAACCGCCTCGCGTTATTTTCTAAGAAACAAAAACGCATCCTTTATGTATATTTTTTTGTTTATGAATAATTAATACAATTGTTATTTTAGCGAATTTTTCATAATTAATGTGTTGAAAAAATCGTATGAAAAAAAATACAGGTAGGTAATTAAAACATATTAAGACAAACTATATTAAACTAAAGAATTAAAATAAAAATAAATAAGATGAAGAAGTAAGAAAAACTTGAAAACAACTAGTTATCCTTTATAAATATTCATATAAATGGAAAAAAATTGAAAAACAGTTTTGTGCTAAAAAATGTAAAAATTGTTATCTGCATTGGTAATAACTGAATAAATTTAGCTTTAAGTTGTCATAGCTCGTCAATTCTTCATTAACACATTTTTTTCTTGAATAATAATTCAAAAATGTTAAATTCAAGAGATGATTTATTTTGGCAAGATTAAGTGCATCAAAAGAATAAAATTAATAATCTAATGAATTCTTTAGCATTTAATTATATCCATACATTTATTGTTCAGTGTATGATTGATAAAACCATTAAAGCCTCATTATCAGATCACTTTTGAACACAGTAAAGCGTTTATGGATATAGTTCAACTATGATTTGTAGTTATAGTTAGGTTTAGCTATAATTAATTTATTTATAGTTTACAACATTTCTCGTATTATAGTATTATCGGATGTCAATGTTAAAATTATTGAGATATATTCGGTTTGTCTTTTGAATTCACTCGAGAATCCATCGGTTGGTTACAGGTTAGTTAGAACTGTTTTAGCGTCTCTCTAAGTATTTTAGTCTTTTTGAATCCCGCGAAGGCGAATCTTGTAGTGCGGTACATATGGGAAGGTTTCAATATTGTTGTCACCATTGATCCAATGGAATTGACTGTGGTTGGTATAAGGAGAGGAAAGAAGAAGACAAATCCCGCCAAAGAATACTTAGAGGGAGTACTTAAGTAGAATATCATAGTGATAAGGGATCTAGAAGTGAGATTTTCCAGTGGGTACCATATCGGTATTTACTCCAACTAAGTCTCCCTAGAGGGAGACTAGATACTCCCCACCTCTCTACAACCCTTTACGGAGACAAACAGTGGGAATTTTTCAGTGACGTCACATTAAATCACTTTATACAACACAGATAATTAAAGAATATATGCGATAGATAATAATTTCAACTTACTTTAAATTCATTTTACTTAATTTAAGATTAACAGGTCGATAATAATAAAAAAAATCACGTCACCACTGTACAGTTACGGCACTGCGCTACCAGAGGAATGATAAGAGCTGTTGTATCGTCTCTCAAGGTATTTTAGTCTTTTTGAATCCTACAAAGGCGAATCGTAGCGTGTAGTGTAGCGTGGTATGTATGGGAAGGTTTCAATATTGCTGTCACCACAGATCCAATGGAATTAGTTTAGTCCTTAAGTTCTCGCCAATTTCATATTGGAAGAGTTAGCTCGGCAAATTATGTCCCAAGAGATAACGTGTCTAAAATACACCGTTGAATTATAAGAGGGATATGAAATCCACCGCGTGATATAATTCCACCCACTGGTGATTTTGAGGTATATTAAAAACCAAAACGATTTCTAGAGAGATCGTCTATATCTATACATTGGTGACTGGTGACTTAAAGTTTTTTTGGGCTCTAAATAACCTTACTCTAAACCTCCTCCTTAAGTGTGTCGATGTACGTCTCTTAGCTCATTGTTTGTTTTGTTTTGTACTAACACATTTTAAGTATATATACACACTAATAATCAAAGGTTCAAGTTATTCAATGTTTTCAAATTCAACCGATAGGTGTTTCTACTAATATCTCTTTGAATATAATTACCAATGTATATGTACCTAAATTGGACCAGGTACATTATGTCATAATTAAAGTATGTGCGCATTCGCTAGAAATAAAGTTGTTTTTGTCAACATTTTTGCCAAAACTAAAACAATCAGATTAGATTTATAGTATTTTATAATATTTAGTTAAACTAAACTTGCATAACATTGTGTTGCGGGATAAAGTATACTCTTCTATAGCAGTCACGCTATTTCAATATAATATCCTATAGTATTCTACTTCCAACCACATCACATTTGTCCCTTTAATTCACTTTCGTTTTCTATCACTAAACAAAGATATGGATTGAACTTGCTAATATGTTAACGCGCACTAATCAAATGACGTGTACATTTTAAAATTATTTGAGTAGAGTTGATTTATTGGAAGCCAAAGAAAACTTATACATAGGTATATGTATATAGTTTTCTTTGGCTTAGCTACTAACTTTAAACTATAGTTTAAAGTTAGTAGCTATGTACAGGAGAGACCCTTTACGATAATTATCATATTAAAAGTATGTGAACTAAAATAAGTTTTATCGTTATATTAATTGGAATAACTATTTATTAAAATAATAAAAATTATTAAAGTCTATCAGGTTAATAAATGTTTTATTTTTATCTTATAGTCATACTATCTTTTAACTATGTATAACAAGGGAAAGAAAGGAAAACCCGAGGTTTTCTATATTAGTATAGGGGAGATGTTAGGGGAGGTTACCGGGGTAAGTAAGGTTATATCTGATAACACAGCTATTCCATTTGTGAAGGTTTTTCCACCCCGAGTTATAAGGGAGGTATTAAAAGAAGAAAATGCTGTGAAATTTAAACGGTGCCTGATTTTGTCATGGTTGTACAACCGAAGGGGGAGGGGGGTTATTTTTGTTAAAAAGAACTCAGGGGGGTCTTAGAGGGACCCGGTGTTGCTAACAACATCTCAGTATTGATCTCAGGGGGGGCAAGATTGCTTTTGTCACGCTGGTAACTTCTCCTTCTGAGGAGGCACAAAAAATATTAGATTTTTACAGACCTAAGACACGCCTACCGTCTCTGCAAATACACTTTTTTCTGTGGTAGCGCCAAATTGTTACAATAAATCTTGAATTCCAACCACCGAAGTTATATCTATATACATAACAGTTTTTCTTTTTAACACTGTAGATTTTCATCCGAACCCGTGCTTCCAAATATAACCAGCAAAGTTATCAAGAGAAAACTTTCTTACTCGTTATTTTTTCCTTTCTTTCTTATTTGTGATAAGTCACATCTTTTTGTATTATTTTCATGAAAATAATAAGAAAAACATTTTTTGTTGCCTGGAGTTTTTGTTATCGTTACCAAGTTGGGGGGATGTCCATGGTGGTTATGTCGTAGAAACCAGTTGTCTTACACTAAGTTTTATTAACTCTCACGTAGCTAGGTCAGACAGGTAGGAGCATAAGTACCCGTATTTCAGAGCACCTGAAGAATACAGGTAGCAGATTCTTTGACCATATAAGCTCCGAAGGTCATATGGATGGTCCCCATCAAGTTGGCTTTCTTCATTTTACTGATAAAGGACGGAGGCTGGACTTTTTAGAGAAGTTAGAAATCTTAAGGAGCCAGGAGGCAGTGGGAGAGCTCAACCTAAATGTGAGAGGGGAAAGGTCGCCCCTTCTTCTTGCTCTTCTGAAGGTGCCGCCCCCACCTCCAACCAGTCTATTACGACTCACCGACATCGTCGAGTCGAAAAAGAAGAAAGGAAAACTGCGAATTCCACAGTTTGACTTATATTTACCTTTAATGTCTTTCTCTAGCCGTTTATTCTTTTTATTATATCTGGTAATTTTTATTCATATTTAATTTATATTGTTTTACTGTCTAACTTTGTTTTATTTGTTTTTATTTATTGTTTTAGTATTGACTATTTATGATTAATTTTTTATGGTTTCTATTTCTTTGTACAGGCACTGATGATGGCCTCATGTTAGGTTGAAAGCGCTTTGAATAAATTATTGTTTGTGGAGAGACTCTTTTCTTCGTTCTTTCATTATGAACAACTCCACTAGTGCTCATTCAAAATCATAACTCTCACGTCATATTAACCTCATAAAAATATATGATTTAATCTGTTGTAGGAATATCAAATAGATACGAGAAATCAACAACTTTATTATGATAAAAAAAGAAGATATTCATGGTCATAATAACAGTTTAAATATAAACATTTGTAGTGTTGCCGAGTTGAATTCTCACACCTCTAGACATTGAAATAACTTTTCATATGAAATTATCTACACATATTCAGTAGTATAGCATGCTCTCAAATCGCCCACATTCGAAAAAAGCACCTTATATATATAATATATATATATATATATATATATATATATATATATATATATATATATTATATATTAATATATAATGAATCGAATCTTAAATCTTAATAAAATTTGGTACAAAATTTCTGTAGCAAGAAGCAGCCCTAATAGCTACACCCCTGATACAGTATCAACTAATGCTAACGTGGGAGGACGTAGAAATCTCTCCCTGATATGGCAGGACTTTTATAAATGTTCTAAATAAATATTAAGAATAAGTAGAAAATATTCGTCTTCATAACAGAGGTATCAGAGTACCAGCATGAATTCCCGGATTTTTTTTTTTAATTAGAAGCTAAAGATTACCACTTAGTTCGGTAACCGCCGGTGTATATCTGATAGTATGCAAATTCTAAAAGAGCATTTGTTGAGTTGAATACTTTATAATAATAACTGTACTTCTAATTCATCGTCATTAAGTCAGAGTTTGAGGTTGAAGTTGATTGAGGCAAACTTAAAATTAAGTTTGTAAGATGTTTTCAGCCTAGTTAGGGGCTAATATCACTTAGTCAAGTCAGTTAATAATAATATGGAAACCTTAAACATCTGTAAAATTATTTTTCACGATCCAATCCTGGTTTTAATTGATGTATCTGTTGAAACTATTACGAATTACGGTTACAAATGAAGTATAAGAGTTCACATTTTACTCGTATTTCCTTGGATGGGTTGTTTTAATATTTATTTTAATTTATTGATAATAATAATTTTGATTTATTGATTTGCCGCCACATATTTATTTACCGCCACATATTTTCAACGACTTTAATTGTCAGCATTCATGTAAGTGATGACATATTGTAACCTCAAGGTGCTTCGTATTAAATTCGTATCGGAAAAACTATGTTTAATAAGAGTATTGTAAACTCCCATAGCAATTCTTAATGACTTCCTTTTTACTTTTCCTCACCTTCTATCGTAGGTATAAGGAAAAGTATTGCATTCGCCCAAAAAAATTTGAAACCAAGGTTTCATCATAGTTATCCGTTTCATGCATTTCTTATGACGTTCTGAGTGCTTTTTATCATGCTGTCTGTCTCTGAGTGTTTGTTTGTGTTAATAAAAATATATTAAACAACATCTTTAATTTCTAGTATTACCCACATATTACTTCCTTTTCTAAATATTCCTTAAATATTAATAAGAGGATATATCTCTGGATATTACATTTGTTAAAGAGTGAATTACACAGTGAGGTAAAGCTGTTTATAGAAGAGACAGTGTCGCACTCTGTGAGGTAAGTAAGCAGGTAAAACGCAGGTAAGTTATAACACAGGTATATTGACGCCTAACTATACCAACAGATAGCACTACTAGTTTTAAATACAACTAATAACTCTCCCCTTTAATCCTTTCTCTGTTCTATGTGCTTTAAAACCCTATCCCATATAATTTTTTTTAAATGTCCCCCAAAAAATTACGTTTACTGTAAATAACTCGATGGCATTTATAGTTTTTACTTTTGAACTATTTAATCTTATTCAAATTTTTATTATATTTATATTTTCATTTAATAAAATAAAATTTCTATCTATAAAGTCAATATTCGTAAGTATTCTTTGAAGCACAAATCACTACAATGACTGCTCATATTTTTTTCATTTTACAGCCTGTCAAAAGTTAGCGAAAAAAATGTAAATTGGTTTATTCTGATGCCGTCACTAGGAAGAATCTGGTGTACACTGTTATTTTTAATTATTCCTTTTTAGTAGACGTAGGCTGTTAAATATTTCTAACAAAACTACTACAATACGTTTGAAAGCATTTGAATATCCTCATGATTTATAAGAAAATAGCCGTATCTTTACCCCGTATTAGCTTTTCATAAATGACACGATATAAGTGAATTTTCAAATGTATTATACTTTAACACGTAGATAAAATCAGTTGACAGCTTAGGAAAAAAGTGTTACAGAACCAACGAGGTTGGTCCGATTTGAAATGGTGGGCGTGGTTTAACATCCAGGAATAACCTCATTATTTTCTTACATAGTCAACTGATTTTAACCGTCTGTTGCATTATAGTAAAAAAAACTTGACTTGTTTATGATGTGTCATTTAATGACAAAATGTTCTTTTTGACATATATATATGTCAATCAATAAAACCAGAATTAATACTGATAATTAAATAAAACTTCGTTTGTTTGTAAACCATACATAGTTATAGATTTGGCAAACATTTATTCAGCCCACTAACACTCTATATGGAAGATTTGTGATGTTTTGAAATGAGAGTTTAGTTTTAGTATGAGGTTATAATATTTGTGGGTTAACCTGACATTCATCCACATATTCATAAACAAATAGTAGTTCTGCGTGAACGTATAGTCTAATAGATTAAAGTTATAGTAACTCACTGTGAAAGTGATGTATAATTATGTGCGCGGTGCGCGAGAAAGCGTCGTAAAAGTATGGATTGTAATACCCATGACTACTATGTAAGCGAAATCGAAGCACAATGCTACGTGGTTATGGTAGTGTTGCCTCGTCTCAAGCGTTTTCGTTATGTGGCGACTACACTAGATAGGTTTAACTTCTCTCGAGTGCTGTTGCATTTTACGTCCTATATATCTACAACTTTACTTAGATCGGCCGATAGCAGAGATAATCTTCATCGTTATACGAATAATATATCCAACTCTATCTTAATTTATATATCATTACTTTTGAAGTGGTTTTCATAAATAAAATGTCAGATTCATTGATCACTGTTTGCGGGTTATACGATTGTCACTTGCGCTGATAATCATGTGGACATCTTCTTAAATATTGCTTGATCAGAATTAATGGAACCATACTAGAGACATCATTCAAGTGACTAACCTATAATATATTTGCGCAAGTGCTCATCTCCGCGCAAAGAGCTTATCTAGATATATTCTGTTATCACTCTACAATATATGCCAAGACATTCGCTCATAGGTATTTTCTAGTTTTAGAAGATCGTCTTATTTTAAATCGGCTCTTTTTCGGAAGAATTATTTCTAAAATAAAATAGATTATAGAGTGTAATTTATAAAATAATTCTGCGAGTAAGTCATTTAGTCTAAGCTCTCTCTCGATAATTATACATTACACTCCTCCATAGCATATATGTGTTATATGCCTTTTGAATCTACAACTCTATGCTCCATGTTGAATACTCTTCGCCATCCAACTATTAGTGTGTTAGATTATCATCTGTCATGTACTATTGCACTTGAGTAGAAATTACACCTCTGGGCTTCATACGAAAAACAGTTACACTCTAACCTCCATTCCAGGTACTGTGCATTCAAATGTTAGAAAACACATTAATAATACATATTGTGATTTTATCGAAGCTGACTCTATAAGATTATGCTATATATTATTGACTTTATTCAACACAGTGGGAGTTTATAATATAGTAAAGAAAACAAACCATAACATCAGCAATAATGCAACAGATAGAACTCACTCTTCTCATCAAGACGCGAAACTCGTACGACCGGCATGCACGATTATATCAACTTCTCTATACCGTGTTCTTACTATCTATACATGTGTCTCTGGCATATACCTGGTATAGGCAAAATATCATGAGTGTGCAAGGTGTCTCGATTTCGTGTGATGTATGCAGGACTTGTGAGAGACCGCAACAATTGGTGTTTACATTCTACAGACGCGAGATACGTGGAGGAATTAGTCAACGCAAAGTATATAATATTAATATATCGAGTATAATATAGATATTATCAATAAGGAAAATAGAAAGAATTCTGATTCGAGAACATTTTATCATCTTCAACTATAGTACATCGACAATTTTAGTATACGAATGTACGAGCTCGTATTAGTAAACATCGTAAGACATTAGGTTCATGGAGAAAAGCTAATATTGGGTTATGACCGAGAAACAGTAAAATACTAGACACATCTAAAATATGGACTCTCAAGAACATCTATGGTTGTATAACTATTTAATCTTCTACCAATGGTTTTAGACATAAGAGTAATTTATTAAGTATAAAACATCTGTTTTTAATGATGGATATGAGAAAGAGGTTATACAAAATTTTTAATCCTCAAAAATAATAGTGGTACTAGAGTGTTTGTTAGAGAGGAAAACAATGTGTAACTGATCTCGCTTTTGGTTATAACCTATACTCTAAATTGATTAATTTTTCCTCGTATGATAAACAAAACTATAATTTATACCAACATACTATTCTCACAACCTAAGATTTGAATTCCGAGTGTCGTGATTACTAAAATCTTAGTAATATAAAAAGGTAATTCTATACCCTACATAGTTTTATAATAAATCACCATAAAAACATGAATAGAGAATAATACCAGTGTTGAATACTCTCATGAGTGGTTTGTAATTAATATATGATGCTTATAGCTCATATCTCTCGGCCTGGATACAATCTTTGATATTGCTTAGTTTTTTATTTGAATTGAATGTCAAACTCTATGTCTCTTAACACCCTTATTTAGACAAATATTTAATGCAATACACTATAACAATTCTTGACAGAGAACATAATTACTATTTATGTTTCGCCAGAGAAGGTTAGTTATGACGATTGAACAAAGATAAGGGTTTCTCGTTTTTACTATTAGAACTACTAAGTATACTATCGAGGAGGAGTTTATAATATGATACTAATGAGCTTTAGAAAATATTAAATAATTTAAATATTATTAGTGTGATGATAGATGTGTAGTGTGTGATGTGTAAGTTGTTGTGTATACTTATTTTTGATATGATGATGTATAGCTTGAGAGTGGGTTGTGATAGTATAGATTGTGTTGTTGATATGTGTGTCTCGCGCTGTGCGTATCTGTCGTAGTGCGCACTTTAGACTTCATTACGCTTTTCTAGTACAAGAAACGAGCATAAAAAGGAATCCAAAGAGATGATTGGATATGGAATTAATTTTTTAAAAAAAAAATCTTGGACGCGGTCGAACCTGCCTAAACATATGGTACACAAAAGAACCATCATCCGTATAGAAAACTCCTGCTTTGTCAATGATGACGCGATTCTCCTTGAGTACTACTCAATATTTGTCATATGAATTCATTAAGTCATTTGCATAGTTGTACTTATTTAATATTTTAATAAAAGGCATCTTGCCTCGCAGTCAAGTAAGCGCGCGTCCGCTACGCTAAAAGATACCATTAGTTAGATACGTTTTATATGAGTCAAAAGTCTTACTGTGCGGCTAGACGGCTATAATTAGTGTCTTGAAAATCGGCACAGGTCGCCGGACACCACATTAATATTTACTCTGCTCGCAGTACAGTTGAGTGACCACCTGTGCAGACTGCCAGCCGCCTCGTAGTGCGATCAATATGAGAATATGAAAATAAATATTCTTATCATGTTGCATATAGCAACAAGAGATATTTGATGTCTATAATATTTTTAGGTGCAGTCGGGTGACATTTGTGATATTCTCTGTAATAATACGTATTGAATTAATAATACCTTTTTAAGTATTTCGTGTCTGTTATATACTTTGAGGCAGAATAGTCATTCAGTGTGCATTAACTCGAGAGTCTCTTGATGATGAAAACCCTCCTCCGAAGTCATTACTATAGTGACGGGTAATAAAGGCATTACATAATACTCTATTCGTATGTGCACTGTGTCTTACTCGCTTAGTGAGTCGGCCGAAGTGCTCTCATCTATAACTAATCTCTCACTCGCATGTATAATACAAGGGTGTGCAATTTATAGAAGAAGCATTCCGTAGAGAGTTTAAAATTTCACGGATTGTATTAAGTGCTCCTGCCGCCAAGACGTTTGCTCGACCTCTGTGAGAAGCATACGTATAACTATGTTACACATATGTACTTCCACCCTTCCAATAAATGAGAGAATCTTACACATACTGGAATAAAAAATGACATAATAAGAATAGTGTTGGTGATATGCACGATATAATCGCCGACAACTTCACTAAGTACTAGCTCTACAGCACATTTTAGTGATTATTTATCATAAAATATGTGTACAAGAGCAAAGTCTCGTAAACTCCTAGAATGTCTATGAGGCAAAAAGTTTCCTCAGAGAAGTATAAATTAGAGGTGCCCGCCTAGCTCCGTCTCCTCTTCTCATTTACTTCTTAAAATAGTACACTAATATTTTCTATAAAGTAAATTGAAGTAAAATTATATACTATCACGATATTGTTTTAACCTCATATATCTCTCTCTAGATATATTTAAATATTTCTCCAAAACTTTAATATAGTAAAAGTTATTATCGTAATGTCTGCTATTTTGCGACAACTCATCAATGTTTTAATAGATAACACTATAGAGAAGGAACTAAGTGAAGCACTGTTAATATTGTATTTTCAGACAATCCTCAATAGTACATATTGTACAATATTATTATTATGATACAGATAAGAAATAAGTCAATAGAGCTTATCTCACTGTACATAGGTAGAAGCATCAAAACTGTTATATTTTGCTCGCGACTGACTTACACAGCAATAATTAACTCTAGCAAAAAGGTGTAATATATTTCTCTACACAAAAAAGTGTGAGAGTAAAAAAGATGGTGTCAAATAAAATAGAGAGAATGAATAGATAGAATCTACATAGTCAATGTAAATTGTTCATAGTAGCTTATTAAGTTAATCCAGTTGTCAGTGTCGCTTTTACATATAAGCTTATGCTTCATCTGCGGATCTAAAAGACATATTCCATCTTATTTCCTTTCTAGTGTAACATATTACGTACGTAGCACACAGCGCGTGATCAGTGTAATAATGGTTTCCATGGCGCTCTAAGATCCTACTATAAACCTGTCAATAGCGCACTTTTTTTCCGCGAATCCTCTCAAGCTCTCTGTGTGTGCGCATCTCCGTAATTCCCTCACTATTAGTCGATAATTCGAGTTAGAGAATTCAGATCGTTATAACTGATCACGCCAAAACATCGCGTCTTTAGTGCTGAAGGCGTATCGTCAAGTTATAGTCTCTCAAAGCAGCCCTAGTAACCTAGATAGAGAATTTTGATGCATTCCATTATATTTTACTCAGCGTGTCTCAATACATTTTTCTATACATAACGTCCTTGCCTTAAAATAGTTATGAAGGAGAGTGAAATATAAACATAAGTCTGCTCCTAGATGATCAAAGCAGGAGGAAGTCGTTAAGCGAGTAAATTAAATAGGCCGCAGATCATCAGGACATTGATGTTATAAAGCGTAACTGTGCGTCAACATATGTATTAAAGATTTTATCTATCGCAAACAAACGACGGCTGTGGGTTCGTGTGCAAAATATAACTGAGTGACACATATTAGACTAGTTAATTTATACTTATGATAGAATAAATTGTAGGCTATAAAATCGTTGAAGCCTAAGTTATTAAGAGATGAAAATTAAATAAATAGAGAATAACAACGACCTCTGAAAGTTAATTGACTCTATTCAAAACACTATACAAGTTATATGGACTGTTATATAGTATTGACTTGTGTATATAAAAAGAAGAGTGAGTGTGAAGTATTTGTTTTGAATGTTTTTTGGCTCTATGAAAAGCGAGTAATAGAAGTATATAGTACACGAGATATTATTAGAAGAAAATTATACACATACACCTCTCTGAGAAATATAAAATTTTATTACAGTCTTATAAGAAAAGTTCTATGTCTCTTTACAATATTGTGTGGCATCACGACCTACAGGGAACCACTTTATTGCCATGAAAACGGGATTTAATTCGTCGTATTGCTTAAGTAAACTTTGAGCTCGAGCTCTATGCAAGCGACCACATGAATACGCCAAATAGAGTAGAGCTAAGTATAAAATTTCACTTAATTTAAAATTTACCGAAAGATAAAATAATATAATATGATTTATACGAAAATAATTAGAGAGATTTTAGACATACAAAAGTACGTTTAAAACACAAATGAGGTCCTGGTGACCTGTATTGTTCTTACTAAAGTGAGAGCAGTAATGAGGAAGTTTATGAATAACAAGACAAACTTATATTGTTATGACTGCATAACTACCTCTGCTCAAGACATAAGTGTAGACCTCTCCAAATTTGACTGGACTGTTTTTACAGCTGTCAAGTGAAAAATGTCTATTTATAATAGCACTTTAATCAACTGATCACTAAGACA
This sequence comes from Microvelia longipes, assembly GCA_018340805.1. Lineage (NCBI taxonomy): Eukaryota > Metazoa > Arthropoda > Insecta > Hemiptera > Veliidae > Microvelia > Microvelia longipes. The sequence continues at coordinate 39,287,222 of JACMZG010001908.1, forward strand.
ATACAGCGAGGAATAGTATATGTATAATACGTACTGAGATTTCATTAAATGTATTTGAGAGATAATATTGAAAGAAGAACTCTAAGGTATGGTTCATAAGGAGCCTTTTATTGGTACATCATATATGATAAAACTCGAGACGACTGAGGGAAACGAGAGTACAGTAGAAACATCGCGACTGACGTGGAGAAGAAAATAGTAATGAGCGGAGAGTTTATAATAGTTGTACCGAGAAACCTTATCTCGACGTTAAATTTTCTCTGATGTATTGTATTTGAGTTTTGTGGGGGAACTCTAGTAAATGCATTTTATATGTGTCTTCTACGGCTTCTCTCTTGCGCTCAGTGTGTTAAAACTTTTCTGTCTACTCTCCGTTTAGCCTTGACTAATTTTACGAATTATTATTAGATAATGTTTTAATACAGATTGTTAGGAACTTATCTTTTAGCTTATATATTATTATAAATTAGGATACCATTTGCTCTTGGAGATAACAGCGCATTGGCATAAGTCCGCTGACCTTACATGTGCCCTTTTCTAAGCAGAGCCAAATATGATGATTCGTCTGAATTTCAGCCGAGCTGAGATATTTTGATGTGTATTACTCCGAACGAAGATGTTATTATATGGTTATAAAACGCTATCGTGTCGTTAGTAGATATTTCATGCTCTGTGTATAGTCTATATGTTTAAGTATTATCGTTACAAAAATTGAATCTTGTTATCTAAATATCTTGAGAATCTAGTAAACTATACGCAGTCATTAGCAAACCAAGATATTACTATATAAACAATGATAATGATCTAGAATCATATCACTGTCATAACATCAACTAATGAGAGTTATTAATAAGAGCTGACACCTCAGTCTCGATGTTGAATTGACGTGTAGATATATTTTAAGTGTCACCACAAACCCTACCTACACTAGTTCAGATTATCTCGTGCAGCGCGTAAGCGAGATTTCTAACTTACTCTAAGCATGATATTTATAAGTCCTGGGCTCAATATATTGACAAATCTCAAGCAAATAGCTTATTATATATATATACTATTCGAGTGTGAGAATTAATTTTTTTAACTCACGTTACGTGTATAAGAATATAACTATTAATTAACATAGTATATGCTACTATGCGCAAAGGAAACATTGAGACTCGTGCAATTACATTACTGCCTCGGCTTACGCCTCTGCAGGTAATCCATAGCCCACCTCGCCTTCGGCTCGGGCAAATTTATAACACTCGTCTGCAAAATTCCAATTTTGCTGGCCTAGTAGCATAATATACTATGATTAAATTGTGATTTCTTTTTATAATAATCAAGTTACACTAAAAAAAATAATTAAAAAAGGTTTCTAAAGAAAAACGGTAAAATTAAAGTGCAAAATAATAGTTAGTCGAGAAAGTTATCCGTTGAATACGATTGCCTCTGAAGGTTCATAAGCGTATCGACTGGAAGGTACATCTAACGTATGCGACTGGATTCCCTCCGCATGGTTCTTATACAACATATGTAACCGTATTTAGCTATCGTACATAATAGACCCGCGGTATTAAACTGCGGAAACGCACTTAATTTAACAAAAACAACACTTAAAGAGAAGTATTTAAACACTAAAATGTTATAGCTATTGTGCTTAAGGACCTTAGTGATAAGCGCATCGGAAGCCGAATATTATAGTCTCACTGACTCTCGGTCTCACTAATTTTATTAATTATGCTTTCTTACAAGTAAGTAATAATTGTGAGATACTCAAATTAAATGTAGTCTATTAAAGTCAGGATATAGATCCTTACCAGAAGATCTGCTTATAAGCATCAGTGGCAGCAAAAGTCTCGGTAATGGATATATTGCTTACACGTTATCCATTTACTCAGCGCTTGATACAGTTCATGACCAACTTCGTACGTTAGCATAGCGTCCATCGTAGAGATGTTAATAAGATACTCAGATTCTCTATGTAGATTGTGTATTTCGCAGAGAAACTCAAGTGGTATTCTCATAAGCTTTGAAAATCAAACTACGTATTTGGGGTTCGTATATAACCATCTCTCACAAGGCCACTTGCCAACGTGCTCACAAAAGGCCAGTAGTCCTCCCCAGGACTAGCATGACCACCGAGAGATATCTGCTCTATTATTTTTGTGATTAGCTAATTTTACTTTATTAATATCGTTCAAAATGTTTCGGAAAATATCATAATTTTACGTATCAATGACTATAGACTGTGAAAAAATAAATTAAAAATTCCAAAAATATAAGTATAAAATAGCGAAGAATGATACATAAAGAAATAAATTCTAAATAAACAATGAAAATATAATAAAAAGGAAAATTAGTACAGGAAATGTTGAAAAATTCGTAACAAAAGAAAACCTGCTTGTTGCGAAATCTGAGCATCATTCCTAAAAGTTTTTAACTTATAACGACATATATTTTTATCAATGTCAGCACTTTAATAAAATAGAAAAGTATCATAAAATCCAGCGAGAATAAATACTTTGCTTAACTAAATTTTACTTAGACTCAAGTGGAGTAAGATATTATATGATATATAGCGAACTCTGTACATTCTTAAATTTGTTATATTCATTTGTAGAGCAAGTAGCTTCTGCGAGGCCATATACCGACCTCTCTCGAATAATCTAGAGTTCAGAGAGTGTTACGTGCTCTGCACTGTAGTATCCAATGTAGTATATGAATATCCATCTACAGGTTATTGTGGACGAGACTACCCTTCATGGGCCGCACGCACTCCTCTCACGCGCACTAGCGTAATAACTATGTGATATCAACCTGAGTCCAGGTTTAACTGAATATATATACCTCTCAATCAATAATATATTTAAATTCACCAATTACATGTAGTGCAAAGGAAGAGCTACAAGATCGTCGTGTGAAGGATATACCATATAGAGTTAAAACATTTTCTCACTTTTTATAATAGAGTACCACTCAGGTAATTCCTACTTGTGTCCTCTCACATCAGTAGGAGCTCACTATATATATAAACTGGTGTCTAATGTCATTGTCAGATATTATTTCACGAGCATGTTAATGAGTGTGTTTAACTCTTTTTGATACTTCAAATTATATCGTACTTAGCCCCTACTCGCGTTGTTGTATAGATAGACATATTGGTGTCTCAAACCACATTGGCAACATAACTTCGTGTGACTGCACTCATAGAAATAATACAACAAATAGAAAATTTGTTTTTAGGTCATATATCATTAATCTCATTATTTTCACGAATCTTTTAGGTTATTCGTACATCATACCACAATAGTAAAATTATGCAAATATAACAATAAAAGAAGAATATATTAATTTTGTGAATTATTAATATTTAATGTTAATAATTAAAATAATAATTAATATAAATGTATTAAGATATATAATAATATTGGCTTTCATTACAACTTTACTGACTCTCGAAAAAGCTATTTATTAATAGTCAGAGGAAAAATAAAAGTACATATAATATAGTTAAAAAGATTTTAAGTGGCTATAATTACATACGTTAGTGTCGAGTAGCAGAGAGGGCTAATTATTCCTCTAATGCTCAGCAATTTTCATTCTGGCTATTACTTGAAATAATTTTAAGTACAATGCCCCAATGACATTATATGGTCTTGACCTCACGTGTGGGATCATTATCTTAGATCTATTAGGTAAGTGAAAAATAAATATGATACTTACCCATCGTGCAAACTCATTTATAAAATATGCTCATAGTCACAACATGAAAAATAAATTGAAAAATAATGGATCCATAACTTTTCGTTTCTCCTTGTCAAGACTTAGTGTACTCTCCAGCATTGCTCTCTGATTGTATATTTTTCTATATCAACTTATTCGAGCTCAAAAAAATACAATATTTTTAAACAATCTCGACTTATCAAGCTTGGCTCTATTCTCTTCAAAAAAGGTAACTCAATTGATATTCCTTACTCTATACTATTATTTTCCTTACATAATGTGTGATATACTGCCTATTATACTCATATAGAAAGATAAATTAAAATCTACATTTATATAAAGAAAAAATACACTGTTATTATATCATGGACACGGCGTAGAGTAAATTGTTCCGCTCTTGTTAAAATTACTTATATCGTTCATGTCTCCCTAGATACTTAAGATACTAATTTGTCTCACAAGAGGTGAAAAGAGTGAGCTTGTGTAATCTGCACAACCTCAGATTATTGTTTCTCATGCGCATATGCGATCATAAGTTAGTATGATTACAGGACCGGCTCTCTCAACTGAGCTCGTTATGGAGTACTCTATCTTACTCTGCTTATTATCTCAGAAATATAATTAGTGAATTACTGTAATCCAATACCTTCTTCACTATCTGATATGTATTAATTATATGTAATAAATTGATGATCGTTACTATCACGTGTGTGTTCATATACGTTATGAATATGCCACAGATAATTGGAATTATAATAACTCGTATTTCTTCTTATTTTTAGTGGATTTTCAAAGCGTACGAGTAGGTTTAATTAATCATAGATTTCTCAATAGCTCATTTTTTATCGTGGATACTTGACTTGTTTGATAAATTTAAAATTTATTCTCAAATATCTCTATTATATGGTACTATAAAAGGAAAACGTTTATTGCATAAATATTTTGTATTTTACACTTTCTCAAAAAAGATGCAAAAACTATATATAGATTTCGCGTACATAATATATGCTTATATTTTTTATCATACGCTTTTTTTAAGTCTTTCTCATTAAGTGGTTTTAGTATATGGAGTTCTGAAGTGTCAAAGCTGTGTGATTATTTTAGCTCTTAGCCTAGTATTCTGGTACGGAGACTTTATCTCTAATAATTAATTATGTTTTTAGTAAAAACATTTTATAAATATCTTACTTACTTCTCGATTACTTTATTTTTATTATTTGAATTTAAACACAATAATTATATCTCTTTTTCTCTTGTTTATATCTACTACTGTCTCCTCTTCTGTTTCGTTGTTGTGGCTGTGAGCATAACCGCGTTTGATTTTTTCTTTCTAGATTGGTTATAAAGAATATATATATAGCAGATTATTAAGAAAAAAATATATAATTGGGAAATATGTCTAATAGATTCAAGAGAATAAGATTAAATATTGTCTTTATATTTATATAGAATAAAATTTAAATATAATATAAATTCTGAGTACAATTCTATTTTTTGAATTTCTTGAATTAGTTGATTAATCACTGCTTTCTGAATCTGTTGACATGGTAGCGATCGAAATATCGACAGATTCGAAAGGATAGCAATCTATTGATATACTTATAGCTCACTACATAAAATAAAATTATCTCATAACAGAACCCGGACTTCAAGATCCTTTCTTTTTCTGAAAAAATGTTCATAAATTTATTTCATAACAAAAAACAAACGTGCTCTTCTTTCTCTCAGAATAAATTTAGAGATTATCGTTTTAAACTTTTACAAATTATAATAAATTTTTTTTAAATAGTTCATATTGTCATAATTTTAAAATACTCCTCTCTAACTAGTCGCGAGCTATGTCTAAGTAATTGCTACTCAAAAGAAATAGAAATTTCCGACTGTTAGCGCCAAACTATATATATATATATTATCTATAAAACGGCGAGATTTGATCATGTTTTGAATACGAGAGTCAATTTATAATTTTGGATGCGTTCATTCGGATTAAGGGTTTAGATAGTTAAAAACACCTCTTAGTCGTGTATATATAGGAGATTCAATTTTAGTTTAGAAAAAGTTTACTCCATTACAGTGGTATTGTCACCCGCCCAGGACTATTAACAAGAGAATCCAAAAACTTATTATATTGTACATACGACTGTGAGAGATTTCGAGCGAAGTATTATTTATGAAAAATGTGTTGAGGGCATGTCTGTCAGCAGGGTACATATAAAGGATCATTTTTCACCTGCAAGGAAGGGAATCAGGACATGTGCTTTATATCTAGTGAGAGAGAGCATTTAATGAGAATATATTACCAGACAGAGTCATAGATTTGATATGTCACGCTCCGCAAATATAGAACATCCAAGAGTTATTTTTCTCTATAGGTTGTTATTGTCGTTACTGATGCGACAATACGTTAAATTTGGATACATGATATATAAGAAATAGAGAATTGAATAACGTTTCATATGTAATGTGTTAATTAATATAATTGAAAAGGTCAATTACGCTACTAACTAAAATCAGATTATGAGAAAAGTTTGGTTTTATGCTCGAAAATATTGATAAAAATACTTTTACTGCGAGTAGAACAAATATTTAGTTTTTTGATAAATATTAATATGGAAATGAATATTATAATTTTTAATATTTCAGAATAGTTAATGTCATTTTCTATAAAAATAAGCTTATAAACGCTAAAATAGGATTGCTGTATCTGAAGACCTTTATGTATATTTTTCTCTTCCTACAATAGTATCTGGAGATTAAGTAGCCACAGCTCAGCGCCCATGTTCGTCCCTAACTCTTTTTCGGGACGATTCGTGTTAACTATCCATTTTTACTTTCATTTATCAGATAGGCTCTCAGCTATGATATATTTAACTGAGGTGGCGAAATTCGATGGAGCAGCTCATCGTCTCTCTGGCTCTTACGAAAATCAACATGTGTGGTTCTATATATTTTAGTGTCCACTTCCATATAATTCTCTTGTTTATCATAATTTTTTGTCTCTCTTTCTTTGTGTTCTACCCATCTGAACATTCATGACCTTTATTACAGAGCGTTCGTTCGTAAGTATATGAAAAAGTACCAAATAAAGGCGCTTCTTTATCATAATTGTATATCTATGTTCTGTTATTAAAATAAAATAGATACCAAGATTACAATATAAGTAAGCTCGCACTCTTAAATAATATTGAAAAACAAGATACGGTGTGTTATAGTATAGAAGAAAACTCTCTTTTATTAAGAGTTACAAATAACCCTTGTTATCTTTCTCTATAAGGTTATAATTAGTAATAATATGCATTAACAATATTTACGATCTTTTTATGAGTTGATGAGAGTTAGTTGCCAATATAATAAATAATAATTTCAAGTTAGAAATGTATAATAGGAGAACATAATACAATATTTTTATATATTAAACTACTGCAAATGCGTATTATTTTACTTGAGAGCGTGAAATTTTAATCCAATCACTGTTCTACATACGAAAAGACGAATAGCAAGAATCTTTGTCTATTAATGTTGACGATACATATTTTCGATCTTAATTGGTGACATCTTGTGAGTGTTTTTTTTGAAAATGTAAAATACTTTTAATAATTTTACGGATCTGGTGTTAGGTGGAAATTAATGAGTACATTGTGTGAATGAGGGAAATAAGATGCGTGAATAGTGACTCAGAAAAAAAAGTTGAATTTGAGCTAAATTTGGAGAATTCTCGAGCCACTTAAAGCAAATTACACACGAGTACAATCTTAAATCTTATAATTATAAGATAATATTTATATCATTTTCGGTTAGATTATCTAAAAAAATTCTTCCGTCGAAAAAGTATTGTGTTTGCATAAAAATACGAAACCGAGATTTACCTCAATCATAGTGTCAGGTGTTTCTAAGACCAACTGAGTATTTATACAAAGTTGTCTGTGTGTGTGTGTGTGTAGGTGTGTATCTGTTATCATCGTAGCTTCGAATGAGTTTATGCTAGAGAGTTGACACATGGAACAAAAATCAATATTTAGGTCTAGCTGATGTGATATCAGTTAAATTGTCTTTTATAACATCATTAACTGGCAATAATGACGTAGCGAAAAATTTTAATGTGTTTAGTACTTAAAAAACTAAAGTGTTTGGTTTATTAATTTTATAAATAAAAAATATTATTAATTAATAAAAAAAAGTTTGGTTAATTTATTATGATACAAAAAACTACAACATTGTGTCCAAATACAATGATTAAATACAAAAAACAAAATAATGGTATTGATATTACAATACCATTACATAATAATGATATATTATGATATACATCATAGTATATAATATGATATATTTATTACTTAATAAATATAAGTAATGAATTGTAAAAAATGAAACAAAAATATAAATGGCTGATAATTTGAATTAAAACAAAAAATAATAATAATAATTGCAATGAGAGTTACATTGTTTTCTTATTCTTACAAGGTACTAGGCTAGAATAATAAGATGTAAATAGACAATTGACCATGTCAATTGTCTATTTTATTCTAAAGAAGGAGGTAAATAATCTTGTTAATTTAAATGATTGCTTAATTCTTTTTATTTTTACATTTTTGTTTTTATTTTATAAACATGAGGTTGAATTAACTATATTAATTTGAACAGAAGTGGGTATTAATAAAAAATATTAGTGGACACCTAATACGAAATGAAGTATAAATTAAAAGTCTAAATTTATACTTGGAATATAAATTTCCAGGAGGGGTCAAAGCTGCCAATTATGGTATACAATGTGTTACGGGTTTAGTTTTTAGCACCCTTTGACAAAAATTAGAGATAGGAGTCCATTAAACCTCAGCAGTGGGTTTTACTAAACTAAATGTTAATATATTGAGAAAAATAATGGAATATTTTATTAATTGTGCTTAAATAAATATTTTAATTCCTATAAATAATTTTTTAGACCTTTCGCCAGCGAAGCGAGTTCCTTCAAAGATATTAAATAACGAATTTATCAACCAAGCTAACGAATTAAGCCTTTATTACTGTACATAATTTTTAATTTCAACTATCTAGCAAGAAGCATGTTCCTTTTAACGTATCTTATAATACTTTAGCAATTTTATTAGCGATGTGAACCTTTTTCCGACATTCACAGCAATTTTTATAGCAATTTATAGCAGTGTATGTATGCATGTGCGAGATTTTGTTCCTAGACCTTTCTATGGGACACAATAACGCTTTATCGAATTTCGAATTGAAGTGAAAAAATACCACTTGTTTAATGCACCTAATATGATATTTTAGCAATTTTGCGAGCGAAGCAAACCTTTTTGCCTATTGCTAAGGAAGCGAATCTCGTTTGCTTATTGCGAGCGAAATGAGGCCCTTCCAAAAATCCCATGACTCCAACCTTATAAATTATTCACTCAATATAATCGTGCGAGAGACATTTGCGAGAGTTATTTTTCAATCCTGTTAATAATTAACTTTATTTGATGAATTCTATTGAGATGAGTTCCTCATGCAACGAATCACTAGTTTAATTATATATTCAGATTTGTTATTTAAAAAAAGTTATTGTTATAAAATTATTTTTTACTAATTTGCAGTGCGGGTTAATCTTACTTTTTTGCATCTTGGTGATTTTTTACGGGGGGTCAAGTGACCCGTTTGAACCCCCCTGGAAATATTGTCTACAATACGAAAGAAACAAAAGAAGTAGTTAAAGGTCATGTTTCGGACAACTTTTAACCTATAAACTGTATGTGGTAGGTCGTAGGTCTAATTTGAAAACATCTTTAGTGTACCAACAGCAGACTATTGTTTAATATTGTCCACAATGTGTAAAACAAGTGTGGCTATATAAACCTTTTGTCTGGCCTCAGAGTGTGGCTAGGAATTGGTCATGAACCCAATCTATGAGTTTTTTCATAGAAATATAAAAAGTAAACTTTTAAAGAAATTATTCAATAGGACAGAAGCAATGACAATACTAGAGCAGGTACCTTTTTATAACAACACAGTAAAATAAAAGAAGCAACAAGTATAAACAAAGACAACTTAAGACGCTTTACATACAAAAGAAGTTTAAAATGACATTCGATACATATTAGGAGTGAAATGTTTACAGTAGAAAATGAGCTTTTTGTACTCACTGGGTTCTTCTTCAGGTGGCGCCTGTATTTTAATTAGGTCTGCTAGCTCTTTTTAAACACATAATTCAATAAAAGTTAAAAAACAAGTAACTTGATCATAAGAATAATATGAGGCAGGAAATAAAAAAGGAAAAAACGATAACGGGCATAATTTATGAGGAGAACAAGTTTAGAAAATTAAATAACAAAAGAAATCAATTTATTTTATTTTACTCTGGACATTTTATAAACTTAAAATTTCTGATGAGCAACTTCAATTTTTAGTCTCCCCCCCCCTCAAAAAAATTCGCATTGTATTATAGAATTAATGCAAAGGACGCTTTTAATGTGTATGGAAATGTAAATTTTAAATTGTAATTAATATTTGCAAATTTGACCCCCTTCTTCTATAATGTACATGCTTTAATGAATTCTTAAGACAAAGTACAGGTATACGCACAACATGACATCATACAGGCTCGGAACCACCAAGCCCTTTCAAGGATTCTTATTACTCTAAAATACAAGTTAAAAGATCGGACCAGTAATCGTCCAAACCATTATTCGGGACCACCAGATGTTTTAATGCTGATATTTTTATTTTATATTTTAATAAATTATCATTTGACGATCTTGTTTTCATTGCAAGAGCATTAAATGAAAATATCACTAAGGTAGGCAGAGCCAATTAAAATTTATCGGCAGTTCGGTGATTTAATCCTGGCGCCACCAAAATAAAATTTATTCCACCTAAATTTGTTTATTTAAAATGTTGTCATAATTGATAAAATGCCAGGAAATTTCAAGAAGAGCTACTATCACCTCTTTTTTACTTTCTCTCATTTATATACCGTAGATATATAGAAAAAGTATTGCTTTTAAAAAATAATCCAAAACCTGGATTTTTCATGAATACTCTGTTTCAAATATTTCTTCATCATGAGATTCGAGAATACTAATAATTAAATAGAACGTTGTATTTTAGTGAGCCATACTTATGAGTATAGGTGCAAACAATTTCAGCCCAACCTAAACACTATATGAAGATTTGTGATTTTTTGAAATGTTTGTTGGGTCATTATTGTGGGTTATAAACGTCTCACATATTTCATAAACACAGGGTTCGGGACTCTTCTCATTTCGATCCGAGAAAGCGTTTGAAAGTTATCGTTTCCCATAGAAACGTCTAGGATCCAAAAATCATGTACATACATACATATACATACATACATATATATATATATATATATATATATATATATATATATATATATATATATATATATATATATATATATATATATATATATCTTGAATAATGAGTCCTCTATTCCAAGAAATCCACTTCCCTCTCTACGACCCAAATCTCATAAGCTCATTTTTCCTCAAAAATTCTTAAAATTACTTAAAAAGTTATTTACCTAAATAACGAAAATCAATAACTCAAGGTAGCAATGTTACCTATAACAACAACTCCTCTAAAAACCAATATCCCTGTAAAAGAATGGGTATAACAAAATTTTAAGTGCTTTCTTGGTGAAAAAACTGTCGTAAAAGACAAAGGTTTACTACACTATTTTTATCACTACAGCCGTTGGATCATGTTGAACACTAACCTAGCCTGTTATGCAGTACTGGTACTCCCTTTAAACCACAGTGGTTGTAAAAAAAAGTAAGAGTTAGCTTAATGGCAGCTCGTAGCGGATAATGGCTCTTAGAAGATATTTCCATTATAGTACTACCAACAAAGAAAGTTGCGGGTTTTATCATCTAATAAAAATATATTAGGATGATATTAATATTAGTTATAGTAAATCTTAATGTTTCTAAGGCTTTAGGAAAGTTTTTACTGCTGGCTTTGTACCTTGATAACAATTTTAGGTAATGCGTCGAAAATAAGTTAGAGCTTGATATATGTGTACGCAAAATAAAGTAAAGGATAACAAAAGTCTATTTGGAAAATCCGATGAAATATTTCATCGAAAGACTAAATTCGAATTCACCAGGTTTCCATTGAGTAACGTCATTTGTTTGACATAGCATTTGAATTCGTTTGAATTTTTATCGGTAATCGACGGTTATAAGGTTTTTTCAGATGACGAACAAGCAGGGGATCGATTTCGCTTGAACTCCTAATCAGATTATATGATAAGTGGCCTCAGAGCAGCCGCGGTTGCTGTGTCGACGCAGAGGTAGGACCAGTAGCGTACCTATGGGCCCGAAAGAGCCCGTAATGTGGGGGCCCCCAGCGGTCGGGGCCCCCAAAATGGTATAGTAAAAAAAATTAACCTACTAATAAATAGGGTCCATGCCTCAGTAACATCATTGAGTCGCGGGGCCTCTTATAGGAGATGTATATAATCTCTTCACCTAAAAATGGGGCCCTTCGTTTAATCTTAGTATAGTCTTTCTTTAGATCATCAAGTCGCGGGGCCCTTGTTTGAGTTTTATACAATCTACAGCAGAAAATAGGGATCAGTTTAACCTTAGTAAGTCCATCTTAAGATCATCAAGTCCTAAGGGGCCCTTTTTTTAAGTTCTATACAATCTTTTTACCTAAAAATAAGGCCTCGTTTAATCTTACCATTTAGTCTTTCTTAAGATCACCAAGTTAAAAGCTCCCTTGGTAGAGTTTTATCAAATATCTTTTCCTAAAAATAAGATCCTGTTTAATCTTAGTATAGTCTATCTTAACATCATTAAGTTAAGTCGCGGGGCCCCGCGCAAGGTGTTGCAAGTATTAAACTTATGACTTATATATATGTCATTATTCTGATTCGTATATGCTAGCGCTGCACTGGCTAACATACATATGCTGTTAATTGAAACCAATTTAATATAAGAACATAATTTACTTATCTTATTTTCTATACTATCACTGTAAAACTTGTAATGCCACGTTCTTAAGCTATTTTTAATAAAAATAAAGTGATTAAATTATATGACATATGAGTTTGCAAAAGTTGCAAATTCCACTTATATTTACTCATTCATTCGTAAAACATGCGAATATGACATCTCCGGTATTTATAGTCATGTAGAGATAGCGGTGTTCATTGAGATCACCAAGTAATATAAGAGTTTTGTCGAGTCTTGAAATTCTTAACGAAGTATAAACAGGATATATGATAAGATATACGATTTGATGTTATGAGAAATAAAGAGGTTCAGTAATGTGGATAAAATAAAATTATCACTAATTATGACTATAGTACGACACACGGCTAAAATCAATTGACAGCCGCCAAAAATCAGTGAGGGAAAGAATTCTATTAGTTCAGACCAACCCCGCTCTTTGCCCCTCCACCTCATGCCAACCTCGGTATAAAAAATACCTTTTTCGTAAATAAAATCATAAAAAGGCAACACTGGTTGTAAATATTTGTAACCTCGCGTCGCTTTTATTTCCCTCATTGTGCATATTGATCTGTTTGATTTCGTTTCGTTTCATTCCATCTGTTTAATTCATCCAATTATTGCGAAGTTGTAATATGATCTGAGTGCCTATATTTGACACATGGACATTTACGTATTCTTCAAGCATTTCTTGCTATTTGAGTACAGCGCAGGTTCTGTGCTCTGGCAACCAAAAGACAGCTTTTTTTTGAAAATGCCATGTCTTTCAATAGATGACAGTCTTGACTTTTTTAAGTCTTGAATGCATATTGTGTCATATTACTTTTATAATATGAAACAATACGCATTCAATTATACAAACTTGACGCAAAAAAGCAGTTTGTTTTGGAAAAAAAAGTAATTATAGCTGACAATTTATTTAAATCGTCAAACGTTTATCAAAGAACTATTATGATCCATTGCATTACGTAATTAACAACTTTAACTCCACTTAATTCATACTTCCCGAACAAATTTAAAGCAACACTTAGTTGGTAAATTTATGAGATACAACAATATTCCTTCTTAAAAAGTAAATAAATAATTTTTAAAAATAAAATTATGATATCAAATAACAACAAATAATAAAATTCAAAACATAACCTGACTTTCAGTGTTGCCAGGGTAGGGAATTTTTTTTGTTACATAAAAGAAGGGATTTTTTTTATTAAAAAAAGAGGGTTGAAAGCATTGAGATTTTGGTGGGCTGTCAATTGATTTTAGCCGTGTGTCGTATTATAATTATTACTAGTTAGAGTATTTGGGTGCCATGGATGATAGTAATGTAAAAAGTAAAAAAATAAAATGACACAAATTTATTATTCTTATAAATTGTTTCCACGCATATGAAATTATAACTAGCAATGGTTGTATTCCAAAGAAAATGCGTTAAAACCTTTGAAGGTAAGCAATAACTAAGTGAGCAAATAAGCAAATAGTGGTGCTAATTTTGGAGGCTTGGTTTTGTATAAACAATTGAAAATTATTTCTACTCCTTTTAACTTCAAGTGTAGGTATATTTAATCTAATCTAGACAGAAGAGCCGTGAATTTTATGGTTCCTCTCATGCTTTTTTTTCAAACTATCATACATATTTTCACTGACTCATGTAGTCTAGTGAAAACTAGGAACAACACGTGCCCTCGCTGTTAAACCAAACCTCCATACACTTAAAACTAGAAGGCAGACACACTATAGTATTATAATGAATCTACTATTAGGGTCCTAAATTTTGCCTACACCCAGTTTCATTTAGGGTAAGGGATCTTTAACGAGTACCTGACAACGCACAGGCTCGAGACCACCGGCTTTACGTCCCTTCTGAAGGACGCAGAATTTTTATCCCTCTCATAAAAATCCCCGAGGCCCTAGCTGGGATTGAACCCATGACTAAATAAACTCGGAAGTTTAAAGTCCATTCATTCTGTGTATTGGCCGCGTACCTTAACCACTACACCACGGGTGACTCCTAAGTATCCAGTAGTGGTCCCACGGACCCCTGGGGATCCGGGGAAATTTCGCAATCGATTTGAATTTTGACACGCATGTAGCCATATATATGGCTAACGTACGTGCCAAGTTTAATTTTATTATCAGCAATAGTTTAATTTTTATCAAATGACTATTTTTTTTAATTGTAAATTCGGAAAATAATCCTATTGAGATGAAATTTGGTACAAGTGTATACGTTCACGTAAGAAATAAGTACAAAAAGTTTCGTTTCAATACAAGTATATCCATGAATTTAGTTGGATCTTAAAATTCAAACAGCATTGAGCGGGGTCAGTAATGTATGGGAGACCGCTGAGAATAAAACGGATGATTCACTATCTAAGGACAAGCGAAGCGAGTCCGAAGACGTGTTGCTATATAAATTTGGCAAATCGTTCATACTTAGTACGAGCGAAGCGGGTCCGAAGTAGGAAGGATGACCGTAGCTAATCTGATGTGATAAGGAAAAGTTCCGAGGTACCCTGTACCCGAATTTTTACATAAATACCCCTCCAAAATACGTACATAGGTTGTTTATTATAATCCTATCGCAAACAAGTATTCTTTTACATTGACTAGTTCGGTTTATCGACTTTATTTAATGTTACCCCGAACTAATATAATAATTCATAGACAAAACTTCCTGTATAAGGAAGTCTAAAGCAATATCTTACTGTAACGGCGCCAAACTCATTAAATACTGTTTTCTTATTTCTTTTTCTTGTGTTTTTCTTTTACTGCATTTCCGTTTCTAATGTGTCATCAATTCTATTATAAATCAATAAACAGATAATATTTGTTATAAGTGGCCACTTATAGAGAAGACAGTGGTTGACTAACGAATATTTGTTATTATAGGTTTATCCGCGGGATCCTGAAGATAAGGAAGAAGATTTGAAGGAATGAATAACTCAGTATTACTTTTATTTGACTTTGTTATTATGGACACATGAAGATGACCAGTTTACCATGAGTGCTTTTGATTGTCCAATGAGTAATTCTAATCTATCCATTGTATCAGTGGCGTAGCCAGGGGGGGGGCTGAGGGGGCTTCAGCCCCCCCCCCCGAAATTCTTACATAACCTAAACCCGCAATAAATGTGTAAAAAAAATAAACCCTATAAAAAATATATAAAAATAATAAATTACATTACATATATTTTTTAACAATAAAGTTATAATATAAATATCATAATATAAAAAATATACATTGAAATTGAAAGATATAAATATAATATTCTTAGTATAGTGTTATTGTGATATATATATATATATATATATATATATATATTATATATATATATATATATATATATATACAATTTTTAACATTCAGCCCCTCCCGAAATTAAATCCTGGCTACGCCACTGCATTGTACTAAGTCGATCCATTGTATTAAGTCTAGAAGTCCCTAGAGAATATTATTTATTGAAAGTTTTAAAAGTACATTGTAAGTACCTTCATACTTGGATCTTATTACAATGTTTATACTTATGCTTACTTAATTTATACTTAGCTATGTCGAGTTAAACCTGTTAATAAATATGTAAGGTTAAACTAAAGGTTTGAGTAGGTTGCAAAGCAAACAGTCCAGATCGAGCCATACATAGAGATAAATACTAGAGGGGGCATAGCACATCTAAGTACATTGGAAGGCCTGAAACATCATTTTGGGGCTCTCAGGGGCTCTGTGTAACCTCATTGAAACCTCCTTCAAGATAGTGAGTTAAGGCTATAATAAATAAATTGATTGCTTCCCACACATTGATTGTGTTTAGATTTGTATTTTTAACGTTCTGCTATATAAGTTATTGTAATTTTGTACTTATTCCTTGATTATATTTTTAGCGAAGGTTGTCAGTTTACTTTTTTGATGATTTAAAATTTAACCTATAGGGCCTTTCTAGTGATAATATCTTTACGGAGCCATACCCTGTACCAGTCCAGCCAGTGCAGAGGCTAAAAATCCTTAATCTTTTGGCAAATATTGACATCTCTCACCGAAAGGTATTAATTTCATCCTCACTGAAGGACTCCAGATTCAATGACTTGTAATCTTGATAACCCATATGACTCGCACATAATGTTAATGAACAACTGAATGTCCCTTCTCCTGATGTTGCACACTTTATACAGTGTGTCCCCTGATGGGGTTGCCTTTAGGTATAAATGTCTAAAAATTATTTTGAGGATTCAAACTATAGCAACAGAGGAGTTTATCATAATCAAAATAATGAAGTAAGTCCCTACTGTTTGTTATATTAGTTTAAAATAAAGCATAAATAGCTTTCAACCAACTAAAGGTCATCATTAGTGCCTGTGGTATTTGTAACAAACAAATACCATTTTTCATTCTATATTAAAGATAATTTACATCCTTCAAACCTGTTGTTTGTTCAAAAATATATAACTCTGTTGATTATTTGTATTTGTCTTAAAATTTTATTGTTGTTAATTCGCATTATAATCTTTAAATAAAGAAATAATTAAAATGAAAGTACAAAAAAAATACAAAAGGTTTAAAATCGAAAAGGAAAAACTAAGTTAAAAATATATAAATAATCGACAAAAACAATCATTAAAACGCATAAAAAAGAATTAGAGAAAAAACATTACGGTGTGATGTTAGAAAGCTAGGTTTGAGACATTTATTACTGTTAAATTTTTGAGATAAAGTCAAACTTTGCATTGTTTCCTTGTTCTCCAAAATTAGGCTCCTTAAACAAATTTCAAAAAGAACAGAAGAGGCTTTTTCTTAACTAGCCATAGGTTTAAGCACACACACATTAAGACAGACAACTTAATAAAACCTATCAAGTTTTCTTAAAAACGCGAGAAACAGATAATTTAGAAAAAAACCCGGTTTATGCTTTTTTGTGCAATTATTTCACTTTCTCCGGTATTAATAAGGAAAAGAGAATTTTAAAGCTGCCTAAAATTAACAACTTTTTACTTCTATTCAAATACATTTTAAAATTACTTGACTTAGTATACGCGATTACTTACAAAGCATTAACTTAATCTCATAACTAATCAAATAAACAATTTAACTATTCAATTAATAATTAAAACTCTACTTGATAAGGATTGTCATGATCATAACAATATAAATAAATATCAACACAAAAAGCAACGCCTTACTTCAAACAAAAGCATCAGAGTGGTAAAAATAAGGACATTAAGTCTTGAAATGTAAGAACGAAAATATACAATGTCGTGTATAATGAAAAGCATAAAAATGGTTTTGAAGAAAATGGTGATGTGATGATGCAAAGAAAAATGTTTAAAGGATAAGGGTAGTTTTGCCGGCTACGTGTACATCATTTCGATGATACTCCAACCTTCTATATCCTCGGCTTTCCAACAACATTTTTCATATTTATCCTTAGCTGAATCCCCTATCTCAAGAAGAGGTTATGCTATGATATGGAAGAGAAAGCAGTATAAATTATACCGTGAGCTCACCAGGCAGCTCGGCAGGGGGCTATTTTTATTCCTTTCTTATATCAGATACATTTTTTATTCAGCCCCTTGTTAACCTTGAATAACATTTTCTTCCTGTTCTTCCTTACTATATTATGCTTCGCTACTTAGTTTTACTACTTTTTTACAATAATTTTATACATTACTGTTTCACAGTAAAACTTTATCATGCTTAACAAGATGGACATAAATAATAAATCATATAAGTATATTTTTGTTTTAACGAAATATCTGATAAGAAAATTTATGTATTTTTTTTAATATTCTAATAACACAATATAACATAAACAACACTGGAAAAAGATTCTGATTTATTTTGTAAATAAAATATAATTCCAAAGTGAAGCTATTGCAGAGGTTTACTGAATCCAAAGTATCAAAAAATATATAAATATACTTTGAAATCGGTCATTCGTGTTTTATAAGTAGTGCATCTATAGCAACTTTCAGAAAAATAAAACCATTTAAATGAACATTAGAATTAGGATATTAATGGATGTATAAAAATCTATTTAATAAATAGAATTAGGAACAGATGAAACAATATAATTGTGCGAGAGACACCTAGGAAATGTATCAAGCAAAATGCAATGCTACATCTGGGAACTGTACCATCATTCGACATTCGTCATCATTGATGGCTCGACATAATGTCATGTCCCACTCTGTTTGTTATGCCTACAAGCTCTGTCGGCACCCTGATGAGTTAGACGTAACGAAACAGAGTGGGACACGACATTATGTCGAGCCATCAATGATGACGAATGTCGAATGATGGAACAGTTTCCAGATGTAGCATTTCATTTTGTTTGTTACATTTCCTAGGTGTCTCTCGCACAATTATATTTTGTCAACTATTCATGTATTGCAAAACTCGGTAGTATCAAATGATATATTTATGAACAGTTATTTGTTATTTTAAAAAAGGTAATAATATATTATGTTACAAGACTGTGAAGAAGGTCTTTTTTTGCTATGGCGACTATTTTTACTGTCGAGCAAAGCGAGACAATAAAAGCAGCCGAGGTAACAAAATACCTTCTTCACAGTCTTGTATTATAATATACTAGTATCACTTTCGAAATAAGACTGCTCAATTATATTTAAGTATCTTAATTCATTCCTGGGCTTATAATAATACTAATATAGAAGGAGCATATGACCGTAAACACAATGTAATTCTGCTGATAACACGAAAGCTGTTGACTGGTTGACTGGTTGTCATAAGTAGGGGTACCACCCTAACAACAAAACACTATTTTAAATATGTGTCATAAATATCCCTTAACGAAGAAAGTTCGTAAAGAACAAATATAATAACTTAAAACACCTGCTGAGTATTTAATAAAACCGGTCTTAGATGGCAAAAGGGTAGCGGAATACAAGAATTTAGTTGACGAGGACTATACTTTTAATATAATTTTAATTAAAAACGTTAAACTACAATTTAAAATGCTAAAAATATTGTAATGCACAGATATTTATATAAGTATTTTATGAATAATCAATCATTAATTAATAATAGAACATAATAATTCAGCAACCGGAAGTATTGCAAATTTTTTTATAAGAAAATTGTATATTGTTAGGGTGGCAGCATTACTTAAGACCACCAGTCAACCGCCTTTCGTGTTATCAGTAGTGCTCCTTCTATGTGTAGTATTATTTTAAGTTCCTGGGTTATGCTAAATGACACCCAACTCCAATCATAACGAATTTAAATACTTATCTGATGCAAGGTACGTTATGAGGACATTCTGCACCAGTGTATTATACCTTTTTGTCTTTTATCAAAACATGACTTCAATCTCATATGCTCAATTTATCTTAGAGAATTCTCTAATATACTAAAAGTTATAAAAAGAGTAGTCTCAACTTATACACTAGATATTTAAACTGACTCTTTCATCTACTTTCTTTTCATAATTTTAAAATTATCAGTATTACAACTATTTAACCTTACATACACGCGTACCCGTTACAGGTACACTTTAAATCATATTCTAACGGTGCTTACAAGTATGACAAACAATTTATGTGATCTATATACATTACGCGAAACAAATAAATTTTATAACGTACTAAATTCTTTTTTAAGTAGTGCTATATAGATACTAACACAAACATCAGAATTTTTACAACGGTTTCTGTAGTTTATTTACCACATAGCTACTTATCCAAGCGTATAAATTGTAAAAAAGTTACTGTATAACAAATATGCGACACTGGTTTTTACAGAGGTATCTTATTATTTACGCGTTAGTCGCCTATGACCTCAGTACATGTATGGCTTCGTGTTATTGTTTCAACCTTATATGTCTTGCTCTATTTCATTCCTATAAATGTAGCCATTTGGTTTACTACTTGCAAACCTAGTATGATACTTCTACATAAAAAATTATATACACAAGATCGCACAGCATAATAATTGTTGTGACTATTAGTCATAAATTGAAATTCTTGCGTAATCTTTATTTCTGAAGGAGGCCTGATTTACGGCCATAAGTTCAAATTGTATTTTTATTGTATCTGGCCACTATCAAGAACTTTAATCTTGCTATGAAGTATATACTGTTTACATTTAATAATGTCGCCACTTAGAGAGGTCACGCTGCATTTAATCCACAATCTAATCAAATCTTCCTCTGATAGGACTTGATTTTTGAGCCAATTATTCATTGAAATTAGATTAGCCGTTTGAGCTCAAGCATGTTTACAAGAAATGTGGACATCCATCAGACATCAAGTTTATTTTAATTTTTGGTGCCATTACGTACTGAAACGTTAACGTTTGATGGAAACTGTGTTGCTGTGCTTTTTACTATTCTAATAATTCATTATTTTTTTTAGTGAATTTTCGAAGAAAAATGAGCTCATGAGGTTGAGGTCATGGGGGGGGGGGGTGGATTTTTTTTTAAGGAAAGACTCACAGATTATGAATATATATATATATATATATATATATATATATATATATATATATATATATATATATACAGGGTGTACATATAAAGTGTCCACCAGAAAAGGAGGTGATAGTACTCCTCAAAAGGAACAAAAAATGTCCTATAATATAAACCCCGATCTCCAACCGTTTTCCCACAAGGTCAAATTTAATATTTCAAAAAAATATTTGACCTCACATCATAAAATTGTTAATAGGGATTTAACCATTCAAGCTAGAAAGGCGAAATTGGTATCATTAAAAGCTGAGTAAATTTCCTAAAGGACAAACTACTAACCATGTCAAATTTTTGGAACTACTGCCCAAACTTTTGCATGAAACATGATTTTTTTAAAAAAATGAATTTTATGGAATTTTTGTAGTAGGGCATTAGAGGAAGTAAGAGATGAGCAAAAGTTCAGCCAAGAACGGAAAAAACTTCTCTTATGATTGCCCTTTAAGAAAAAATAAATAATTTTATACATTCAATAGTCAAAATTTTAAGCCATTCTTCCTAGAAGTTGCAAAAACTGATATTTTTTTGGCATTTTTGCATATGTCTACAATGTTAATTACATGGTACATAAAATAATTAAAAATCTCAAAAGCAAGGGAAAAGAGTGGTTTTAGAGAAAAATGTGTAAGAATAAAATAGGTTTATTTTACCTTCTAGAGTCTAAAAATCGTATTATTAAATTATTTTCGAAAATAAAATATTTTATTAAAATAACACATTATTTTCACTTTTATACGACAAAAATGATCAGTTTTTGCAACTTCTAGCAACAATAGCTTACATTTTTGATTATTGAATGTATGAAAATATTTACATTTTCTTAAAGGTCAGTCATAAGAGAAGTTTTTTCCGTTCTTGGCTGAACTTTTGCTCATCTCTTACTTCCTCTAATGCCCAACTATACAAATTTCATACAATTCATTTTTTTTAAAAAATCATGTTTCATGCAAAAGTTTGGGCAGTAGTTCCAAAATATTTGACATGGTTAGTAGTTTGTCCTTTAGGAAATTTACTCAGCTTTCTAATGATACCAATTTCGCCTTTCTAGCTTGAATGGTTAAATCCTTATTAACAATTTTATGATGTGAGGTCAAATATTTTTTTGAAATATTAAATTTGACCTTGTGGGAAAACGGTTAGAGATCGGGGTTTATATTATAGGACATTTTTTGTTCCTTTTGAGGAGTACTATCACCTCCTTTTCTGGTGGACACTTTATATGAAACACCCTGTATATATATATATATATATATATATTATATATATATATATATATATATAATATATATATATATATATAATATATATATATATATATATATATATATATATATATATATATATATATATATAATATATACATATATATATATATATATATATATATATATATATATATAATATATATATATATATATATATATATATATATATATATATGATTTCTGTTCCTAAACGTTTCTTTATGACACGAAAACTTTCTAACACTTTCTCGTATC
>JACMZG010001908.1:39314871-39413138 GCA_018340805.1 Microvelia longipes
AGTTTCAAGTGCTAAAAACGAGACGGTAGTTGTTATAAAAAAGCACATGAGAAAAAGGGTTAAGGATTATTAAGGACACATGTAAAAGATAGTGAAAAGAATAAGAGACTGTGTAGGACCTTGGGGTATGCCTTAGGACAGCTTACAGGACAGTCCAGTTCTTTTCCTCTACAGTTGCCTATTAATTGTAAGGGTGTGTTGAAACACGGTTTAGCCATTAGGCTCAGACGCTTTACTCGCTCACTCTTCGTACATTTTTGTGTGTTGGATAAAAAAGAAGGGAGGTTAGCCCTAGTCCTGCGACAGATGAAGTGATAAATTATCCCCTGGAAGGGTGGGTTTGTATCCGATGTATATATGATGTCCAAAGCATCACCTAAGTCGTTCGTCACACCCAAAAATAAAAAAACCTTTATCCTTAAACAAGATTAAAAACAACGAGGAAAAACAACGAAATATAACAAAAACAACGAACCTTATTAAAAACAAGCGCCTCCTCATCCTTCATCTCTAACTTACACTTTCCCTAACTCATTTTATAATCTAGTTTGTTGACTTATAGCTTTTCCTAACAGACAGATGAAATTTAGATAATTTTCTAAACTCTGTCCGTAGACGGATTAATCTAGTTTTGTTTTCAACGTCTCTTAGTTTATAGCCTTTTAACTAAGTTGATAAATTCAACATCAAACTACTTTTACTTAAAACGATCATTAAAAGTAACAGAAATACATTTTAGTTAATTAATACACGACTAATAAAAACTGTTTCGATGCGTATTAATAACAGTTATGGCGTACTCAATTTGTTGGTTTACTCTTAAGTTTTTTTTCCATATAGACCCTAATCAGAATGTTTTACTAACTACAACTTCTTTTAATTTCCCGTTGAATTAACAGATTAGGCAACTTCCGCAATACACTTATGTCTTGCAAAATGTTGGTCAAATTTAACAAGTCAAGTTGACTTAGCAATTAACAAATCTTGATTCAGAGTGAGCTGAATCCGATACATCCCGACAACCTAATGTTCAATACAATTAAATTATTTTAAATCTTGATTAAATTGAGCGATTTCTTGAACATTGCCACTTCTTATCAACTATAAACACAATATTGACTTCAGTAGAGGAATAATCATTAATTATATTATACCATATCAACAAATGATCCACCTCCAAGCTTTATCAATTTCACCTAATTTTATATGCCTATGCTAAGAGAAGAGGACTGAAGAGGAAACCTATCATATTAGGTGCCTTGCTCACTCATTTAATCATTGTTGCATTTATGTTGTTTAATTTCATTATTAAAAATATTAGTGTTTTTTTTGTTTATTGCTCATATTAGCTCATTAGCTCATTGATATCATTTATGTGCAGAGTTGGTATAAGTAGTTGTGTCTGTAGTAAATTTTATAATTAGCTCACACATACAATCAAATTAAAACATCCATTAAATTACGAATGTAACGTTCAATAGAAAAAGTAATACGGATAAAACAAGACAGTAGTTTGAAAGAATGGAATAAAAATGAATTGATAATACAGAACTTATAATTTGCTCTGAGACCCAATAAGCTAATGTATCTTGAAAGAATGAAAATTTTATTTGTTGGCGCTGATTTCTTTTAGGTTGAACTGCTGATACAGACTCCCATGGACAATTTTAAACATTTCGAGTACGTGACTGTTATGAACAATTAAGAAAACATAAATATCCAATATAGTCATTTATGAACTCGTTAAACTGCTTTAGTTTAAAGAACAGATAATGTACGTATGTCTACATGTATGCGTTTTTATGTGGGTTTGAGTGTTTAAAAATGTGTTTGTGACATTTATTCGTTTTTGTGAAAAACAACTAGTGGCACGAGTTGAGTCCAATATGATTTATGACTTTATCAATAACTCTGTGCCATTTCTTACGTGTGATTGCCTTACGGTAAGCTGAAAAGCGAGTTTATTAAGTGTCACACTACAGAAAATAACCCAAACGACATCTGACGCAGCAGTTCCCCTATCTGACGATATACCGAGCTATCTGGCAATATATCGAGCTATCAGATGAAATATCAAGCTATTTGACGATATATCGAGCTATCTGACGATATATCAAGCTATATCTGGCGATATGTCGAGCTATCTGACGATATATTGAGCTATCAGATGAAATATCAAGCTATTTGACGATATATCGAGCTATCTGACGATATATCAAGCTATATCTGGCGATATGTCGAGCTATCTGACGATATATCAAGCAATCTGACGATATATTGATATTAATAATTTCACAACGACGACCAATATCAAAATGGCATTTTGTGGATCGATTGCCCACCTATGTCAACTCGAATGGTCGATTTTTTTTATGATTTTGATGACTCGGAAAAATAGTTTATTGTAGTCTGAAAAATATTATCAACTCTATTAGTTTCAATATTAGTTATATTAGTATTTTATATTAGTTTCAACTCTATCAAACACAGTGAGAGTTATGCGTGACACAGATACACACACAATTTATATATATATATATATATATATATATATATATATATATATATATATATATATTATATATATATATATATATATAGACGATGAAAACCACTCAGAACGTTATAAAATGCCTAAGACAGATAATTATGGGGAAACCTCAGTTTTGTATTTTTAAAGTGAACACAATACTTTTACTTATACATACTGAGTATATTAGACAAGAAAAAGTAAAAATACGTCAATGAAACGAAAAATATTCTGGGACAAGGAACAGTTTCTACATTAAGAGATATTAAAGGTCTGTAGAAATACTGAAATTAGGATATACTTTAATGCACGGTTAAATCCAATTCT
Source organism: Microvelia longipes (assembly GCA_018340805.1). Taxonomy (NCBI): domain Eukaryota; kingdom Metazoa; phylum Arthropoda; class Insecta; order Hemiptera; family Veliidae; genus Microvelia; species Microvelia longipes. The sequence continues at coordinate 39,317,729 of JACMZG010001908.1, forward strand.
TGCTTAATTTTTCGAAAAATCATATAATACCCTGAAGCTTGTTATTTATTTTTTCGAATTTTTTCAAAGAAAATGCGCTTATTTATCCCGTATACACTGCATATACACTGCATATACACTGCATATACACTGCATATACACTCCACATACACACATATACACTTCATATACACTGATTAAACATGGCACAGCATATTACTTGCACTAATTTGAAGCTTAGTTCATGCTAATTTTTAGCGCATTTTCTTTGAAAAATGAAACAAACAAAATAAAAACAAGCTGTGACGCTTACTGATAAACAGATCAGTAGTACGATAAACTGATCAGGGTATTAAGTATACATCGAAAAATTTAGTAAAAAAGGGATTGATTTAACACCTAGTACTCTAGTTGTTAGAGAACAGAAATGACCATGCTAAAGGAATTAAATTAGTTGCGAAAACAATATAAGATATTTTGGTATAATTTAACCCAATTCTATCTAAGTTTAAGAAATATTATATATGAGCTAATTTAAATTTTAACACTTAATTATCAAAGTTTGAATGAAACATATACATGGGTACAATAACTTTTCTCAAAATGACTGTCAAAACACTGTGATATACGTTCTCAGTTTTGTAAAAGTTTATCAGAATCAATAAATCATTAGAGTGAAAGAAAGAATGCAATTATTAAAATGTTATACCAAGTAAGTATTGTGTAAGTAAAAGTATAGACTGCAATAATTCAATAAGGACAGATAAAAGGGCCTATGATGGTCCTTTATATGATCATCCCTTCGGATCCTAGTTATCTGTACAATAGAAACGCGTTCCCTCAAACCACTAACGCCAGCCCTTCAGGAAATTGATAGTTTCCTTACCATTTCACTTGCATCTATACATTTCCCTCCCTCTTTGTATAAACTGTAAAAACAGACCCAAAAACCAGAGGTCGTAAATTTTAATTTGATTTGAAACGCTTAACTTTGTTTGGTTTACAACCCACTTTACTCAGGATGTGAAAGTGACCCTAGTGTCATTTCTTCTGTTTGTATTAGCTTTGACAAAAGGGCAGTTATGCTATTATGTCAATACGAATATTTTCATTTTAAATGAAAATTTCGTAATGAACAATTTCAAAAAAAATTGTTGAAACATATTAATACAACGTGTAATAAAGTGTAAACGAAGAACTAAAATTCTGAAATCTACTGATTCCGAGATTTAAAAAAAAATCGGTCAGTCATTGTTTTATTGTTATTTAATTTAATTGTTCAATTAATTTTTTAATTAATTGTATAATTTAATTGTTATTTATTTAATTAGGTGATTTTTTAAGAGTTCCCATTTACAGTTCTGTCTCGCTAGCACAAAACAATCAAAAGTTGGTACTAACGCAACTAATGTGGCTACCATAATCATTGCGATATATATATATTATATATATATAATATATATATATATATATATATATATATATATATATATATATATATATATATATATATATATATTGGCCATTGAGCCCTTCCCACCAGGTTCTATAGTCAAAGTGTCTGGGTCACTATTTGTGATGTCATTTCAATGACCTGGAAAGAAGACTGCTAGTTGCATTATAGTATAAACAATTTTGATCTTATATAAAATAATATGATATCAATTTTAACCAATACAGGTTTTAAATTTTCATTTAGTATCATTTGATAGTAACGAGTTTTGCAAAACATGAATAAATGTCACAATATAATTTTGCGAAAGACAATGCAATGGGGACTACATATGGAAACTGTTCTTTCATTTGACATTAGTCATCATTGGCTCGGCATAATGTCTTATCCGCTCTGTTTCTTTACGTCTAACTCATCAGGACGCCGACAGAGCCTGAACTCACTCTGACATTCAATTAAAAAATCCAAAAATTTGTTGTGAAGTATTTACCAGAGACTAGTGGTGCTCTCTCAACACCATCATGCAAGCAAAACATATATCAAAAGTTCCCAGATGTAGCATTGCATTTTCCTTGTTACATTTCCTATGGCGTCTCTCCCACAATTCTATTGTGCCAACGCCAACTATTCATGTTTTGCAAAACTCGGTAGTATCTAATGATATATGTTTTGCTATGCAAGCCTGATGGCCGTAAGAGAACACCGCTGGTCTCTGGTAAATACTTCACATTGAGTTCTTTTGAAATTTAATAAAAGACCAGATTGAGTTCAGGTTCTGTCGGCCCCCTAATGAGTTAGACGTATCAAAACAGAGTGGAAAATGACATTATGTCGAGCCATCAATGATGACGAATGTCGAATGATGGAACAGTTCCCAGATGTAGCATTGCATTTTGCTTTTTGCATTTATTGAGTGTCTCTTGCGCTTTTGTGCATCTCGTGTCAACTTTTCATGTTTTGCAGATAACGATAGTACGAAATAATAGTTATATTATAGTTATTTTATTGTTAATTAAGCAAGTTCTTCCCATATTAATGATAGCAAACCTCCTGATGATTGTGATTAATATACTTAAGACCACCCTGTAATATATGGTACCTTGATGTTCAATGACACTGGGTTCAACATAACAACTTTATGACTTAGTTTAACAATAGGTCTGTGTTTACTACTCTTAGGTAAATCAATGTCTCAGGAAATTCTTTATTTAGTTTGAATTTCTGGGACATTTCAAAGACCATTTATCTTTCTAAGAATCTGTTCCTGAAACATTTCAATCTTTCCTAAAAACTTTGGATGAAAAAAAGGAGAAATTAATGGATATCTTACTGTCAAATAAGGACCTCTAGGTATTTCTTCGAAATGAAGAGATTCTGCAAATGCTATGACTTCTGAACCTGTGAAATTTCTGATTATTGTTTTGCGAGAATGTGTACCATCTTGGGTGGGTTTTTTAAATAGTGCCACTATGAATTGGATGTTACAAATGGGTGTAAGTGAATAATGGGTTTATCTTGAGGGAAACAGACAAAGAAAATGCTTCCTTCAAAGATACCTAACCTTCCCTTCAGGGTTGCAGATTCAGATGTCAAGATTCCTTTACTCTGGACAACTTATTGTGGGAGGGCTACCGGAGTGACCACCACGACCTAAAATCTAATAAATTAGTCAAAACCTTGACAAACGTTTATCTTAAAGGTCATCTTGTATAACACACATGTCTCCCTATTGTTTATTGTTAGCAATAACATCTAGAAAATAGTTTTGGGTAAAAAAAACAATGTCTAAACAAAACTTTACCACACTCAAACTTGGGAAAGTCGTAAAAATATCAACTGCATTGTTTTCAAATCGTAAAAAGGCCTTCTTCGTTGTTTTGGTAAAAATCAAGTGGATTTGATATGCACCTGATGTTTTATAGTCAAATATTTAGGTTCAGCAGGTCAAGAAAGTTAAGAAAATGAAAGATTAAAATCTAAAAACTATAACCATAATGTGTATAATTTAGTACTTCTCTACTTAAAATAGTGGAAAATATTTTTCTAGTAACACAAAACATAACTTTATGATGCTTGCACAATTTATGATGTGCCAGCCAAACCCATGTTTCAATGGCCAAGTATAATGTTGTCTTTAGACAAAAAACTATGTTCGTATTAAGTTGAACTAGTAATGCTTTGCATTAGAAACAAAGATCACTTCTAGGTTTTGTACTTTTATATAATTGATTTTTTTTCACGTAGTCCACCATATTGGTGGACGTAAATCACGTTTTTTTACGTTAAATACAATTAAAAAAATCGATGCTACTGTGGCAGCATGGCACTATGCCACTTATATAAAGTAGTAACATTGCAATCCGATATAGGACAACATCCATAAGGTACTTGCTCCATCGTACTTGCTCTTTTTTAATAAATAAAATATTTTCAGATTTGTTCCCTATGTTATCGTTACACTGTAGTTCCGCAGACTTTTGATCTTTATATTATAATTGCGTATTAATTAAATTTGTTTAATTTGACAAAGTTTTTGCTTAAAATTAGCTTAAATAAAAAAGCTTAAATTGATCCTGGAATAAAACCTTTGGCAAATAAGACAAATTAATTAATCCTTAATTGAATTTAACTAAAACTGTATTATTTGTTAAAAGATAAAATGATTAACGTGTTTAAGACGATACTAAATGTAAAAATAAAAACTATCAGTGTCAAACTTAAAGCAGGTATAATAGCATAAGAATGTTGGATTATAAAAACAAAAAAGCATTAGTGGCGCCTGTAGTTGTAAAACCAGGTTCTTAGTTCACAAATCTGGATGGGCATCTATCTTATAAAAGACAAATCTGACGTAAAAAACATCTAATCTTTGATTGTCATCTTTAAGAGGTTTTTAAAAGTGTTTCCTTAAAGGTTACATGAGTTATATGATACCTCGCGTGGGACGGACTTAAGAGCTTAATGCCATAAACAAGCGTAAAGTCCGTCAATCAGGTGATTATGTGTTTTGTTTAACTGTTGAATAACTTAGTAAAAATCTTTGATACAATTTAAACTGATTTACAAAATGTATACAATTTTGAGTGATCGTTCAACTTTTTATTTAAGCTGAAGTTATGTGTATTTTGTTTTATTTCGCTCACAAAACTTAAGACATTTAGAGGTAATCTTAATTTTCAAAATTTAGAATTAAGTATAATTGAATTAATGTTTACACGTACAGAGCGCCAAAGTATTTAAGTACTGGTGCATACAGCAAAGTACAAAAGCATTTCAGTGTTTTAATTTCTAAACATAATTCACCAAAATAAAGGTTTTTTTGTTTTATATTGAAGAGTTACCAATAGGCTTGCGTTCCTCCTACAGCCCGGTGAAGAAAGATGATACTGAAGAAAAAATGAAACATCGTATTTAGTTTTATATCTACTATAGCGGTAGATCATCGTCAGACCTATATATAGTCCAAGGGTCGGACCTGCAAAAATGTGACTCATTTTGTACTACTTCACCAAATTTTCTGAAGCTATACCTCAAATTATGAAGAAAAACCATGGTCTCTCTATCCAGAGTGGAGCCCTTCATATGATTGCGCATGCTCAAAATTTTATAAAAATCGCACAAATTTCAGTTTTCTTGAAATAAGTGGTTCCCTGAGGGTCGTGTGCAAAACGTGTAAATAACCTTTTTTAAAGGTGATAAAATGGTCTATAAAACGAGTGTTTAATCCTCAAAATTAGTTGACTACAACTAAAGATATGGGTCTTTCAAAAACACCAAAAATAGTTAATTTATGCAAAGTCAGCGAATTTCATTCTTCAATATTGGATAAACAAATATTGGATTTTTGTGCCATTTAAAAATGTCACAACTTTAGTTGTAGTGTAGTCATCCGATTTTGACGAAAAACACTCATTTTATAGGAAATTTTATCAGCTTTAAAAACTTTTATCTTCATATTTTGCGCATGATCTACAGGGAACCATTTATTGCAAGAAAACTGAAATTTGTTCGATTTTATTAAATTTTGAGCATGCGCAATCATATGAAGGGCTCCACTCTGGATAGGCAGACTATTCTTTTCCTTCATGATTTAAGGTAAGTTTTGAAGTGACAAAATGAGTTACATTTTTAGGCCTCTTGGACCAACAGAGAGTGTTATTGTTACAATATTAACAATCGTGTTAACTGTTCATATTTTGCAAAACTTGGTAGTATCAAATTATAAACAATAACAATGTCTCCCATTGGTAGACAGAGACTCCTAGGCGGAGATAAAATGCTAATTATAAAAATTATTTTAAAACAATAGACCTTCGGCCTCTTTGTCGTTCAATGGCCTCGGCGCTTCGCGCCTCCTGTGGCCACATGGTTCCTGTACTTCATCAGTTCATCATGATGCTGGTTTATACAAATGGCATACTGACACGATATAAGCGAATTTTTAAATGTATTAATGAAAAACTTTATTTGTTTACATTATGATTGTGTCAATCATAATGTCAATGTTTTGTTTGACATATATATGTCAATCAATAAAACCAGAAATAATACACATAATAAAATGGAACTTAGTATGTTTGTAAATTACATATAGCAGTAGATGTGTAAAAAATTTAATCTCAATCAAATACTATATTTGATGGGGAATAATATATTGAATGTTTGTGGGGTAATTTTTGTGGGTTAATGACATCACACATATTTCGATATGTGTTCACATTAGTTTTAACAATAATGTTTAATGTTAATAATTGTAGTTTTATATCTTAACTAATATCGTAACTTATAATATATCAACCTAAATAGTCCAAATTAAATTAATTGAAGTAATAAATCTAATAAAACGTAAGCTCCTCCAGCTTTAAGCATTCTGCTTATTGGAGGTGTAGCACAAATTTTGCATAAAATATTAATAATCTTAAAGAATATTGAAAAATTGAAAAATGTAATAACCCTATATTGTAAATATAAACCTTTCATAGCAAATGAAATTAGTTGTATATTATATTGCATTATTAATAACAAACTTTAATATTTTTAAGTCCTCATAAGACCTGAATTAAGACCTTCCGTATTACTAAAAAAAAAAATAAAAAAGCCACCTTTTGAACCAGGTAAAAACAACAAACATTTTTCCTAATACCTTTAAGATAAGCGAAAAACCCGGGTTCTAACCATCATGATCTGTGATGTAAGACTTATCTCTAAGGGTAAGGAATTTGTCACCAACAAACCCTTCTTTAAATTAGGTATATTTTCCTTTTTTTTGTCCTTTTCACTTCATTCATTAAACGAGATCCCTTTTCGTAAAACCTATTAGATAACCTAAACGATATTAGTGTTTAGAGGATATGGATCCTTTATTGATGGCACCAGTTGATAAAAAAACCTAATGATTTTTATTATCTTCAGACGCACTTAAATACGCAAAAATATGTTTTTTGTCAAACTAGGATGATGCATCAGCAGCATAAAGAACCCAAAAAGTCATAATTCATTTGTCTTTAATTGTTGGCGTCTCGATGCGTCGGATGCATATATTATTTGAACTGCGTTATTGTTATTCTATTTGCTATCCATAAACTAATTTTGACTAATTTGATTTATTCCTGTTTTGATCTGTTTAAAAAGATCAGATAAATAATTCTCATTAACGAGTATGTCCCGTTAACTTTACAAATAATAGGTAAAAATAATGGGTGTCCTAAAATTCAAAGAATTTTCCAAAAAGGTACCTTTTTGAACAGATAATCTATTATTATCTGTAAACTTTTCGTAACATTGCAACTAATTCAGAGCTGAGGTATTAAGCCCACTCGATATTAATTTTGTGGAGCCCTTGAAACTTAACCCCTTCTCTTTTTTTCTTAATAATTTCATCAAAATAAAAATGTACTTTGAATTAATTTAGTAGTAGAAGTAGTGATACTAAGTACTATGAAGGAAAAAAGTTCATGATTACCTGACGTAGCCAGTAGCCCACGTTGTTAACTGCTTTTTCAAACTTCCTAAGATAAATAGTGCCATATTCCTTTTAATTCCAATAAGTGCAGATTCATCTTTCCCAATCTAGACAAGGAATACATAATTAAAACGGCGCACAATTCCATACTCTTTGACTTCATAATTGACAGCTGCTTCATAGCTGTTTCAGCTATGAAGCAGCAGTTAAATCCGTTTAAGTAATGCTTAAAGTTACATTACACTCATTTAATCTAATTCAGTTTTTTTATTTAAAAATTAAATCCTCCGTGTGTGTCATTTGGTTAGTGATTAGATGAGATTCTTTGATGGAGTGAAAGACCCAGCACGCAGTGCACACCTGAAGAGGTCGTAAAATTCTGATAAAACTCTTTACCTAAGTTAGTAAGCTCTTATGTGAGTCAATGGCGGACTAAGCCAAAAAGGCCCGTGGAGGGTTTGACCTAAAAGGGCCCAAACCTACATCTCGAGGGGCCCAATGGGAGGGGGGTCCTATATTGCTCCTCAGAGGGATTATAGTAAGCTTAATTTAATTTATTTCATACTTAATAAAATTAAATCAAATGATATTATTTTATTTAAATAAATTAATATAACTTAAGAAAAACTTAAAAGTTTATTCATTTATATGAAATTTTACGTAAACCATTTTATGTTCAATCTTTAGGTACTACTCTAGGGGTCCTTGAGGCCGTAGTCTTTCGTTTGGGACCATTAAAGGACTTAAATTTAGGTAACAAATTATTTTTAAGTACTTTAAAAAAAATTGTAACTAGGAACTCTTTAGGCCCTGCCCTACCTTAGAGAATTCGGCCCCTTCGACACTTGTCTTATGAATATATTAAATATGTTCACTTTTTTTAATTTTCGTCTTTTTCTTTAAATTATTTTTTGGCTGAGGGGCCCAGAGAGGGCTGCCGCCTTCGCCCTCAATGGCCAGTCCGCCCCTGATGCGAGTTATTAAGCTCATTAATAAGTATGAAAAAAAACCATGACTAGGCCCCTGGCCCGGTATCATAACTAAAAATTAGATACAGGGTACCTCGCAAGTTTTTCTCACCATATCGTTCGCCACGCTCAATTTCTCCACTTCGAACTCGCTTCGCTTGTTCTCAATATATGGAGAGCTTTTTTTAAAGCTATACCTTCCTTGGTACAACTCCTGCCATGCCACCTACTTTATAAGGGAATTTATTAAAAAATAATTTCGTTATAAATACCTATTATTAACATCCGTAGAACAAGTTCATAAATAAATGATAGGATAAATAAATTTTTAGCAAGGACATATTTTGGAATGTTATGTTAGTAAATTGTTCTAAGGAATGTTATGAGCAATAAAATCACTGTCAAACCTAAAAATTACAAAAGTTTTAAATGTTTTGTTTTTACAAGTTTCCTGTTCCTTTAACACATCCCTGAGGGACTATTGAGACCCTCAAACACTTAAACTAAAAATTAGTTACAAAAAGGTGTTGGAACATAAGTTATAAGTATAAGATGTGCTTTAGTGTGACAAGATGGATTGTTCCAGTTCAGTTTTCGTCAAAAGATGTACCTTAATAGTAAAGATGTTAGACGCTTTCCGGTCCAGCGTTAAGATTTTATTGTGACACAGTTAAGAGAGATCTTATTTTTGCTTTGACATTGGTGAGGAAGTAATAAAATAAGAGACAAATAAAACATAATTCTAACGAATAGAGAAAAATAAAATCATTGAGATCTCAGTAATAATAAAACGAGCTTTGTACGAGATACTTTGTACGAAATAGCTTTGTACTGGATTATTATAAAAGAAATTAAATAATCAAAATAAATAAGCAAATTATACAGTAATGCACATGAAACTGCGAAGATCAAAGTACAAGCAATCAATGATAATATATTTTAGCAGCTGTGGTGCCAAATAAATGAATAATAATAACAAGAGTAAATAAAACAACCCAATTCTAGTCAAGTTCAGACCATTAGACTTGTTGATAGCCTAATGATCCACTTCACATTTTTACCGGCACTGATGAAGACCGTTAACGGTTAAAAGCCTGCAATGCTATAAAATTAATATAAAATAAATGAGTGGAGAAACGAAAACTATTTTTACTTTTCTTCATTTATACCGTAGGTTCATAGGAAAAGTATTGAGTTTGCAAAACAAATTCGAAACCGGAATGACACCGGAATTGTTTGTTTAAGGGGTTTTTTACCAAGTTTTCTCTCTGCGTGTGTGTGTCTATTATCATCGTAGCTCCCGGTGTATTTATGCTAGAGAGTTAAATCTTTGTACGAAAATCAGTCTGTAGGTACAGTTGTGCTATACGGACAAAAAATCTATGACGTCATATAACCCGCAATAATGAAACAGCAAAAATTTCGAAAAATCATGAAACGCAGAAAAAACGTTGCGATCATTAGGAGCTTTAATACGCATGTAGCCATGTATAAGACAAACAAATATGCTAATTTTCATCGTACTATCAGCATTAATTTAATTCTTATCAAATGACTTGAGTACGTTTATTAAAAACAATAGGAAAATAATCCCATGAACTAAAAATTTGGCACAAGTGTTTACCTTTACGTAATAACTAAGTATACTAAGTTTCAAGTTTTTTTAATACGAGAAGTATATCCATGATTTTTGTTGGATCATAATAATAAACTGCGTAGGCTTCCGCTTTCTTTATTGTCATGAAGATTTAGGTCTTACGGTGGTGACCGCGTCAATGGAAATGAAGAATCCGACGTTTCGCTTCCACTGTGGGAGGCATCTTTAAGGATGTAGGACATCATGGATAGAAACACAATGCTCTACAAAACTGAAACTCATAAAACTCATAATTTCTATCCATGATGTCCTACATCCCTGAAGATGCCTCCGACAGTGGAAGCGAAACGTCGGATTCTTCATCTACATTGACGCGGTCACCACCGGAAGACCTAAATCTGGATCATAATAGTTAATCATCATCGGAGCTTGGTCAGTGTCTGGATGGATGATTGCATATAATGAAACGGATGTATTTTCTAATTAAGGAAGAGTGAAGAGAGTCCGAAGATGTGCTTCAGTACAAATTTGGTTATTGTGTATTATGAGGAAGAGCGAAGTGAGTTCGAAGTAGGGAGAATAAGCGAATCCGATGTGAAGAGGAAAAGTTCTGAGGTAATCGATTTTCTTTCTAATTATTTTTTCTAATCAAAGCTTTCCACAGCTCAATTCATAATTAATTATAATCATTAATGTAAACATTATATGACGTAGACTCACTCTTGCTATAATACGACACACACAGCTAAAAACAGTTGACAGCGTGGGAAAATAATGCGAGGGAGCCAAAGAGTCCTGGATGTTAAACCACTCCTTCAATTTCAAATCAGACCAATCTTATGGATTCCTCAACACTATTTTCCCGCGCTGTCAACTGATTTTAGCCTTGTGTCCTACTAAAGACATATTAAGATTCCTGATTCCGCGTCGAACCTAGTGAAAGATTTTTTACAAAAAGAGACTAGAGTCTCACATGCCACACTTCAGTTAACAAAGCCTGTTGTATATATTTATGAAGAAAACTAAAGAAAAAAATGTCAACACATTACTTTAAGTAATAAATAACATAATGCTCTTATTCGGTTCTGTTTATATCTGATATGAGATACAAAACATTTTGTGTTAGTAAGGGATAGTTATCTTCAGTGGAGCGACTACTGTCTTATAACAGATAGACATTGCGTGGTAGTCTTCACTAAGTCAAAATACTAAAACCATAATCTTATCGCAGCGGGGTTCCACAGGGACACGCTACAACACCCTTAATCTGTTATTCCTTTTTCCATTTTCACTTTTTGTTTTGTTTAATTAATTTAACTGCGTATTGTGTCTTTTATTTTTGGTTTTATTAAACAGGATTTTCTTTTCTATATATGTGCCACAATGTGTACAAGGACAACATCAACGTTGCCGCACAGCGGACACGCGGAGGCCCTTGTATTCATTTTTTTTTAAAACAAATTTTATTCGATAGAAATTGAACTTATTCTTATGTTGGTCTTATACTACAAGCCAAATTTCAAATCTATCCAATCATTATTCCGTTATTTATGAATTTTGCTGAGTCATGAATGACGGTTGACGTCATAAAATATAATATTTTCTGGAAAGCTCATCTACACTTAAAGTGTTTGTTTTGTATCTTCAAAACAAACCCTTGTTTTGTATCAAGTTTCAACTCTTTAGTATACAAATATACTATGAGCTACGATAACAGCCACACATACACATAAAAACAACTTAGTGAATACTACTCGCCGGAGGTTTTAAATAATCCAGAACGTTTTATTTAGTTGAATCTTTTGTTTTGTGTTTTTAGTGCAAATACAAAACTTTCTCTCTATACCTATATACCTACGATATAAATGAGAAAAGAATAAAACAAAAGTAATAAAATTTTGAAAAAGGGAATGTACAATAAACATGCAAACTTAACAAATCAACTATAAACATTCATTTTTGTTAGTGTGAGAGTGGGGGTTAATGCAGGTAGAAAAATTCCAATGATATTTATTATACTGTAGTGACATATTAGATGTTTACATATTTTCAGTTAGATTTCTTATCACATGTTATAATGTTGTTTGTTAGGCTGTTGTTAAGCGGTTGTTTTGCTGTAATCAGATGTCTGTTATTTTTTCGTTTAATTTTTATCGTTTAAATAATGTGTGAAATATTACTAAGATAATATATATGACAAATGTTGGGATATTTTATATTTTTTATAATTTTCCTTATTTATGACGTCAATAAATAGGTAAAAATGCGTTTGCACTAAAATCCGAAACCAAGATTTTAATTGAATTATACGTTGCAGGAGTTTTTAAGACCACCTGAGTGGTTTTTAATAAGTTGTCTATCAACTAGACAACTAGAACTACTACACCAGTGCCATGCAGATCTACTATTTCAGTTATGTGTTTGCTTTTTTGGTGTCTATTGTTATCGTAATTTCCAGTGTGTGTGTGTGAGTGTGTGTGCTACAGACTTGAAACGTTGTACAAAAATCAATCTTTAGGTCTAGTTGTGCAATCCGGAACATATTTTATGACGTCATTAACAGAAAATAATAACTAGCTTAATTTTTAAAATGCATAAAACACGTAAATATACTCTTATAAATTTGGAACACATGTATTCCAAGAAATCTGTTAAATAACATCTGATTATAAGCATTAGTTAAACAACATTTGAGTATAAGAATTAGTTAAATAACATCTGATTATAAGCATTAGTTATTGTTAAAAAATCAGTGAAAACCCTCCATAAGTATGAGGTCTTTCCTAACTAAAGACGATCGAAGCGTCTAAAGATTTACTTAATTATAAATTGCACACTTTTTACATTCGGAGGACAAACGAAGAGAGTTCGAAGCGGTACGGATGAGCGAAATGAATCCAGTAAGGTAAGACACCTTTTAGAGGTACCTAGTACCCTTATTTTATCACTACAAAAATACAAGGGTTTATAAAAGGAGACAGTAATGTAAAATTTAAGTTCAGGTTTTAAAACTTCTAAAATTTTTGGGCTGCTGTCTGCTTTTATTAATCCTTTAAATTTCTTAAATATTATTAATTCTCAGTTGACAAAAATGTGCATACAGCTTAAACTGACTAAATTCTGATAGAGCAATCTATTTTTATAATACGACACACGGCTAAAATCAATTGACAACCCGCCAAAATCTCAATGCTTTAAACCCTATTTTTTTAACAAAAAAATCCCTTCTTTTAATTAACAAAAAAAATTCCCTACTCTGGCAACACTGTAAGTCAGGTTATGTTTTGATTTTTATTATTTGTTTCATTTGATATTGCATTTTTTATTTTTTTAAAAATATTTATTTACGTTTTAAGTAGAAATATTGTTGTATTTTATAAATTGACCAACTGAGTGTTGCTTTAAATTTGTTCGGGAAGTATGAATTAAGTGGAGTTAAAGTTGTTAATTACGTAATGCGATGGATCATAATATATATATAGTTGTATGATAAAAGTTTGTCAATTTAAATAAATCGTCTGCAATAATCACTCTTTTCCAAAACGAACTCCTTTTTTTGTGTCAAGCTTGTATGATTGAATGCGTATTGTTTCATATTTTAGAAATAATATGACACAATATTATACACAATATGCATTCATGACTTAAAAAAGTCAAGACTGTCATCTAATGAAAGACATGGGATTTTCCAAAAAAAAAATACTGTCTTTTGGTTGACAGACCACAGACCCTGCGCTGTACTCAAATAGCAAGAAATGCTTGAAGAATACGTCAATGTACATGCGTCAAATATAGGTACTCAGATCATATTACAGCGTAATAATTGGATGAATTGAACAGATTGGAATGAAACGAAACGAAATCAAACAGATCAATATGCACAATGAGGGAAATAAAAGCGACGCGAGGTTACAAATATTTACAACCAGTGTTGCTTTTTTATGATTTTATTTACGAAAAAGGTATTTTTTTATACCGAGGTTGGCAATAGGAGGAGGGGAAAGGAGCGAGGTCGGTCTGAACCAATAGAATTCTTTCCCTCACAGATTTTTGGCGCGCTGTCAATTGATTTTAGCCGTGTGTCGTATTACAGTCATAATTGACCAATGGAATTGATTTACTAAGTAAACATTGTCAGCTCAAACGCCGTAAGATACTCATAACAATTGTTTATGCACTTAATAATAAGCCAATAATAATAGAATATCCAAAGCGAGTTAAAAACGGAATATTATCTCTAAATCTTACTCTGCTTTGAATTATATAGTATATAAAAATTAAATTGGTTAATAATTTCTTTTGTTGTTTCTCATATTAACTATATTATTAGTAAGATCGGGTACTAAGAGGAATAATAACTACTACAACTACTTTCACCCTATACCTCAGTGCATATTCATGTAATAATTTTAATTATAGCATCTTAATGCTAATTATCAATTTAGGTGAAAATTCATAAGTTTAGTACAAAATAATTATAAGGCAAGGACTGTAAAAAACAGTGAAGAGGTGAGTATTAATACTAGTAAAGTACTAATAGGTGAGTATTCATACTCACCTCTTCACTGTTTTTTCCTTTATAATCTTTTTGTACTAAAATTATGAATTTTCACCTAGCATCTAAATTAGCATTAAGATGCTATAATTTAAATTATTACATAAATATGCCCTGAGGTAGAGGGCGAAATATAGTAATTAGTAATAGTAGTAGTTATTACTCTTAGAGCCCAATCGCACTATTAATATATTTGTTTATACGTCTCAATGTAACGAAACAATGTATCGAAGTGAACATTGAGCATTAACGTGAATATAGCACTAAATCCCAGATTACAGTAACCTTTGCTCTCTCGATATACAATAAGACTTGGAGAAAAATAATGTAAGTATTACCTATTTATCACACCAAAGACGTCTTTTCATTGAATTTTCATATTAAAATGCCAAATGCAATGACTTTCAGCATTGCTCAACTACTATACCAGTGCCATGCAGATCTACTATTCCAGTTATGCTTTAAGCTGACATCAAAACATAAGTAAGGGCAGCTAAAAAAGCAATTGATCGTGTAATGTAGACAAAATTTTCTTTCTTATATAAACCTCTCAATATTTTTTGTGATGTCTCACATCGTTGTGCACTTGTGGTTTGAATAATTAGAGGATTTATACTTCAACTTTCTATAAACAAGAAAATTATAAAAGTACTCACCATTCTATTTCATCATCATGTTAGTAGTTATATGTATATCAGGCATTTCTGGCCTAAAAAAACAATATAATTTTCTCAGATTTGTCTTTTTCATTGTTAAATATAATAAGAAGTGCTATATATGTAAAGTTAAGAATGACATGAAAGCTTGTTACAAAGACTAGTTCCAGTTTTTAATACCCAGTCATACTTTTAAGGTATTAAGAATATTCGAAACCAATGGAAAAATGAGGTACTTTAGTTTGAGAATTTTAATTTACAATTACAATAAAGATATAGAACGACACACGGCTAAAATCAGTTGACAGCGCGGGAAAATAGTGTTGAGGAACCAATAAGGCTGGCCTGATTTAAAATTGAGGGCGTGGTTTAACATCCAGAACTAACCTAATTGGCTCCCTCGCATTATTTTCCCACGCTGTCATCTGATTTTAGCAGTGTGTCGTATTATAGAAGGGCCATACTAATCTTACCACATTGAACATTGAAAATTCTTTTTGGGGCTCTGTCTGTGTCTTGTAAACTCATAGCAACCTTCTGTATTAAGGTTATACTAAATCAATGACTCTCTACTTTTCGCAGTTTGTTTTTGTATTACAAACATTCTATTTTATAAGTTATTGTACTTTTGTGCTGTTTAGTTTATTATATTAATAATCAAAGGTGTTTAGGTTTTTTTAGATGTTTGAAATTTAAGCAATAGGGCCACTCCAGTAACATTATCTCTATGATAATAACAATGAAATACCCATAGAGATATATTACTATTGGTTGAATTTTGAAACATCGAAAAAGTAACCTGACCACATTCGATTATCATTTTCATCAAATAAACAGAACAAAAAAAACAGTAAATTATATAGTAGAATGTTTAAAATACAAACCACAACACAAACAATCTGCGGGAAGCCGAAAACAATTGATAAGTTATAACCTTAACTCCCTCTTGGAGGAGGTTTCAATGAAGTTACACAGAGCCCCTGAGAGCCCCCCTAAAATTGTTTCAGGCCTCTCAATGTATTAAGATAGGCTATGCCCCCTCTAGTATATATCTCTATTGAAATACCCAGAATGCATAGAGATATTATTACAAGAGAGGCCCTATTGGTTTAATTGTAACACATCGAAAAAGTAACCTGAAGACATTTGACTATTAATATAATCAATTAAACAGTACAAAATCACGGTAAAATACGTAGTAACATAGATACATATTTCATCGAGAGGCCTTATAGGTTAAATTTTGAAGTATCCACAAAGTAACCTGACACCCTTGCTTATAAATATAATCAAATAATCAGTACAAAATTACAGTAACTTACATAGTAGCAGGTTTAAAATACAAATCAAAACACAAATAATTTGCAGGAAGCCAATATTAATTGATTTATTATAACCTTAACTCACTGTTGGAGAAAGTTTAAATGAGGTTACACAGAATACCCGAGAGCCCCAAAAAGATGTTTCAGGCATCTCAGTGTATTGAGATGTCTATGTCTCCTCTAGAATATATCTCTATGCATATTAAAACGTTTAAAATACTGAATAAATTATAAACAATGAGTAAAGCAGACGACAGTTGATTTATCATAACCCCAACACATTTAGAGGAGGTAACAATAAAGTTACACAGACCCTTTGAGAGACTTAAAAAGATGTTTTAAGCTTCTCAAACCTATTGAGTTAGCCTAGCTTATTGAGATAGGCTATGTCCCTTCTAGTAATATATATCTCTACACGAGGCTTTGAACACTGGGTTGAACACCAGGTTGAATCCTCAACAGCGATTTTGCATCGTGTAGACAGACTGGGGTTCAACCTGATATCGACACCGATAATTTGTAGGTTGAATCCCGATAATGTGTCGTGTAGACGCTTATCGGGGTTGAACCCGGTGTCCAAAGGTAGGTTATTTTAATAATTATCATTGCTTTCAATTTCATAGGTTATTTAATAAACTTATGGATTTATTTACCTTTTCCTTGTGATGTTTAGTCAAATTTTGATTTAGAAGCATTGTGCTGTCTGCTGTCGAAACTCTATTGGTAAAATAAATTTATTTTTAGCTCAAATTTAAGTCGCCGTTTGCCGTGTTCTTAAGATGTTAGTTCTTCACCTACTAGAAAGAGCAGCGTATTTTCTTATTTTGTTTTACCTTGTTGCATTTTCCTTGTTTAATAAAACACTAATTGGTTAGTTAGAGTAGTTATAATTATAAATAATGCACACAAAATAAGGAAAGAATAATTCATGTTTTAAAAATATTCAAAATACTAAGTAGAATACAAACAGAAACGAATAATTGCAAGTCTTGTTGATTTTTAAGAATGGCCAACCTACACAAACAAATATACCCTAAGAAAATACACATCTTTATTTAGATTTAAGTCATTATTTAGAATTATTTTACTGATAAACATCATTATTAGTTCTATTTTATATATACTCTACAGTTTTTACTGTTCAGTTTGTTTGAATTTTTATACCAATTTTTGGTTTATTTACTTGGTTTTATTTATTCAATATCATTCTATTTTACGAAAATTTGATTTACAAATGTCTGCCAATGCTAATGAAGAAATAAAAGTATGTAATGATGTCTAAGAACAGGCTACATGTAAATAAAAAACCAGAAAAAATAAAGCTACAATGGAATAACCACAGAGCAAAGGTTATAACTTTTATTACAGTTGTTCCCGGGTTGAACACGTACCGTGTAGACGTTTGCGGCGCTTCAACCTCGAAAATAGGTGTTCAACACCTCGTGTAGACGAGGTTGTGTTTACTTGTAAACACAACTAAAACACGAATGGTGACATTTAAAAAAAGTAATTATTACAAACTAAATTTTGTTTCTTGAATTTTAGCAATGATCTTATTTATTTTTAATCGATCGTTCACTTCTATAATTTACCAAAACATTATCAAACTACACCTTAATAATAATTACTTTTAGTAATAGAACAAATGAAAAATGCAAATAGACAAAATTATTGGTTAACAACGGTGGAAGTCGTGATAAAGTTGATTAAAAACAGCTGATTGAAATGGAATTATTTTTATTTTAATCATTGCCAACAAAATAATTTCAAATATAGAAATAGAATAAAATATACAATAAATGTAATTCGTACTTTTTCGCATATTTAATTATTTTATGATGCACAGAATTTTATTAATTTTTACAAGAATTGGATAAATTGGAAATTAATCAATCTTATGCTTAAAATTTTTAAAATTATATTACACAAAATCATCAAACACATTTTTATTTAAAAAGAGAATTAAAATAGAGCAGACTCCCATGGATCAAATTGTTTTTTTTGCGTCCATAATCAAATTAAATTTTCAATATAATTTAATTAAGTAAATTAATAAGATATTAAGGGGGGGTCAATTAAAGTAATTTAATTAATGATTTCATTAATATGTATAGAAGTTAGTAATCAAGAACACAGCAATGTGTAGGAGCTCACGGCTCAAGCTTACCCTTCTATATCTCTATTGAATTATTATTTTCCAGTTCCCCCTGTTAATACCACCCATATTTTAATATCTGATATCCTGTTACAACGGGTTATTGTTTGATTGAGCTCTTTGCTTGATTTGATCCGTCATCGTTGGACCTAGCAATTAAATTATAGGCGAGCTACGAGCAGCGCCGCTGACATAGGTGCATAGTGGAACACATTACTTGAAAAAAGTCATCATATTGTTTAAAGAAGTTTATGTTACCACTCGTCGTCACTCTAACTCAATTTGTCCTCTCCCTTTGATTTTTCCTTTAAACTCACTTTCAGCTCTTTGATCTTTTTCTAGTAGTCTTATTAGTTAAGGGGTTTTATCTTGCGTCAAAGATAAGAAGAAACCCTGGAGTATGTTTTTCTTTAAAATAGCCAATTTTAACGGTTATTATTAAAACTAACTTTGGCTATACTATTTGATTAAGAAACTACCACCTACTCTCAATTACCGGATAGAAAATGAATTCGCATGTAGTCCCCAAATATCTTAATTACGTTATGGTGTTGCTATGTACCTATGCTAATAGTAATACTAATATTACTTTATGCAAATACCTACTCTCAGAGCTTAGTTGTTCGTAAAGAAATGTGAACATAAAAAAAGAAAAATAATTTCATAAAATTATTGCCCGAACAAGATGGATGGTTAGAAGAACTCAAAACGTGCTATCAAATTAAAAGTTTACTGATTAAACAATAAAGAACTGGAACTCATACAAGAAATGGACATTTAAGGAAGAAAACAAGCATTCCGGAAAAATCGTCCGGTTTGTTGATATTTGTTCCATATTTGTTAAATATTACTTCGCCTGCCATATACTAGGAGCATTCCTGATTAATAATGATGTAATGTCCAATATTTTTGGTGCACACTTACTTAATATTCTTTTAGTTGAACATGGGATCAAAAGAAAAACGTAAAAAAATGATTTCCTGAACTAAGAGGACGGTTAGCAAAACTCAAAATATCCTATTAATTAAAATTTTTACTTTCCCTAATTTTCCAATATTAATTTTGTTCCTTTTTTATATATATTTATACGTCACAATTTGCCCCCTCCCCCGCATCGTGGGCCTAATGGGCTAGCTATGCACTGAGACCTGCACGGCACTTAGACCTCAGGGTCTTAGTAACAAGCACAAGCAACAAAGTCAAATAATACAAGTCTTGGTTATATCTATAAGAGATTCCACCAACACTGTCGATTAGTCTCTTGGTTCTTTTATACAAGGTTTATTTTTAAGTAAATTTTCATTATTGTACTATTGGTGTGAGAAACATCGCCCCTCCTCTTACTAATTTACTATTACTAGTTACAGAATACAATCTAGTAAGTATTCTCTCGAACTTGACAGTCACGGTTTTGCGTTTGGCTCTTGAATTTTGTATAGAGCTGTAGCTAGTGGCTGGCCAACTCTCTAGTTTAGACCAGGAACAAATTTCCAAGGCTAGCTAGGCTTGTTAGTAAAGAGTAAAAACTCTGTGAAATTAAGCTAGTTTTAATAACAATCCTTTAACTTCTGCTATTAGTGACATCTCCCACTAATACCGGGGGGATGCATGATTACCTTGAATAATCCTTAAAATTCTTTGAAAGTAACGCTCTAATGCAACACAATAATGTATTGTGTGTTTAGTATATATAGTAAATCGTATCTAAAATGACCTAGGTTCGAACAAGGAACCATAAGTATAAAGTAAACTAAAGTATAAGATAACTTCATTACTGAAATGCGAAATTATGATGTACTGAAGATTTAAATTGATGTTAAGCAATTAATAAATTTTATTTAATTGATTTCTGATCAATTGAAGGTATTATGTCAATTTATCTTTGTTAAATCAGTCTAAACCATAATTTTTTATCAATAGTTAGACTCAAATTTTAATTGGTAATATTGATTAAACTATTTTTACATTAACAAAAAATAATTGCAGCAACATGCAGCATCTAAAATGAAAAGGTCTTATAGACCAGCGATTCTAAACCCTTGGGTCATAGACAACCACTGTTAAGGTTGCAAAAAATTGTTGGTAAAAGTTTACTTTTCAATAATATTTAAAAAATCGGGTACAGGGTACCTCGGAACTTTTTCTCATCACATCAGATTCGCTACGCTCATCCTCCCTGCTTCGGACTCATCGTAGCGTATAAGGTCTATCATAGAAAGAAGCTGCTCTAGAATTTATTGATCAAGTAAAAAGCTAAAATGCCTTTAAAAACACCTGAAACAGATAAATCCGGTGAAATAACGGTCTCTGCTTTTTTTGCAAACACAATACTTTTCCTATACTTACGGCATGAAAGAAGAAAAGTAAAAATATGTAGAAATACTTTAGAAAAATTGTATAGAACATGGATAAGAACATAGGAGGGTTATCCCTATCCCTCTGGTAACTGTTGCCCTCTGCTTTTCTTTAGGAGACAGCTCTATAAAGACTCATTTCTGTAAATTACACATTATGATGGTCTGTTACATTGTTTATACACTAAGTTGTATGGGGCTAATGGGGGCAAAATTTTTGTTGCCTGTCTAAAATAAGAATAAAGGTAAAATCATGATTCTGGTCTGGGGTCAGGCTGTCCAGGACCCAACTTAAAGAAAAAGCACAAGAGCCACCAAAATAGAAGAAAAAATCCTAATACAGGTAAACTTTCTTGCTCATCAATTAACAATTTGTCATGGGCTCCAACTAAAGAAGCAATTGTAGACAATTACAGTACTTATGTAAATAACTCATTCTTTAGCCCCACTAAATCTATTTTATTACACTAATACCAACCATAATTCTTACTGTACACTGTAAATTTAACTTATATTTGAGTAAATTTTGTAATTCTTTTGTAAATTTTTGTATTGTTGGAAGTAAAAAGTATTTGTAACTATTTTCTTAATTAATGTGGCTATAATTTAATATCTAACAAAATAATAAGCCTACAAAACTTGTTTTTATATAAGGGATCAGAATTGAGTCATTGGGTAGTTACTATTACAATAGTAAAATACTCAATTCATTTTCAAATGAGTCACCAATCTAAAAAAAAGGCTGAATAAACACTGTAATAGACTATCAAGAATAGTAAATTATGTTACAAGACTTTGAAAAAGGACTTTTTTTACTGTGGTGACCATATTCACTGTCGAGTGTAGTGAGACAGTAAAAGGGGCCAAGGTAAAAAAAAAACATTTCCAATCATGTAGCATATGCTATTTTTTCGGTCGAAGTAATAGTAAACAACTATTTGCAAGGAAAACAGTATAATGTATAAACATTTGCCAGTAAACTTTTTTCGACCTCCTCGTTAGACAAAAGTTTCAATTCTGGTAGCACAACGTTCTCAGAGTTAAAATTATGTAAAATATGAATTACTTCTAATTTATAGGAATACAAATTTTTTAGCCATTTCAGATTTTTTTTTTCAAATTTGAACTGCTTATTTTTAGTACAAATATTTAAATTTTTAATCCTAATTCATAAATTTAAAGTAAAAGTAAATGACCAAGGATCTCTTCCTCAAGAAAAATGCTTTTTGTTAAAACTTAATATTACGATATTATAAAAATGAAGAACTGGTAAAGAAAAATGTCAGGGATAGTAAAATTGAGGATTATAATAAAAATTAGGGTTGTCATCTCTGTCAGTTTGGTAGAGATGAGCACCCCTGACAGATACTATCTGCTCTACATTACACAATCACAGCCTTATGTTTTACTTTTCTAACAAAATTACTGCATCCTTCTCTATGATTACAAATGATATTGGAACTTTTAGGAAAATTCTATTTCCTTTACTTGACAAATTAACGACAGTTTTAAACAAAAATAATTTTATTAACATTTTTTCTTTTCAATTTATCATAATATAATTAATTATAACGCCAATATATTTAAAAAGAAAGCTTATATTCAAGCATACAGCGTACTGATAATACTTTATCCAGAAAATAATAATTTATTATTTTACAAAATGGTAATAAAATATTAATATTACAAAAAAAAGTTGCAATATATTTTAGAAACGGATTATACATAAATGTGGACACAGTTATTATTTAGAGTGACTCAGCTACTTTACCTAAGGCTCTTGATGAAATTGAGAATTAAATAACAAGAAATATCACTGGTGATACATGCAAGTTACCAAACAAGGTAAATATAAAGAAACCAATCCATGTCCATTTTGGTGCTTTATAAAAAAAGTTTTGACAAAATAATTTAGTCTTTTTGCTTCAATACTGCATATAGTCGAGGATAGACCCAATTTGCACTGCGACTGCAGTCTATTGTACATCCCCTCAATTGGTCTAGGTCAGAATAATCCTTTCCCCTGGACTAGGTCTAGGATCTTCATGACCAATGATTTCATTGGTAGAGTCAAACTTGGTCAGAGGGCTGCTACCAAAGTGAGAGAACCTTTGAAAGGCATTCCTTTAGGCTCCAAAAGATCAAAACCTGGACTATCATTGTATTGGGCATCATATACAATTAATTATAAAGAAGAACTATCAATATAATAATTAATATTGTTACAATATGGGTGATTCTATTTTCAATGCTTATTCCCAAACTCTTGGATCAAAATTTGATATTTTTTCCCACAATTTCAAAAAAATTGCTTGATCAATTAAATTTATTAGTTGATTTTTAATAACAAACTCATTTACAAATCATAACTTAGTTTTTTCCTTGTTAACAACTTTTCCTCCTTTTTTGGAGGTAATTTTTTTTTTAAATTATTTAAAAGTTTTTGCTTGTTGTTTGATTAAAAAAAATATTATTATACTTAGAGTTGATTAGTAGCTAGTACTTCACTTTTTGAAAGAATTACTTCCAATTATTTTTATACAAGGAAAAAGCATGTAACAAATATAGCTTTTTAAAATTTAAATTAAAATAAAGTTGTTATTAATGAATATGAATTTATACTAAAAGTACCTGAGGACTTAATCAGGTAAGATATGATAAACCTAGATCTTAAAATTTTTGAAAAAGTATATAAAAAAATTAAATTAGCTACCCAAAAACTTACTGTCCTCCCATATATGATCAATCTATAACATTATTAAAAAAATCAATCTATATTAAACCAAAACTTTAACATAGTAAATATCCTGAAAATATATCAAGATACCTTCTATACCTTCCTAATCCACATTTTTCATAATCAAACCTAACCAGGTAGCCTTGAGAATAAGAATTTTAATTGTAGAAGATTTAAGATAAATAAAAATCTGTTAATTGTGAATATGTTATTTTCCTGGAAAATCAATTACTATAATTTCTATTTAATTTGAGAAAAAACTATTGCTATAACATTTGGTTTTGATCAATATGATCCTAAAATTTAAAAAACATTTCTAAAGAAACAATAAATGTACATTTGTATTTTTTACTAAAGTGGTTCTGCAAATGGTTTTTGTGAATTTTAACCTATTAAAATTTCTTGGTCAAGTATAATTTTGACAAATTTGAAGACAAGGTTTCTATAAAAAGTGAAAAACGTTAATAATTCTCAATTCATATTGAACCAATTTCAATTATCTTTTGCATCAAAAATTATAATAAGAAAAATCCTAAGTACAGAGATAATTATAATAAAAATTTACAATAGTTTTAATTTTTTGCACAGCATTTTTATTAATAAAGAGATGTAATATTTATTTATACAATTTATATTAAATTACATTATTAAATTGTCAGAGATCTCTAAATTTTATTTTATGTTACCATAGATGATAATTAGACTTACTGATGATAATTAGACTTACTTCTTGAACAACATTAAGAATTGAACATCTATGCTTTGTTCTAGTACAATTTATAGCAATAAATGTAACTTATCTAAAATTTTTAATGGCAATCAGACTGCTTTACAAATTAGACTAACAATTACCATTCACTATATTGCAAGAGGAGACCCTTGTGATAAATGAATTACATGACAAGCTTTGAAATTAAAGAGTGGTCATAGGGCGTAATTAAATGAATAAATATCTATTTATTTGCACGATAATTTAACAAAATAGAAACATTTTCTATAACATACATTATACATATTATTATATGTAAATAATAATATGTAATAAGTAAATTAGTGCAATTTGGCGTTTTTCCATGGAACTATTGGCCTAATTAAAGAGATAAAATAACAAGAGCTGATGAAACAAGTAAAAAATTACTTTTTTAATTCTGTAATATTTGCAGGTTGAGGATGATTTTTGTTAATAGAAAGTGTTTAGTTAATTTTTTTTATCAATATTGTTCAATCAATTATGTATTTTTTAGAACATTAAAGTGATCTTAAAATAAGCTATATGAAATAATAAGCAATTAATTAAATACATTTGTACTAGAGTTATTAAAGACGTAATTATCAAGTCAAAGATATCAAATTTGGTAACCAAAAAAAAATTTGGATAAACCCAGAATTACCTATTTATTTAAAATTTTCACTAATTTCATTTCATCATAATTTTATGTATATAAAAATTAAATTTATTAAATTACAAAGACAAAATATAGTTATTAAGAGAGATTTTAAGGATTATATACATTTTTTTATTTTAAAGTACGGGGATAAATATTAAATTTACTATAAAACAAAATCATTAGCAATTTAAATAGCAAATTTAAAAAGATGATGACCATTAGAATTTTGTTTTGACTGCTAAAGTAGGTTTTGAAGCAAAAAACAGAATATCTCATAACCTCAGTGATATATTATTTAAGATAGTATTTTTGCATGATTGTGTGCAATTGAATAAATATCTGTTTTAAACATGAAGCACCTAAAATTATACCTTAATCAAAGATTTTTTACCTAAATTACTGATAATTCAAATCCCTTTTTGTTGAAGCAGGGCTTTATAGACATGAAGATTCCGATTACAAATGTTACCTTATTATTCTTTCAAACAGATATTGGTGTAGTTCTGCATTGCTATTTTTATGGAAGATACAATCATCAAACTTTAAAAAAGACATTGGTAGTTTAAAAACATTATATATTATTTTGACTATTGATAATGCACAATTCTCTCAAAAAAAAGTTATGTACAATTTCTCTAGACATCTGTCTAATTATTAATTTAAATTTTACTGTATTTTAAATGTATTTTTATCTCTTTCAGTGAAAGTGATATATTAGTTGTAACTTTGATTTACTTTAATAGAACAATAATATATCTAAATTTATCTAAATATTTAATTCGAAACTCAAACAAAGTAATTATTTTCATAATATTCACATATTGTACTTCATTCTTAAAATATAAAAATAAAGAAATTAGACAGTTTCATTTGATATTACCCTTAGCTGACTGAAGCCTAACTTGTTTGATAAAAAGCATATTTATGAAGGGGTTTCTTAGCTAATTATTGAATCTTAAAGAAATTTAGGGTTAATCTCATTCCTCATCTTTTGAAGCAAGTAGAGGGCAGTCATGACAAAATAATGTTCTCAAGTTATCAAAGCAAACATTTTTTTCACATTTACTAGAGAGGTTTAGTTAAAAGTATACTCAAAATATTTAAAGAGATAATTTAGTAAGTTTTCTACATTTTTTTATTAAAATAGTTTTATATTAGTTGTTATTATTACATATTCAAATATTATTTTGCACAATGCAAATGGATGTCAATAATTAAGTCTAAAGGGCAATAAAGATTGTGATTGTAATTAAAAATGTAATTAAGTAAGTGAAATGCCAATATAAAGAAAGTATTTTGATTAGAAATGTGATTAAGTTACTGAAATACCAATATGAAGAAAGTACTTATAGAAATGTAATTAGTTATGAAATGATAATATGAAGAAAGTACTTTTATTAGAAATGTAATTAAGTCACTGAAATGATAATATGAAGAAAGTACTTTTATTAGAAATGTAATTAAGTTACTGAAATTCTAATATGAAGAAAGTACTTTTATTGTAAATGTAACTAAGTTACTGAAAAGCTATTATGAAGAAAGTACTTTTATTAGAAATGTAATTAAGTTACTGAAATGATAATATGAAGAAAGTACTTTTATTGGAAATGTAATTAAGTTACTGACACAGCAATGTGAAGAAAGTACTTTTATTGGAAATTTAATTAAGTTCCTGAAATGCCAATGTGAAGAAAGTACTTTTATTATAAATGTAATTTTGTAATTAAAATACTATTTGGAAGAAAGTCTTTGTGTTTTGTGTTAAAATAAATATCAGTTTCACTAATTTTGTGAACTCTTTAGTTCTATAGGAGAATATGGTGCATATTTCACTCACATATCATACATGCATATCATCATGTTTTTAAAAAGTTCACACTGATAATAGTCAGGTAATAGTGTAATAGTACTAGTGTATCCAACTGAGGTTGAGATATTTTACCATTTTCCATCTTCCTACAGAGCATAAATCTAGGCTAGGATAAATTATTATTAGCATAAAGTATTCTGTAGTATTTTAATCTTTTGAAACATGTTTTAAAGATGTTCCTAGTTTCCAAGATCAAACATCAAAGGATAATTCCAAAGTATACAATAAAAATTAAATTCCATACTGATCATCATCTTAATTTCTATCAATTATTTGCACATGGCCCTAAATACAAAGTAAAAATTATATACAAAATTTAGGAGGGGAATTTCTGAAATAATATTAAATATAACAAGATTAGACCAAAAAATTACATTTTCCCAGCCATTATCACCAATTTGGTTGTTCATGTTTTGCTAATATTAAATATTGAAAATTTTATACAAAATAATAAAACACATAAATACAATTATAAACAAATTGAAATTGAATTATGAGATAAAAGGAACCGTTTGAGAAGGAAGCAATGAATTTAAATTTGGTGGATTTTTATATCTGCCAGCATTATTTTAATGCTTTGTGCCTTCTGATTCTAACCTAACTAAATAGTTTATATAAATTTCAAAGAATATCATACTTATACGTAATAAGCTACGTTCTCAAGAATACCAATATTGCTCTGGATTTATGTAAACATACAGATATAATACACCCATCTATATAATATTAGTAAAATCTTTCAGGGAAGTTAAAATCGTAAGTCCATGGATTATTTATTACCAAGGTGACTCCAATGATCTGGAATAAAGAGCATGATGCAATAAGGGACCAATATGTAAGTGACCCCATGAACGCCGTATGAGATAAAGAAATAGGGGAAACTTACCTTCCCTAGCATGTTTATAGCCAAAAGTGTTATATAACAATGATAAGACAAGTTCAACATATTAGGGCAAATAAATTATTTAAACTACCAATTTTTATTAAAAATATCAAGACTCTAGGTGGTAATAAGAAAAATTAATTTTCACTATTTGTTTATAACCTACAATAGGAAACCTTTAGTTGAAATTTGAGTTAGCCTCTAAATTTAAGACCTTTCAGTCAATGTAATTATTGTAAGCATACAAAATCTGTACCAAGCATATGCAGTTTGTAACAAGCATGTGCAGATTTTTGACAAATGTTTTGTGATAGAGTCTTCTCTTTTTTTTTCATTCTCAACAGGGTCACTTTTTTACATGGCAAAGTGACTTAGCAAGTCATTCCTTTATTCAAGATCCATGGGTAACAACCCCTGTTTCATAATTTAAAAATAATATTAATATTTATTGCCAACCATGTACTCTAATATTCCTTTTAAGTTAGGTATTGAAGTAAAATAAGAAATTGTTTTCAGTTTAGTTATACAATTTTCCTATTTTCTTCTAATATGTTAACAGTTTAAAAATATAAATTCGTATATTAACAAAACTGTATAATTAATTGCCAGATTTTTGCAATAAACCATTAAAAAAATTATACAGAATACCAAAAAAGTCTATTTTTTGTGGTTAAACTTTCTAAGCATTGTATTACATCAATGAAATTCAAAACTCAAACTTGTACAGAAAATTAATGAACAAACCAAAAGATGAAATCAACAAAACAAAAACAAAGCTCAAAGTATATTTTTTTTATAATTAGGCTACTTTATAAACAAAAACTTTTTAAAGTATATAAACTTACTTTATAGAGATTTTTCCATAAAATTACTTAATTATAATTAATTTAGTATTAATTTGTGTAAGAATATTTACTATGTACAAAATTCACATATAAATATAATTTCTATAAATTTAAAATTTAATGGGGAGACAATAAATCGAGAAAATATTTGTGGCATACTATATTAACAATTAAAAGCTCCCAGAAAGTTTGTACAGTTAAACAAACGATATGGCTCCTCAAAATTCAAATAATTTTTATTATTATTATAGTTTTTCTTGTTTACAGGAGAGCCAGTGATTAATAATATTTTAAGTAATATATATCTTTTTAAGTTTAGTATACAAATAAATAATACATAGAGCATTTTCCTATAACGGCGTATACATTTTCTTCTAAAGAATGAAGAGTCCATCTAGAGGTGCAGTGAGGAATTTTCTTTATTTGGTGAAATAATGTAAAATTGTAGGATAATTGATGTCTCCATTATTTTTAAGTTCTCTTTTATTATATTAATTTTTGATTTATGCCTCGTTCCAATTTCTGAAACATAAAATAATTCAGTTAATTATAAAGTCAAATTAATTATACAGCGGTTATACAATGTTGTGAAAAGATACATATCGGAAATCGGACCCACAGATCGCATGGTTGACGAAATAAAAAATTATTAATATCAATAAAAATATATCAAAGTACAAAATAAATATGATAAATGTGCAATGTTATCAAGAGATGTACAGCGTGACACTGAGGTGAAAACTTGTTTTACACAAGTTATTCAAGAAACTTCCAAGAACGCTTCATGAAGTGCATGGTTCTACTTTAGGCAAATGTGCCCTAAAAATAACTGTACAGTAAGTTGAAGAACTAAAGTGAGCGTTAATGGAGTTCATCTTAATAAAAGAGGAAGAAGTCTCTCCAAAAAAATGTATTTCTTTATAGCAAAGCGCTTTCAACTTAACAAGAGGTCATCATCAGTGCTAGCCGTTGAATAAAGAAGCGATAGATAGATGAGTCTTACAGATCAGATATCAAAGATAGAGGGTCTATATTTTGAGAGGAAAAATATTTTTGTGGAGAGACTTTTTCCTCTTGTATTATACAGTAAGTTCTACAGTTCTACACATCATCTAAAGATTGATTCTAAGAGACAAATCATAAGAGCCGGGTACTACTAAGGAGCATATACCGGTACTTCTTTAGATAGTTACTCCCCCAGATGGTTACTCCCCAAAAGGGAGTAACCAAGGATTTTATGTAGATATTTGCTCCCTTATAACAAAGTAAGAAAAGGAAAGGTTGGAGGGCAAAAATGTTTATTGAAAACAAAGAAAATGGGAAATTAATAGGAAAGGGATCCTCTATCAGTGGTCCTTTTTCCATATAAATACTCATAGGGCGACAGTATAGACAAAGTATTGAATATAATGAATTTAATATAAATAAATTGGAGATATTTAACCTTTAATGGGGCAGGATGTGAAAATACATGGACACATGAGGGACACCTTTTCAATAAAAGTACCACAAAAGGAATATTGGAAAAACGTATAGAAATAAAATAAATAAGCAGTAAAATCATAAATAAACAGGTAAATATTTATTGAAAATAGAAATAATAATTTTAGAATAATAAAGTAGTTAAATTAATAATAAAGTGATAAATAATTATAAATAAATAATGTGTAAGTTATATATGAAGAGTTTAAGTAAAAATATAAAACACTAAAACCTATAACTAAGAGCAATATACATAGACAACAGAGAAGCATATTTGATAAAAGCACAACAAATAAAAGATTTACAGAAACATAAAAGTAAAGACATTCTAATGTTTTACTTACTTTGAAAACACTTGTATAATAATAATATCAATTCAATTTTACTTGAGATAAAACGTACACAATGAGATTTCCACGGTCAAATAAAAATGAACTGTGATTATTTTACTAATAGTTTAAAAATATTAATAGATTTAAGGTATTTGTTAAAATGAAATGAAAATGAAAATGTCAAACTAAAATGACAAATGTCATTAAATAATTGTAAATATGGAAAAAATACAAAACTTAGTACAAATCTAACTATAGAGCATGAGATGAGCATGAGTTATATTGTATAAGATAATAGTAATAGTATAAGATAGCGATGTACAGAAGTAACTATCTGAATAGGGTTACTCCTTCATAGCGGGTGGGGAGTAACCATCTGAAGAAGGTTACTCAGAGACCTCTTTAAATGGTTACTCCCCTCATAGCGTTGTTGGGGAAACCATCTGAAGAAGGTTATTCAGAGACCTTCTTTAATGGTATCCCCTCACAGCGTTATTGAGGGAGTAACATCGAACTACTCAGAGGACCTTCTTTAAATGGTTGCTCCCCTCACAGCGTTATTGGGGAGTAACCATCTGAAGAAGGTTACTCAGAGACCTTCTTTAAATGGTTGCTCCCCTCACAGCGTTATTGGGGAGTAACCATCTGAAGAAGGTTACTCAGAGACCTTCTTTAAATGGTTTACTTATCCCATCTTACTTAAATGGTTAGTTATGCCATATCTTTGTCTTTCCCCTATTCTAACCCAACAAAAGCCCCAATGCTTTTCTACATCCCCGGGTAAGAGCGTATAATAAGGTAAAATATATAAAGATTAGCAATAAAATAAAAAAACTAAGGGGAGTAACCAAAAAAGGGAGTAACCAGTCTGATCTGTCAAAGGGGAGTAACAATCTAAAGAAGGTCACATAAACAAAAAAAGCAGTATAGTACTCCCCAAAAAGGGAGTAACTATCTAAAGAAGTGCCCATATACCTTTAGCTACTGCTTTACTACTGCTACCTTTATCTACTGCTAAAGAAAGGACGACCTTTTATCTTTATTGTCCTTTCTACTTAGCAGAATTTTTGCAGATACCGAGGTTTCTCTTTATATTCATACTCCTAAGAACTACCATATCTACGTACTTGTATCTCAATGACATCGTATCTAAAGATCATTTAGATATATTGTATCTAAAGACAATTTATCCTGCATAACATGGAAGAATAATGTAAGAAGTGCTTCACAATTGAATAACAAAGTTTATTAATAGCGATATTTAGGTAGTAAAAAGTTTTTTTTAGAAATAAGTTTGGTTTAGTAGACTTGGTGTGTATTTCATTTTTGTGAAAATGATGAAAGTAGTTGCCAAAGTAGCAGAGCATGCCTGGGTTTCGGGACCAGTTCATTGATGTTATAAGGTCGACAATACCTGCATCAAATTTTGAGGTTTGTTAAAGACAAGACTTCCTTCCAAAAAACAAATTATTGTCTTTATTAAGACGAGTTTGATGTCGAGTAAAGACTTTGCTACAGATGTTGTATTATTACAACAAACATTGTAAATAATAATTCCAGAGACATCCTGCTGTCTACCTAAATTATATTGCGAGTAGCCCGTGCGTCGTGTGATTGCAAGACGTGACTGTGCGTTAATATTTACCGAACTGTAGATAGTTTTCATCAATATAGAGTCGAGTAAACAAAACCGTGTGAAATTTCTTGCACACTTTACAGAAACTTATTTGAATATCGGCCTTGATTATCGATACCTAGATATTGAGAGGAAAAAGATACAACTATGAAATGGTCCAATAGTCACCCACATACAGAAGATCTTGCAAGTATACACACTCTACAATCACACACATATAAACACAGTCTAATAAGATCACTTGTGAGAATTATGACACTAGCAATATCCCAATATTTAAAACCATGTTATGTAAGGCAAAAAAAACTTATCTCCATTGATCCGTTTTAAGTTTAAACACCGTCACACCTCTGAAGCAATTTAAAAAGTGCAAAAAATTAATTACTACTCTACTATATATGTCAACAAATAACAGCGACTTAAATAAAAGAATAGAAAATTCGTTAGTCACATGAATTATAAGAGGTACTTTATTTTTCTCTATGAAGCAAATTTAATTATTTTTATCAGGAAAATTAAATTTTTTACCCAATGTGTGGTTAAATAAAAGATGTAGATAACAGATAAAGCAAAGTATTAATAAGATAGAACGTATAAGAAAAAGATAAGAAAGCAAAAAAAGTTGGATTAAAGTGTGACAGAATAGAACAAAATACACGAGAGGTGTCTTGTAAGTCTTTAGGTAAGTATTAGTTTACAACAAACACAATGTTGAGATAAATCATTATCTTTTAAGCTTGAAATATAGTAATATTTTCTTTGTGATGTTTGTTGTATGAACGTAGAATCAACTTATTGCAGTTTTATTATTATTTCAACACAGGCATCATGCGTTGGGGGGCGCCAGATTGTCTTTCTCTAATTTATTTATTTATAACATAAACGGCTTTTTAAAAGTCTTTTACAAATTATTACAAAGGCGAAGACTTAAACAAATAAATTTAAAATGGAACATTATTATTATAGGAGGTATAGCACCTGGGGGAAAGCACAACATTTTTAGGGATCCCAAAAGGGCCTATGCACCTTAAGGAGCACCCATTAAAACAAATTCTTTCATGGACAATAAGACAAACAACGCTTTCAATAATAAACTTGTCCGACTAACGCCGATCCAAAGAAGCGAACCGTTTTTTTTTATAAATATGTTTTTGTAAAATCAAGATTGTTTATGGAAAATATTCCAATAGCAAACGAATTTACAGGAGTTGCAATTATTCTTAATTTCTAATACCATTTGGATACCTAAATGTTCAACAGAAACGGATTCTGGTCAAGTGCTCTTGCACCCCATTAGGTAAGCTCAAGCTTTAGCCAAATTAAGCATCATGAAAGAGCCAGGTCACGACGTCAGCCAAAACTTGGCTCTTGGTCCTGTTTTGCACGCAACTGTTTTGATGGGACGGTTGGGAAGAAACTATTAAAAAGTTTTCAGGAAAAATGAGTTTCAAGAAGGATTTAGGCTACAAGAATTGATGGTAAGTATAATACTTGATAGCGAGAAATAGTAATAAAAGGATAATCAAATATAATTACACAACAAAACGAAATAAAAACAAATCGAAACTTGTGTTTTATCAAATGCTACATTAATAATAGCGTTGTAGACTCCATTGATATTTTTCTCACAAACTTCTTTACCAAAGGTGGATCAAAGAAAATTGCACTTAAAAGTATAAGTACAGCTTTTAAATATGTTAAGGAATGACATGAACACATTATGATTTTGAAGAAAATCAAAAGTACAATTCAAAAGTAAAGCTTTCTGATAATCGTTACTCCCGAACATTACAACCTTATTTAATAAGGCATCGTAACGTTGCTATGCAGACCATAGTAAACCATGGATTCTTCTAATCCATGGTATACTATGCCCATCATAGCACACCATGAATTCTTCAAATCCATGGTATGTCATGCCCTTCACAACATACCATGGATTCTTCTGATCTATAGATTCTTCTAATTTCTTATAAGCAAGTATAAGAAATTTCATTTTATTATAGATAATATTTCAACGGTTTGTGTTAAGTTTATGTTATACACCATTAGGTGGATGGTTGACCACAGGGAATAAGGTGTATTGTTATCAGTCTATTATTGTGCTGAGAACAAACGCAGCGAATCTATTAGAATGAGGAAAAGTCCCGAGGTAGCCCGTACACCAATTTTTATAATAATGCCATTTTTATAAAGTTTGACAGTTTTGGACCTATTTCTCCTATTGGAGAAATTATAATAAATTTTAATAATAGGAATTAACTTTAGACCTATAATTTATAATTAGGATTATTCATTTTTTAATAAAGATCACCAAAAAAAATTTCTATAGTGAGAAAAGAAATGCAACAATAAATATAATAATTTAACAAGAAAAGAAATAATTATAAATTTCAATTATACAACTTACTTTTCATTCAAATATTTATTTCTTCTCAAAAATAAGATGAATTAATAAATTATCATTTAATTACACATTTCATGAGAAGAAATCATAACGAAAATAAAATGTTAAAAAAATACATGCAGCATTTTTAAATCGATTAACTTTCTTTTAATGTCAAAACATTATCATAATTTATATAATAATTTTATCATAGTAACACTCTGAGATTTTTATTATATTAAATAAC
This sequence comes from Microvelia longipes, assembly GCA_018340805.1. NCBI lineage: Eukaryota > Metazoa > Arthropoda > Insecta > Hemiptera > Veliidae > Microvelia > Microvelia longipes. Next base: position 39,352,536 of record JACMZG010001908.1, read on the forward strand.
TATTATATTTAATAATATAATAGAATTAATAACACATTTTTTTAAATAAAAATAGTGAAATGGTTTGTATACACAGCATTAAATTAATGTAAAATAACTGTAAAATAAAAAAGTTAAAAAAATAAAACTAAAACTGTTAAAACTATTATTGAGTTAAAAAGTTAATTATTAAATGTTATTATATTTTTCTAATGTTCTGTCCTGGTTTCTATATTTATTATTATTACATTGTTAAGTTTCATTGAACAGTATTATTGTTTTTATTATGTATTATTTAAAGTAATTTATTTTTAATACTAACAATTAAAATAATGTATAATTTAATAAATAGATTTCGGTTTCCTTTTTGTATCAGATGTTTATGTTAATTTTATGTGTTAAAATTACATGTTATGATAATTGCAAATTATTAAACGGTTTGGTAATTACACTACTGTTGGTAATTGTTTTAATTATGTTGGTCATGTTCCTTTGTCATGCAACATTGTACGGTATAAGTCTTAATAATCTCTGATGTATCATGGTGACGATAAATGAGACTTGCATTGACAAGTCTTAAAAGACAGGAGCTTTCTACGCCCATTAGCCTAACATTTTAAAATTATTACTTAAGTATTAAAGAAAAAAAATCGAGTAAGAGGTGCCTCGAACCTTTTTTCCATTATATAGGATTTGCTACGATTGTCTTCTCTGCTTCGGACTCGCTTCGCTCGTTTTGATGTCCTCAGAACATCAAAATAAATAAATTTATTCACCGATACGTTTCAGACTCGCCTCGCTCGTATTGAGACAGTAATTAAATTTATTTTATTCCTTGTGGTTACCCATCCAGGCACTGACTTGGCTCGATGCCAACAAATACGGTTGATACATACTTGCCGTAAAACTAATACTGATAATGAGATGAAACTAGGCACACCTGTTGGTGTTATATAACAACATGCTTGCTAAATATCAAATCATTTTTTCACGTACATGAATTTTCAAAATTTTTGTCGACCCTTTATAGCAGGTTAATGACGTCACAGAAAACTTATTTTCGGAAAACACAACTAGATCAAAAGATTGATTTTCGTAATTAATAAGTTTCAACTCTATAATATAAATGCGCTAGGAGCTATGATGATAAAAGACCCACACACTCATACATGCACACACACACAGATAAACAACTTAGTCAAGTCCACACAGGAGTTCTTAAAAACACCTGAAACGGTGTTTTAAAGTTTTTAACTTTTATTTAATTTTTATGTAAAATTCCAGAAACTTATATATATATATATATATATATATATATATATATATATATATTACGAATTGTTTATTAAACATGTGTCCTCTTGTTTTAAAAAAAACGTAATAAAACCCGGTTTCTGATTCTTTTTGCAAACACATTACCTTCTCTATATACCTACGGTGTAAATGAGGAAGAGAAAACGAATTTATAAACATCATTATTGCTAAGCCATCAATCAAAACTATATTTCCTAAGAAAAAAAATATACATCCAATATAAAAATTCACCTCTCCCCCCTCCCCTCCATGACCCAAGTGGCATAAGCCCATTTTTCTTTGAATCCCCGCCCCCAAAAAAAATTTCAAATGTAAGTCAGATAAAAATAGTGAAAACATCAATAAGACGTAAGGTCCAAATCATAATATTAAAACACATTAAACCCTTATTCCTAATTTATTTATAGTATCTTTTATTTAAAATTATCTAAATTATAATTTAAAATAAATAATCAATTAAATAGATTAAAATAAGTTTAAATTAAAATTTTCTATAGCTTTAGATTTAAAAGGTGTTTAATTATATAAAAGTGTGTTGTTTATTATCGTTGTAATACCTTTTAGATCTATTTTAACTCATCAATCATGATATAAATCAGTAAAGAAAGAAATTTCTTTTCAAGTATAACGTTATATTTAATGAATCTTTGAAGCGTGTGGTTGGATCAAAATGTGGTATCGAAAAATATCGTTTTCTTTATTTAAAAAACCCCAGAGGTGCGAGCCCGACACCTCGCTTCATCGCCTTCCAAGGCGTCCGGTGTCGCACCGTGTCCATATGTGGATTTAAAAAACCATCAAGATGTGGATCGACAAAAAGTTCAGATACCGCTTTTGATAATGATTTTTTTTTATAATTTCCAGATGAGTTGCTCCTCTTTTAGGTCGAGGTTTATTTCGTTTTTTATAAAAAAAATAAATAAAGAAAAAAATGAATTCATCCCATATTAGTGCTACCCTTAACCTAAATTTTAATTTTATATTTTTTTTTAATTTTTATTATTTGTTGATATAGAATTCCATTTTAAAAAATAAATAAAAATGACACTTTTCTTGTCTCATTTTGCAGCTTTAAAAAAATTGTAATATATTTTGTTTAAAAAAAATCTGCTTACATTTTTTTTATTTATTGTTTAAGTAAAGTTGTAAAATTTAAAAAGATAAATATCTCGAATAGTGTGAACATTCTTGATATTCAATAAACAACTAGCAAAAACATATTTCTTTTGTATCACCATTAGACCAATTTCAGACCAATTCAAATGTTTTTGCGTCCCTTAAAAGGTGCTTGTCGATGCAATGGTATTTTTTTCTTAAAATTCTTTCTTCGTAGAAAAGGAGGAATAGTTTGAACAAAACAATGCCTCTGGAGAGTGGAATGTAACACAGTAAAAAAAGAAGTATACAGTAATCTATACAATGAAATATTGTGCTTTACTTCTTTGTTGCTTCATCTAATTTGTTTACACTTTTTTTAAATTTAACTAATTCTTTAAAATCTAATTATCAGAGCCTTTTCTTCATCTTTATTCGTGCAAAATTCGTAAAAACTAAAATTCTCAGACTAAATTTTTCGTAGAAGGGAAAATGATTCCTAGTAAATCTATTTTCTAAGACTATGATGACATTATATCCAATATTTAGGCCGGTTCAGTAAAGTCCAGCTAAAGTAGAACTCGATCGAAGCTGGAATAGCCAGGTATTTAATAAGATAAAGCCGTAGAAAATATTGTAACTATACAAGGATTGCGTATCCCTACTTAGTATATTTTTAACAGCACCATTATAACTATTTAACTATTTATTTAACACTATATAACAATTTAATTAAGTACTGTTTATTTAACACTATATAACTTTGTATTTAACCTATTTATTTGACACTGTATATAACTATTTATTTAACACTATATAACTATATTTTTAACTATTTCATTTTTATTATGTAAAAATAATTTAAACTAGTGTTGTTTACAATTACTATACAGCTAATAGTTGGTTATTTAAGGTATGAAATTACTGTAAGATTAAAAATTCAATTTAATCAACAATATATTGGATGTGGTTAAAGACAAGTAAATAAATAAACAAACGGATGACAAAATTAACCAAAAAAAATAATAAGGAAGGTAAAACAAATAAATTCAAAAATAAAAACACAGAAGGTAAAAGTTATAATAAAATATTATATAATGGACTAAAAATAATAATAACACAAATTCATAAATAACATTTTAATAAATTTAACCAAAACAAATTAAAATTTATGAACATGATAAATTAAAAGAAGTAAAATAAACATAATAAAGTTAAAAATAAGAAAGAATGAACAAGACAAGAAATAAATTTAGAATAAAAATCTTAACAGACAAGACTGGACATTAGGGAACTGGTTTTAGGAGTCCCCGAATAGAAATTTAACGTAACTTTACGATCCTCCTCGTCTCAGAAACACTTATGGTCTTAACCAAAAAAATAAAATAAAGAAATGCTATGCTAATCAAAATATTCAAAGAAAAATAATATAAAAAGTAGGAATGACTAAAACAGTATAAAAGTAAAACATATTGGATAAAAACGTATAGAAAATTGTTCATAAATAAATAATTTTACCTAATTTAATAAAAATGTAAAAAAATGCTACTGCATAATTATTTCAATACATGCTTTTTACGACATCTATAATTTATAGAATAACGATCAATGATGATATTTTTAAATAAGTCTGAAAATAAACCTACTATTAGGATTAACCTAAGAAGAAAGGACTATAAAGAACATTATATAAAAAGAAAAAAAATAAATCGTTGTTTAAATAAATAAATAAAATATATATTTACACAAAATCATCTTTAAATTTAAAATTTAATGTTTTGTCATTTTTATTACTATTAATGTGGTTATTCATAGAACAATTTAGAATTTTATTATTATTCATTTAATTAATAGTAATTTAAAAAGTAAATAAAATAAAATGTATTGATAAAAAGTTATTTACTTTAATGACAAGAAATTTCCGGTCATAACTCTTCGAGAATTTTTATCAATTTTACCATCTTTAAACTTTTTTTTAGAAAAAAAAAACTTTGTGATATTATCTTTTTAAAATCAAAAATTATCTAAATTCCGAATTGATCTTTATCTAAATTTGTATGCATTCTAAATTTAAATATTAACAATTTTAAAATTGTGATTGAAAAGATTTTTATTAAGTTAAATAACTATTTGATTTTGATCTGAAACAAAGATTAAAATTTATTGCAAAAGATCGTCTGATAAATAATTTATCAGCTATTATAAAGGTATAAACAGATTTTATTATTTTTATTCCCTCAGCAATAAAATATTTATTGAATATGTTTAACTAGGGATAAAATTAACCGGCATTTAACTTCTTTAATCTAAATAACTTGGTGGTTTAATAAATTCAAGCAATAATTGCTTGTACAGCGACCCAATATTATGTAAATATAATTTTATATAGAATCAAATCTATAAATACATTTAAAGGATTTACAAACCACAATCCACTATTTGACTTGAAATTGTCAACAGGTGCTAAAAAGTTATTTTGAAGAATCGTTTGTCCCAAATTTTAATATCATGATCTGATTTTTTGTAAAGGAAAATAGGTTTATATTTTTCTTCTTCAAAAAATATCTTCTCAAGGGAGGCTTAAATACACCCTATAAATACGTACTCCAAATTTGGTGCGATTCTGTAGTTTGAGAGGAATTCGAAGCTTTACGTGATAAAAATGAGGATGTATATAATGTAACTTGGTCAAGTGGTAAACACCACGAAGTAAAAACATGATAAAATAACGAACTTGATGATCAAAAGTCAATTTAAAAAATAAACACTGATTATAATCGAAATAGAAAAGTTACACTTTTCAAGGTGTTTTTATTTCTAGTAGTACACTACTTCTACTATCAGTGTAGCAGGTGTACAAGCAATGCACCCTTGGGTTTTAATTGATTGGTCACTACATCTACACTACACCTAGAGCAATCTTTCATAACCTTACAATAATAGGAAAATTAAAAAAAATACTGACATTCTTATACCGTCTTTCTTCAGTTTACTGTCGAAATCTGAAGAAAACGTATTTAACTGTTATTTTAAACAAATAATATATTACTTTTCCTCATTTATACCGTAAATATTGAGTTTGCAAAAACACACGAAACCGGAATTATCCGTTTCAGGTGTTTAAAGGCCTCCTAAGAGGTTTTCACAAAGTTGTCTGTCTGTATGTGAGTGTGTGTGTTATCATCGTAGCTCCTAGGGTATTCATGCTAGAGAGTTGAAACTTTGTACAAAAATCAGTCTACCGCTGTAGTTTTGCTATTCGGAAAATAATTTTTATGACGCCAATAACCCGCAATGACAGTGACAGCAAACATTTCAAAAAATGATTAAACGCGGAAAAATAATGCGATCGGATAAGATTTAGCACGCATGTGCTAAATATATGTGCCAAGTTTTATCTCATTATCAGCATTAGTTAATGCATGCGTAGTATTTGCATACGTTTTTTAAAAAATTGTAAAAAATCAGAAAATCATTCAATTGAGTGTAAATTAAGTACTAGTGTATACCTGCACTTAATAAATAAGTACATAAAGTTTCGTTTCAATACAAGTATATCCATGATTTTTGTTGGATCATAAAACTTAAACATGTCATAATCATAATTGTAAACATGTAATTCGTTAATAAGCTAAGTCATACCATACCTTTATATAACGTAGGGAAGAATTGATAATTATTCTAGGTACAGGTACTGCTATAACTCTCCCTCGTCAGGTTGGCATTATACAGGTGATACATAGCCACCGTTCATCTGAGACGGGCTGTCAACAAAAATCATGTATTAGTTTAACTGTAGGACGTAAAAAATGTATTAGTATAACTGTAGGACGAAAAATTATAATAGTCCGTGCAGTAAAAACGTTAAAGATATAAAGATGCAGAGACTATACTTCACTAGCATAAGAAACTAGTTAAAAAAATGCGTGTTTTTACTACTTGTTACTTTTTATTTTTTCGTAAGCAATAAAGCAGTAGTTATATTTCAAGTTTAATTTCTAGTTTATCTTTCGATCTATAAAAATGTATTTTATAAAACATTTATAAAATACAAAACCAATTCCAGAGCACATAAAATTTGTAGAGTCAAAAAGAGCTAATATTCAATTATTACAGGCATCTGCCACGATATGCCAAAAACCATTAACTTACATACTTCATGATCGTAGTCAAAGAGAAAGCAGAAACAAAAATCTATGTTCTATCGGATAAGATCTATGTTTCTAATTATTACTTTTATTTAAGTTTGAATCTCTTCGATTATCATAATTTAATTTAGATAGGTTCAAGTATAATAAAATCAGTTTTCTCATCGACTTCTCTTTGATGAAATTTTTTATTGTAATTTTACTTTTCCTTGTTTATACCGTAGTTTTCTAATGTTTCCATTACTTAACAAAACAATCTCATCAACTGTAATTTTGTTAAAGAAATTCGCAAAAAAATCCAAACAGAAAAAAACTAAAGACTTATTTTCCAAAAAAAAAAAAAAAAATACAGCGTCTATCCCTACCATAACATAAATAAGAAAAGATCTCTCTCAAAAAAGTGACACCTGACAAATAATAAGAGGGAACTTTTTTTTCTTTAAAATATTCTCTACAGAAAAGCAAATAGATGTCTTATGCGTTATTTACTTCACCCATATAAAGTCTACATTTGTTATAAATATATACGACGTATAAAAAAAACAAATATATGAAAAAAAGTATAAATTTTAATTTGGAAAAAAAATCTGGCATACTTTAGCCCCTTATTATATGTAAGTTTAATTTATTGTTTACTTATTTTTAAATAAAAATATGTGATTGAATATACTCAATTATAAATAAAATATCAGTGACATTTATTTGACATAAATGTCTTCAAATGAGAACGTATAATGTTATAAATGTCAATATTTATACATAAGTCTGTAAATAAGTCAATTTTTTTTTTTAAAAAAACTCAAAATAAATCAAAATATTTTGTAATAAAAGTTTTTATGTCAGTCATCACATTAATAAATTTCATTTTTTATTATAGGTTTACTGTCATAAAAAAATAATAAAATATTAACACAGGAAACATGTTTAAAAGCAAAATAAAAGTACACGATTATAAGAGATTGACTAGAGAAGTAAGAAAAAAAAGAAATTAGAAGAGGGATAAAGATGAAGATAAATCTGAAACAGATTAACTGGAAAACAATTTAAATTAAGAAAATTGAGTCATGAATGAAAAATGATTCCTTCACCTTTTAAATAACGACCAAATATCAAAATATTAAGGCTGAACTAAACACTTTCTCATCTAAGGAGACTATCTATGTTTAGCAACCAGACATCAGAGAAGTTTTACAAGGCAACATAATAACTCTAGACAACCTTTGCAACATCATCTGTGAATCCAAATTAGATAAGGAACTCAAAATTCATAGTGATTAGATTAAAACAAACTGTATTTAGACAAAAGTAATTTAACGTTTAACTAATTTTTTAATATATGTATATTAAAAAATTAGTAAAACGTTAAATTGGTGGCTATTATAAAATATACTGGCCTCTAACATTTCGCTAGCACAGTGGGGTTCCTTGAAGGATGCGTATGTGATTTTATACAATCCATTATAAACTGGAATTGCTCACCTCATTGCAACATATTGAGGTCCATGATGTTACAGGCTCATCAAGAAGCATTCACACAGAAAGCAAATTATGATTTTCGCTTTAAAGCACTTATAACGAAAAGGGCATTACCATCAAGGTCGCTGATCTGCCAAGCATGATAAATGGGAGTAAGCAAAAGATGTATTACCTCTTATAGAATGGTTTAAAAGCTGTATCATCCTGTGGCTGGGGTTGCTGTTGAGGATGCGGGTGTGGGTGTGGAGGTTGCTGTTGGTTCTGTAGCGTTGGAGCTGGCGGTTGGTGGTGTTCTTGGGGCCTATAGTAGGACGGAGGATAATGTGATTGGTATGACGTAGGTTTAGCTTGACCTGGAGGTGTCTGCGGAGGCGTATCGGCTTCAGGTCCCCACGGATATCTCCCCCATGCTTGACCCCATGGAGGTGGTGGTGTTTTACAAGCCGCTGTGTCAGCTAGGCTCCATATTTTAGGTTTGGAAGGTGGTAGTGGAATCCCGCAATCAGGTGGTAGCCGTTCTCCCTTCATATGATGACTTCCTGCCATACCGGACATACCAAGCATTCCTCCACCCAACATACCAGGTCCTAGCATTCCTCCTGCTTTCCTATCATCATCGTCATCATCGTCTACCAGTCTCTCCTCAGCTTTCACATGAACTCCAACACCCTCTCCTACTAAAATAAAAAGACTAAGGTCAGTAAAAACTACAAAATGAAAATTCATTTAAGGAGCCCCACTTTTGTATCAAAAATTACTTCATACTTATCAATCTTTAAAACAACAGAATGTTTTTATCTAAAGCACCTGTTGTCAAAACCAAAAGTTCCGAAAAGTTGACGTTTCATATGCAGTATTTTAGCAATTGAACAAGTTACTATCGACACTACTATACAGACCATTACTTGTTTATATCAAGTCTTCATACTTGCTTATCATCTAGTTTAATTTAAAACTTAATTTAACGTCACATAAGTGTCGAAGTAGCAACTTCTTCATTGATTCTGTAACCTGTGTTAAGTGCCACTAACACTTAACACTTTATTATCTTATAGAATCAATTTTGCATTAGAAATACACGTTTCTTATACATAAAATTATCTTAAACATTGAATCAATATTAATTAATATTGGTTAAGTCTACTGAAAAAAATCACCTCTTTTACTGTAAAAAACGAATTCTCATTCTACAACTAAAACCAGTTTTCTTTCTAGCAAGTATAAAACCAAAATATTCATTCATATTTTTTAATGTTGAAATTTTCTATACAAAGCAAATTGATCATGCAACGTCAAAGTAGAACACGATATCGACGAATCCATCATCATTACAACCCAAGTAGATTACAGCTAAATTGATTTTGTATACACATTTGACGAATTTAAATATTTCGTATATTTATGTTTTACGAATAAAACGTCTCATTTATTTGCTATACGTCATCTTACACAAGTATTACTAATTTAACTTAAGCTCAAATATATATCACTGTTCTTTTATGAGAAGTGATTAGATAATAAGATGGCAAATGAGAATACTGAAAGTGTCACACGTTTTTAAGTATTAAACGAGATTAAAATGTTAACAAAATCGCATGTGTAAGCACACGATAAGCAACCAACTTATCAATGAAGTTCTTAGTCAGCACATACTTATGTGTGAATCGTGCTTTGCATTCAATTAGTCTCTATTACTTATAATGAAGATGACAAATCAAAATCTGAGGGAGGCAAAGAAGATCTTGTTGAATGTTTAACAAACAAATAGAAAGGGAGCTTCCTCATAGCCAGATGCACTTAGATTAGCTTTTTTTGCAAAAACACTAAGGGAGTGTTTTATTCATCTCTAATAGGGTAATAGTGTCGTTTAAACTCTTGGGAGATAAAGCCCTTGATGAGGGTTGATACGAGAAAGACCCTTCCGTATAAGTTTTTATTAAAACGGTATGAAGAGAAGGGTGTCAATGGCTTTAAGTGGCGCTCCCATTGGAAAGCCATATCCCAGCTGCTAATGAAATCACCCTTCACTGTTTATTCTCCAAGGGCATAAGGAGGGACTGCAGAAAAATAGCTGACTCTTTTCATTCCTGCAAAAAGCCCTTCAGGCTCTATTATCTCGTTAAAACTAACTTGAACCCCTCTTAAATAGAAAGTTATAACACATTGAAAACAAACCCTCCCCTACCCGACTTCTCGCTCAATTTGACACTTCAGAGTAACATTTTAAAAACCCAATAAATCAAATTAAACCGAAATTAGATTTATTTCAAATAAAAGTTAAATAGCGGTAAACCTAAACAGAAACCTTCAAAAGAACCACAACAGATATTTAACTGGAGATAAAATAATTATAACCCCGTAATTCACTTATAAAACAACTTTATGTTCTTTGTAATAGTTTAAGTTATAAATCAAGTTGTATTTTTATCCGATATAAAAACTATTTAAGATTAAAGATATTATATAAAATACATTCTAGCCGCATTAAAAAGATTAAAAACTATTCTACAAAATAAACAGATATTTACTATTTAAATATTCTTCTATTCCTCAGGTGAATCAAATGTACAGAGCGATGAAGACAAACTACATAAGATATCTAAACTGACAATAACAAATTTATAGAGTTTTTAAAATAAGTTCTTTTTATGAGAAGACTAGATAGGAGTGTAGTTCTCACACCCGGACCGGGGCGGAGTGTAATCCGGTACGCTATCTCGACATCTGTGGGGGAGACTCACGCTGAGCCGTGACTTCCAGACACTACTGGTGAATTGCTTCATAAGTCCCAGCTTCTTTATAAGCCACGGAATAAGCATTTAGATCAGTCTCTACGATTGTGTTTTTATTTAACAAATAAATAACACAACATATCTTATAGGATAGATGTTTTTATAAATCTTGAAATAAATCTAATCCTTTCTTTGTTTCTAAGTTATAAATCTTTATAACTCTCTCAATGTCATAACTAAATACTTCAGTTAAAAGTATCAATCCTTTTCTTATTTAACTTTATCTAAAATATTAAAACTATATTTAAACTTAATTGATTTTTTATGGACTTAAGAAAATAAGAATACACATAAGAAGCCTTATGCTTGAGATTTCACTAACTTAACTTATTTTTATTCTTAAGTTTATTTGCCGTTACTTGTTTATGAATAGCAAAAAATAGAGTTGGGGATTCCAAATCCAGGAAAAATAATAAACACGTTTTCCACTGATATTAAAATTTAATGACAGAGCCAGCTCAGACTTATAACAGAGTATTATTAGTGCCGGCGAGATGCGAAGAAAATGTTAAGAAACGGAAATATGATTACGTCGTTTAACTCGTTGAAATCGACAACTTCACATCACTGATGATGCACTGTTAAGTCTGAGCTGGCTCTGTCATTAAATTTAAATATCAGTGGAGTATTTGTTTCTTATTTTTCCTTGTTAATAAACATTATATTTCACTGTTCCTACATATTCTCAACTGCAGAAGAAACAATACGTGAAATTAGTAATGGGAAAGTTAGTATAGAAAAAAATCCACAGAATCAGATCCTTACTATTTTGATATAAATAAGTAAAATACCATTTCATAGGATTTCTAGGTCTAAAAACAAAATTTGGCTTACAGTCCACTACGAGGATACTTTTGAATTTCATTTTAAATTTTACTTTGACCTTTATAAACTTGTAAACAAGATTTATAAGCTCAGAAAGGAAACCTTTTATTTTTAAGATTAGGATTAGAAAAGGTAAGATACAAGTCCATAATATCTAGGATGGTGATCTTATTTTAAAAAAGTTCATGGGATTTATCTGACCCTAAGATAATAGTATTCTGTAAGGGTCACAGAAAGGGGTCAGAAGAGCCCTGCATATAAATCAATTTCAGAAATATTGAAAATGTAATGTATTTTAAAAAATTTAATTTTTTTCGTGAATAAAATCCTATTTTTAGATTTCGTTAGATTATGTATTCTTTTATTTTACTGCTTATAGATTATTTATTCTTTAAATTTATTAAAACTCGAGTAAAAAATAAAATTGTAAAACATTAAAAATGAAAAGAGATAACAGAATAAATAAAAATGATATAGGAAAATAAACACAGAAAAAATAAACAAAATAAAAGATTTCTCTGATTGGCAAAAAATATTCAAAGCTTAGAAGATGGTTATCAGACTAGAGGAGTGAAAGGAAGCTATATATAAGGAAGTCTAAGGAAGGTGTTAACAAGAATAATATATGAATATGTATAAAATAAAATAAAACAAGAAGAAAAAGTCGTGAGAAAGAACAAAAGCAACCAATACAATGGCGAACAATCCAATGGCACAACACCGTACTGTGTCGTTCAAGTCCTTAACTTAACAAATATTTTATTTTATGTAGAAGTGTAGTATGACTAAGTTTATGTTTTAAATAAAATATAAATTGAAGTAAGAAAAAATTAATAAAAATAAATTATGAAAAGACATCTAGAGAATGTGTCATAAATAATCGTCCAAAACCGAGCAGTAGAATTACCCCAGTTAAGAAGAAACAATATCAAAATCTTTATAAAAACTAGAACCGGCTTTCTATCTTACGATCATCATCAGTACCTACCAAACAATGTTATAATAGTATATTACAAACTAATATTAATACAGAAAGTAAGAAAAGTCAACAAAATTAATAAAAAATCATAAAATTAAAATAAAAATGCTGAAGAGAAATAAGGATTTCTCTTCAGCTTTTTGGGAGTATAACTTTTTGGGACACAAAAGATCTTACCTTGACCGGGCTGGCAAAATCCACTTTTATCCATCTTACTCAGAGCTGTATTGCTATTTTTTCTACACTACGAAAAGTTTATAATTTTACAAGACCTTGCATAAGATCAACTTTCGAAATGTAATGTAAAAACGCTACATAATGTTGGACGTCTCAATGGTTCATTTCAATCCCGGAAATTCAGTCTAGATCGCTTCACCTGTATGTCCGTGCAGTGCACCCGCAGGAACCACATACAAGAAAGTAAACTTCATTTTTGTCCGAAGGCTCGACATTGTCTTGAAGTTTTAACGTGTGGATACAAAAGGAACGTACATTGACAAAACTCCTTTCTTAAAAATGATAATAAGCTTTTTAGAGACTTTGGGCCGATTTAAAGTACATTCCTCTATAGATGAAGTCCGAGCATGAACCTCCACCTTCAAGAAGGTTAGATCGTCATTTAAATAATGACAAGGATAAACACTGCCAACATGAAGTATAGCGTTTCTATATTACACATTGAAAGATGGCCCTATGTCAGAAAAGGAAAATTTACAATTTTATTGAAATATGGAAAATATTCCAATAAAGGTTAGAATAAAAAGGCTAAAACTAAAAGGTAGCCCTGTCATTGTTATTATCCGAAAAAAGGTTGGCTAATGATATTTCTTATCATCTATAATATGAAGACGATTTACTATTTCCTATTTGAATATCACAGAAATATTCTATGTCCTTAAATGCATAATAGATATAGAATTTATAATAGAAAATAATGTAGCTCTGTTCAAAATATAAAGTCAAAATAGTCAACAAGTAAAGAGGAATTATTAACGGCAATAAACTAAAACAAAATAAAAATATATAAAACGTAAAAGTAAAATAAAATAATAACGCTCTGAAAATAGATTATTAATAAGTAAAACAATCAATTTTATCATAAAAATTCAAGTCAAATTATTCATAAAACATTTTATAGCATTTATTTATTATAAATATTATAAAATAATACAGCTAACCCAACAACAAAAATGTTGACAGCCTGACTCCACCATACACTCAGTTCGAATTTATCACCAAATTATAAACCAGTCACGCTATAAAATACAATTTATCAACAAATTTAAAACTTAATATTGAATAACATAAACATGGCTTATAAACATAACAAATTTCTTTTTTTTTATACATTTTAAAATTCAATGTATTTCAGGATCGCGTGGGTGCTTTACTGCAAGACAGACATAAATTGGAAAGAAAAGCAGATATACATAAATATATAAGTATATACATATATATACAGTATATATAAACATGTATAATGTCAAATGAAGAAAAGAATGAACATTCGTTAAATTTCATAGTCTTTTTAAAAAAGAAAAAAAAACTTATACCTGTATAATACAAAAAAAAATGAAAAAATAATATAACATTTTAAGTGTCCACTAAAGGACATTCTTTCTTTTAATACTATAAATTCTTTTTTATTTTATTTATTTCATTTTTTGTCCTCACGTAATTTTTTTTTTTTTTTTAATTTTTTAGAAAGATTTTTAATGAATGGAATCTAAAAAAATAAAGTAAGAATGAAACTGAAAATAAAAAACAAGTTTTATCCTTTTTGTATTTTTGTTAGCCAGAGCCTTTTTTAAGGACCACTTAAGTCAATACATCCCTCTAATATCCTTTTCTCCTTTTATTTTATTTACATTTTTATCTTATCTTTTTAATTCCACTTCATTTTATTCTTGTATTTGTATATATTTTGAGCCTCCTGTCTTTAAATATCATAAAATTAAAAGTAAGTTAAAAAAATCATAAATAAAAATGTTTTAATACTCCTTTATCTTCTTAAACTTTAAAAAAAACTCCAAAACATAAATAAATATAATAAATCAAAAAATGATAAACAAATAAATCTAGTACATAAATAAAAATAAACAACTATTATCATCTTTGCTTTGTGTTTTCTTCATAAGAACAAAATAAGTTACAATTAACAGTTAAATACTATTTATTGACATAAATATCTTCATAAATGCGTTCATTCATTAAAATTCATCAAATGCATTAAATTGTAATTTTAAAAAAATATTAGGTTGATCCAATATTTGTTTCATTAATTAATTCCTTTTATATTACTTTTAATTATCTACCTTCTTAATGTCAGATTTAACACGATTAGACTTTATTTAAACTTATGTAGTATTAATAAATAATTAATTTAGTATTTCAGAACTTATGTAACATTCAATGTAGTATTTTTTACAAGTTTTACATAAGTTACTCTGTCTTTATTAGGCTTCATGCAGTCTGCTATCAATTACGATTAATCTATATCTCTAATGTTCCTCGTCAAATAAAAATTGAACGAATATAATGATCCTAATACTTATTGTACACTAAAATACTGTCGAAGCAAATAATTATTAAATATAAAAAGAACCTGGCCAAATTAGTTAAATCATTACCAGGAGGTATACAATGCCGGGTATCCTGCCAGCGCTACCTAAGAAAGTTGATACAATATATATATAAAGTTTATAAGAAAAGAAATAATAAAGAATATTATATATTATTAATAAAGAAAGTTATACATATAAAGTTTATAAGAAAAGAAATAATAAAGAAAATTTGTAAAAAAGTTAAAACTTAGACCTAAAGCCGCAACGCAGCGTAGGCGCTGTGAAAGCCGCTTCGCGGCCCCCGTGGCCAAATGGTAATTATCCTTCATCAGTTTGTTATATTACTAGTTTATATAAGTGGCATACTGCCACCATATCAGCGAATTTTCCAATCTATTTATAAAAAAAATTGGATTCGTTACATTATGTTATATATCTCAATCAATAACACCGTAACTAATACTGATAACAAAATGAAACTTCTCTTTTTTTATTATCCATACTTACTAGTAAACAATTTTAGCCCGATCACACACTTTTTGAAGATTTATGATTTTTTTAAATGTTTGTGGGGTCATTATTGAGGGTTAATAACGTCACACATAAACAATAGGGTTCGCGACATTAACAAAGTTGATTTTTGTACTGAGTTTCATTCGCTAAATTTACTGTCTACTCGAAAAAACTTTTTAGGTTCATTTCTCGTGTACAAACAAATGATGCTTGTACATTTTTTTACAAACCCATCTTACTAAAAACAGATTTTCGTAAAGTATAATGTACAAGATAATCCAGTTATCTGTATCGCATTGCGTGTAACACAGTTTATATTTCATCCGTGTTAACTGTTTTTAAACACCCTCAAGATATAATAATATCCCATCCACTGCGCCGGAGTCAAACATTAAAAATTCACATAAATCTTAATGTTAAAAACCGCAATCTTCTATTATAATATAACATATCACTAATAATTAATTACTTTTAGGATGCATTTACAAATTATTGTGTAAAAATATAAATAATTTAATGACAGCTAATTAATAAGTATGTCAAACAATAATTTATAAATTTATGATGAATATATTTTTATATACTCATGCCTAATTAAAAACCATTTTTAGCTTCGGTCTTCTTTGCTCTATAATTTTCTGTTTTAACGTTTTATTATTATTTTTTTTTTTTATTCAATACTTTTCTATATAAATTTATATTATTATATAAGTGTATGTATATAAATTTATATTATTATATAAGTGTATGCATAGAAATTTATATTATTATATAAGTGTATGTATAGAAATTTATATTATTATATACGTGTATGTATAGAAATTTATGTTATTATACTTGTATATGCGTACAATCCTATAAACAACAACGATACGTAGTTTTGTTTATTATTGTTGTATTTTTATTGTTGTATTTATTTTAGAAACTCCTTTTAACATACTTACATTAAAACCAGTAAGTTTAGAAAATATACGTATCTACTTTGATTTTTCAAACTCTAAGAGTAAATCACCACTAAATCACCAATTGCATTAAAAACAAAATAAAATAATCTAAACCTAGTTTTGTTTAAATCAGACCAACATTTTGGGCACACTAGTTAAAGATAATGTGATGTCAGCCCCAATCCTGGTTTTTAAAACTTTTAAATCCCAAGTTAAGCTCAAAACTTAATTACCCGAATTTCAGAAAACCGATTTATAGAGAAACGTTTCTTTTGTTAAGAGATACGCGGCTTATAATTAAATGTTATATTTTATATTAACTTAACTCTAATTATCATCCATAATGTAGTCTTCAAATAGACATATAAACATGTATAATTTAACTTTACTTATAAGTATTCAACATAATATAAAAAAAAATTATTAAAAATATCTTTTGATTCCATACTTATTTTATTTATATTAATAGTTATTTTTCTATTATTTACCTTCATTGTTTTCACTAAATGTAAATAATAATAGAGAATTTCTAAATTCTATATTCATACCTCATATTTATTCCTTGTAACTAACTAATAAAAATTTGTTAATCAATTATACACCCTATCATAGAAATATTATTTAAATAGAAAAATTATTTATAATAAATTCTTGAAGCTCACATAAAAACATTTATTCTAAACCACAGAGCTATAAACACATAAATTATTTACTAAAAAGTCAAATAGGTAAAAATATGGAAATGAAGAAATAAGTTTAAATTGAAAAAGAATATGAATATAAATCATAGACGTAAAGAAGCTAAAGAATAAAATAACAATAAATAAATAATAAAGACTAAAAACTGCTACCTGAATCAAACATAACGAACATCTAATAAATTATTATAAATTAAAAGATATATTAAAAACAATGATCCAAGCTAAATGCTACTGAAGAAGCTCCAAAAAATAAAGATAAGGAAATAAATTAACTAAAAAATATAAAGAAAAAAGAATTAATAGAAAAAACTAATAGAAGAAAAAAAATAATGATGTAAAGAAATATATAATAAAAGTTTTTATAAGAACAAAGGATCAATTAAAATATAAAGG
Source organism: Microvelia longipes (assembly GCA_018340805.1). Lineage (NCBI taxonomy): Eukaryota > Metazoa > Arthropoda > Insecta > Hemiptera > Veliidae > Microvelia > Microvelia longipes. Next base: position 39,370,259 of record JACMZG010001908.1, read on the forward strand.
TTAATCATCATTGAAATATAATGAAAAGGAAATGGTAATAAACGGTTTTAGATGTAAAAGAGAACAGAAATAAGACAAAGAAAACAAACTAATGAAAGGAATAAAACAGAAGCTACAAGTTTTAATTTTAATGAATATTCATGAAATTTAAAATAAAAAAGAAGGATATTTTTTTTTGGAAATCCTTAACGAGGGTTAGTGTCCTTTAAAGTTGGCTTATTACTTTGATTCTACGATGTCTAATTAAAGATTTAGATAAGTTTGCTAAAAAAATTATCTGAGCTATAATTTTAGGGTGGATTTGAATATAGGTTCGGGAGTTTTGCAACGCCTAGTTGAGTTTGATAAGTACATGGTTGAAAAGTTATTTTTTAGTTTAGAAAAACTTGTTAATAAGTAGTTATTAATGAGCTTATAACTAAGGAACCACATCTATCTCACACAGTGCTCATCATGTCATTGCGGTGATGATACTATAAACTCATTTAAACTTTATTTTTATTAGTGTCTGTATTTTTATTATAATAGAAATGTCACAGAATGAAAAAAAAATAAGTTATTTCATAATTCTTTATTTATTTTGACTTTTAACTTTTTTACATTCAATAAAATTTTTAATTATTTCTCAGTCGTTAAATAATTATTTTAATATTATGATCTTGTTAAGATAAAATTAAACTTAAGTATTTCTGATGATGACGCACTAATGTTAGATAGACTAAGAGCTTATTATATAATGATTCAAAATCATTATATAATTTTTTAATTAGTAACATTAATTATATAATTCATTAACTTCGTTCTTTATTAGCTCTCATTAGTTACTTTATTTTTATTATCTCTATATTTTTTCTTTAAAAATTTAAGTTTATTTCTTTGAGTTTAATTAGTTATAATGCAGTTTAATAGTATGTAACGAGTAATAATAAAATGCTAGATATTAAAAGTAATAATAAAGTAGGCAATAAATGAACGATGAATTATGTGGATTAATGATAATTAAGATCACATAATTAGTGAGACTTTCCCATAATTGACATTGTTTCGCTAAAAGTGGGGTAAAATTTACCTAAATTATAGCAAAATATTGAACATCTAAGACTTAATTTCATCTCTAATTTTAAAACAACCACAAGTTCAGTTTCAACTTCGTAGGAGCTTGAATTTATAGTTTAAGTTTATTTCACATATTTTCTACGAGAAATTAGATATTTTAAAAATTGTATTCAGGTTATACAAGGGATGATTTAAAACGTCAATCGTTTTACATTATGAAGAAGTCATCTTGAGATGACGTCAATGAAAATGATCATTGAGAGATCGGATAAAAAATGTGTGAAAGAAACGTCTTACATACTTATGGAAGCTAAAAGTGTCATTCTGTTAAGCAATTTTTAATTCGATAGTAATACATCATAGGGTATATTGTAAAAAAATAATACATTTAGATTTTCCTTTGGTCCAAATAATCTCTAATTTTTAAAAGTAAGCTTATATAAACACAAAAAACAATAAGAGCTAAAAATCGAATAAGCTTTTGATTAAAGCAGTGAGGCTTATAATAATTTTAGATTGTGTTTTACTATTTAGTATTAATATCTTAAGGTCTGACATCCATCGTATTCCAATCAATTCGTTGTCCACAACCAGTATGTGGTTGGTTAGTAAACCCTTGTTTAGTAGGTGTACAACTTTTGCCTAATCTAAATAACTATTTGTAGGTTTTAGGAAAAAAATTATTTACATAACAGTCCAAATATATATTGAAAAAAAAAAATTCCTATCTCTCTCCTTCTTACCCCTTTCCCCCCTTGTAATATTAAATGTAGCCTAAAACACTGCTAGGTAGAAATTATAAGACTTCCTCTCCGCAGCACAAGGTGTATGCCTTTTAGCTGAAGCAAAGAAAAAAAGCTTTTTCCGAAGCAACCCTTTTCACATTTTCTGAAAACAGGGCTTCTGACTATCGGAAAAATGAAAAGGAGTGACTCATTGTAAAAGTGTCAATGATGCATGCTTAAAATTTCAAGCAAATCAAATTGCATTAGCGTTTTATAATATTATAATTTATTATATTAGCGTCGTAGGCACTATTTACCGAATGTAAAAGATAATAATTGTGATTGTTCGAGAACGAGAGAGAGCATTAAAAGAGTAAAGAAGTTCAGATAGAGATAGTCCTACCCTACTGCGTTACCGTTTCACTCCCTCAGATTATGTGCTCTAAAAATAAAACTTATAATAATAATAATAAATTAAATAAATATGAAAAAATGAAAATACGTTAATACTGACGTCTACTATCATCTTTATCTTTGTCATCACAGTCTGATAGATTAGGCTCGTCGTCATCCTCGGTTTTGTTCTTAGGTTCCCAAGTCATCTTATTCTCTTTCTTTAATCTTCTCCTGGCATTAGCAAACCAAGTAGATACTTGTGTTAAAGTCATTTTAGTTATAATAGCTAACATGATTTTCTCTCCTTTTGTTGGATATGGGTTTTTCTTGTGTTCGTTCAGCCATGCTTTGAGAGTTGCTGTTGATTCTCGGGTGGCGTTTTTCCGCCGGGCTGCCAAATCGTATCCGGCACCGTATCTGCAACATTAGAGAAACATTAGTCTTCAAACACATAATGTAAGCCACTATTTTACAAAATGGATTATGTAATCTGACAGTAAAATGGTATTTTATTGCTGTGGCAGTTTGTTAAAGAGCAAGTCAGTAAAAAAATCAATAGCGACTTAATTATTTTCTAAAGCAATAAAAACCCTTAACTGCGCCGTGCTGCGTATACTATTTTCATGGAGAACTACTATTCAGAGCATTAATTATTTTGGCCTTAACGATCTGAAATTAATCTATGATGGGCACCTTTGGTCTATAATGAATATGATAATGACTTCTGGAGTCCAAAATTAAGGTAGTAAAAACAGTTTGTTTTATTTTCTTAGTAATAATAATAATAATATTTATAATTCCTTCCTGTAAAAATAAAGGAAGAAAGACCAAAGACTTTCTAAGCAGATAAAAATTTACATACCTAGGCAAATATAATTAATTTTTACCTAAGGCACTTTTAAGAAATTGCACTTTTCAAAAAGCCCTAAAAGGCAAGAGGGTCCTTGTTCAATGTTTTTAAGCACTAAAGTTGGTGCCTTTCTGCTGGTTAAAAAAATATTTTAACATATTCTTGGAATTTTATAATCATTATAATTATGATCATTATTTTATTTTTATAAAGTGAAAAACATTCTAGTAATTATGTTATTTTAAATCTATAATTTTAATAATCTTAGAGAAATCAGATTATTAATAAGATACGATGGCATATAACAGTAAAAATATAAATGCATTAGAAAAATAATTTAAATTTAAATTCTGTAATTAGGCAATTAGAGAGCGAATAATCCTTCACTGTAATTTATTATTAAGATTTACTATAAAAACATTATGTAATTTATAATGTCTATTAAAAACTAAGTTCAATTCCTTTGAAATGTTAATTCTCCCATTAAGGTCTCTTAACATAGAGCGTATTTCATAATAATATTTATTTTTGGTTGTTTTGACATATTTTTGGGGCTCGTGCTTTGTTAATTTATTTTAGAAAAAAATTAATAACCGATTTAATAAGTACAGCTATTAAATCGGCTGTTACATGCTCATTATCAAATAATATTATCAAAAATTCTGGCGCGGTGGTCCGCATGTCGGGCGAATTTCCTTTGGATGCGTGTTTCCGTGCTTTTTACATTATATAAGTTTACAACTTATATACTAAATAAATAATTCCGGCGCGGTGGTCCGCTGTCGGGCGAATTTCATGTAGAATGCGTGTTTTCGTGCCTAACAACTCATTTCTTGCTTAAGGTTCCGAATCATGCTTTAGAACCTAAGCAGTTACTCAATTGTCAAGCACTGCTCGTAACTCATTTTGTCTGTATTTTTCAAAGGAAATGCGCATAATTATCCAGTTGGTTGTACAAAACTATGCCTCTAAAATTAGAAGTACGCACTATTATTTGCACTAGTTTAAAGGTAAGTTACTTATATTTAGGCTTAGTCAGTCATCTTTAAAGGTTTTAGCGCATTTCCTTTGAAAAATACAGACAAAATGAGTTACGAGCAGTGCTTGACAATTGAGTAACTGCTTAGGTTCTAAAGCATGATCCGGAACCTTAAGCAAGAAATGAGTTGTTAAGCACGAAAACACGCATTCTACATGAAATTCGCCCGACAGCGGACCACCGCGCCGGAATTATTTATTTAGTATATAAGTTGTAAACTTATATAATGTAAAAAGCACGGAAACACGCATCCAAAGGAAATTCGCCCGACATGCGGACCACCGCGCCAGAATTATTTTCTAGTTGTAAACTTATATTTAGTAAAAAAAACGATAAAAAATGATCGACCCTTCCAGGATGTGAACCCAGGTACCCAGCGTTTGAGTGGTCGTATTGACTCCGGACCACTTCCAAACATCTCAGAGGCCCAAAAAACATTGAAAACGACACCCTACTCGAAATTTAATTTTCAACGACCGTAATTTTGGTTTTCTATAATTTTTGTGGTTTTTTCGACTTTTTGGTAACTTAAAGTAGTCGTATCGACTTCGGACCGGTTTCATTCGATTCAGCGCCCAAATTACATAGAAAACGACACCCTACTCGAAATTTATTTTTTATCGACCTAAATTTTGGTTTTCGATAATTTACAATGGTTGTTTCGATTTTTAGGCCACTTAGAGTGGTCGTATCGACTTCGGACCGATTTCATTCGATTTAGCGTCTCAAAAAACATAAATATTGACCTTTTTCGCGGCAAGAAATATTAACCCTGAATTTTGCCGATTTTTTGAAAATTTCGCTGAGCAAACCGGGTTAATGACGTCACAAAAACCTGGTTTTCAATAGGGTTCGTGTCCTCCCGAAGGTTGATTTTTGTACCAAGTTTGGTTAAAAAATATTAATCCGTTCGAAAGATAGAGTGTTTACAAGAAAGTGTCTAGAAATACATATATATATATATATATATATAACAAACAATAAGAAAATAGAAAAACAAATCATAAGATTATAAACAACAATTAAAATAACTTACAGATGGTTAAAAATATAGAAGGAAAGGAAGTACTCGAGCTTTCGCCGTGCGGCTTCGTCAGGAGTGTAGCACGTACTGGAGGTTGAAAAGGGTTGATGTGCGTTCCAAAAGTAGTGAGACTGCTGCGCGGTGTGGTGGTAAAACTATACACTACCGAACGCTTTCGTTACTATCAAACGATACAGACGCGTGCTACACGTAATAAGGAGGGTACGGGAAAAATATAAATATTAATAATTAAAACTAAAAAGTATATAAATGTAAATAAAGAATTTAAAAAAAGGAAAGAAAAAAAAATAACAGAGTAAAATAAAAACAAACTAATAAGAGAAAAAAAAATAAAATAAAATACAATAAAAATCGAAATACAAAATACTCCTAAAAAAGGGGGGGAAGCTACTATCTCTGATTGATACCAGGAGGAAGTCGAGATTTCGTTACATATTGGTAAGCGAGCTCCATATTCCTTCTGTCACAATCAGAGGTACCGGTAGGGAGGAGACGAAGTGGGGACAGTAAAACAAGAATTAAAATCACTGTTATGATACCTAGCATGTATGGCAACAGGAAGAGTGACAGGGTTGTGATTAACCGAATTCGGTTAATCACAACCCTGTCACTCTTCCTGTTGCCATACATGCTAGGTATCATAACAGTGATTTTAATTCTTGTTTTACTGTCCGCCCACTTCGTCTCCTCCCTACCGGTACCTCTGATTGTGACAGAAGGAATATGGAGCTCGCTTACCAATATGTAACGAAATCTCGACTTCCTCCTGGTATCAATCAGAGAGATAGTAGCTTCCCCCCCTTTTTAGGAGTATTTTGTATTTCGATTTTTATTGTATTTTATTTTATTTATTTTTTCTCTTATTAGTTTGTTTTTATTTTACTCTGTTATTTTTTTTTTCTTTCCTTTTTAAATTCTTTATTTACATTTATATACTTTTAGTTTTAATTATTAATATTTTATATTTTTCCCGTACCCTCCTTATTACGTGTAGCACGCGTCTGTATCGTTTGATAGTAACGAAAGCGTTCGTAGTGTATAGTTTTACCACCACACCGCGCAGCAGTCTCACTACTTTTGGAACGCACATCAACCCTTTTCAACCTCCAGTACGTGCTACACTCCTGACGAAGCCGCACGGCGAAAGCTCGAGTACTTCCTTTCCTTCTATATTTTTAACCATCTGTAAGTTATTTTAATTGTTATATAATATTATATTATATATATATATATATATATATATATATATATATTATATATATATATATATATATATTATATATATATATATATATATATAAAAGTCTCGCGAAACTTATTTTTTCGTCATTAGGGACCTCTGAAACGGATTTGTGTCGTGGTCCGAGGTTCGAATTCCGCCATGACGCCTATCCCATTAGGCGAATTTCCAAAGGAAATTCGCTAAAATGACATATTTTTTTTTAAAAAAAAAGGATAAGAATCTTCATCAGTTAAATTTATACTTATTAATTTTTTTATATAAAGCTTAAAAATTAAATATTCCAAGGTTTGTTCCTTAAATTCATTTTTACTTTTCATTTATACCGCAGGTATATAGGAAAAGTATTGTGTTTGCACTCAAAATCCGAAATAGAGATTTTACTTGAATTATCTGTTTCAGCTATTCCAATGGGTTTTACAAAGTTGATGTCTGTACATGTATGTGTGTGTGTGTATGTAAGTAATTTATCCTTAGTCTCACATTTAAGTTTATAGAATTCACACATTTGTTATAAATTAAAAACAATGACTTTAATTCTATAAGTTATTAAGCTATAAAATTAAGCTATGGCCATTTCATGGGTGAAATGGCCATAGCTAAATTTTATAGCTTAATAACTTATAGAATTAAAGTCATTGTTTTTAATTTACAACAAATGTGTGTGTATGGCAGTTATCGTCGTGGTTTCCAGTATGCTTATGCTAGAGGGTTGGAACTTAAACCTAAACAATCTTTAGGTTTTGTTGAGCTATTTGGAAAATATTTGTTTATTAACTGCCAATAATTACTCAGCAAAAATTAAGAAACTTTATGAAAAGCGAAAATACGTTTTGATAAATTTGAGATTTGGCACGTATGTAGTCATACATAAGACAAACAAATGTGCCAAGTTTCATCTCATTATCAGCATTAATGTAATTTTTATCATATGACTTGTATACGTTTTTTTTAATGCAAAAAATCGGTAATAATCAAATTCAGCTGAAATTCGAAAGTGTATTTCTTTACTTAATAAATAAGTATACTAAGTTTCGTTCCAATAAGCCTAATCTACGAATTTTGTTGGATAATAACTATGAAGCAGCATCGACCTAGATCAGTCCATGAATAGGTGACCGCTATGTAAATAAAACGAATGTATATATACTACCTGATGCGGACAAGGGAAGCGAGTCCGAAAAAGTAAAAATGAGCTTAGTAAATCCGATGTAGTGAGAAATAGTTCTGAGGTACCCGGGACCCGATTTTTTAATTAAATACTGTAAATTATAACTACAGACTTTGTCAATTTATTTATTTATTTTTATTTGATTTAAAATTAGCAATTTATTAGCAATTTATTTGCGATTAGCTGCTTATTTTTTCGTATTTTTGTAATAATTTGCTATATATACATATTTTGTACAAACATACATTTTCAATACTTACACAAGAGTCAAAACAAGATCCTATAACTAAAACAAATACAAATTTGAATATTTAATTGCATGATTTAAAAACAGCTATGAAGTTAAATTTCAGAAAAACAAAATCAGTAATATATTAAATATTATAATTTTTTTTTGCTCTGAAATTTATAACCCGAGTTCATTAAACAAGGCGCGCAATAAACTCTGTATTAGACTAAAGCTATTAAAAGTATTAAATTATCAAAAAAGGATGCATAAAATAAATCTTTGTTTAAGACCACTGTTAGATAGAATTTGCCAAGAGTAAAAATTACCTATTATTGGCTTAAGAATACAAATCATAACTTATTGTCTTAATCCAATTTTTAAGGTATTTATAATCACCAATACTGCAATTATTAGTAGTTGGTATAAAAATAAGAAATTTTGACTCTTTCTAATGTCAATAATTAAACTCCAAATCTAGCAAAATAACGTTCTTACACTTTTCTCTAAGATCGTTAAATGCGAGGGGCAAAAAGTATTGTATTTACCTAGAATCCTAAAAGCCTAACAAAAGTATGCCTTTTAATTTACATTTATTTATTTATTTATTTATTTTATTTTTCAAAATTCGGTGAGTAGCATGAGTAAATTAACGTAATGTTCCATTTACACAGAAATATACCCCAAATTTCATTAATTTATGCTTAACATTTCAAATTTAGGAGAAGGAACTTTTAGTCGACCCAGGGTCATACAATCTCCAGTATTTTTTCTCAAACCTTTTTGTTTTTACTTTTCCTCATTTACACCGTAGGTATATGGGAAAAGTATTGTGTTTGCGAAAAATTCGAAACCGGGATGTCACCGGAATTATCCGTTTCAGGCGTTTTTAAGGCCTCCTGAGTGGTTTTCACAAAGTCTGTATGTGTGTGTGTGTGTGTATGTCTGCTATCATCGTACCTCCTAGAGAGTTGAAACTTTCTACATAAAAATAAGTCTACCGCGGTAGTTGTGCTATTCGGAAAATATTTCTTTTTATGAAGTTATTAACCCGCAATAATGACTTAGCAAAAATTTAGAAACATCTCATAAAACGCGGACAATGATGCCATTGAAATTCGGCACTCATGTAGCCATATATAAGACTATCATACATATAAGTCAAGTATCATCTCATTATCAGCATTAGTTCAATTTTTATCAAATAATTTGTATACGTTTTTTAAAAAATTGTAAAAAATTGGAGAATAATCTTATAGAGTTGAAATATGGTACAAATATATACCATTACGTAATAAATAAGTAAACTAAGTTTCGTTATAATACGACACTTCTCTATTGTTTTAGTTGGATCATAAAAGTTAAGCAGTATCAAGCGTGGTCGATGCCTGGATAAATGACCACTGAGAATGAAATAAATGTAGTTACTATCTGAGGACGAGCGAAACGAGTCCGAAGACGTGTTGCAGTATAAATTTAACGACTTGTATTTCTGAGGACGAGCGAAGCGAGTCCGAAATTAGGACGACGAGCAAAGCGAATTCGATGTAATGAGAAATAGTTCCGAGGTACCCCGAACCCGATTCTATTATAATAATGGAAAAGATAAAGATTTGCTTTTATTAATATTCTGTTATCTCTTATTTTATTACTTTATATTATACAGAACTAATTCAATTTATTATATTATTTCGCTACATATTCATGTACTTAATATAATTTATTTGGCTTCATAAATATAAGTCGTAAAACTGTTCTCAACATACTTCCCTATAATAATTATTTAAGCACATTATGAGTAAAAACTTAAATTATATTCTCAACATTCTTTTCAAAATATATAATGAGAAAAGTAAACAGAAAAATGGAGAAAAACTATTCTAATAAAAAAAACGAATAAACAACGTGTAACATAAAAATTGATCGACCATAAACAATAAAAAAACATAATAAGTAATGAATCAACAAAAAATTAATGAAAAGCAATTAATTATACATTCATAAGGTATCACAAGAGCAAAAGTAATATTTTAAGCTTTTATTAATATGTTAATTTCTTATAAATAACAATCTCCTTCATACTGTTTTGTGGTCTCACAATTAATTAAAATATATGATAAAATGGTTTAGTTAACAGTTTTATGGGCCTCTTTGTTTTATTTTAATTATGTACAAAAACAGTTTATTCGGCAGGCAATAACATGGCAATAAAAACTATTTTAAAACAATAAAACGTTCAAGGAAAACAATGTTACATGAATCTGAACAATTTACATTCAATTAACATTTTTTAGAATATTTCTTTTTAATGTAAGTATATGTTTAGGAAATGTTATTGTCTTTAATATATTTATCATTAACATTCGTTTTTTCGGCTTAATTTATTAATTTGATTATAATAACAATTTAAGTAAAAAATACCTTAAAATATATAGTCTGGGTCATTTTTTTACATTATAAGATTCGTGAACCATTTGATCATGGGCTTTACGGGACCCTTGAGTAGAGTAAAAAAAGTAAGTCTGGTGATGTACTTCGGGGCCGAACAATATGTTGACTCAGCAACATTTTAAAATTGCTATTTTATTCTTGAAATTTCGAAAAAACTCGCACTCATTTTATATGTTCATGTTTTTATGTTATTATATATTATATTGTATGTTACACTAATATATTTGTATGTTATATTATGTTCATATTTATATACTGAATAAAAAGCGATGTAAATAAAAAAAAGTTGAAAATAATGTAATAATGTAATGTAATTAATGTAAATTCAAAAAAGATGTAAATAGTATCAATACTAAAAATGTTTTTTGAGTACTGAAACTTTTATTTGAAACTTTTTCCAGAATTTTTAAGAATAAAATAGTTGTACTGATTTTAAAATATTGTTGAATCAGCATATAGTCCAGGCCCAAAGAAAATCCCCAATTTACTGGTTTTCTATGATTCTGTAAATCCTACGAACAAATGGTTCAAAAATCGTACGTAGAAAACCCTAAACCCCTGTACTAATATATTATTATATAATATATATCCTTTCTAATGAATTTAATTATGTTCTGGTTGATTAAATTTAATTTACTATAAAGAAAACTGTAGTATTTTTAATCAATATATATTGTAGAATATAGGGAAACTGTGAAAAACTATGAAAAACAGGAAATCTATGTCTATTTTTAAAATCCAACACTAACATAAGGCAATAACTGTAATACTCCTAGGTTAGATTTTAGAAGTTTCAAGGGGAGAGTCAAAAACAGTATTAGGCTGACTCTGAGGCTAATATTGCAAACAGGCTACTGGTTCTTTCTGGGCTAAGGCGCTTCTCTTTTGTGGCCACTTTTTTCTAAAATATATTTTTAGAAAATGTACTGGCGAAATATACTGAGATGTTAACTAGAAAATACACAGTTGGATAGTTGTTTAATATAGCAAGTGTTTTTTTAGAGTCAACATCACATGTTAGCGTGCTCCTGAAGATGTCCTAGCAGTAGAAACGAAACATCAGAAACTTTAACGTCGTCGACAACATTGTCTTCTCCTAAAGACTCGGGACTTTAATTTGCTTAATTATTTCTTAGATTTTGGATAATCTTTGAATTAATTAAAAATAATAATTTAACAATAGAAAGCATTGAAAACAAAAACAAAGAAAATCTATACAATGGATTTAATAAAAATCTAAAGTTTCTTAATCCACAAATTATAAAACAAATAACAAACAATGGAACTTCGAAATTAATTCTTCTTTTGAAATTTGTGTCGATCGCACAAGTTTAACATCGATGTAACTGTTAACAGCGCGTTGGTTTTTCTTTTTGTACTTATATTATTTTCATTAAGAGGAAGTTGGATTTTTTTTCAGACAGTAAACTGTTTTTCTTACTAATGACAGGAAATTCATTTGAAAAAAATACAAGCTATTAATGGACAGACGAAAAAATGAAAATACAAATGGATAATGATTTTTTTTTAGAAATCTAAATGTAAGTTTAATAAACTCTAAAACATGAATGTATCATTTTGTACATTGTGTGTTTTTACTTAATATTTTTTCAGGAGATATCAAGATTTTTCTTTTAAAAAATCATTAAATAGTCTTGTTTTATTGAAACATGTCACAATTTAAAATGATAACTAAAACGTTTGCTATTTTTTATTTTTTTAATGAAGAAAATTAAAAAAATAAAATGACAGTTCTTCAAAAAAAATTTTTATTAATTAGTCAATTTTTCTCTATGTAAAATAGATCTAGCAATCAACCTAATTAGATTGAAGACAAATATTTTTTGTAGACTATAATCTAATAAAAAAAACGTAATAAATAATTATTGAAGTAAATGTAGTAAGGAATCTAGTTCAAATAGTTAATATCAATGAACAATAAAATCTCTACATACACTTTTTCTTTAACATCAGTTGACTTAATTCTCAATCAATCTTATCATCGTTTGTATTAGCAATCATTTTTCACAACATAATATACAAGCTTGCGATCTTGTTTTAACTTATTATAGAATTATTAATAGATTAGACATGGGAATAAGTATCATTAGCCAGAGTGCAAGATGTTATATAACACGTTAACATATTTTATTAACTATTTTTATTCCCACAAAGTCTATTGTCATTTTCATATCACTTCAGTTTATTAATGACATGACAAGATAATATGTATGGACTTAATGTTTACACAATCCTTCGATCTAATATAATTATTTTTTAATAGAAACAAAAATAATTAGTTATAGTTAAATAAAGGTGTAAAAATACAATGTGTTAAAAGAAATTGGTTTATATCCATAAAAAAGTGAATATGTTGATTGTGGTCCGGAGCTTCTATAAATTTGTCTCGCCGAATCATGCAAATAATGACCAATGATGCTTAAATTTTGCTATATAAAATTTTACTATATTATGATAAAAATTGCTGAAATTTAGCCACCATAAACGACAATTGTTCACAATATGAAAAGAGAGGATCAAGTACATGCATAGTAGATCCTAGGTCAAAATCTTAGGCGGGTTCATTTCCTTACTACACACACACACACACACATATATATATATATATATATATATTATATATATATATATATATATATATAATATATATATATATATATATATATATATATATATATATATATAATATATATATATATATATATATATATATATATATATATATATATATATATATATATATATATATATATATATATACTTAATTATAAAGAAAGATATAGAAACATTAAGAAAACTTACAATAAAAACGTAACGTTTCGAACTGTTAAAGTTCTTCCACAGACGAAGAGAGACTCTTCGTCTCTCTTCGTATATATATATATATATATATATATATATATATATATATATATATATATATAATATGTTTTAAGTTAATTAAAAACACCTTTAGTTAAATTTCAATTTCGTATGACTGTAAGACGGCAACATAAATCTTTGGGAGGGGAGGCTAATTCAAAAACCAGGGAATGAGGTTAGGCCCCTTAGCTCCTCCTAGAATCGCCCATGAGACTATATGATATCTCGATGGAATAAGAGAGGCTTAATTAGAAAGAGAGAAAAACATAAATTCCTAGATCAATAGAACTTTTTTGAGATAAAATGTAGACAGAAAAATGTTTTGCTGAATGAAACACCATGTAGTTAAGTCTAACGTTTTGCTGAATGAATATACTAAATAATTTTTTTTTTGAGGTAGTACGTAATTGAGCACTTTATTGGACCGTTTTTAGGATGAGAAGTCAATCATTATTGTTATAGGAGGTTATTTAGTACTTTTCACCTCCGAGGACAATAATGAATGTAAAAAAACTCCTAGGACGTAAAAGTAATTCATATGTTGCCGCCATTACTGTAATGTAGCGTGTTCAAAAAACAATCTGCGTTAAACCTTTATGAGTTTTCTTTAAAAACGTTCATTTTGTTTCTGTTTTCGTTTTTAAAAGGTGTTCTAATTGACAATTTTTGTGTGTTTATTTGTAAAGCTTTTACATTTTTGAGTAAAAGTGTGAAGCTATGGATGAATTTAATGACGACGATAATATGGAGTTAATTGGACGTTTGTTTTTTTTCAATTAAGTATGGAGCGCAGTTTAATGAGTGCTATTTTTTGATTTTTTTAATGAGTGCTTTATTTAATGAGTGCTACCTCAAAAAAAATAGTGTATGCCATCCGGCTGAGAATGTCTTTATGTCTTGGCAATTTTTCCCGACTCGCTTCGCTCGTCGGTAAATCTAATTGCCGTGACATAAAGACACACTTCTCAGCCTTATGGCATAAATAAATATTATTTGATAAGAGCAGATTAATTTATTATTAATAAAGAAGAGCAAACCCAGCATGACAACAGTTATTTAATAGCTTAAACAAAATTAATAAAATAAGAGAATATTCTAACCATTGATTATAAGCAGAGAGTAAAGGAGGTTACTGTGCGTGATGGCACGCATAGATATAAATCTAAGAGACAGAAGACTTGCGACGGCCACCCCTGTGATTTCACCACCTCTGTGGTGCTTGATAGGGATATCTGGTTTTGTCAAGGAGGGGAGCTATCTCAAGAATTTATAGCTGTTTCATTATGATTAGGGATGCTTCAAATATAATTCTATTATTTTTAACTTTATTCTATAATGAAAGTAAATAGTAACTAATTGTTATATAAATAAGTTTATTTTGAATTTTAATAACAAGAGTTGTCGTTCAGTTATTGTTTGAAATTTTACACTCAGTAACCCTCATAATACAATTTTTCAAATGAAATAGACAAAAAAATATTCTCAATTTTAAAATTGAGAATATTTTTTAACAGGTTCAAAAAAGAGATAGTAAAAGTCTTATAAAACTAAGATAGTAAAACTAACAAATAAAATTATACACCGTCTGGAGATAAACTATTTTAATATACATATTCTCAGCTTTGTCACTATTTAATTTAAACATTTGTCATTCATTTACCATCAAATGTTTAGAGTTAAATTTTAATTCAGAAGTTGTTTTTCAGACAGAAATGACGTTAAAAATTTTTTATTTTTTATTAGAACGTCCAAAAACTTGAATAATTTAGTTTCCTATTTAGGTAAATCTTTGTACCCAAAAGGCGAGAATTTACAAACAGGTGCATGGAAATAAGCACAGGTGTGTAAAAATGAATATAAAGTCTAGAGTAGTGGTCCACTCTAAAGCCTTAAAACTCTATGAATATTACATGAAATTTATCACTCTAGCAGAGTTACAAGCTGAGTATCTTTATCTTGCTGAAACCCATATACTACCAGACTGTTTATCATATGCATATGCAAAGTAGGTTACTACAAATTGTACTTGTTTTAATATTGTGCTTTGACAAATTGATCAACTACCTAAAACACTACTAACTAAAATATATAGGGGAACTTAACTATAATACAAAATATTAAAGAACTATGCGGTATTGCCAAGTTTTATCCGAAGAGGTTTTATTAAGATGGCAATAGCGATATAGGGATTTATGAAGCGCTTAAAAAAATCATTTTTTAAGGATTTAATCTATTAGTAATATAACTTTTAACAATGGGTTTAAATCCTATCCAGCCGAGGTTACATATATATAACTTTGCAAAGAAACTATGACAGGATGAGTTCATAAATTTGATGTTAGATTAAGATTTGTATCAACAATCTCTTGAGTTAACTGATTTGATTTAGCTAAGTATGAACTTATGAAGGCATATAACTTTTTTTTTCTTTTTTCGGTACCACTTGTGATTTTAACAAGTACGGTACCAAACATTACCTTAACATCCTATAATACTGAAATTACCTCATGAGCTAATAAGGTAATAATAATGTAGTAATAAGTAATAATAAGTAATAATAATGTAGTAATAGTAGTAATAATAAGGTAGTAATACTAATAAGTATATTATATATCGTCTAGTCAACATGATGAAAAAACTGAAGATTCCTTAAAAACTTCTGCAAGGGGTAATTGAGAAGAAATCACGGTTTTCCGGATTTTTTGCAAACACAATACTTTCCCTATATAACTACTGCATTAATAGGGAAAAGTAATAAAGCATGTAAACTAAGCTCTAAGAAGGAAAATGAATACATGGCACTTTAGAAAGCTGTTAGGGTTAAAAAATAAGAATGAGTAAACAAAACATTATACAAAAAGTATAAAAAGCTGTATACAAAACATAATACAAAACAGTATGCAACAAGTAAATGCGAAGCTGTATACAAAACATGTAAACAAAAAGTTTACAAAAAAAATGAAAAACAAGCTCTTAAAATGACATGAATTACAATAAGTACACGTTCCTTACAAAAAATGGGGTTTTATACTAAAATATACTACATTATTATCCCATATTTATTATAGTCAGGGTGTAGACAATTTCACTATAGAATAATGGTAACTGGTCATTACCACGACCAAATCATTAATTATTTTGTTATTTTCTTACTTACACAATACTTAACAATATTTCTTATTAAAAAATATAAATATTAATAAGTTAATTTGAAGTAATATTTTAATGAGTTTTAATTTTCATTAATTTCAATACTCTAAGCATTGTTAACACTTAAAGAGTTGATGAATACTAATTTATTTGTTTATTTTACTTTATAATTATAAATGATGAACCAAAAATTTTTAATAATATTTAGCATGATAATCGCGTATTAAAAATTAATATCAAAATTATGCTTGCATTTTTGTTTATACATTTGTATAAATTAATAATACACCTTCCGGCACAAAAGATGGTGTATTGACGAGGGTATTTGAAAAAAAACATTCCATGCATTCGTGATTAGTGAGGTATTTTAAAAATCAAATTAATTCATAAGCGACCTGATTGTATAATCTTAGTGTTCAGTCATTGTAACGATATTATTTTGTGGTTAGCACTTTTCAAGCCCTACTGAATTAGGGTGAAATGATAGCTAGGGATTATTAACACCTTAGCTCTTAACTGTAAACACCACCATAAGGGCTAAACAATGGCTGCCCTTATTAATGATGCTTTTAATGGCTTCTTTATTAATGTTAAGGTATAGGTTTACAGTATGGCGTCATATTATAGGGAAAAATCTTTCCTAACAAAAATTAAGGATTTTCTGAGATGTAATATTAGTTTAACCAAATTTATTGCTAATAGAATGATATTCTAATAATTAAAATTAAAATGAAATTATTCAGAAAAGGGTTGACTTTAGTTCTACAATTTTTTAGAAAAGAAGCTATATATTTCAATCCCTTTGGGTAGGTCTAAATAGGTCGCTAATTAACTTGAAAAATAAAATATTAAAATGGAAATTCGCCGGACATGCGAACCACCGCGCTAAAATTGTTTAGTATTTAGTGGGACAACCAAACTCTACACGACTGCATTAAATACTACAGTATTACTATAACAACTAACTATTACATAAGAAAAGCACCACAAGTTTAACCATTAATCCTTGTTGCTTTTAAATTTCAAGAGACTTTTCGTCAATCTTTAGGGTATAATGTTTACTTTTTCTCATTTATACCGTCGGTATATAGGAAAAGTATCGTATTGGCAATAATATCCGAAACCGGGATGTCACCAGAATTATCAGTTTTAGACGTTTTTAATTCCTCCTGAGTGGTTTTGGCATGTTGTCTGTTTGTATGTGTTCATGTGTGTGTTCGCGTGTGTCTATTATCATTGAATAGCGCCCAGCGTATTTATGGTAAATTTTAAATGAAATATGTAATATATGTATTTATGAAATATGTGTATTTATGAAAATTAAAATTTTGTGAAAAAATCAGTCTACCGCTGTAGTTGTGCTATTCGGAAAAAAAATTTAAGAAGTCATTAACTCGCAATAATGACTTCAAAAAATAATAAAACAAGGAAAAATTATGCGATCAATTTGAGATTTGGAACGCATGTAGCCATGTATAAGACTAACATATGTGCAGCATTAGTTTAATTTTAGTCAAATGATTCGTATACGTTTTTTAAAAATTGTAAAAAATCGGTAAATAATCTCATTGAGTTGAAATTTAGAACAAGTGTACCCCTTGACGTAATAAATAAGTGTACTAAGTTTTGTTATAATATTACAAGTTTATACATGATTTTTGGTGGATCATAAAAGTTAAGCAGCATTGAGCGTGGTCAGTGGATAATTGACCACTGGGAATGTAACAAATGTATTTACTATCTGAGGACGAGCGAAGCGAGTCCGATGACGTGTTGTAGTACAAATTTAACGACTTATATTTCTGAGGACAAGTGAAGCTAATCCGAAGCTGGATGAGCGTAGCGAATCAGATGTGATGAGGAAGTGTTCCGAGGTACCTCGATTTTTTAAAAATCTAATTGGAAAGATTTATTCTAAAGTGCCTCCAAAAAAGCTTTAAGTATACAAATATATTTGCGCTTAGTGCGCTGTATTTATTTTAATAACGTGAGCTTATTTTATTTTTATTTTACACACTCGCTATTTATATTTTATATAATCTTTATATAGAATATAATACATATAAAATATGAATATAGAATATGAATATAAAATATGAATATAGAATATGAATATACTCGTTATTTTATATTCTCTCATTATAAGTATATTGTTATGAGTTACTCATAAGTAATATAATTTTAGTTTTATGATATTGCGTATGTATATATGTATTACCTATGTGTTTTATCCTGTCAAGAGCTGACTCTTAAGATAAGGACCTCCCAGTTCGATTTATAAAAAAGTTGTTATATAATCCGCCAATATTGTTTCTAAAACACGATTTCACTCGTTTTCTAGATCAGAGATAACAGGGGTCGAGCTTATTGACATTTCGTCCTATCGAGATATTATAATCCGATTTTATGAGATTTTTACCAACCAAATCTGGTATAAAAATTGAAAAATTGTCAAATGAAATATGGTAGTTCACATGAAATCGTTATTATATTATATTTACTATATTATTTAAATGTATAAAAATAGATAGTTATCTAAAATATGAATAAAAAATAGTCTTTACTGTGGAACTACATAAAAATATAATCAAATTTACTGAACTTTATCAAATAAAATGAAAAACTTAAATATAAAACGTTTTGAAACAATTAAGTCAGAATCATTACAAAATTAAGTATATAGTTATAATATATGTGTGTTATATGTTTGGACATAAATAAATGACAGGTAAAACATAAAACTCATTAAAATCAAGGTGTTAGAAATTTATAAGGTGATTCAATTCGATGTAAACAAACCAAACGCATTCGGAGGTTATAACCTGACTTTTATGAATGGCGTGTGACGTCATTGCAGGACTCGGTATAGGCGTTCAACATTGAAAATTTACTATTTATTCCTGCAATGACGTCAATTCCGGACTATAACCTAACATGTAAAAAAAATTGATTTCATTCATTAAAACTCTTCAATTGAATCACCTTATTAACTCTATCTGCTTGCATTAAAATGGCCAGAAACACATTAACAAATGTGGATTAAATACAAAGAGTTAGGAAGGAAAAGTCGAATAAAAGAAAATATGGTTACTTCAAGGAGAGTATTAAGGGCCAGTTTGAAGGGTTCTTATTGAGTTGGTACAATGTTGGGGGTAAAGGGAAAATCAGTGCTTTACCCTAGTAGAGCTCCCAATACATCAAATACCACTTTCCTATTCATAATACTTTTCCTCCCTATCTTTACCTTTTTCCCTTAAGGGAATTTTTATCTTAGCTATTCCCTTAAAGGATACTTTGTTTCAATATTGTCAGAATGTAGGGGAGCAGTGCACATGAGAGCTGGAATTTTAAGATTATTCTGTTATATAAAAAGGATATTTTTATGGAAGAATTGGTGAATAAGAGGATATGGAAAAGGAAAAATTTCTGTTAACAACTTAGATAGATAGAAATGTACATTTTTGTGCCCTAAGATAAGATAGTTGACCATTATTTGTTTTTCATTTAACGGGCATCGATCTTTGTCAATAGCAACAGTTCACTTATTGGAAATTTGCTAAAATTAGACAAAGCTTAGTAAAAGGCGCTAAGTAAATACTAAATTGTAATACATAGTTCAGTACCTCAACTCCCTGCATTCAGGGACAATCTAATATACCATCAAACGTTAACCTATTCATTCGTATCCATTGAAACGAAATCGGTTTGTTTATAATTATTCTTTTCCCGATTATTTTAACTACATATCTTAATATAATATCCTGGATGAAATTTTTTTTTCTGGGGTTGGGAGTTTAAGACCCCTTTATTCACTGACGTACAGAATGTGAAATACAAAATTTGTATCTAATCTAAAAAGAAGAAATTTTTTGTATGGTGTTCAAAAAAAGCAAGATCTTTTACTTTTGTAAAAACCTTTTTTTATACAGCTGGGAGTTCATCTATTAGCTGCGAGAAGCGCTGAAGACCACATTCTTGTTTTAGTTCAGCCATAGTTCCCGCTAAATGGCAACACTGTTTATCTGTATAACCTACTTTCTATCATTTATATCTTGTTCCTTAAAAATCTAAATCAATTTATTATTTTTATTTTTATTTATTTATTAGATATGATACTTATTATATTATTACTCTTTACCTCAAAAAATATCATATACTGCATGGCTGTGAATAACTTTTTTTTACCTAAGCTCCTTTTACTGACTCGCGTAGCCCGCCAATAAATATAGTCGCTTCGGTAAAAAAAATCATTTCACAGCTTAGTAGTATAATATGGTATTTCCATACATTCTCAAGCTGAGAGAAGTAAAAAGACATAACCCTATTATTCATCATCTTAGTATTTCAAATCACAGGGAGCGTACTGAGGAAAAACTAGTTTAAAAATTAATCTAAGTTCTTATTTTAGTCAGGCTGTTTTACATAAATGTAATTTAACAAATGTACTTCACACTATTTTTATTGTAAATTTAATATCCATAATTAAAAATATTATTAAAGGAAAAATTTGTATAAAATTAGTTAATTACATAAAATGAAAGCACGCTATCTAGGAAAATTAGGAGAAAAATATGCAGCTTTTCTTGATATGATTTATTGTGTATTAAACATTGCGTGCCGACAAGAAAAATACTTCGAAAACATTTACACTGAAAATAAGACAACACGAATGTACACCGCTTTATTTACTTCTTCTTACTCTTGGTAGAAATACAATGAAGAAGTATGGAAATAATTTCAAAAGCAAGATCTTATGTTTTCTCTTTTACTTTTGTAATATTTAATCTATAAGAAATGTAAGAAAAGCATTACAATTACCATTTGATATTACCGAGTTTTGTAAGACATGAATAGTTGACACAATTGCATCACACAATCACAATTATATTGTGTCAGCATTAAAATTCTTCATTTATTATGTTTTTAAGTTTTTTATTTATTTGAATTCTAATAAAATAACTATTATCTACTCCTTGTATTGTAAGTTCTACTTACAGTTTTGTTATCTCACACTGTAAATGTACTTTTACTCCCTAGGGAGGAAAAGTGAAAGTGTTGCCAACTTGACAGAATTTTTAATTAAAATTTTAGGAATTTTAGGAAATTTTTAGGATTTTTTCGGTGTTATGTTGGTACTACGGGTAGAATAATATACAATATACATAACACACGCTAATGTTTAAATTACAAATATAGTTTTACATATTATTCTATTGACAGCTAACAATAAAATAATGTGAAGATAGTGGCTTTATTCTCTCCTCATCAGAGTAATTGACATGGTAAGAATAAACTAAACTAACACAATAACAATTAAGGAGCTGAAGAATATATTAATAGTTGTTAGTATTAGTTCTGTAGTCGTAGATAAAATTTAATATGCAACAAGGGATGAAAGTTTTCAGCTCTCGTATTATCTCCCTCGTCAAGCCTCGGGAGCCAAAATGTTAGTTAACTCCCTCGGCAAGCCTCGGGAGCTAACTAGTTTATCTCCCTCGGCCTACCGGCCTCGTGAGCTAATGAAGTTTCCTCCTTCGGCGCTGCCTTAGGAAGAAACTTTAACTTGAGCTGTAAAACTTACTTTCATCCCTTGTTGCATAAATAACTATTGTTTTAATTACCCTTATTATTTTTTGTTACTAAGATTTTTAACCTTTTTTATTTTTCCCCATTTTTACCGTAGGTATATAGGAAAAGTATTGTGTTTGCAAATAACCCGAAACCGGGATATCACCAGAATTAGCTGTTTCAAGGTGTTATTAAGACCCCCTCAGTAGTTTTCACAAAGTTGTCTGTCTGTATGTGTCTGTTATCATTTATCTCTCAGCGTATTTATGCTAGAGAGTTGAAACTTGTTACAAAAATCAATCTTTAGGTCTAAAGCATTTTGATGACTTCATTAACCCGCAATGATGACTCAGCAAAAATGTCGAAAATAAAAAGCGGAAATATTTGCCGATCGGTGTGATATTTGGCATGTATGTAGCCATCATGCCAAGTTTCATCACTGAGTATAATTTTATCGTATGGCTTTTATACGATTTTTAACAACTTTCAAAAATCGGAAAAAAATATAATTAAGTTGATATTTGGCAGAAGTGTATCCCTTTACATAATAAAAAAGTATATACTAAATTTCGTTTCAATACAGAAAGTTTATTTATGGTTTTTATTGGATCAAATAGATTAAGCAAGATCGAGCTAGGTCAGTGCCGCTGTGAATAAAATAATGGCATTACTGTCTGAGGACGAGTGAAGCGAGTGCGAAGACGTGTTGCAGTATAAATTTGGCAAATTTGATATTCTGAGGATCAGCGACGCGATCGGATATATCCAATGTGTTAAGGAAAAGTACCGAGGCACCCTGTACCAAGATTTTTTATTAGTCTCTTTACAATTAAGTCTTTTCATATAATGTTTGAATTTAAAAAAATATGTTTTGTATTTTCAAGTTTCTTTGAGAAATTTAAATTTTCTTTTTAATCTTGAATATTTCTTAAGTATATTCTGAGCCCGTTATAAACTCCATTAAGACATAAAAGAACGTGTTAAGTTTGAGATTTTTTTTATTATAATTGAGAGATTAATTCATTGACGTATATAAGTTTGAGGTAAGTTTAGATCAAAGTGACAAAAATGAGACAAAAAATGGAGTGACAGTGATAGGAAAGTGTCACCCTTGTGGGTTTGGCTGAAAAGATCGATTTTGGTAACCAAGGGCGACCAGACGCCTTACCCTTCCTACGTAACAAAACCCAACATGAATTCCCACTGTTACCAGGAAATGCTACTACATACATTGTAATAATCAAATTTATGTTACGCATAGCACTGAAAAACGTATCATATGATAGAAAAGACGATATAAAAGAAAATATGAGTTGTATGTGTAAGGAATGAATAAAATAAATAAGTGAATTAATTTCACAAGGACGTATAAAGAGATTACTTAGGAGATATAAAAGGAAACTGAGATGTCTCATTAGTAATAAATAATTATTTAGTTTTACAAGAAAAAACAGATTACATCAGGCGAAATTTCTTCAAAGAGCCATAGATATTCAAAGCTGTACTAAAAATGTAATTTTCAAAACGAAAATATAATATAAAATCTAATGTACAAAAAATAAGTTATAATAGTTGAATTTAGTTAGTTTTATAGCCTATAAAAACAAATTTAGTTCACAAAAATTAAAGCGCTTTGCTAGAAGTTTAAAAAAAAATATTCTGTGGTGCATAATTGCCCCCATTTAAAACAGCAAGAAATAAATTATCATTTAATTGATATAGACAATGAAAGAATATGTTATAGTTTTACCAAAATATTTTTAACGTTTATATCCCTAATACCCAATGTATATTTGAACAAATACTTCTTTAAAATTATTACATATTCATAAAAATAAATATAAAAATATAATAAATAAATATACAAGAAAACTCAGAAAATGATGAGTAATAAAACAAAATGAAAAAGACGTAAAACATTTTATTACACTTTATGTTGGTTGTTTTATGTCACTTTTTATTTTAATATTTAACTTATCTTTCTCCTTAAGATTTTCCAGTATTTTTTAATTTAAGTAACGTTCGAGTTTATTATTAAGTTTTTTTTAAATTTTATTAAGCCATTTACGGCTTAATATTTATTTTAATATTATTAAAATTAAAAATTATTAAAACCTATTTTAATGTATTTTTAAAACACCGTGATACCAAAATAGTTAATATGTGGTAGTTAATACTTCATTCCCTACCACTTCTGTGTTCAAGTAAAGTTGAACACCCCGTTCGGGTACGGGGTACAAAATCGGGAACTTTTTCTCATCACAAAAGATATGCTGAGCTCAACCTCCCTATTTCTGACTCAATCGCTCGTCCTTAGAATACTAAATTCGCCAAAATTATACTGCAACATGTCTTCAGACTCGCTTCGCTCGTTCTCAGATAGTAAATATATCCGTATCATTCTCAGCGGTCACTCATACAGCACTGACCACGCTTAATGCTGGTTAACTTTTGATTCAACAAAAAGCATGGATATACTTGTCGTATTAAAAACAAATTGGTGTATGATGGTGTGTCTTGTTCAGTTTGTGGAATTTTCTCCACAACATCAAACAGTTCCTTGCTTTCCAGGACAGACTTAACCCGGTAGCACCAACTGACGTAATTGGTGCCATTAAATTTCGGAATATTAACTTCACCGGTCGCGGACATATTTAACTATTTAGAAAACACACTATTTAAGAGTTTTAAAACGTTTTCCTGGGCCCATAACCATTGATGGGGTTGATAAAAAAGAATAAAAATTTAACCAGAACGCATTATTTTAATTTCTCAAACATAACAGTAAAAAAGGTTACACTCACAGTGTAGGCAATAACAAAAATAAAATATCTAAAATAAGATTTACTAATGGCGCCTTTAATCAATTTAAAATTATACAACAGTGTACTTATTATTTACGTAAAGGAACATACGTGTACCAAATTTAAACTCAATTTGATTATTTTCCGATTTTTTTAAAGAACTTACACAAGTCATTTGATAACAATTGAACTAATGCTGATAATGAGATAAAAACTTGGCAAATATTTTAGTCTTAAACATGTCTGTATGTGTGCTAAATCGCAACATTTTTCTGCGTTTTATGATTTATCGAAATTTTTATACTAAGTCATTATTGCAGGTTCATAACATCATAAAAAAATATTTTCCGAATAGCAGAACTACACCTATAAACAATGATTTTTTTACAAAAATAAAGCTACGAGGATAACAGACACACACACACAGACAGACAACTTAAATAAAGTAATAACATTAAAGTAATACATGTTATAATAAGTTCAAGTATATAATATATATATAATATATATATATATATATATATATATATTATATATATATATATATATATATATATATATATATATATTATATATATATATATATATATATATATATATAATTATATTATATAACTTGAACTTATTATAACATGTATTACTTTAATGTTATTATAATTAATTTATAACCTTAAAATACATTAAGATGTGTATAAACAGCAATTTTTATGTTCTAACTAAAAGAAATATGTATGTATGAACATGCATACATGTTTACATTTGCTATTAATGACACGAGTAAGGCTGTGCTATTTCTGTTGTTGAAAAGGATATAATACCTTACAGGGTTCAAGTCTGTGCGACAGGAGTCTTACCTGAATCTACTTCTTTGCCTTTGTTTATAAAATAATATATGTGCATATGTAATCAGTATATCAACAGGTGATATAGAAATGTTAGTGTCTCGAACTAACCACATGATAATATACAAATTAATATATGCATTGTACTGAACTAAAACGAATAAAACATTTTTTTAAAGTTAACAATAAGCTGACTTCTTTAAAACTTAATTCTATATTTTAAATATAGATGCTTAGAACAATGCTTAAGCCGATAAAAATTATCGGGACTAAATGAAAACACAAATATCAATGTTTGATTTACATATTAGATTTTAAAGTAGTACTACTGGAGTCACTCGTGGTGTAGTGTTTAAGGTCCGCGGCCAATACACAGAATGAATTTAATGAAGTTAATTTGGTAACAAGTTGACACTTAAAATAAAAAATAAATTTTAAAAAAACGTACACATTCGATAAAGATTGAACTAATGCTGACAATGAGATAAAACTTAGAACATATTTTAGTCTTGTACATAGCTACATGTGTGCCAAATCTCAAATTAATCCATTTTTTAATGGATTAATTAAACATTTTTCCGCGTTTTTGAAATTTGCGCTTTAATGATCTAACAATAATGTCATTATAAAAATATTTTCCGAATAGCGCTACTACGCTTATATAGAATGATTTCTGTACAAAGTTCTAACTTTCTGACATCAATACACTGGGAGCTACGATTATCACACAAACACACAACTTGGAGAAAACTACTCAGGAGGTCTTAAAAAGCCCTAAAACAGATAATTCCGGTTTCGGATTTTTTGCCAACACAATACTTTTACCTTATACCTACGATATAAATAAGGAAAAGAAAGAATTCCAGTATGAGTACATTACATTTGTTTCATAAATTCTACAGATGGAAGTAGTTTTGACGGATGTTCTTAAATACCAATTTGGACAAAATAGCTTTAAAGATCCAACAACAAAAGACAATTTTTTAACCAAAAACAACCAAATTAGTTTATTTACAAATAATTGTAACACTAAACTGTGTTCCATCATTAGAACAAATAAAAAAATGCTTAGTAAGTCTAAGGTTACAAATTTAAAGGATTAATGTCAATTAGGATGAATTATATCTGTTCTATGTCAATAATCCTCTTATAATAATATTTATATTATATGTATTCTGTTTAACTTAATACAGGCAAGCGTTTTTTTTTTAATTTGTACTTTTATTTCCTTTTTATTTTTTTTTTTACTTTCTATATACAATTATTTATTCCATTTTAATTTGGATTTAAATTAAATATTAATGTAAGCATCGAGGTAAAGTAAAAAATGATGAAAAAGGAAATACAAAATGATAAATAAATTACAAAAAAACATACAAAATAAGCAAAAGAAGAGAATAAAATGAATGTGAAAATCAGATGAAAAGAATCTTA
Organism: Microvelia longipes; assembly: GCA_018340805.1. Classification (NCBI taxonomy): domain Eukaryota; kingdom Metazoa; phylum Arthropoda; class Insecta; order Hemiptera; family Veliidae; genus Microvelia; species Microvelia longipes. The sequence continues at coordinate 39,397,139 of JACMZG010001908.1, forward strand.
TAATAAAATTTCATATAATAGATGATAAAAGAATAGAGGGAATATTTTATGTTACAAGGTTGTTACAATAGGTTTCAGATGTTTGTGATATCAGAAACAAGCTACAGATGTGGACAAAAAATGGTATTTACTATCATTGTTAGTAATTGCCAAAATCAATTAGATCACTTTTATCATTGATCACTTTTGGTTCGAAGTAATCCTATAAATTTGGTCGCCTTACCATGCACATCATAAAAAACGTTATTTAGCAAACCTTGAACAACTCTAAGCTCAAAAATATTTGTTATTTTCTATAACCACTGACTTATTAATTATAAACACATTGCATTAAAACAAAATATACAATTTTACAACTTTATCATTAGTAATGACGGTGTAAAACCCTATATACAATACTTAGAAAAAGAAATACTTGTAGAAAACTTAGTAAAACAGTGAACAAGGACTTATTATTCAAAAGGCAGTCTCTAGGCTTGCAGCTATGACTCTCAATTCTTATTAACAGTCCCTTTTTCAAAAACGAGCTCTTTGAATTGCCAGGATTAGAGGAATTAACTGGGATTTCACAGGCCTTCCAGAGCCACCTCTCCCTTTCTGCCGGCCCCTCTTCCTTAAGATCCATTAACAGCCGTCTCCCTACATAATTGAGTTCACTTAACTCCATTTAAAAAATGAAAACGAATGCAAAATTAAAGAGAAAATGATTAGGTTAGGAAGATACAAAAGATTACGAACGGTTGACTATTTAGAGCTCACACAAATAAAAATTAATAATAATAAATTTATTTTCTTTTACAATTTAATTAGTTCGTTTAGCTTATTGTGAAGTTGTAATTTTAATTTTTTTTTATCAAGAGTCGATAAGAAAGTGCTTAAATATAATGAAGTCAGAACATCTTGCAATGTAAATATATATATAAAACATACATACATATACAAATAAATACCTAGTGCTCTAATTTTAATCCACTAAATTGGTTTTGATGGAAGTTAAGTTATGGTAAGCAGTTTGATGTAGTTCAAAACTATATTTAAAATTATTTATTATAAGCGTAATTGCTACACATAAATATTTGCTCTTAAACTGCTTTTTGAGTGTGTTTCAGCAGATTTAAATTATACAATTTATTTTAAGTTTTATAACAAAAAAATACCCAATCATAAATAAAGGTTTTTTGGGATTTAGTGGATTATATTATTGCGGCAACATTTAGTGGTCTTAAGTGGTTTAATAATAGGAAAAATATGAACCTGAAATTGTGGTTTCAGTCACCACTTTATATTGTTTTGGGAAGTGTTTTTAAAAATGTTTTAGTTATAATTAATGCAGTTGTAATAAAGGTCATTGAATAACTTTTTAGGAAAAAGGGAAATGAGGCGAATAATAGAAAAAGTGGTTTTCCAGGAGGTGCACTCTGTTTTAATATCATTTTATTTTTTGGGGGAACGTTTGTAATATAGGGAGTAAAAGTTTTCATATAGGGTTAGAATTAATATAGTTTTCATTTCAACGTGTCTGTGTGCATGTTAATGTACGTGTGTATAAACTGGGAAGGGTTTTTGGGAAAATGGTTGAAGCGAAGGGGAGATGTGTTGTTGCGCAAAATCGATGACTAGATTTGCATGAGAAGTATATACAGGGAAAACTGTACTCAGTGAAAACCATACAATACTCAACTCCAAAAACATCGTTAACAAGTGAAAATAAATTTCAGAAAATACTATATCAGCCTTTATTAATTTAACCAAAGTAAAGTACTGCATTAAGTTACTCTATAAGTATCCTACTTGAATATAAACAAAATAATAATATTATAACTAACTAATTTTACTTTATCTATAGACATACTTAGTTCTAAGTTGTACATTTAAACCTTTATGCAAACATATCCGAGTAAACGGTTGGATAAGTCTTTCAATATAGGGTAAAATTGCTTATCGAGGGGAACCTTTTGATCGAAGGGGGGAACTTCGTCAAATATTCGGTTACGGTTTAACGATTATAAGGGAAATCAGAGCGTTGCCAAAGTGATTTTTAGCCTGGAATAATAAGCGTAATGTATTACCCTATTTTGGACTAGTTTATCGCATCAATAACCGTATAATAAGCGTTTAAAGCTACCCGTTTACGTTCACGCTCTATGACTTCCTTATGTAAACAGACTTGAATTATCATTTAAAATATATATTTTTTTTTTTAAATAGGCAGTAGATAATTTAAATTTATAAAGAAATAGTTATGAGAAGCTAATTTTTATTATATAAGCTAATTAAGTCAATATATTCAGTAAAATTTATTAATAAAAATTAAAACATGCATAAAGACGATCGGCATGTTTTTTTAATCCCTTGTTGTTAAACATCTGTGTTTTTTTCTGGTTCTATATTTTTTTAATAAGAATGCTAAATCTTGGAAATTGAGTGACGTGCTGTTCTTACGGATCGAGACATCTGAAATCTTAGATAGACGAAATAATCATTTGTTTCCACAATACATGCTTCTATTAAAATGAGTAATTTAATAATTACGATTAGCTGACACTTAAATTTAGTTAAAATCTAAAAAAGAACACAGATCTTCTAATTTGGTTATTAATCAATGCCAGCTTGAGCTAAGAACAGAGTCTACCGCGTACTGTGGCAAACTAATCCTATCATTATTCATGATTACTCTTATGATCTTCAGAGGGCTCGTCGTGCTCATTGAAACTAGAAGTTTTTAAGTTGAGTGCTCGAGTGTTGCTCGAGTGCCGCTTGCTGATGATGGCGTTAAGCCGAAACAGGTCCAGGGATGTTCTTATTCAACAGAAAGTATCGACAGTAGTTGAATCTTCAAAATAATCTTATATTCATTCATATTATTGAGAGTAATATCTATTGACAACTAAAACTTCAAGAAGTAAATGGAAAAAAAGAAATGGTCTTTACTCTAAACTATTATTAGGAAACTTTGTGGGTTATCAGATGATAGTTAAACACCTCAGATGATAGCTATATTAAATAATCGTTGTTTTTATACGGTATATATCATACATTTAAATAATTTGAACCTAGAGCACAGAACAAGCTGCGAACCACGATTATAAATTCATCATACTTCGTGGTGCTAAAGTAAATAATTACGTATATTTAATAAGCGTAAGTTTAAATTGTTATTTAAAATTGTTGATTAAGAATGAAGTTTACACTAAGACAAAGTTTCCTCCGGTTAAAGTTGTTAATTAAGTTTTATGTACTATGGCTTGAGAAAGTTCACTGAATTAATTTCGTTAAGACTTAAGGTAGAAATTGTAATTAATTCAAATAATCAAGTAGCCTCCAGAGATGAGGCTCTCAGACAAAATATTTCCTCAGACAAAATATTTTCTCTGAGGGCTTTTCAAGTTACAGAAATTTCTGAACATAAGCATGTAAAGCAGAAGCTTAATTTGATTATATTAATTTCCTTAAAGCTCAAGCATTATTATATATTAAAAAAAACTAACGCTTAAAATAAGCTCGTAATATCTTGAAATATTTAAAGTTCGATATTATCGTTTTTACAATTTTTGGAACAACAAATGCTGAATAAACTTTGTTTAACTATCATTCAAAACGGTAGCGCTAGAGGAGTTTATCGTATAATGATAAATAAAAGAGTCTCTCCACTTAATTACTTTATTAAAAAACAAAGCCGGCTTTCGACCCCAAAAAGGTCATCATCAGTGCCGGTGAGATAAAGGAATGGAAATAGAAGATCTTCTATTTTCTTTCCTTCATCTCACCAGCACTGATGATGACCTTTTGGGGTTGAAAGCCGGCTTTGTTTTTTAATAAAATATTAAGTGGAGAGACTCTTTTATTTATCATTATCATTTGTTTAAATAGTTCAAATACAATCCACATAGATTAACTATATCCTCTCCGTAAGACTTTTAAATAGTTGAAAGTTTAAAATTATACTAAAAAGTAAAGTTGAATGATTTACCCATAAGCAGCTAACGTAGGGTCATAAGGATAATAACCAGAAGATGGTTGGAGGCCACCGGCCCATGGGCCCATATCTCCACCAGTTGCTCCTTCCTTCAGACCGTAGGGCCCCGTACTCTGTAACACCATAAATTGTCAATTATTCCTCAGTAGAAAATAACAAATACCATTAGTGAAAGGGTACATGGATAGGTCATATTTAATAAGAATTAAACCAAAAGCTTTGGGCATCATGCTTCAACACGACAATTACATCGACGACCACCATGATCGATGATTCTACTTTAGGCCTTTCAGCAGGAAAATGTTAGAATTGTATAAATAGATATAATAATTCCATCCAATAGCGTGTAATGCCCGCATCCACAAACAATACGGTAGCTATAAATATAGACCAATAAAATTAATTCAATGATAAATTTATCATCAACACTTTAACAACAGGCCTGGGTGGAGTTTACAAAGCATCGCTTTCCATAGGCTTATTACTCTTAATATGGGTAATACTATTTTCTCAGCCTAATTATTGAGATATACTTTCATTTTTACTGTATTTCTTCATTTATACCGTGTGTCTGTTAGCATCGTACCTTCTGGTGTGATCATACAAAAATCAAGCGGAACAAAACGCTGGGCATAAAACTGATGATTTTACTTTCATTCTTACGTTTGTATGAGCTAAGCGAGCCCGACACACTGCATCATAAATTAGGTTATTTCCCCATTCTGTAAACGAGCAAAGCGAGTCTGAAGTGGTTAGGAAGGGGGTAGCGAAGCCGATATGACCAGGAAGTTTTATAATTAAATACATTATTCAAAAAGATCGCGGACTCCAAATCATAAAAAAACTGAAAAGTCGATTAAAAAAAATAAATAAAAAAGTCACCCTTGAATTACATTTACCGAAACGATTCATTATATTTGCAAACACTCAATTATATTAGCCTAAAATATTAATTATAACTTGCAAGAACTTAATTATATTTGCCTAATTGAATAATTTTATCTTCGAAATTGCATTATATTTGCCAAACGATTAATTATATTTGCGAAAACTTAATTATAATTGCGAATACTTTATTAATTTAAAAATCACTCAGAATCAAAAGGAAACACAGGTATTTAACTCATTTCATTGCATGCAAGGGTTTTTTGGAAGACCGCACAAGGAAAGGAAATCAAACAGCCTGAGGGCCTAAGTTCACGCAGGCGCATCATCGTAAACCATTTTTGGATATATTATCCTTTCTTTATAAACTGACTTATTTACACTGTAAATTATTATTTAATTTACGATTTCAGGATATTCATAAAGTAACTAAGATAAAATCTGGGAAGAGTAAAAATTGTGAAAACAATTAGAGCCAGAAAATTGGAGCAAAGTAATTATTAATATATATATATATATATATATATATATAATATATATATATTATATATATATATATATATATATTATATATACAAAGGTAATAAGTTCATTAACTTATTACCTTTGGGTCATTACCCACACAACAAAACAGATCTTAAATAAGAAAATTTGAGTAGGAAAAGAATATATCAAATAATTTTACATAAAAGAGGTGCTGAAAGGTCCTTATTACAGAGAAATCACATTTATCCACAATTTTTAAATATTATTGTTATGTTGGTAAGTATGGTAAGTAAAGACTTGAAGAGACAAAGCAATGGTAATAGGCCACATAAATACAACTTATTTTGCTAGACTTATTTACTTTAAAAAAATTAGCATTTGTGATTTAGCGTTGGAGAGAGTTAAATAAATAAAATGGACCGATAAAATTACTAACGAAGAAGAGTTAAGATGTGTAAAAATAGAAAGAAGTTTGATAGAATGTAAAATGAGAAAAAAGAAAAATTTGCTAGAATTAAGAAAATACTGTCTACTATAGAATGCATTTGAAAAAACAATTGAGGAAATTTTGAAAAGCAGCAGAAGAAAAACTAAAACTAAATGATTTAAAAGTTAAAAGAATGGTAATAATAGACAGCCATGGAAAAACAATTAACCTGCTTTGCAGATACTTACTTGATGATTTGCTGTATAGCCTAGATTTAACATTTTATAAAAGAAGCCTATCTTTTAGAACAAAATTAAATTATTCTAATTAAATTTTTCCAAATCCCAAAGATTGTAGTTGGATTTCTAAAGAACTGTTATCAATTTTCCTTTTTTGTATCAAGGACGAGTGCTTAAGGTGGAAGGATTTTTAAATTATAATTTTCTTCGACAATTGAACAACCTAAATTTGTAAACAATTCTAAATACAAGGGGGGATTAGAAAGGGGGTTGTTGATAGTTAAATCTGATTGGTTGATAATAACAGAGAGAGGGTATAGATAACATAAAGGAGGGAGAATGTTATTCAATATGGCGGACAAGTTACAAGCTACAACCTCGTCTCACCTTTACCGTCTTTCTCAGACTTAGCTATGTAATCTTAGTAAACTTTGGCATTCTTCAGTAACTTTAAAATATATGTTATTAGTCAAATAAAATATTCGGTATTTATCTAAAATCGGCCTGTCGATCCGTTAAACTTCCGTAAATTACAAATGCGGTCTAAAAATTTTTTGCATCATTTAATTTTCCCTTATCAAGAAAGATTTTCAAGATCACATAGAACCCAGTGGTAGTAGATCTTTCCGACTTCAAACCGCTGCGCTGGTATTTGAAGGAGTATGAAGGTTTTTTCTTTAATTTCTTGAACATTTGTAATATATTTGTAATGTTGTGCATGTCTATTCATCAATAAGGGAAATCAGTAGTGTTTAGTACAAACTATGATAAACTTTAATGGGTTATAAATGAAGGTAATAAAATAATAAGTATTAAAAGATACCCAAGATTTTTAGTAAAATATTAATTTAAAAGCCCTTACCCTACATTATATCTAAAATACTTAATAGATCCAACTACCACACCTAAAGGGGTCAATAAGATGCAGAAACGAGATAAAATGCTATATATATTTCAAAATGACGAAGCTTAAAGTAAGAATCGTGTATAGGATAAGTCTGAACTTTTTCTTACAACTTCGGACCCGCTTCGCTCCTCCTCAAACTGTCATGGTGGCCAAAAGCTTTGGGTCATATTAATTCCATGTCAATGTAATTAACAATTCCATAGTAAACCGCTGTCTAAGGCGATAAAACTTCGGACTCACTTCAATTGTCCTCATAATTAAAAATATGAGGACATATTACGATATGGTACCGTAATATCGACAAAATACGAGTATTAAGAAATGAATGGCTATTCAAGACAAAATATAAAGATTATCAAGGCTATAAAAACAAAGGCGAGTATACTCTGCAGTCTTACCTATAAAGATATATATTTTACATAAAACGAACAATATCCAACAATTATTTTGAATAATTTTGGTTTATTTTAAAAATATTTTAAATATAGCGGTAAAATATTATGTGAATTACAGATGTTAACAAACGTTTACCTTATAATATTATGAGTATCACAATTTTCATCTTTTATGTTACGTTCAATATGCATGTTCGTTATGTTTTACACTTCCAGTTACTTAAGTTCCAAGTTCCTGTAACCTTCTTACATATACACAAATATATATATATATATATATATATATATATATATATATATATATATATATATATTATAATATATTATATATATATATATACGTGACCCAGAAACACCGACAGGCGTCATGAAGATAACCACTCAATATGTATATGAAACGCCTAAAAACTAATAATTTTTATTAAACCATAATTTCGAATTTTAAGGTTAGCAACAAAAACTACTTTTCATATAAACCTATACAGTAAAATGTGAGAAAATAAAAAATAAAATGTAAATAAATACTTTTTTGGCAACAATAAATTATTTTTACAGCTAAAAGGTTTTTCATAGTGTTATAAAAGAATCTTTTAAAAAGTGCCACAATGTTCACACTTCACACACCTATAACTCTGTCCATACAATTACTAACCTAGTTGAGATAAAGATTCAACGAGGGAAGTCATACAAAGAAAATTAATAACAACAAAAAGAAAAGAAGAAAATATTTAAAAAATAATTAAATATGATGATACGTTGGCTGTAGCATGTCTAAGGGAAATTTTTGCTTAATAATTTCATTCATTCAGATAATAATTACTTAAATTATATCTTATTCTCTTTCACACATACACACACACACATTTCTTAATTTATACTAACAAATATATAATTAAATGAAGGTGGAGGGAATGGAATTAATGAATAATTGTTAATTAAAATCAAATAAATAATAATTAATCAGTAGATGAAAACAAAATTTAAATATTTTCGCAGAGAGAAGTAATTAATACAGGTATTAAAATAAATGAAGAACGAGTACAAAGTTAAGTTGGTAAAGAAAATTCATTGTTTTGTCTAATTAAGAATTTTTTAATTCGTGCTTTATAATTTTGGCTTTAATTACTATTTAATTTAATATTGCTATAGAAAATGGTTTAGAACTATTTTTATTTATTTCTTAGATAATTAATTAGGAGAGATAAAAGGAGTATAGAAAGTAAATTAAAAGAAAAATGTTTAATTAGTATTAAAAAATACTGTTTATGTTTATCTTTTTCACTATAATTACTACACTTTACAAAAAAAAAAACATAAAAAAAATTTGAAAATAAAGCAAAAAATAATGAAAAGATGAACTAATAAATGAGCTTAATTAGAGTAAAAGTCACAACGAATAAAGTTTAGATAACTAATACTACAAAAACATAAATAATAAATATAAATATAATCCAACAGTGAATTAAATATAAAAATCAAAGAAAAAAAAGGTAATTAAACTAGAAAAAAATATTTAAAAAATGTAATACCATGGATGAAAAGAAAATAGAACATTCAAAATTATTTGTAGAATAAACAAATATAAAACAAAGAAACAAAGGTGAAATATTGAAAATAGAGAAAATAACGAAGTAATAAAAAGATGTGAACTAAGATAATAGAAAGAGTAGCTTTAAAGACAATAAAATTGTTTTTAATTGTAATTTTGAATATCAGTAGAGAATCTCAGTCACAGGAACACGAATGGGTCACATAAATAGAAAATAATAGAAAAATACTTTTATAAACAAGTAATGAGTATCTTTAAGGTTATAATTAAACAGGGGTTAAAATAATACAATAATAATACATTAAGATTAAAACAAAGTAATTATATAAGCGAAACAGTAATTGGGTGATTTCTAACAAGATAATGTTTAATTGTGGTGTTAATGTTAGTGATTGTGATAGATAATTTAAAAGATAATTATTAGTTCACAAATTGTCACCAAAGTTATAGAGTAATAATGAAAATTGTAGTTATAGAATAATAGATGTTAGGCTTGTAGGCTTAAACTTAAGTATAGGGTAAAAAGCGTTATTTCCAAATAAAAATATTCTAATGATAAAGCAGAGAGATACATTAATTAATATATTTTAAGGTAAGTAAAATACAAAACTTCATATAGGTTAACTTGGTTGTGAAAGTAGGGCAAAAAAATTCAGCTCACAATAATTTATGTAGATTTTGTTGTTTAAAAATATAAAAAGAACTGGGCAGAAGACATTTTTGTTCTTACGTTAAAAATTGAATGACATTGAACAATTTACAATAAATTAATCATACGAATTGAGAGCATTGAATGAGTAGCGAACTCTTATGATTCCAATGACTACGGTTGACGTCTTTCAAATTTCCCCTTTAGATGTGAATTTTTATTTGTTGAAAGATGTGTTGCATGACTTTTAATGTTAATTATATAAATCTTGACAAAAAGAACAAGAAATATAAAATATACATCGTTTGTAACATCTTATAATTAATACACATTATTCATTAAAATTTTATTATTTTTAAACATTTACAATGATTAATTTATATAATTTATTACCACTACACAAACAATTTTAAGTACAGCTATTAATATAATTACACTTTTTTATTATAATCAATTAATGTGTAATTTTCTGCTAAAAATTAAAATTATATGTTGAAAGGTATCAATTTTTAAGTTTCTTATTATTAATATGATAATTTATAATAGAAGTGTATTAAAATAAAAAACAGTTTATTTCATCGCTGGTGGTTTCCGCGTGGTTCATTTAATTCCACGTCGTTGCGTTAACAAAATACTACTGAATATTTATTAAATAATTTTAAAAACTAATAAAACAAAAGAGTATAAAATACAGTAGCTTAAAATGTGTTCAAGAATCGAGTATAGAAAGACTACTGCTTGTAAACGTTATTTTTTTAAATGCTATAAAAATAAAAACCAAAATAAATACTAATTATTTTGAACGCTTGTGAAATATTTAATTTTATTTAATTTAATTCATTCACCTGATGTTGTTCTATTTTTTTTTGAGTTCAACGTCTTCTTTAAATTTTTATTTATTTTCATTATTTTCAATGTGTTTTTTTACTTTAATTATTTATATGATATGATTTGTTCCTATTTTGTTATGTTGTGTGTGTCAAATTATTTGTTGTTATTTTTTCTTTTATGTTTACATAGTTCTTAATATATTTATTATTCATAAGTAAAACGTAACACTCGTTATATACGTTGTTGTTTAAAAGCATTTGTTATTTTAAACAAAAAAAAATCTCTTCGTGAAATATGATAGGTGTTTAGAAATGTATTTTTTTACTTGAAATACAAGAGTAAACAAACAAAAGCAAGCATTCTAGCCCGAGCTATAAGTCAAGTGCTAATCCAGTTAGATTATATACGTGCTTTTACGTTTGTAGACTTAGTGTGAGGGCTAAAAAATTCCGGTTTGAATATTGCGTGTGGTTTTAACCAACACTGTAATAATAAACCACACTGCGGTGGAAAATCCGTAGGGCGTGAATTTTTCTTTTTTCCCGGTTTGCAATGATTTATCAGGAAAAAAGGAAAGAAGCTAAAGGGAATGAAAATGAGGTTTTTGTGGCTATCCCTTTTATGAAGGGTCCAAATATTTTTCTATTTTTCTCCCACACCCTATTCTCTTTTAATACTTTTTGGTTAAAGCTTTAATAGAAAGTCAAGGGGCAGTTTTTCCCCTAGTGGCAAACACCAGTTGCTTTTAAACCATCACCCCCCTCCCTGAAAGCCATCAAACCGTCATATTTCATAACGGCAACCCCATAGGGTCGTATTGAAAGAAATGTTTAAAGTCCATCTGGTAACTTCCTTGACATATGACTTAGTTTAATAAAAAGAACGTTGTATTCATAAAGATGAAGTCACACATTCGGTGAATCGTAAAGTTTTGGGTAATTTCTTAGGTTTCATATTCATATTTAACGACTTAATAAATGTTTATCTCATTTCAGACACACATGTAATTCAGTAAAAAAACTATTATCTATCATGAGGTATTTTATTTTCATCGACAATTTTTAATTAATTTATTTTTATTAAAAATTATACAGGTTGGCTGTTTAAATGTTTTATTTGTCCTAAAGTAATAATAAATCCTGAACTAGTCTTTTTCTAGTAACATAACCTGCGTTTCGAGCCTATAGCTCAATACAAAAGCTTAAGTAAGTTAGCTCCTATTTCTCTATCTCTACGACGTTCATGGGGTCAATTAAGTTCCCTTATCCCGTCACTCCCTTTATTCAAGATCATTGTTTAAGACAAAGGCTGAGAATCTGTTAACTGTACCGGCTAGTTAGCGCATCATTCTTCACAAGATCTTTAATTAGGTACGTTCCTTTCGACCTACTTGAACAGAGTCTGCGTTTATAAAGCTGATTTTAAGCCTAACATGGACATTTGACCTTATAGACGAAATCTAGGTTTTGTCTTAATTGATAAAGCAGATATTCTTTATAATTTTTCTATTTTACCGCTATGAGTATGGGCGATGAGTATGGATGATGAATATGAGTAATTGGTATGAGTACGGATGATGAGAATGAGCATGAGTGATAAGTATAAATATGGGTAATGGGTATGAGTATAGATAATGAGTACAAGTACCAGTGATGAGAATGCTCTTGAGTCTCTGTAGGTTCGACGCATTGGAACAGCTTTTTATACCCACTAATTCCCTCAAGACTGTCCTAAGCCAAAGAACTAGTGCAAGTTGATATCTCGACGTAACAAGTCAATAAAACACTTTTTACTCCCTCATTCACTAAGGGAAGAGCAAGGTTTTATTCCCCCGAGATAAGTCTTACCACAACTCTTTATCCACTCAATCTTTCACCTGTCACTTTATCTCCCTCTGTCTGTTTATCTTCTTTTCTTTACCTCAACAACTTCTTTACCTTTTTATCAAATCCAAATCCCTATTTATTTGTCAAGTGAATTCTTCTTTAAGTATTGTAAAGACCTAATAGGATTGCAATTACATATTTAAATTAAAACAATATGTTTCTAATTTTCAGTGAATAATAATATACTTAGTTACACAAATAACTTTTCATAGATTGTATTATATACATATATATATATATATATATATATATATATATATATATATATATATATATATAAACTGCTTTATGTCTTTTTTGTTTATTATTTATCTTATATTTTTATTTTATTTTTATAATCTTCAAATAACAAACTCTTGATATTTAAAGACTAATACCACATATTACAAGAAAAGTCATCTAGACGCACGTGTCGTAGATCCCCACTCGCAAAGCACAATAACTAATATGTACCTTTTCATTACTTTTACAGAAGCTGTTATACTAAGTTATTTAAAGTTTATTATTTAGTAAAACAATTTAAATTTAATATAAAAACTATAAAATCCCTGGTGCATTAAGTAGAAGACAAGTTATTAAGCACTAAGTGCGATAAAGTGTAAGACTAAACTTATATTTAAGTGTCTACAAATGTGTGCTTGAGAAGGCCGTGTCTGTACTAAACAGATTTAAAAGGCTGTTATTAAGGTGGCAGCGACTATGGCTCTCAAGTGTATCATATAACTTACCTAAACACCTGTCTTTATTACATTTCTTAACTTTTAAATCTTTGGTTAGTTCCTTTTTATTATTTAAGTTATATCATATTATAATTTGGTAAGCGGGTAAAATTTAGTGGTTGAATGATGTGAATTCGAATTAAGTGTCATTTGCTTGTAATAACCTCATATGGAGAAAACTAACGCTGTAGATTCTATTATTTTTACAATTAAGTATATACACTTGATAAAAAGTGACGGAACATCCCAGGTATGGCTGTGTACGGCCGCAGGTACGGCCCAGCGCATGGCTAACATTGCTTGTATTAGAGACAAGAACTGATAATGTCCTTTAAATTTAGAAGAATACTAATATATAAACTTATAAATTATTAATCCATTCATTACCAAAAAAAATATTGCAAAGAATTATTTAAAATTAAATACATTTTAATTTATATATTGCAAATCGCAAAGCTGCGAGACATGAATAAGATTTTATTATAATAAAGGAAAAGAATAACCCAGCGGTAACCATATGTAGCTGATTTTATAACCTACTGATTAGAAATAATTTTCTAATCACAAGAATTTCCTTATGTATTAGCATCGAGCCAAATCTGTAAGAGGAGTGTTTAATATAATTTATATATAAATGTATTTATTTATATAAATGTATTTAAGCGTTAAATTTTTATAAAATCGAAAATAGGACGTCTATATATAGTGTGGTTTGTTCGATGTTTCTGAAATGAATATGGTAGAGAAATCTAACCTTGTTGTGTGCATTTTGGCCTCTTCGTTTTTTTATTATTTTTTTTTATAATTTATATTATTTAAGCGTTGAAATTTATGAAATCGTAAGTTGTACATCTATTTTATCGAAAAGAAACAAAATCATTAAGGTTTATTCGATTTTTCTGAAAAACATGCGGTAGTAAAATCTAATCTTTTTAAGTTCATTTTGCACTCGTTTAGGTGACATCCCTGTTTCGGATTTTTTTTTCAAACACAACATTGTCACTTTTTACCTACGGTATAAATTAGTTTGAAGTAAAAAAAATCATTTTGAATTCTACAATTTATTATCGAGCTAAAAAGTTGTATTGTTGAAATGTAAAGAAGATTTTCAACAATTACCAAATATTTCAATTTACAAGTATTAGCCAAAGTACACAAAACGAAATACATAGTAATACATCAATGGTCATGCTAAGAAATAAGTACATATGTCGAAGTAATATGACTATTAGTTTCTATTGACATTTCTATAACAGGCTTCATGTAATGTCTCACTTCCCTAAGTATTTTATATAATAGGGTTCTAGTTAAATGTCATTGGGTTACTGAACATCACATCTAGGGTTTCTATTGTGTCTATACAAGTATTGTTAACATATGAAAAATTACAATTTATTTCACATCAAACTAATGGTGTCGTTAGGTAAATACTTTTATGAACAAGCATATGATTATAAAAAATAAGATAATATACAAAATAAAATAATAATAAAAACGCAGATAATGATAATATAGTAAAACTTAATGAATACTTTAAATTAAACCAAAATTAAAAAAGTATCAGAAAATATTATTGGTCCTTCGAGCCGGATAATATTTTAATTATTTTATTATATTTTAATTAATTACTATATTATTATTTTTCTTTATTTTGATTTTAATTATTTTATTTTCATTAATTACTATTCTTTATTAATATTATTCATTACTATGAGTTTAATTTTATTTTGATTAATTAAAATTCTTTATTGTTTCATTTCATTATTTATTTTAAAAAGTAAGTCAAAACATGCTCTAAATATTATTGAAATAAAATTCAAGTTAATAAACCATATTAGTTACAGCTGTGTCGTGTTATATGACAGGCTTAACAATCTACTTCTAAATGTTTTGTTATTTAATATCATTATTAACTATGCGTGACTATACATCGTAGTGTAAATATAACTCGACAATATTGTTTTGTATTTCATTTTTTAAACATTTTATCCGTTCCGTTTAACTTTACAAAAATATTAAAAGTAATTAATATTTTAATATATTTATATTATAAGCATGTAGGTATATCAATAGAACCATATCATTTGTATTTTAACTAACACATTTATCGAACACATCCATTCACGATTATTGGGTATCTACTAGTATCTGGCCATCGAAAAATTATCATAGCATATAAAAATTCTTAGTAAAACTACAATCATACACATTCATTCACGATTATTGGGTATCTACTAGTATTTAATCATAGAAAAATTATCATAGCTTTGTAAAATTTGGAGCAAAAATATTATCATACATATCCATTCACGATTATTGGACCTATCGTTAATTTCAATGATGTGGTACCTTATTATTAGCATAAAATCTTCTGCTGCATCTCAAGGTTTATTTTTAATCTAAATATAACTAAATAAAAAAAATTTAACTAAAATATAATAAAAATATAAATATAACAGGCGATAACTAAATATTATCTTTCCTTAAGCAAGGGACTTGAAGAATAATTACTCTGAAACTTCCCTGGATTAAGACTGGTCAATAAGCGTATAGTCACATCAAAACGAAATACAAATTCATTTAAACAATTAATTTTAAACTAATTACTAAAGTTAATTTGTTTATTCCATTAAAACTGACCCCTAAGAATTGAAAATTCACCAGAGTGAAAAACGATTATTGAAGAAAATTAAAAGAGGGAGCGTGCCGATAATTGATACTATAAAGGGGATAACGCAATAAGTTATGAAACCGAGCCATATAGAGGGGGCAATTTTTGATTAATGTTTACAGCCCTATATAGGTCCCTGTTTAGGATATTTACGTGGTAGAGTTTGATGGATAGGGAGGACCATTGACAATGGAGCCTATTGTTTAGGGAAAATGGGTAAAATCTATAGGGAATATTTTATAGAGGCAGAGCACTATAAAGTCTTTTAAGTCTTTTACCCACTACTCAGGGGGATTGGATACTCTTCTTTTTTATTTTTTTACGTCAAACTATACATATATAACATATACTTACACATATAACATTATATATACATATAT
>JACMZG010001908.1:39414104-39459104 GCA_018340805.1 Microvelia longipes
TTTATTTTTACAATTTTGGACTGCAATTGTAGTTTTTACCCTGCTTTACTGGTGTTTATGTTAATACTGTCTTTGTAGTTTTTACAGAGAAGTACTTATTTGTGAGTATTGCACATCTTCTTAATAAAACTTCTACATAATATCAATGTATAACGCTAATTGATAATGTCGTAATTAATACAATAAAATGTACTAACGAATATATTATTAGTATAGTAGTATAAAAAGTATTGCGAGTGTGTAGTTATTGAATCTACTGGTTTAATAGAATATACTTATCTGGACCTAAATAATTAGTGAAAGTTATTATAACACAATTGCAATATAAATGATATATAAATAATCATAAATTATCGGATAAATAAATAGATAATTTAAAATGCTAAATATATAAATAATAATATAGGGTTCAGGCGTTAATTCTTGTGAATCGTGTTTCCTTTATATACTATCTAGTGATATTGTCGGTTCGCTCATTTCGTGTGAGATGCTCATGGCGGCCAACGACTTATAAGAAAATACAGTTACTTGTCTCGCCGTCTCAGGCGCTTGGCATGAAAAGTTACGCCCAGTAAACAGCCAAAGGCGTGACATCATTCGCGGTCTCGACTAATACGTCGCTATAAGGTTGAACATAATTCATAATAATAATAACTTCTATATAAGTTATAACCCCAATAAAAGGAAGTAAAACTTATCAATGAATATATCAAAAAAATATGACTAGCCTCTAAAAAAAATTAAGAGAGCTATAAGTTTCGTACTATGATAGCTCGATCACCTTTCTTTAAAATTTCAGGAGCACCTAATATCAAAAATAGTAATTGATTAGACTCGCTACTCCTAACCTCAGATTATTAACAATATCTTCTTCATGAAGAAATCTGTGATTATATTTGAAAGCCTTGCTTTCGCAAATAAACTATTCAAATTAAACCTACAATATACATTATTTTATATAATTTTGAAAATAATTTAATTACAGTTGAGTCAAAATCATTTCAAACATACATAATGGGATATAAATATATTATTTTGGATGTATTTACATTTCAGCCCTGACGTCAACATTTTTTTAGAATACATAACTAGAGCTAAAGATTAAAATTGTTCCAATGGTCAACGTTTTAGCAAAAACACACTAGGAGCTACGATAGCAGACACACACACTCCTAAACCCAAATAGGTAAAATGCCCTTCGGTGGTCAAACAGCTTGAACGGATTTTCAACTACAACAAACAACTAGGTTTACGAACTTTAATGTAAATACATGTAACAATATTTATATCTATTGCTAGATATCTATTTCCAATAAATTTATTTATCTATCCTTCCTATATATCATATATTTCCCTTCTATCTATCTATCCTTACCTATATATATCTATTCCCTCTCTATTTATCTATCCTTCCTATATATATTCCTATATATTTATTCCCTATCTATCTATCCATATATCCTTTCTATATCTATTCCTATACCTACGGAATAAATCACGAAAAATCGCTAAAATAAAAAAGCAATTTGACTTAAACCCCGAAAAAAATCATATTTCACATAATTATGATATTATAAGATATATAAAGAATTAAAAATTCATTTAGTCATGAATCACGATACAGTAACATTTAATGTGGAATAATCTTGGCAGTCTGTTATATTTTCTTAAAAATAAACTAATGAATGAAGATTTAGACGTGCGTTATACTAAAAATAAGGGTATTATAAAATGAAACTCAACTTGGATGGAAATAGTTTGATAAGCATCTTGGAATGTATACTAAGGAGGCCTCACACCTGGACATGGACATCCACCTGGAGGCCCCAACTCTTCACCTACTCGGGTTTGACATTCAGATCCGAGTGATATCGATATCACGTTGATACAAATCATTGAACAAATAACACTAATTTAGATAAATACATTCAGACACCGTATCTTTAAGAATCTAAAATATCGTTACTCGCAACTTGGAAATAAAAATTGTATGCATATTATTTATTCCAGTTTACAACAGGTTTAATAAACAATTAATTATTAAAAGTTGGTTAAACAGTTAAATATAACAAATGTTTATTTTTGTTTGCACTTAAAAACATTAAAAATATTTTATTTAACAAAAACAAGAAAAAAGCAATAGCCTGTAACTCTTGTACAGCAATATTCTAATAAAAGCTTAACAATAGTCATGCTTAACAATAATTATAATACACAAATTTTACATATTATATACATTTTTAATAAATATTACACATTTATTATTATTATTATTACACATTTTTTTACACTATACAGATTTGTTTAATTGAAACACAGATTTATGTTTTTATTTGTGCTAAATTGTTTAGCATGCAATATTAAGCTATTGCTAATAGCTAAAAAAGTTATGCCCGCCAATAGCGCAGGAGTTTAATCTTTTCATGTGAGCGAAAAAACTTTATTGAATAAAAAAATATGGTAAAAAAAAGAAATTATTTTTTATTTTCCTCATTTATCCGTGAGTATATAGGAAAAGCATTGCGTTTGCACAATAAATTTGGAATCGAGATTTCATCTGAATTGTACGTTTTTAAGTCCTTCTGCGTGATTTTAACAAAGTGATCTGTCGCTAAGCGTGTCTGCATGTATGTTTGTTATCATTGAGCTGACACTGTGTATAGGCTAAAGAGATGATGTTTGATACAAAAATCAATTTTTAGATCTAGTTGAGTTATCCGAAAAATATTTTTATAACCTGAAATTAATGATTTAGTGAAATTAAAAAAAAATAAAAATAAAACGCAAAAAAATAATAGGGTCAATTTGAAGTAGGCACGCATGTAAAATATAAGACCATTGTGCCAAATTTGATCTCATTATTAATATTAAGTTCTATCAAATGACATGTATACAATACATGTCATAAAATTACATGAAATCCATAGAGATATTATTACTAGAGAGGCCCTATAGGTTAAATTTTGAAACATCAATAAAGTAACCTGACCACCTTTTCTTATAAATTATTCAAATAATCAGTACAAAATTACAGTAACTTATAGACAGCAGAACATTAAAAATACAAATCAAAACAAACAATGTGCGGGAAGTCGAAACAATTGATTCATTATAACCTTAACTCAATCTTGGAGGTTAAGCCTTTTCTTGAGCTTTTTCAAAAATCTAAATACTATTCAATTAAGTGTGTATATCTCTTTATATATAATATATATGTATATAGTTTCATTGCAATATGGGTTACTAATGTTAAGCAGCTTACAGCGAGGCCAGTACCTGGTTGGGCAACCGCTTGAAACAAACTGATCTTTTTACTGACTGAAGAAGAGCAAGGTTTTTTTTATTTCATATTCTATCTATGTGAAATATTTTATTTAAATCATATGTGTTTACTTAATTGCATTTTTTAAATTATTTACTTACTAGAAAACAATTCTACAAATTAAAATATACTAAAGCCGTTAAAAAAAACTTAGTGTCATAACAACTTTATAATTATTAAAGCAGATGAATGTGGGCAGTTACAGCTGGGAATAAATAGTATGAAAATAATTTACAAAGAAGGCAAGAAAAAAAAGAATGAATACAAAATAACCGCTATATTGTAAATACAACAAAAAACAGAAAAAACACCTTTCGGTTTGTCTTGTTGTATATCACTTTATTCTTGACTTCTGTGACAGTTTTGATCTTCAGATAAGACTCTAATACCATCGTAATATAGGTTTTATTTTAATATTATAGGAATATTTTGAAAACTTATGTCACATGAGGTAAGTTGCATAATTTATAGCACCTGTTTCTAGTAATAACAAAATATTCATAAATGTAAATTAATTCTTAATCTTGTTTCATTTAAACTGGATAAAAAGTTTTTAGCTTAGTATTTTATTTTATTGACATTACCTATTCTATTTTTATATCTTAGGTCAATTATGTCCTTAAAACCTAAAAACAGAAATGTTATAAAAAAAAATGTTCTATAAATTTAAGTAATTTTGTCAAATATTTTTAATCAAATAAATAATTAAGTATTCAATTTACAATTAAAAAAATATATAAAAGTTCGAATTGCTTTTGGCATTTTTATTAAATTAACTTGATATAAATAAATAAATAAGCATTAAGATGTTGGCCTAATAAAATCTCTTCATTATAAATAAGAATATAAAAAATAACACATGTTAATTCTTTTATTTTTCTTTCAAATTTACATTTCTTGATTTCAACTACAAATTATTCTTACACTCCTAGTCGTAAATTTGTTTTTATTTATTTATTCATTTAACACTAATTACATTAAAAGTATTACTAATTTATTCTTCAAACGTTAATTAACGAACTTGGTAATAAATTGGACTTTTTTCTATCTTGTAATTACATTTATATTGTAATTGATATTTTAAATTTCAAAATATCAATAGCTTTAGGTGTTACTTTTTTTAAATAAAACCTTTCTTTTGGTAATAAAAACTTTTTTTTCATAAAAAATTTAAAGTTCATTAATTATGAACTTAGGACTTCTTATACTACATATATGTTGTCTTAAAAAGATTTCTTTAAGTATCCACCAAGTACCGTTACTTTTAGCTTTGTACCAAGTGACAAGTAAAAGTATTAGATTTGCACGAATAAGCACAGGATAAAAAGACATAGATAATTGTCAGTAAATGTCAAAAAATTAGTCCAGACTTAGCCAGGCTTAAGAAAACGTGACTCATTTTGTACAGCTGTAAACCAAATTTTTTAAAATATACCTTAAATTATGAAGAAAAAGCATAGCCTGCTTATCGAGCCCTTCATATGATTGTGCATGCTCAAAATTATAAAAACTCGTACAAATTTTATGTTTCTTGAAATAAGTGGTTCCCTGCTAGTCGTGTGTAAAACTTGAATAGGACATTTTTTAAAGCTGATAAAATTTCCAATAAATTGAGTTTTTAATTATCAAAATTGGATAACTACACATAAAGTTACGGCATTGTTAAAACCACCAAAAAATTATTAGTTTTTGCAAATTCAGCGATTTTTTTAAAAAAACGCCTACGTTTTGTACATTTTTAAATAATTTTTCAAATGCCGTACTTTGGTTGTAGTTATCAAATTCTGATAAATAAAAACTCAATTTATTGGAAATTTTATCAGCTTTGAAAATTTTTTCTTCGAATTTTACACAGGACTAACGATTTTCTAAAATTTTGGGTGTTTGCAGTCATATGAAGGGTTCCACTTTAAATAGGCAGACAATGTTTTTCCCTTCGTCAATTAAGCTATATTTACAACAAAACAAAAAATGATTTAAAGTAGTACAAAATGAGTCACGCTTTTTCAGCTCTGTGCTCTAGGACTAAATGACATGGATAACAAATAAGAATTGCTTATTTTTAATTTTAAGAAAAATGTAAGGTTGTAAGAAAACGTATAATCTATCTGAACTATACAATACAATGTTTAAGTTAGTGATTAAATGAGTCATGAAATATAGAGCATGATAGTTTTTATTACAACATTGTTTGCAGAAAATTATGTACAGTGATAGCAGCAGTCTTAATTAGTTATATCAGTTTTTAATTAGCTTCAATAGACTTTACTTTAAAGTTAATACTTTATAATATACGCATCTATAATTTTGCTTAATCTAAATATTTATTATTTTAAAATAAAGTATGTATTAAAACGCTGAAAAGTATGATATCCAACCATCTCAAAATTTTCCTTCACTTGTAAATAAGATGATAAAAAATAGCATCGTGAAACGTTGTCTCATACAATTCAAGGTTTGTATATAGGAGTCTTGTTTTAAGGATCAAGTAGAAAATAAAAAGAAGGATAAAAATACTAAAAACTAAAAGAAATAAAGATAAATTAAGATAAGGAGACTCGTTAGTTATAATGAGAGAGGGGGGACCATTCACACGTCTCTCTGCTTTGCATAAACTTGGCATGAGTTTGGCATCTACAGTGAAAAACTTGTTATCATAGGTGTGTTAAGGTGTGGGAGGAAACAGTACCTGAAGGACCTCTTTCTAAGGACCTCTTGAGTGGAAAAGGCCACACATGAATGGATACCTTAAGATAGAGTAGATAAGGAAAATAAGGATCAGCTTATAAAAAAATTTACCTTTTACCTGAACTTAAAAAAAGATCTTCTCACCTTCCAACTACCTTTAAGAACTTTTTTTTTCTTTAAAAAATATATCTCGTTATAAAAATCTCTTGAACGGAAGTTAGTAGCTCTTCTGCATTCTTTAACTATTAATTTTAACATTCTTTATACTTAAAAGAAAAAAGAAATTAGAAAAGCTTTTGGTGTGATCAGTCTAATAAAAGAATTTTTATTTAAATCTGATACTGACAATCTTTTTAATGATTTTCAATAATTTATTTAAATAAACATTGTCTATTCTTTATTTCTCCTGCCTTTATATTTTGTTTACACATTTATTTCTTTTCCTTTAAGTACCGTTGTTTTAGCTTTATACTAAGTGACAACTAAAAGTATCAGATTTGCACGAATAAGCACAGAATAAGAAGACAGACAATTTTAAGAATGTGTCAACTGTACCATTAGAAATATCAAATTAATATAATTCCGTTTAAAAGAAACCCGATTTTTCAATTTAATAAAAGAAATTTTTTTAACTTTATTTACATTATTTTTACTTAGTTTTTTTATGTTTTTGTATGCTTATATTTGCTTGGATTATCACTAGCTATTTTGAGTACAATATTTATAGTAAATTAAAAAAAAAACAATATATTATATATATATATATATATATATATATATATATATATATATATATATATATATATATATATATATATTCCACATATTGGTGCCGCCTCCATGGACGAGGTCGTTAAAGCGTTAGTCTTTACACTGACCTGGGTTCGCATCCCAGGTTATAGATATATTTGTGTGTAAAGGGAGCGGACCAAGCAGGCTTGCGGAGTGAGGTGGCCTGCGAAACTGCCCATATGATAAAAATTTGCTAAATACATGGCAAAATACCACTTAATAATAAATTACGATAAAACAACAACCAAGGGACTTTTTCTGATCAGGCCTAAGGATTATACGAAGCTGTGGCCGCGACACGGGCGCGCTGCGTAATAGCGAAGCGGCCAGAGGCCGAACGGTCGAGGGCTCAAGTTTTATATAGCCTCTAGTATTATAAAAGCTTTATACTTATACTATAAACTAAATTTTATATTTCTTTTCAATCATGCTCTATAACTTAATTAACCTATAAAGTTAAATAACAATTGATACGTCACTATTATAAGATTTTTAATTAACAAGTAAAGCATTATTATCATAACTATCTTATTGTTTTAAGTATTAATCAAAAAGTTGTTGTGTGATTAAGTACTGCACTACTAAATAAGCTATATAACAATAATAATTACAATAATTACATATTGTTTTTTCTAAATCGATTTTAAATTGGACTGTTTATTATAAGAATGATGATGTCGAATTTACACTGTAATCCTGATGTATATTAGATTAAAATAATAAGGGCGTTTTAATGGGATGCGGGAACCGTATTTATCTTTTTATTATATTAGATTATGATTAAGAAAAAATAGGGAAATATTAAGTTAGAAATTCTTCACATTATATGGAAAATATTAACTGTTAAAACCATGTGCATACCTGTACTTACCATTATGAGGGTTCATGTTGTTTTTAAACAGTAGATTATTTTAATAATTAAATTAAGTAAAAGGTTTAAATGATAAGATAATTAAGTTGATTTAGTAATTAAAAACAAATTAAGTAATTACTTTGCAATTAGCTATAAATAGTGCTTGTTAAAAAAGGAGTAACAAAAAAAATTACTATCACTAGTATTTTTGAAGTTAAATTGATGTTTCGTCTTTTAAATATTTGAAGTCCTATAGGTTTAATCAACACAGTCAGTTTTAAGATAAGGATGGGTAAGAGCAAAGCTTTACAAAGTGCTCCAGTCCTTATAAAAATTTATTTTAACTCTCGGCAGGTAAATTATAATGGGTACTCAACTACTAGAACTTTAAAAACAAGCAGGTAAAATTTAAAAATTCAGTCAGATAATGTATTACCTACCTTGGGGTTAAAAGTAGCACATAAAATACACTAGTTATACTATAGGTCCCAGTGCAGGTAAAACGCTACCTTATTACGTAAAAGTAATATATATATATATATATATATATATATATATATATATATATATATATATATATATATATATATTACTGTACTAAGTTTTTAACTTAATTGGATTGTTTTCTAATTTTTTAAAAATCGTACACAAGTCATTTAATAAAAATGTAATTAATGTTGATAAAAAGGTGAATCTTAGTACATATGTTAGTCTTATACATAGCTACATGCGTGTCAAAGTTCAATTCGATCGCATGATTTTTTCGCGTTTTATGATGTTTCTAAATTTTTGCTGAGTAATTTTTGCAGGTTGATGACGTTATAAAAATATGAATAGTTGACACAATATAATTTTGATAATTATAAAAATATTTCTCGAATAGTTCAACTACAGTGGTATACTGACGTTTGTACTAAGTTACTCTCTAGCGCAGGCCTGGGCAAACTTTTCTAGCAAAGGGCCGCTTATAGTCTTTTTACAGCCAGTCGTGGGCCGCATTCCTTAAATTTTAAAGTATGCTAAACCCGCAACAAAATGCAGTTACGCTTGTGTTTTACTAAAGTCAAATTTATTCTCAAAGAATAGGAATTGGGGAACTTTAGCACTAAACAGAAAAAACAAAACGGAATATCTTCGTCAGATCTTGAAATATAACTAAAAAGTATTCTTATGAAATAAAAATCGAAGGGATTGTATTTTGTCAACTCCTTTTTGGCAATTTACAGAAGGCAAAGTAAAGCTACTTTACTTAAGTAGCTTATCTTAATAATAAGATAAGCATCTTATTATTGTGAAAATAAAAATTCGCTAAAATAATTAAATTTCGCCAAATCCGACAATGAGAATTGATATGAAAGGCAGTTGCTCTTTATGTAATTGTTTCTTATCTTACTAGTTTTTGTTTCTCCAAACTTTAAAGTTAAAGTAGTAATCCATTATTTTCTTATCTTTTCATAATAATTTTGAATTAAATAATTTATTTGCTTATATACCTAATATCTTTTTTTATTTATTTTATTTTTTTCTAAACATTTTAATTTTGCCTGCGAGCCACATAAAAATGCTCCGCGGGCCGTATGTGGCCGTAGTTTGCCCAGGCCTGCTCTAGCATAAATACTAGGAGCTCCTAGGAATCCGAGAAGGATTCCTCCTTCTCGGCTTCGCGACGGGAAACAAATTCTGTTATTTCCTCGGCTTCGCCTCAGTAGATAATTTTTGTAGCCTTCCATCGCCTTCGGTTCAGGGGCTAAATTTATAACTAATAAGTAAAATTTCATCCTTCAAAATTCTAGTTCAAAAGTCTTGTAACATTAATAACATTTTCATAATTATAACTAGTCATGATATTTTAAAACTAACAAAAACAGAATTTTGGCTCGAGGATTAATTTTTCTAATCATGATCAGAAGAAAATTCTCTATTTTAAATTACCATGATTAGTTTTACTCTAATTTGTAAAAATACTATGTTAAATATAGAAAATTAAGTAAGCTTGACCGTAAGAAATAGTAAATTTAAGTCTATATCATTCCTTCAAACAAAAAGATCAAACTAAAAAAAGCTAACAAGATCACGCAAGATTCAAATAAGGACGCAATGCGGTAAATAATATAGTTTTTAAAATAATAATTCAAGCAATAAAACTAACAAGCCGTATAGTAAAGATTGCACAAACAACCCAATAACAATTTCTGGTTTAAATATACAAACTATTTGAATATTTTCACTGTTAACGTAAAAGAAAGTTAAACAAAAGTGGTAATTTTTATCACTAAAAGAAAATAATATTGTGTTATAAGTTAATACTACCGTGTTTCAATAAGTAAAGTTAAAATATTCTAAAATAAAACTTTATAAGCCAAACGAATTATTTTTGCCCCTTAAAGTTAAAGGTACAGGAGTGCTGTAAAAATAAGTTGCGAAATCACACGAATAGAAATTCGCTAAGTATTTTATTTCGTTTATTTTTATAAAATCTTTTCATTAACGATTTCAAGGTAAGTAAAAATAAAGTGAGCCAATCACGCAAGTTTTTCTGGTTTAGTTAAGAAGAAACTATACAATACATAAGTACCATATTATTTTAAAGAGGTAGTTATGAGGTTATAATATCGGTTATAAGTGAAAATAAGGTGGCTGGTAATGGCTTTAAAGTGGAAGGCCTTATTTAGGAAAAATGATATGGAATGAAAATATAAGAAATAGCCAATAATATTAAAAGGGATTTTCCAAGGGTTGTTTCAAGAGGTTTCTACAGGGGAAATCAATGTAGAAAAGCTTTAATGTTGGTAGGACTGGCTCCATGTATTTTACCCTTCTTACCAACCCTTTTTCTATAAAAGCAAGAAAACAATCGATGTTTTATTGTGTTGGCTATACTGAGTAGGTGTATAGAATACATTAAAAAGATAACAGAGTGCAATAAGGAAATTGTGAAAGGAGAAAAGAAAATAGTTAAATTAAAAGTTTCTAAAATATAAAAACTAAATGAACCTTGGCATTTATGGAGGTACAGTGTTACTGCCGCTTTTACTACCAGGACAGTGCTAATTTCGGTAATCGGCTTTCTGTTCTAAATATGAAATGTAAAAGAAAATGATTTGTAAAGAATAATAAATAGGGCCTGACATAACTATAGACTTTTGGCAACCAGGTATGTTATAATATGTATAAAGATTAAAGTACAACTTACCAGTGGTGAATAAAAAGGTGATGACTCTATACTAGGATACGGATTCTGATCAGTAGAGGGATAATGCGTGCTGTATACCGGTGGTGCAGGATGAGGTGGCGGTGGTCTGTATGATGGTAAAGTTGCCAACCTTGCTGCGTCGTACTGACAAGAGCATACAGGTTGACCACTGACAGGATCAGTAAGTAGAGGTCTGCCTTCACAACACTGACCTGGACCTGGTGAACCACCGCCTGAACTTTCTGAACCACCTCCGACCATCTGTAAAAATAAGAAGAAAAAATGCGTAAAAGATATGTATCTAATAGTGGAAAATTACCTAAGGGTACTTTTTATAGGTAAAGAAAAGTTTTCGTTTTCATTATTGTTTTAGAAAATAAAAATGACGAATAAACAGGGGAAATTAAAAACTGTCACCATACAAAACCACGTTAATAGTATTACCTCAACAATCTAGACTTCATTCTAAAGATTAAAGCACCTAATTAAAAAGCATAAGTCTCACCACAACATAAGTTTTGTGGAGAGTTATTTTTTCATTAAGATATACTCCACTTGCTCTGCCTTATTCATAGTATTTAAATCGCCGTGTCAGCCAACATAAGAGATTACTTGATGTCATATTAATGTAAATGAACGGATAATTCATGAGGAATCCCAATTTCGGATTTTTTGCAAACCCTTTACTTCTCCTATATACCTGCGGTATAAATAAGGAAAATTAAAAAAAATATTAGGTGTAATGACTTAGCACAAGAGCCACAAAACAATTCGCTAATTTTAAAATTATTTTATTATTAAGGACAGAGGTATTGTATTTACAGATTTATTAAGAGGGGCCAGGACTTTTCCACTATATAACATCTATATTTATGATAGAAGAATGAAAATATAGAAAAAAAATTATAGGAGATTTTGTGAAAGTGAACTTTCAACATTCAATCTTAAACTGATTTTTAAGTTAACCACCGCGATCCAATAAGCTAAAAAAGATTCTATAAAAAAAGTAAGAAGTAAAAAATAAATATCAGCTTACTAATAAAATTTAATAAGAAAAGTATAGAATAAGTAGGATACTTAAAATAAAATCAAGTTTTTTAATTAATACTAAAATTATTAAGACTGTTATAAAAAGAAGACTTAATATTATTTATTGAAGTATTAACGTCATATTTCTTTTTAAATCACAGGGGGTGGGTTCTCTTAAGGGCTGGTGAGTGCAGGGTGCAAGAAAAGGGCGTCAAGCCGTGGATAACAAACGGCTGTACAATGAACTTCTCCCCTACTTGCCTTTATAAAGTTTTCTTAAGTATTAAGGCTTTTGTGTGGGGATATATAGGCTTCATATACTTCACTATAATATAGACTTAAATATGTATCACAACCAAAATAATAACAAATAGTTTAATAATAATATTTTACTTTCAACATTACTACAATTATTTCTTACACATCTTATTTTACACATTATCTTTTTATTTTATTCTGTTCATGTATCATTGTACATACATATATTTTATGCTTTTTTAAGTT
Organism: Microvelia longipes; assembly: GCA_018340805.1. Taxonomy (NCBI): domain Eukaryota; kingdom Metazoa; phylum Arthropoda; class Insecta; order Hemiptera; family Veliidae; genus Microvelia; species Microvelia longipes. Next base: position 39,426,486 of record JACMZG010001908.1, read on the forward strand.
TTGTGTTTATTGACTTTCCTTATAAACCTTCTTATAATCAAAGAGGGATTTAGCCCTGAACAAGGAAAGGAATAGATAGGAACAAACTTGAGATAAACAAGGATAGAAGTACAGAAGATATAGACATAAACAAACTCGAGTCTTTTCAAAGTGAATCAGGTTTCCGAGTGAGTAAACACTTAAGTTTTTTTACTTCAGTTTGAAAAGTTTTTTTTTTTTGTGAAAAAGTGCAGTTAAATTTTCATTTAGTATTAGTTTAGCTTTGATTTACTTGTTTTTATTTGTTAATTTCAAGTTATAAGTTAATTTATGAGTATTTATAACAGAGATATAGAGATATTATAATTGTCCGTGAGGGTATTGGCAAGATACTGTTGCAGAGCAAGATGAGCTCCAAGGGCCTTGGAGCTCAGCTAGATGTATATCTTTAAGGCTTGCTACCGGCGTCTCTTTCCGTCGGGGCAGTACCAGACTGGACAGAGCAGTAAGTGTAACGGGTATCTGGTGAGACTAGAGGAACTGGTGAGATTGGTAAAAACTAATAACTGGCGGGCTAGATGAGAATAATGAAATCAGAGTAGCTAGTGGGACTAGAGAAAATATACTAGACATACTGTGAATATGGCCACAGTTGCAGTGCCGTAAAGTCGACGAGCATTCAGAAAAGTAAAAACGCCAATGACCCTAAAGGTTCAAGCGTAAAATTTAATCAGCTTTAGCAAAATTAAAAACAAATATTTTCTGCTTATAATTTTATAAACTAGGTAATAACATTAGGAAACCCGCATAAACCGCAATCAAATTTTGTGCTGATTTGCGTCTAGAGACATTAAGACTTAATTTTATATATTTTACGCCACTTTACTACCTATATCAAATATATATTTTATTGCAACAATTAATGACAATTATTTTGACAGCAAAATTTGATAATAATTACGATTAAACTATTGAAAATGCTAAAGTTCATTAGGTTAAATTTTTACAATCCTCATAATTGCTCCAATAATTCGTTACTTATTCAAGTCGTAATACTTTTAAAATTTGAAACGTCGTAAACTGTTATATCGTGTAAAATTCTTTTTTATACTTTATAAATTGATGTCAGACCTAAAACCTTTTGAACTATAATTTTTATTAATAAAAAAAATATAATTTAGTCTCGTAAATGCCATAAATCAGATTTTTTGTTTAAAAAAATTAAGTTATTTAAAAAAATTTAAGAATAGAAAAATTACTTATTGAGTTGGAAATTAAAAAACTTTTTTTTAAGAAGAATCTGTTTTTAAAGGTTGATGAGGCTGTATGGAGTTGATGTTGAAAATATTCCTTTCAAATAACGTTTATCTTAATATTACTTAACTATTCTCATACAAGATAACTATTATTATATTATTCAAAGTAATAGCTTAATCTTGTATGATTATGTGAAGAAATGATTACAAACATAATATGAAAATACTATTTTTAAATCAAAAACAAATTAATGGATGATTACAGTTAAATGAATGGAAAAAGATCTAATAAAACAGCTGATGAGTTGGCTTTGAAAAATAGCTGAAAATTAGTTTCAAAATTATGTTTAATAGGGGTAAAGTGTGAAAAACTTACAGTCAGAAGTTTACAAAAATCACCTCTTCAAATAAAACTACCACCGATGTTTGTTTGTGTTAAACGATATTCTTATGTCTAACTTGTGCAAAAAAAAACTCTAATTTTATAAGTATATTCAATACATTAACAGTAATTAGAGACTAAACAAGATAAAAATAAGTCGATATGCTCCTTTAAGTAATACTGAAGTAATTTTTTTGATGAATTCCCAGAATTTTTCATTTTTATTTATTATCTTATAAGTGGCTTTTAAACTAGCACCAACAGATGTCAAAAAATTTTAAGCTCTTGCTGTAACACAATACTATTTTCTGATGGAAACTAGCAACAAAATAGATAGTAAATATACACTTATATATTTTCTAACTCCAGCTTACACGTATTTAATAATTTTTAAGAATTAGTAAGGCTCAGCAAAACATGTCTGAAAAAAAGTTATTGGAAACAGCTTCCTTAGCTAAAAAAGATTCTGATTTTCATCTAGTATCACAACTAGTAGAACAAATATCAATGAAAGTTTATTCTTAATTAATAAACGCACATTTATAGTGCATAAACTGGAAATGCTTCTACCACTATATGCTGGCTATATTATACTGGATAATGAGATTATAGAACGAACTAACATCGAGTGAAAAAATACATGATATAAAAACCAAACATATATAAATCATATTTTCTTCCGTTATGTATTTATTAAAATAATTTATAGCTTCTGGAAAAAAAATTTGCTGCAATTAAAAAAATAATAAGACTATCCTAAAATAAACAAACGATTTATTAAATGAATAGATGTGAAATAACAACCTGTATTCATATTAAATTAACTTTAAAAAAAGATAAAGAAGAATTTAAAGATGATAGTCTCATTGACTAAAAACTGTAAAAGTAATTTTTCTTTTTTCACTTATTTTTTTTTTAAAGTTATAATTATATCAGTCTCATGAAACTATAAGAAAGTATATTTTCAAGTATATAATTAGTTTAAGTGCTGCGATGAAAACAATAAATGAAAAATTCATAGTTGAAAAAATATTAAAAACATCAAAATATTCATGTGTTAATTCGCATTTTTTAAAAATGTTTTTAATATGCTAATGTTTAAAAAACGCTGTTAAAAAAATAACACTCATTTTTATTAGTCCTACTTCACACTGTATGTTTTTGGGCATATTTTAAAACAAAATAAATTAAAAATGTAATACAAAAAATAAGACTTTTTTTTATAAAGTAATATTTTAAGCGCATTCAAATTTAATGTTATAGGATTTTTTTAAAAGAATTTAGAAAGTGTCACAACAAGAAAAAGAGGCATGAATTAAAATTTGATAAGAGATTTTAGTATTACAGTAAAAACACGTGTTTTTCCAGTTTTTGGTGAACTTTTTTATGTCAACTTTATTATATTATTAATCATCATTATCACATAGATGCAAATTAAAAGAATTGATTGCTACTGATTGAACTATTGCTACTGATTGCTTACTATTCTACTGATTGCTTGCTACTATTGCTTACTTGTTGTTACTTTATTTGTAATTCTACAGATTACTATTTTCTATTGATTGCTTACTACTATTGCTTACTTGTTATTACTTTATTGCTTACTACTCCTTACTATTTTCTACTGATTGCTTCCTAATATTGCTTACTTGTTATTACTTTATTGCTTATTCTACTGCTTACTATTTTCTATTGATTGCTTCTACTATTGCTTTACTTCTGTTATTAATTTGTTATTTTTACTGCTTATATTATTCTTGATTGCTTCCTACTATTGCTTACTTGTTATTACTTTATTGCTTACTACTCCTTACTATTTTCTACTGATTGCTTCCTACTATTGCTTACTTGTTATTACTTTATTGCTTACTTACTATTTTCATTGATTGCTTCCTACTATTGCGTTATTACCTTACTACTGCTTACTATTTTCTACTGATTGATTCCAACTATTGCTTACTTTGCTTACTATTATTCTACTGATTGCTTATTACTATTCTTATATCCAAGAAACACAGAATAATAAAGTAATGCAATGCGTGACATGATAATCAACCGGAACAGACTTAATGACCACAAAGTGCATGATTCAGATGCAATGCGCATTCCAAAGGACAGATTAAATGCATTTATGGAGGTAATTAAAAATAAGTGTTAATTAAGTATAAACGGGGTGCATCCGTTCATAAATACAATATTATTGATATGGTAAAGAAGTATGCAGGTCTGTATAACAAACTACGCTGCCATAAAGGAAATGTGATTAAAGAAAGATTCATATACGATGTAGAAATAATTATGCCGCGGAGGTCCGCAAACGAATGCGTGTGTTAAATTCGTCCTTTTTTTAAGTTTTCAGTTTTCAGTCTATGCTTCATAACCTGCACTGCTTCTTGGTTTCTATTTGATACGCAATTTTCCCGGGGTTTCAAAAAAAATGCGCAAACAAATAAGAAGCTTATTGTTAAATAAGTGCGAATAATGCTGTGCCAATTTTGGAATGGTTACCATTGGTTTGTATAAAAACCTGTAGAATAATTGTCGCAATTTTATTTAAAAAATTGATCAGGTTGTGGGAAGCATGGACCCTTTCAAATGAAATTCGCCCGTCTTGAGCACCTCCACGACAGAATTATTGTATAGTTATCAACCTATAAATATAGCGATAAAACAATATACCATGTATACTAAGATTCGAACTTTGGAACCCTGCCTTTTAGTAGTTTAAGTGCTCGCATCGACTCCAGACCAGGTTTCGAAACGCAGAGCCTCCAAAAACATCAAAAAAATTTCGTGGTAAGGGACCTTTGACTCATTTCCCACACAACATCCGCGATACCACCCATCCCATTAGTAATTTTTTTCAAAGGAAATTCGCTAAAAGTATTAGATACAGGGCTAAAAAGCGTGCAGCGCTAAACACTAAAATCAAGACCATACATTGCACTCAAGTTTTAGCCTCAATGATATTAAAGAGTTATTATCAAATAAACTCTGTTTAATTCAATGTAAATTGCACTTTATCTTTGGATTTTTTAAGCCGTGTTCTAATTTTGAATTTATCCAGCTCCAAAGCATTATATAAGCTACTGAAAGATATAAAATTTAAAGCAATTTAAATGTTAATTTAAAACAATTATAAGCATATTTTTTAAAAAAAATTATTCACAAGTATGTTCAACATCTAAACTTGTGCACAGGAATTAATTGTAGTTTCTTATGTTAAAAATTTACAAAACAATTTTAAAATACTAAAATAAATTTTATTTAAAGTACTATACATACTATAAATATAATACTATCATACTATAAATATTATTTATAATAAATATTATATTATTTAATTCAATTCAAATCAAAATCTTCAAAAATCATCTTCAAATATATTAGAATATAAGAACAGATCAAGATGTTAACAGATAACAAATAAATACATTTATCAGTTGTTTAACCGATTATTATTATTTTTCCGTGATTTAACGTCATAAAAACGTCATTTTTTTTTATATTTATTTCAATAATTTTATTATTTTAAAAAACACTCTGGTCTTATGTTTAATGTCTGCATGTATATTTACATCAAATTATTATTCTATAAGCATCCCCTCATATACATATTCTTACATGTACTCAAACATGTGACAAAGAGCCACGATTCAACAATAAATTATGAACATTTATTGTTATTCTTATGTTAACAGTATCAGAAGCATTTGAAGCTATTGTTTTATGTGATATTGTTATGGCGCCCATTTATTTAAGACACTGAGCACTGTGGGCTGTGTAGGCACACTTATATGATCTCATTAAACAAGAACAAAAGGCAAAATGCTGCTTATCATTCAACGTTGGTGCGTTTTGATAGTTTTTATAAAGTAGTTGGTCATAAAACAAGACTTATTTTTAATTTAAGTCCCTATAAAAATAAAATTTGTTACTTTAAAGTTCAGCTTAACATGCTTCATCTCATTGTCCTCATTTCAATATAATTATATATCCATTAATATTTAGCATTGATACACAGTATCAATTGAATTGAACATTTAAATGTTTTTGAAGCTCAAGAAATTGACCAATGTTCGTAAAATGTTTTAACATTTTAGTGTTCCTCATTTATACCGTAGGTAAATAGGAAAAATATCGTGTTGGCTGAAAAATCCGAAACCGGGGTGTCACCTGAATTATCCGTTTTAGGTGTTTTAAGGCCTTCTAGTTGCTTTTAACAATGTTTTCTGTTTGTATGTGTGTGTGTGTGTTTGTTATCATCGTAGCTCCCAATGTATAAAGTTCATATACTATAAAGTTCACACTTAGTAAAAAATTAGTCTATAGGTTTAGTTGTGCTATTCGGAAAATAATTCTTTTATGACACCATTTATCCGTAAAAATAACTCAGTAAAAACTTCGGAAAATCATAAAACAGAAAAATGATTCGCTCAATGTGAGATTAGGCAATCATGTAGCCATATGCAAAGCTAATATATGAGCTATATTTCATCTCATTATCAGCATTAATACAATTTTTGTCTAATGACTTGCGTACGTAAGTTTTTTTTTAAATCGGAAAAAATTCCGACTGCGTAGAAGCTTTAATCAAATAAAAATAATGAGCAAATTTCCATCAGAAAATTAGGAGGTTGTTCAGATGCTGTAGGGAGAGTGGAGGGATCGATTCCGTTTGGATTTGTCATTGATCTGTCCCTATCAATCTTTATTATAACCTCATGAATTTATTTATTTTTTATTATAATTTATGTATTTTTTTATATTATAATTTATGTATTTTTTGTAATTTATGTATTCATTTATTTTATTTATGTATTTTATTTTTTACGCTCTAATGTATTTATTGTTATCATAAATACAAAGTATTCACGATCTAACAGTGAAAGAGCAATGTTACACAGAGTATTCACGCAGTCTTAAAAGGGTAAGAGCATACGTAAACCAGGATCTAATGCCTGCAGAGATAGTAATGTCGGATATATATATATATATTATTTATATTATTGTAAATGGAAGTTCATAAATTTCTCTAGTATATATAAACTCGCTAAAAATCACAGCATTCACAAAGTTTCTGATAATTGTTTGATTTATTACTGAATGTTCAAAGATACTTGTTAGTAAAACAAATAAAATTGTATAATTGTAAATATACCATAAAAATATTAAATCAATAAAAGGATTCGAAAAAAATAAATAAAACAAGGAAAAGAATACCTTAAGGAGTGTTAACTAAATTATTATGTGATCGTAAAAATACGAGAAGCCATAAAAATGCCTAAAAGGTTTATAACCCAGCAATCATGGCCTCTAAACAAGTGTTTTAACGAATAAAACCTTCTATTATAACAATACTAAACTGGTCTTAACAATATATCACAATAAAATAAATCATTAAATCAATTCCAAACTTTTATTGACCAATAAATTAAGTTAAGGCAATGCAATTGTAAAATCTTTATTAATAATTGAATAAATCATTTGAACCCTTTTATAAGTTTAAGTTTGTTACTTAAAAATATAATTATTACCATTTTTCCCTAAAATTAATTCATTGTAAAGCATTTAATAAAATATAATTATAATCAAAAGGTTTATTGGTTTATATTGCAAAGGGAGTTTGCAGAAGGTTTAAAAAGGGTTCCCTATGCAGTCTGTGGATTGACTTTTGATGAATCAACCTGGCATTTACCTATTACAAGTATTATATTTTAAAACATTAAAAGCCTATGTAGTTATTATATCTCATTACTTGATTTTTCCAAAGAAAATTTGCTTAAATATAGTGATAAAAAATATATAAAAATAATCTATGTAACTAGATAATCATTGTAACTATGAAATAATATAAAATATAAAGAAATCAGGGTTAAAATAAATAAATGTCATTCAATAATTATGTTAATATTTTTATTTTCATAAAATAACTAAAAATGTAATAAATAATTATTATTTTTATAAATCTAAGCCATAAATATAGATACATGAAATGATGATAATATAAAATTATAACATCGGTATACGCAACATAAAAAATATAACCCCAATTTATGTTTGCAGTTAGTTTTTTTTATAAAAATCATAAATAAATAAAACTATAGTGACAGTTTGACACTATTGCTATTGTTCCACTAAAGCATAAACTACTTTTTCCTATTTTAGAACTTCCGATTTTGAAAGAGTTTTTATTCTCAAACTCTAATTATACTTTTAACAGCTAGACCTTCTTTATAAAAACTAAAAAAAAACAATCTAACAAAAAAAATAACATTTACAGTAAAATTACACATAATTATATGTATAAAATTACTTTAATATGTATAATGTGTATAAGTTCAGTACATAAAAATATTTTTTACGCATATTCATCGCGTAGCTACTACATTTTTACCTCTATTATCATCGTTGTTAGAAAATTTAATTATTTTAATAATATTTTTTTATTACAGTTTAATGCGTATGAATACTAAGAGTAAGTAAAATAAAACTTTTAGAGTAAACTTTTTTATACGAATAAAATAATAATAATAATTAAAGAAAATAATTAATAAAATAGGAATGGTGAAATAAATAATTTCAACACAACAAAAACTATTGTGTTGTATCAAATAAACAAAATATGCTTAGGAACGATCAATTACTGTCTTAAATACAGCACACAAGAGCAATTATATAATTATTATTTTTATATATGTAAAGAATGGGCAAAAGTTAATAGTTTAATGTTGTAATTATAATTACACTGGTTGTTCAATAAAATATGTGCATATTAATAATGTCCACTAATGGTATAAAATAATTCAATTATTAATTTTTATGTACTTAAATTTTTTTATTTAATTGATTATGTTAACACAGGTATAAAAATTAATTATAAAATTGCTTGATGTAACAATTAAATTGATTAATTATTATCAGTGTAGCTAATAGCATTTGGCATGTAAAACAAACTTAAACAGTTTTATATAATTATTATTGTTTTATATTTTACATTTTCGAAATTAAAACAGAATTATAACTTAAAATACATTTACTGAATAATTTAATTGCATATAATTTTAATAATTATAATTTGTTGTAATTGTTTTAAGAATGTTTTGATATGGTAAACAAAAAATATTTAATTCTTTTTAATAGTATTTTGTTTTTCATCTGGTTATTTATTATATATTTTAAACTTATTAGTAATTCTTTTTTTAATTTAAATATTTTTATTATTTTATTTTAATTTATTGTTAATAAAATTTATTCAACATGAAATGTTTTACAACATAAGAAGTAATATATAAGCTTATAATAATAAAAAATACAAAATTTAAAATACCTTTAGAAAATATTTAATATTAATGAGAAAAAGTATATTATTTTTTTTAAATTACTTAATAAGTATTATGTTTAAAAAAATAGATATATTTATCACATAATGCGAAAGATTAAGTCAAGCGTTTTGTAATAAAACTTCTAAAGTAATATAACACAGGCACGTTTGTAATTTATACTTTTTAAACACAATGACAAAAATGGAATGAAAAGATTTAATTTTTTGAAATAAGTTATTGAATGCCTAAAAGGTATTTTGTTATCCTTTGAAAGAAATACCTTCTTTAATCATCCCTTATTAGATAACAGACCCTTACAAAAAAGAAAAAAAACAGACAGATGAAAAAATGGGACAAAATCAATAGCACAGGTTATTATAGTGACACTGATAAACTTGGAATTTGGATAAGAAAAAAATAGTAAGTAATTCGATACAATTTTTCTTATTTTTTTAACCAATTTAGAGACCCCGAATTTTAATCTTTAAAAAGTTCTAACAGGTGACAAGTCCTTTATTTTTGTGACAATTTTTTATGTATTTATATATTGGATCAAAGGGGATGAAGTTTAAATATCAGGTTTTTTTTAATAAGATCAAAAGTTTCAATTTAAGCAAAAGTGAAAAATAAACACACATTTTATGTTTTAATGGATCCAAAAATATACTTCTACAATGCTATCATCAGCAGATTATTATAAATGTTCCACTGAAATACTATCTTCAGCAGATTATTATAAATATTTTACTAGAATACTATCTTCAGTAGAATATTATAAATATTCCACTAAAATGCCATCTTTAGCAGATTATTATAAATATTTTACTAGAATACTATCTTCAGTGGAATATTATAAATATTCCACTGAAATGCTTTTTTCAATAGATTATTTAAAAAAAATACAATATTCAAAATGTAGCACAATAAAGATGAAATCAGTATTTTACTGTAATTTTAGAAAAATGTATCTAACGACTGGTCAATTTACTTTTTGTTTTGCTTCTATTATTAATTATTACAACTTCTACTTATTTTTAGTATCCTTGATTTACTGTATATTATATAAAATATGTATATATTATTTCCTTGATATACTAATATACCATTTGTATCTTTAGATACAAATGATTTTCATTTTATTTTCTATAGCTAATTCTGAATCAACCAATTATGTTTAAAATATTTTTTTCTATTTTAGGCATTTATGCACGATATTTTGTTCCTAAACATTTCAATGAGACATTATACCATCAAGAATATTTGGCTTACAACACCAATAACAACTGTTTTTGTTTCTAAATATAGTTTATAAAATAAAATAAAAATACCGGTAATATATTCACATTTTTTAATTGATAATGATAATTAACCAAAAAATTCGTTTTTAAAAATAAAAAAAAATATTGAACAATTGCTAAAATGGTCCACTATTTTTGATTCTTTTTGTTTTCTATATTTTTTTTGCTTTTTACACTTTCTTTACATGAAAGGTATTCGATTCTTCCGCGTACCACCTAAAAACCTTTTGACGCGTACAACGCTTTAAGAGCCCCTGGACTAATACATGTAGATATTTGCATATAATGTGGCAGAAAGCCACTCAAAAAAACTAAATGCAACTAACTGCAACAGGACAACAACCATGAGGCCGCAAATCGGACATAAGGAGGCGCGAGACTGCCAACGCTGACGATAACAAGTGGGCGAGAATGAGGCGGAGCAGCTAAGAGAGACGAAGACCTCCAGTTTCATTGCTACTTGTACATCATACATACGCTACATACATACGCACATTGTGTGTATATTAATACGCAAGTTTTTCGCTCAGTGGGTAAAAAGGTATTTTTTATCCGGCCGACGTTAGTTAACGGAAAATGGTACGGGGACGAGAGCGGTATCGATTTAAAGTTATTATTATTAAATTACTCTCAAAAGTTTTGAAGTAATAAAGTGTAAAGTATACTTTATGTCTGACAATAGCGGTAAAGTAAATTTGCCTGAAATGCAAGTTAGAAGAGGGGTTAGTTTTCCGTAGGGTTGCATTTCCAGTGACGTGACTGCCAAGAATTAAAACGGGTCTTGGCACTCCTCGCTTTTTTGCTCTCCTTTTATATTGAGGACGATTTTTTATCCTTATTTCTAGATGGTAAAATAAGATAAGTTTTGCTATACCCTTTTTCTAAAGGTATGTTTATAGTTATCTTTTTTATTTTAGCTCGCTACTACTCTACTGAGTCTGATGCTTATTTAAGTAAAAACCAGTTTTTATACCATTAGTGTTTAATCGTCCTAACACCTTTTCCCCTTGTTTATTTATATAAAATTAAAATAAATAAAACTTTTTCTCAGACAATGTGAAAACAGTTTCATTCACAGTCTTAGAAACTTCTTGGTATTTTGTTTTTATTAAAGCAGTATTTTATGTATCATCGCTATTTAATGTATAGCACTATTTAATATTTATGTTTTCACTTACGGCACAAAATACTTTAACGGCAAGCCTAACGCGGGAGGCTTCCACAGAAGTAAGCACAAAGCCCAATACGAGACCGAAAGTAAACCTTTTGGGCTATAACTAGCCACAAGATTCGAAATATTTGTTTTGTTTTTTATTTGTCAGACTGCTTGTTCCTACACTCAGGCCTTCAAGCTAGGCACGGGTCAGACGACCTCCCCCCCCCTTCCTAAAAAATGTCACCCCATTCTAAGTATTTTTTAGCGGAAGTCCTTTAAAGGTGTGCGAAATATCGTTACCTCCGGGAATGGTTTAGCCCCTACAAATTTTTGGAAGGATACGGGCCAGTCTGTCAGGATTTACCGAGTCCTGACACCTTTTGATCCCACACCTCTATAATATAATATACACCTTTCATCTTAGACTTTCGATCTTATTATTATTCTCTTCCTCATTTCATTTATACCATAGGTATGGAAAAGTATATGCATAAAAATCTGGAACCGTGGTAGAAACTGAATTATTCGTTGCAAGTGCTTTTAAAATCACTTGAGTGGTTTTTACCACAAGTTGTTAAAATGTTACAACAAAAAACACGAAAAAATATTATGATCGATTTGAAATTCGGCACGTATCGTATTTAATCAGATATAAGAACAACGAATAATTTAAGTTTCATCTCATAATCAGCACACATTTTTATTACATTGTTAAAACTAGAAAAATTACCTATACATAATTGAGTAGGGATTTGACAAGAACTAGTTAAGCGAATCTGAAGTAGTATGGATGAGCGCAGTTAATCCTATATGGTGAGGAAAATTTCGAGTTACCTCGTACCTTATATTACGTTATTATTTACTATTATTATTATTAGTACCTTATTTATTAGTACCTTATTCATTAGTACCTTATTTTAGTAACTATTCTGAAGGCTCCTGCCTTCCTCTAAGCGCCTAAATCTCTATCAAATAAATAATTGGTGACACCGGTAAGTACCAGACTAACTTTACCTGCCCCAACTTACCTCTACTCTACAAGAACAGCTCATTACGTGGACAAACGAGTATTGCATACAATTATAAAACTAATATTTTTCTTTGCATAATACGGTAGTTAAGATAAAACATTATGTTTATATTGGAAATAACCATTACAGACATCAATAATTACTGTTGTGTTGCAAATGAACAAAATTTAGTTATTTTTATTTATTTTTACTTTTCCTCATTTATACCATAGGTATAAATGAAAATTATTGTGTTTGCAAAAATATCCGAAACCGGGATGAAACCGGAATTATCCGTTTCAGGTGTTTTAAAGACCTCCTAAGTGGTTTTCGCAAGGTTTTCTGTCTGTATGTGTGTGTGTGTTATTATCGGAGCTCCTAGTGTATTCACGCTAGAGAGTTGAAACTTTGTACAAAAATTAGTCTACCGCTGTAGTTGTGCTATTCGGGAAATAATTTTTTATGACGTCATTAACTCGCAATAATGACTCAGCAAAAATTGGCGCATTGTGCATTTTAAGAACGAGCGAAGCGGGTCCGAATCAGGGAGGATGGGCGTAGCGAATCCGATGTACTCTGATATTTTCCGATCTTCCGAGGTACCCCGTACCAGATTTTTTTATGTAATAAATTCTTTATTTTATAAATTACAATATATAAAGATAAGCTTCTCATGATGTCTTAGGGGCCATCATGAGCCTGATTTGAGCAATTATAACTTTAATGAATAAACAAAATGCTACAATAATCTTAATATTATTTTTATCTTCTTTAGTTTTATAGTTAGTGATTTTTGTTCAATAGCTCAGCAGGAAATTCAGTCATTATTGCACAACTTATTAACTTATTTATATAAGATAGTTAAAAAACAAAAATAAATTTATAAGACGTTTAAGTATAAAGAGGAAAAACGTAAATTTGGAATTACACAGTATTTATACATCCAATAATATGTAATTTCTATAATAATATACTTCTAATAAAAATGGAAAACTTGAATACAATGACGTGTTTATGCATAAATACTTGCGTCAAATCAATATAATAAATTGACTTGACGCATGGTGAATATAACTTACACCGTTTCATAGACGAATAACTTAATTGTTGTAATAGTACATTATTTTAGATAGTCATTTTTATTAATAAAATTGCTGAAATATATTACATATAGGTTACCGTTAAATCATGAAATTTAATAAATTGATAAAATAATGATAATTTTTAATTTAGCAACCATACAAGTTGTTTTTGATTTTATGAATTAGCTTGGTATTTAATGAAATAACAAAGGTCATATAAGAACATTTTAATAGCAATATTTATTACTCTACTGGTGTTTGAAAGTATTTCTGTAACACAATTTTTTTTTTTAATAAGGTACGACAAACCTCTGGATTTCCCCGATGTATATATATATATATATATATTTATATATATATATATTATATATATATATATATATATTATATTACATATATGTAAGTATGTATATCAAACCTGCAAAGCAGACACAGCTTTCAAATTGTCAATAAAATATATTTTAACATAATATTAATTTATTACACAAAGAAAATTAATTAAGAAATTAGTTTACAGCTGATGTGCAAAATATATTCTAAACCAGGTCGTAAAAAAGGTGTTGAATATACTATTTTATTTGATCGTATAAAGCTATTCAATGATTCAAAACTATAAATATTCAAAAATTATTGGATTCACTCAACCAAAGTTATTGAAAAAGTGAGTTATTACTTAAAATCAATTCAATACGAAGGGAAATCTATTCTGAAACCATTATGATGTATAAAACAGTCCAGTATAGGGTGTGCTTTATAAATTATTGCGTTGCATACCAATTCTAGCCCATAACTTGCCCTCCGAAACGTCCATACAAATATTTATTGCACATCCAATATTTATTTATTTTAACAGAGGGCTGAGAGATATTTAATTTATAAGGATGAGATTTAAGTGAATTATATAAAAGCAAATTTGATCACATTTTAAATTAATTTACAACTTCAGACGGCATATTTAGTTTTAATTTTACTCCTTCAATACATTATTTAAATTTATCATGAATTCAGTAAATAATATTTAAATTCAACATTAATTGAGTTAATTTTATTCCCTTTAAAAGGGGAAAGTATTATAATTGCTACAAGTAAAAAAGCCAAGTTGTGTGTACGGTAAAACCACAACCAAGTCTTCGGCAGTAATACACGTTGTGACGTCACACGTAAAATTATTGCCAGTGGTTAATAATATGTCTTGTCAAGTCTTTGAAATTATGAAGATTAAAAATTTTATTATGCCTTCCCCCGCAAAGCAGTTCTTTAGACTTAATGAAAACCAAGCTACGTATAACCTTATCTAATTTAATTCATCTTTGTATAGTTCTAATAGACGTTTTTTTTGTCTCTCATAAACGTTTGATCACTTTCTCTCGGATCGAAACGTATGAGGTATTTTTGTTTCCAGTAAAATAAATTTATAACCTTTTTGACATTGAATTTTCCAATAAGAATAATTGTTTTGGCAAAGTTATCGAACAAATCGGTTTAGTTATTCCATAGATTCATTAAAAAACTATTAACCTGATCTTTTCACCTCAATTTTGTATGGGTCATTTCACACCAAATCAACACAGGTAATATCAACACGTGATATCTCCTATTTTAATATAATTTGGTCGACAGGTAGGAACTATAGAAGCAAGAAAAAATCCAGATTTTTGGCTAATTTGGTGCAGCCATATTACCGCTGTAGGGAGGTGAATTTTCAAAAAAGTCGATTTTCCAACATTTCTTTGACTAAAAAATGGATGCATCTAAAATTCTGCATAGGGTATAATTTTATTTTGGTGCCGTTCGAAAGCTTAAACTTGGCCCTTTCAAATAGTTTCTGCATATTTTTGGATAATTATAGTGACTAGTTTTTATTATGAGCAAATATAAAAAAAAATACTAATATCTCAAAAAGTCAATTTTTAAAATTTTGAAAAAATTCCTAAATGAGCTTAAACTGGTAGTAAAATGTCCACAAAGATTCATTTTGGGACCGCCATGGAATTGGACCGTTATGTCAAATTGTAAAAAAGTTAAGATTCATGGCATAATCATTATTGGAAATTACGAAATCAGTGACTTTTTTACACTTGGACATACTTTGACACACGTTATGTGCTACTATGTTCAATCCCATGGCGGTCTCAAAATGAAACTTTGTGGACATTTTACTAACAGTTGAAGATCTTTTTAGGAATTTTTTCAAAATTTTTAAAAAGTGTGTGTGTATTTTTAAAAATATGATTTTTTTAAAATTACATTTTTTGGAAAATTTACCACCCTACAGCTGCACCGAATGAGCCAAAAATTTGGATTTTTCTATCTTCTATAGTGCCTACCTGTCAGCCAAATTATATTCAAATCGGTGAGATCAAGTCCAAAAATGTACTTTTTTTTGTTGATTTGATATGGAGAATGACCCGTATATATGTATATTTTTATTTAAATTCGCTAATATTGCACATAAAAATGCGCATAAGCATATACCAACACCTCTGTGTAGACAAAAGCCTATAGTGCCCCAGTGCCAGTCAGTCACCCCTGAAGATGCTCTTCACAAAGGATATCATTATAGTTTAGAACCACAAAAGCTAAATTAGTTGATTGCTTCCCCTGTGTTGAGTAAGATACAATTTTAGTCTTTATTGTCATACAATTATCAATATCAGTTATGGAAATAATATATACAATATAAACTGACATAAATTAATATGTTAACATGTGTTAACATATGTAAACAAATTAACATGATAACAATACAGCAAATAAATAAATTCGCACAGTTTTAATTTTTGCAGGAATTACGCAACGATGTAAAAATCATTAGTCATTGTAAAATTCATTATTCATACAATGAATGAGAAATATGTACTATGATTGTCCAATGTTAAAATTATTTGTAGTAAGGTTGAAGTTATCGCAAAATTTACATATAATGTAATGAAATTTCTGACTATACGTCACCGAAACCAAGGTTAAGGATCCAAACTCTGGGCGAACTTGAACAACCAATTTAAATATGTGTAACTCATTTTGATACCGTGAGGACAAAGCACCGAGTGGAAGAGGAGCGAGAAAATATTTGGATTTCAGCGAATTTCTAAAAGAAAAATGCTCTAATTGGGGTCATAGGAGAGAAGACTAACTGGTATATATATATATATATATATATATATATATATATATATATATATATATATATATATATATATATATTATTTTCAACTAACGTGAAATTTAGTTATCATGTTAACACAATAGCATTTAATGTTTTTGGAATACTACGTTAGAACTACTGCTGCTGATGCAAACTTCAAAAATTTATGTCTTGAATAGCGTATATATGTATATATATATATATATATATATATATATATATATATATATATATATATATATATATATATATATAATATATATATATATATATGTATATACGTAAGTATAAATGTTATAGTTCCAAGACTTTGTTTGTCTCGCGATAACTTTTGAACGTTTAATCGGATCGAAATAAAAATTTAAATATAATCAATCAAAGAAGTTTTAGTTTTATTGATTTTTAATTTGTTAAGCTCCTGGCATAATAAAAGCAAACTAATATACAGGGTGGTACAATTAAAATTAATCATCCTGATTACTCAGCTGTAGTGATAAAATTGGTATTTACCCCCACTAAATCGACCACTGGGAGTTTAAATACCTAATTATTAATTCGGTATTTGTCTGGCATGTATGATAATTTGATTATTAAAATGTGTTTCTCTATGGTATCTTTAAAAAGTTAAATTGAAGCATATAACATTATATGAATCATTTTTAAAACAGTGTCATATCCTGAACAATTTGATACCAATATCGCTGAATTCCGGTAAGTTTTTCCAGACCTATATTTTTTGCAGACAATGTATTAAATATGATGAATTTTGGTGTAGCCAGTATGCCAAACGATAGCTCGAGGAAAAATTAACGGAATTTAATGATATTAGTATTAAATTGTTCGGGATATGATGACACAGTTTTTGAAATAATTAATATAAAGATGTCCCAATTAATTTATGAAAGTTCTCTTATAGAAAAAAAACACATTTTGGTAATTAGGTTACCATACATTCCATACTATTTATCGTATTGATCGTTTGACATAAATAATTTTGTGTTAAAAAATCGTTTTTCGCTAATTCCATTGCAGTATGTCACTCACAAAGACTAGTAAAACAACAATCAAATACAGGACAACACTGTTATCGCGAAGCGGCCACAGAGAGCCCCGTATTATTTAAGAATGCTACTAAACATACAGCTTTAAATCTATCTATTCCAATAATATTCGATGAAGATAGGTATAAAATAAAATTAAAAAAGTTATATCGTATAATATAAAACAAGACATAAAAGTCATAAAAAGTTATGAGAGTTAATCCAACGCAAAGAAACTAATTCAGCAACCACGGCGTCAGGCTCGTTAGAGTTTTAACACAACCAGACCTTGACTACGTTACACCGTGGAACAAATTATCTTCTTTTCGTATTTTATAGTGTCATGTCTGGTAAGTGTGAGCATTCTATATTATTTATATGTTACACTTGTCTTCTGGGTTAATTTATAACCTGTTCATTAATTATAATCAATATACTGGGTAGCAAATTTCAAATTCATCAGCCTAATAGTCAGGACTCTGTCCGTCTCTGACAGAGTTATGGTGAAATTGGTATGACATGTCCCAACATGTCAGCTACTGCTAGTTTAAACCAGTGGCGGACTGAGTCAAAAGCCCGAGGAGGGTTTGGCCTCAAAAGAGCCCAAACCTGCATCTCATAGACTCTAGTCTTGGTAAGGCCCCTTAAACGTCTAGGTATAATTAATAGGGGCCATAAAGATCTAAAATTTATATTAATTTATACTAAAATTTATATTATTACTTTAAAAACAAATATCTAGAGCCCTTTAATGCAGCATTAGGGCCTAATGATCAAGTATGCTAGGACCCTTTTTGGCCCTAGTATTTTCCATGGTACCCTTAAAACTCCAGGTGAAAATAAAGAAGGACTTTATAGACCCTATTATATAATTATAATAATTAAATATATTTATATATTATAAGCTTAAAAATATTTAATATATTTTAATTATTATTTTTTTTGGTTTGTTTTATTTTATTTCTTATTGCTTAGTGTTAGCACTGCCATATTTATTGTTGAAAAAAAGTTAGTCATTAAGTTAATTAAAGTTAGTACTGACTCAGTGCCGCGCTCGAGCTTTGCTCCTGCGGCTGTGCAATAAAATGTTTATTTTTGTGAATTATTAATATCTAATATCTGTAATATTGTTCAAAATAAATAAATAAATAAAATAAATTTATTATTTAATTAGTATTTCCTTATTTTTTTTAAGTTTAATTTTGGTTAAAAGCCCAAGGAAGGCTGCCGCCCTCGTCCTCACTAACCAGTCTACCCCTGGTTCAAACAACATATTTTTGGCCACTATCACTCAAGTATAATAATTAAGATTTATTCTATTCTATTTGTTTATTCTATACAGATGTCTTGCCTGAAACACATTCAGACACCAGTCTTTACTTTAGGACAGCCAAAGAAATACTGAAACAAAGGAAAAATGAAACTTGGTGAACCTCTTCATTACGTAAAGGTATACACTTGGCCCCAATTTCAACATAATTGGATTATTTTCCAATTTTTTGAAAAACGTACACAAGTTATTCAATAAAATTTGAACTAATTCTGATAATGCGATGAAACTTAACACAAAAGTTAGTCTTATACATGACTACATGCGTGCCAAATTTCAAATTGATCTCAAGATTTTTCTGCGTTTTACGATTTTTTGAGTCATTATTACGGGTTAATGACATGAAAAAATATTTTATGGATTGCACAACTCCAGCTATTCACTGATTTTTGTACCAAGTTTTAACTCCTCTCTAGCATAATATTAATTGAAGCTACGATAATAACAGATAAATGCACTCACAGCCAACTTTGCAGACAGCCAACTTTGCAGACAGCCAACTTTGTGAAAACCACTCGGTAGGCATTAAAATACCAGAAATGGATAATTCAGGGGACATCCCGGGTTTCGGATTTTTTGCACACACAATACTTGTCCATTGTTGCCATGTATATTTTTTTTATTTATTTATAACCTTAGCAATAAAGAAGCTCTACACCTAAAGCGCCTTGCTAACATTGTTACATGCTAGCAATTTGTTTTTAAAGCGGTGAGCGTAAAAAACCACGGTATTACTACAGTGGAGCATGGGCTCATTAATAAAATTAAAAAAAAACTTGCATATATACCTACGGTATAACATAAAAAGTTTGAAGAAATGATTAGACGAAAATATCTTTCATTATTAATGATATAAAAAAGAAACTACACTCTTTAATAATGAAAAAGGACACCAAATCAAATCACAGCCAGGTAACAGATCTTAGTAACGCCAATGCGCTAATAAAACCCCAATGACTTAGTTTAGGCAAGTTTGTATACCCATAGCCAGAGTTAGTTATCAGAGTTAAAGTTACCCAAGTGTTAGTATTCCCAAATTTGTGGAGCGTAAGTACTAAGTTAGTTTATCAGAAGAATCATCATCATGAGTCGCATGCGTTCAAAACAATTCACACAAACTTTTTTCATTCAAAACGATTATATAAAATATCTTTTGTCTTTCGAACGAAAGGTAAATCGTATTGACGGGAAAGTCTATAATTGATACTAATTTACAAAAAAAAACTAATCAATTTTCTCTTAACCACAATTTCAATATATAAAATTATGAAAAAATACAATTTTCCCCACGATAATTATTATAATTTTCCTATTTCCTTATCATAATACTCTTTACGAGAAATATATTCCTATCACTATACCTTTTAATTAATTATTTCTAAATGTTGGCCTAAAAAATAATTTAAAACTGATATAACAGGTTAATATTGATAAAAAATGATTCAATATGCGTGATAGTAAACTATAAAGAAATAATTAAGCCTTAAAATAATAAATAATACAACTTTATTTTCAGTGAATTTCCGAAAGAAAAGTGCTTTTAATTTATTCAGAATATCAAATATTTAAAATTTTTCATTGACTCAATGTAAACTTTACCTCAGCATGTTCCTTACTTACTGACTTTATAATATTTATTTCGCTTTCCTCATTTATACCGTAGGTATATAAGAAAAGTATTGTGTTTGCAAAAAAATCAGAAACCGGGATGTCATCGGAATTATCCGTTTCAGGTTTTTTTAAGATCTTCTGAGTAATTTTCTCAAAGTTGTCTGTCTATGTGTGTGTGTATAGTCATCGTAGCTCCCAGTGCATATATGCTAGAGTGTTAAAAATTTGTACGAAAATCAGACTACAGGTGTACTTGTGCTTTTCAGAAAATAATTATTTTATGACACCATTAACCTGCAATAATATCTCAAAACAATCATAAAACGCGGAATAATTTTGCGATGAAATTGAGATTAAGCACGCATGTAGCTATGTAAAAGACTTACATATGTGCCAAGTTTCAACTCATCATCAGCATTAGTTTATTTTTTATCGAATGACTTGTGTACGGTTTTT
This sequence comes from Microvelia longipes, assembly GCA_018340805.1. Lineage (NCBI taxonomy): Eukaryota > Metazoa > Arthropoda > Insecta > Hemiptera > Veliidae > Microvelia > Microvelia longipes. The sequence continues at coordinate 39,447,556 of JACMZG010001908.1, forward strand.
AATAAATTACGAAAAATCAGAAAATAATCCAATTGAGTTGAAATTTGGTACAAGTAAAGAACAAGTATAGTATAGTAAGTAAAAGCACAAGTACCTTCACGTAATAAATAAGTACACCAAGTTTGCTCCAATACAACAAGAATATCCACATAAGTTAAACTGTATTGAGAACGCCAGTGCAGTGTAAATACAGAAACGGATATACAATCTCAGAACGAGCGAAGTGAGCCCTAAGAGTTGTTGCAATAAACATTTAACGACTTGTACCTTCCGAGGACGAGCGAAGCGAGTCCGACATTGAGAGGATGAGCGTAGTGAATCCGATGTAATGATAAAAAGTTATCATTACCGAGGAACCCGTCATATTCCGATTTTTTACGTCATATAACAATCATACATAAAATACAATCAATCATAAGTAGTATATTAAATAAAAAGTAATAATAAATTAATGTATATATATATAATTATTATATATAATATATATATATATTAATATAATAAATATATATATAATAACATCGTTTTTTGATAACATCTTTATCTAAAAAACATTGTAATATAATTTATATAAATAAATAAATTAAATGTAGATGTTTTCAAAAAAAGTCTCAGTTAAGGGATAACTGTCAAATTTGTAATATTTTAGATTCTAAATTATATAAAAATGATTCTTACTGCCATTAAGAAAATTCGTCCGGATAAAACTGATACAAAACCTATTTTTCGTGAGGTTTCATTTCCAGTGTCATGAAATGTATAAATAAAGAAACAGAGTCAAAAAAGCAAAGTAACTAAATAAGAGTAAGTCACAATAAGTAATAATAAGTATTTATAAGAAATAATAAATAATAATAGTAAAAATAAAAAGACATCATTTGATACAACCGAGTTTTGCAAAACATGAATAGTGTCAAAAATACTTATTAATTAATTAAAATTACTAATAGTTATTATAAGTAATGGTAAGTAAAAGTAATAAATATTAAACCACAAAACATAATATTAAAAACGTCATCTTTGTTCTTACATACATTAACGGTCAAATGTATTATTCATCCAAGTTTCAAACCAGGTTAAAATACCAGCAGGTTTAGGGACACGTCCTAGTTTTATATTTAGGGCAAATACTTATTACAGTAACCTTAGCAAAGGGTTTTTTGATAACATCGTTATCTAAAAACAATGATACTATAAGCTTTTCTCTACACAGTGACATAAACACTTGTCTTATCGCACTACAGCCAAACTTTTTAAATAATCAATTACTACCTTTCATTTGTCGTCAAGTTATATCACCTTTTAAAACAAACTATCATTTAATTTATATTCATAAATGCCTAGACTATATTTTAAGCGAATTTTCAAATAAGAAAATATGCTTATGAGGTCAATATTATAAGGAGTACTTCACTATGCGAAGACATTATTTCATATCACTTTACTTAACCGCAAACACATATAATGACAATCTAGGTCAAAATAATTTTTATAATATATTTTAAAAATATTTTCAAAAACTATAAAAAAATGCCGACGAACTAGATTTAAAAATTAATAAAAATAAATTGCAAAATAAAAGCAACATATTAAAGTTTTAAAGAATTTAATATTTTAACAGAAGCTGGTAACGCTAATGACACTGTATTAACTTTATAAAGGTATATTTACTTACACATATTATACTTTTATGGGTATATTATCTTATATTACTAAAGTTATAATATTATTAATAAACTATGATATTATATATTAAATTCGTTTAAAACTGTATTTATTAATGTAGCTAAAGTAAATACATTACGTAACTAGAATCGAGTTCGTAAAATAGAATATTTAAAAAAAATAAAACATTTAATAAATAAAAGTTGGTAATAATTATTTATTTAAACTGCTTTACGACAGACTTTGTTAGGAGACGGTAAGGTTATCAATATTGAAATAATAATCATATTTAAATTTAGCAAGAATTATAAAAAATAAAATAAAATTGTAACTAGTTATATTATTTTATAGGATTGTAAAAATAAAAAAGGATTTATATTGATACTAAATACAATATCAACATAAAACCTTTTTATATTAATTTTACATTAGGGTGTAATAAAATTGAATGACTTCAAAAATCCTGTATTATTATTCAGTTTGTAATAATAATAACTTGCCATATTAAAATAAATTAAAGAATGATAACAAACAGGCCGAAATTTCGCTTCGTTTTCTTATTCCTCGCCGACGCAGAATCGTTAGTGATGAATAAATGTTTAAGTGAGAAAGCTGATTAGATTACATAAAGAAAGTAGCAACTTATTTTGTTAGTTTTTTTTTATTACCTAAGCTCGAGTCAATGTAAACAAGAATTTTATAAACATGAGTAAAAAAACATTGTGACCACCTTATAAAAACAATTATATAAATAATTTTTTTCGCAAGTTTAAGAAGCAATAGAAGAATTTAATATCGTAGATAATTTAAATGGGATATGGAGTTGACGGTATCTGATTCTATTTACTATAACTAAAAAATAACTATTTGTTCTCTAATAACTCTAAATATGAATTTATAATTATGCACCATTCGTAAAGGCTTCAAATTAACACGGTTCCTATAAACTATACTATAGCATATAGCACATTTTCAAATTTATCAGGAATTGTGCTTAGCCACAGAGAGAGATCTTGGATCAGTAGAGATCTTGGGGGTTTCAGACAATCAAACAAAAATTTTACAATCAATTATGCCAAAAAACATTTTTTAAGACATTTTAACAATTTGAAAATGGTCGGTATTTTGAGACATCGTGTTGTTCTTTCCAGAATCAGTTCTTTCTCTCATCAGACTTCATTTTTGTACCAAGTTTCATACATTTCAAGTCGTAAGGCCGGTACTGTTTATGCCCGTCCTTCCATAAATACACACAAACGTTAATGTTCATTCGATTTACGGGAGCTGTAGGGGTTGAAATATTACATTTTTTATTTGATGAAAGAGCCACACTTCTGTCAATTTGCTCCTCTTCCCTGTTATAAGAGAAAGACAAGCGAAATATATAAAGAAAGGCACATGTATGTGTTCTAAATTCTAAGAAATAAATAACAAATTTTTTGTGTCCGTTTTGTTTCAAAGAAATAGAACGGTTTGAAATAGGTTATTGATAGAATATGGATTAATTCATATAATTTTTGGGTTATTCTTAGAATGTAATCTGGGAGATAATTCTATTGAATTTGCAGCCTTCCTCTCCCTGGTCGGAAATATGTTAAATCATTTTTATCATAAAAAATAATATGATGATTCGCTTCTTTAATTTTATTACTTTTTTTTTTAATGAGAGCTGTAAATTGTCTTTTTAATGCCTTAAAAATGTCACTAAACGATTTATTGCTAAGGCGATAAATTCTTTACTTCCAGCTGTAAAATTTTACATTACAGCCGTTACGCAAAATATTTAATAACTTTTCATTCGCGCTCCCTAAAACAACAGTTTATGCAATATTGCTGTAAAGCGATTACAGCAATCACTGTACTCGCGAGCTTTGGCATGTTTCACTTGTCAATAAACAATTTTCTGCAGGATTAAAATATCAATTTACAACCTAGTTACTCATATAATAAAAAATGAGATAATGATTCACTTTTTAAATTTTCTTTATCTTCAATTGCTAATTATCATCATGATTTATCATTATCATCATTATCATTATGATTTTAAAAATAACTCGTGAAGCACTTATTTATTTTTTTTCAAATCCTCACGGTACCGTTCGAGAACCTTTTAACTGCACTAATATGATGAAAATATTATCCTTGATTAACTTTAATTTTAAATTAGATATAATTAAGTTAAAATTTTGATGGAATCCTGAATATAAAATTAGCATATTAAATGCCAAAGGCGTTATTTTATTTATAATTCAATGATATAAGCAGTCAGCGTCACAATTTATATCATAATAAGGGAATTACGTCAACTGTCCCACATTATAGAATTGCAAATTATTAATTGTATTTAATATGTAGACGGTCTGGTTTAACTGCTTAAGATGGTTTAAATCTTAATGGGATATCCATGTCAATATGGTTAAAATCCATGTATATTATGTCAACGATCAAAGATTTTCATCAATATATTAACATTAAGTGCGAAATCAAATACAATACAGCTAATTATAGAGCTTCGATATATATACAAATTAAACATAGTAGCGTTACATACATATATTTACCTTAAAAGCTAATTAAACATAACTTTAAAATGTATTATCATACACTCAAGTTTATCTAATTACGCATTATCATATTTTATTGACAAAAGGTAACTATAAAGCAAAATTATATGAAATTTCTTTGAAAGCTGTCATATCAAATTATGCTTGTTATTGACTTATATTATAATTATTCACAATTTTATACATTAATAACTGATTTGAACAATTAACTAAAATTTATCAGATGGGCTTAGAAATATAAAAAAAAATATTTATATCTTAAAAACATTACATCATTTTGACACTATTTTTACTTCTCCTCATTTACACCGTAAATATGGGAAAGCAATGTTTTGGGAAAAATCCAAAACCGGGATTTCATCTGATTAATGTTCAGATAAGACCTCCTAAATGGTTTTCACAAAGTTGTCTGTCTTTTTGTGTGCGTGTCTGTTATCATCGTTATTCTCAGTGTATTTATGCTAGGGAGTTGAAACTTACAAAAATTAACTTTAGGTCTTGTTGTGCTATGTGTAAAATTATATTTATAAGACATCACTTACAATAATGACAGCAAAAATATAGAAAATTTAGAAAACGTGAATAAAATGGTCAAACACTTTGAAATGTGGTACACATTTAGTCATATATAATAGGAACAACATGTGCCAAGTTGCATCTCATAATCAGCATTATTACAATTTTTATCGAATCACTTGCATACGTTTATTTTAAAATGTTTAAAAAATCGAAAATTAATTCAATTGAGTTGACATTTGGTACAAGGATATTCTTTAGGAAATTAAGTATACTAAGTTTCGTTTCAAGACGGCAAATGCATCTACGGTTTTATGATGTATCATAAAAGTTAAGTAGAATCGAGCAAGATCAGTGGCTGGATGGGTGGGAATAAAATAATTTAATTACTGCCTGAGGACAAGCAAAGCGAGTCCGATGACGTTGGACATTTAGTAATTTGTTTATTCCGACCACGAGCGAAACGAGTCCAAATAGTGAACAAAATTATAATTATACTATAATTTTATTTATTAATTATATTTATAATTTTTATAAATTATTTATAATTTCTTTAATAGGATTTTTTAAAGTCATTCAGAATATTAAAAATAAAATTATTTCAGTATATTTATTGATTTAAATTAATTAAAAAATAAGCACATTTCTTCGCAAAAAAAGCCTTTTGAACGTTTTTTTATACGCGCAACAGTGTTGCACAATTAAAATGAACTTAACATAGTATTTACATTATTTCTAGATCAAATTAAAATATTTTTCTTTGACAATACAAAAACAATATTAAACTAATTATAATTACATAATAAAGTCTCAACTCAACTATCTTTTGTTGAGCCATTCAGTTTAGCTCAAAATGTCCAAGAAGGTTGACTTAGGGTTTTATTAGATCAGCTGTTGAATTATTAATATCCAGGTTCTTGAGAGAGAGTTTTATTAAGTAAGGGGAGCAAAAAATTATTATTGTAAAAAATGAAATCACTGTAATGAACATGTTTAAATTAAATATTATTTATCTATATTAGCCGTAATTTAAAGATGTCATTCAATCAAAAGTGAAAATAAAAACTTTAACTTCGATTAATGTAACATTGTATATTATAGTATTTATTTAATATAATCATTACTTATAATTGTTAAATTGTTTTTGTCCACATTATAATTAAACTTTTCATTTGATAAATTTTAATTAGGAATAATTAATTACCTGGGAGGATGGAGGAGACGACGTAGAATGGTAATTATATCCGAACTGCGGATATGTTTCCATTTATAATGTTTATTTAAAATTGTAAATTAGTCCTGAGGCACTAAATAGATTCACAATAGTGCCGACGGTATACACCTTAACGCACACATGCGCGCAATTAAATGAGCAGTCTAGAGTTTGAATTTGATGTCAACTGATCCCCGAACAAAAATTTCTTTCTATACTTATCATTTATTTATATTTTTTAATATTTATATAGAAGTAATTGTTTACTATAAATTAAAAAACTAAACTAAAAATAAAATAAAAATAAAAACGGAAAATTTAAAAAAAAAGATGCCCCGGTTCACATAAAACGTTCTGTACAAAGGCCGAGAGCCAACTGAAGAGGTAACGGTGGCTGCACTCTAGCGAGGAAATCCAGAACTAATTCTTTAAACTAAGCGCCGCCTTTTTTGGCTCATATAAACCAATGAAAATGGGTTGTTTATGCAGTTATAGTAACGCCCTCTGTGTTGCTCTACCACTCATGTACTATATACAGCTGTACAAAAACCCACACTGTTACACTATTGCACATCAAGAGGGGGGGGAACTCCCCCCCTACACACTAGAATGCTTGTTATGTAAATTGTTTAACAACCTAAGAGCAGATTTTTTTTTCTTTTTCTAACTAAAACAAACTTTTTTTTAATATGATACAATTTTAAGGCAAATTGGAAAAAGCAAGTAAACATACAGTTTATACATTTATATAATTATCATTACTTCATTCTATGTTATTTCTTTCTTATCGATTTTTAGTTATTTTAGCTAATTTTTTTTATCATATCTATCTTATTAATTATAATACTTGTCTCTAGGCTCTACCAATTTTTTTTAAACTATTGTAATTTGATTTTTTATTTTATACATTATTACATTATTTATGTAAGGAATCGAAGAAAAGAGTCCCTCCACAAAAACAATAGTTCATTGGCCTCATGTTAGGTTGAAAGCGCTTTGCCAATAAAATATTATTTTTGTGGAGAGTCTCTCCACAAAAACAACAGTTTATTGGCCTCATGTTAGGTTGAAAGCGCTTTGCCAATAAAATATTATTTTTGTGGAGTCTCTCCACAAAAACAATAGCTTACTACAACAGTACAATAGTTAACTATTGTTTTTGTGGAGAGACTCCACAAAAATAATAGTTTATTGGCCTCATGTTAGGTTGAAAGCGCTTTGCCAATAAAATATTATTTTTGTGGAGTCTCTCCACAAAAACAATAGTTTATTGACCTCATGTTAGGGTTGAAAGCGCTTTGCCAATAAACAATTTATTTTTTGTGGAGAGACTCTTTTTCTTTAGTTCCTAGTATGAATAACTCCACTTGTGCTCAATCTCATTAAAATTATTTATACATTTTTAAATAATTAAAAGAATATTTAATACTTAAGATATTAATTAAATTATAAATTAAATATTCTAATAAACTCATTTTAAGTAGATTTTTATTTAATTCTCAATTAAATGATTTCTTTATTATTTTAACTAACCTCTAGCATAAGACATTTATTTTTTCTGTTTCTTGTGATTTTTTAATTGAGACATTTTTTAATTGATATATATTTCTATATTTTTTTCTAAAAAAATGTCTTCTATATTTCTTTTTCTTTTCTTCTTCTTTTCTATATTTTCATCTATATTTCTATATTTTGTTTCTATTTCTATATTTTTAATTGAGACATTTAATTTTTCCCAGTTTCTTGTGATTTTTTTATCTTTTATTTATAAATATTTATATATTTAGTTTTATTAATTTTTTGATAAATCATTACATTACTTTATTATATCTCATATTTTTTGTAATTAATTTATAGGCTTCCAGTGTGATTCCCATACCTATAAAATATAACAAACAACTATAGTAAAAAATGATTGGAGTCTAGTTAACTAAGCAAGATATGTTCAAAGCCAGGGTTAATTATCAGATACCTCTAACTCAAGTTATCTACAACCATTGTTTATCTAGTTAGTAAGTTTTTTAAATCAAAATAATCCATCACATACACACATACCTATACTGTAAAAAAAGGAAAATTCTTTTAGTGCTCGTTAGATTACTTCTCAGATACCTATTCTAGTCTTGCTTCTAATTTGTTTCAATTAATTCTTTATCATTATTTTTTTCTAGTATCCTTTTTAAGTCGTTTCATTATTTAATCTTTTAATACTACAGTAAATATTCATTTAAATTTTTGAATTTTTATGTGTTTATATTTTTAAAAGTTTTTACTTTTAATTCCTATAATTTAAAACACAATATCAAAATCAGAAAATCCAACATAAAACATTTCATTGCATTGTTTTTAGACCACATTATTTCATTTATTTTTATTAAATACTATTAACCTAATTTAACAAAACGTATATACATAATTTTTTACACCAAAGAAAGGTAATAATGTAAAAATAGATAAAATAAAATATACATATTATGGAATAGATAAGTTATAATTAACCATACGGGAATGGCTCCCGGAAACACTAGGAATTTCATTTATTTTGTTTAAAATATATATATTTGTTTTAATTTTAACTCGATCTTCTAATGAAAAATAAAAAGATATAATTCCGAATAAAAAATTTCCATACCAAACAGAAAATTGTATTTATACGTTTATTTAATTTATATAACTGTCGGTAAGTTAACAAATAGATTTTTTTTTTTTAAATTGGATAATATGATCCACAGTAATCTATTCAGACAGTATCCTAATAAACATTAACAATAAATAGTCCTAATGCCTGATCATGACTAGTTGTTCTAACTAAAACTAAATCATAAGCGTATTATTCCAATAAATTTTGCTAAAATGTATAAATAAAATTAATATAATCCATTTAAATAAAATATGTTTATATAGTATTAAAAATTAGAACATAATTGTCATGTATTATAATATATTATATCATATATATATATATATATATTATATATATATATATATATATATAATATATATATATATGTTACTTTAGCCTTAAAGTTTCAAAAATTCATTGTTTTGGAAATTTTGGAAATTCATATGAGATTGAGTTTGTCTTATTGCTATCATTGAGATACGTATTCTCACTTAAGCCAACTCGGTAAGTAAGTAAGTGCCAACTTAGTTGGTTTATTTTATTTATAAATAAACCCATTGACCGTGTTTTTTTAATATTGCCGTAGAGTACCAATCAATGGAAATTATAAATCTTTACATACAAGTATAAAAACTAAAAGAACCGCAAGTAGCAAAAAACTGAAATTAACTTTAACTACAGCAATATTTTAAAGCTAGGAACCTATTTTTACTAGGAAAAAGACCCAAAAGTAAAATAAAATAAAAAAGGGCCGACCTTGACCTAAGGACCACAAAAAGTTTGGAGTGACATATTTTTTTTTTATTGTTTTACTTTTTATATTGATGTCTGTTAAGATAGAGTAAGGGATATCACGTCCCTATAGGAGACACAGGGAGACGATATCGTGTCACGTGTGACAAAATCTTTATCACGTTAGAGTGATAAAACTCCATGATATCTGTCAAAGTGATAACATCTGTGAAATATAGGAGTGGCGCCAAAGTCTGGCGCTAGACCTAAACATTTACGATAGTTATTGTGAAACCTACTTTAGAACCATTCGTTAAATCCGCTCATAGCATTTTTTATAAATAAATAAATAATCTTTGTTTATTTTCAAGTTAACAAATTGAGTCAATTAATTCATAATAATACTTCACGAATTTCTAAAGGAAAAATTACATAATGATTTTTTTTACAAAAAAATTTGGGCCGCTACGTGGCGTTTCCTTTTTGCTAAACAAGGAAATAAGGCATACAGACGATATATACGAGGAAATACAAGCGAAAACTATTAAATAAAATAAAATCATAATTCAATTATAACATTTTTAAAACAAACCGATTAAAAATCAAACGGGTATTACCGGATATTTATAATAATTTAACCAAACTCATGGATTATATCCGACGCCAACCGGTACAGTTTCTTAACGCGCTCTCACTCTTAGTAAAAATCAGACGATTTCAACCAAGTCATACGAGACTTAAATAGTAATCCATCACAACTAATGTATTGAACTATAAATATAACTCGTTGTTGCAGCTATTTTTTAATTTAAATTAAGTATTTAATGACTCACTCACACAATTTCTCCATTTCAAATAAAGAGTCTCAACCATATTTTACCTAAAACCAAGATAAATACATTAAAATACAAGATACAAATTAAAAGTCAAGGGGTTGGACAGAAGGAGTTTATAATTACACGATTAGCAAGACTTAAAAAACATGTCAGTTTTAGAGAAAAACGAAAAATCAGAGTAACATTAAACTATATAAATGCATGAATACAATTAATACAAGCATTGTTAAAATCGAGTTTGGGTTCTTGGGAATTTTTTTTTACCTTCTCGGATTCGCTTTGCTCGTCCTTATAGTCAGTGATAAATTATTTTTATTTCGAGGGGTCACCCTTTAAGTACTAACCTCGCCCGATGATGGCTATATACTAGTAGTTCGACAAAAACCGTGTCTGTATTAAATGAAACTGTTTTTATAAAGGGATACAAAGACTCGTGCCAACTTTTAACTAAATTGGACTGTTTTCCGATTTGCATCGATTCTATGAAACCCTCTACATGCAAAAGGTCAAATAATGCTCATTAAGACATGCAACTTGGCACGTTAGCTGACTAGCAAACTTGCATCATATATAGCTGACTAAATGCGTGCCAAATTTTAATTCGATGCATTATTTTTCCCTCGTTTTATGAATGTATGTTTAAGCCAGACAGTGAAGTGCTGGACTGTTTCTTAAAGGCAGACAGTCAAGTGCTGGACTGTTTCTAAGCAGACAGTGAAGTGCTGGACTGTTTCTTAAAGGCAGACAGTGAAGTTGCTGGGCTGTTTCTTTAAGGCAGACAGGTCAAGTGCTGGACTGTTTCTAAGCCAGACAGTGAAGTTGCTGGACTGTTTTTCTTCGTCGTGACTTATAAGTCAAAATTAATTCAGCTTAATCACTAATACACATATAGTTGTAGTTATATTCTATAAAAGGTCAAATAATGCTCATTAAGACATGCAACTTGCACGTTAGCTGATAGCAAACTTGCATCATATATAGCTGACTAAATGCGTGCCAAATTTTAATTCGATGCATTATTTTTCCCTCGTTTTATGAATGTATGTTTAAGCCAGACAGGTGAAGTGCTGGACTGTTTTCTTAAGGCAGACGTCAAGTGCTGGACTGTTCTAAGCCAGACAGTGAAGTGCTGGACTGTTTCTAAGGCAGACAGTGAAGTGCTGGACTGTTTCTTTAAGGCAGACAGTGAAGTGCTGGACTGTTTCTTAAAGGGACAGTGAAAGGCTGGGATGTTTCTTAAAGGCAGGACAGTCAGTTGTGGACTGTTTCTAAGCCAGACAGTGAGTGCTGGACTGTTTCTAAGCCAGCAGTGAAGTGCTGGAACTGTTTCTTTAAGGCAGACAGTGAAGTGCTGGACTGTTTCTTTAAGGCAGACAGTGAAGTGCTGGGCTGTTTCTTTA
>JACMZG010001908.1:39464104-39479104 GCA_018340805.1 Microvelia longipes
CACCGTAAGACCGAAAATCCGATTAAAGAGAGTTTTCTGAATTCTTTGTGGTCACCATTCGTCAAAGAGACTAAACAAGGGTATAATAGTATTTGAGTGAACAGCTGATTAATTTAAAAGGTTATATTTAAGATTTCTGGAAATCTTCGTGCACCTTTTAAACAGTTATTGTACAAACGTGAATCATAAAACCTACATTATTCAGTATGATTTAAATGTTCAGTATGACTTAAATGCAAAAACTGTCAAGTATGCAATGAAAAAGTATGCCATGAAAGGTCTTACACGAATTGGATTATAGATTACAAAAAGGTTTCATCTGAGAATTAGTATGATCTTTCACCTATTTTGCAAACCTTATGAGGGAACAGATCAATTAAGATGGGTTAAAACGCCGCATTGCAATGCGTTCAAACCCCCAAAATCCATGGTCATTGATTTTGGCACGCAATTAGTTTCTTTAAAAAGAACAAATTGACAATTAGCATGAAATAATATGATTGAAAAAAGCGGTCACTCATCCACTGACCACGCTCGATGCTGCTTAGCTTTTATGATCCAACAAAAATCATAGATATACTTATCGAAAAGAAACTTAGTGTACTTATTTATTGCGTAATGGTATACACTTGTAACAAATTTCAACTTGAATTATTTTCCGTATTTTTACATTTTTTTAAAACGTACACAAGCCATTTAATAAAAATTGGACTAATGCTGATAATGAGATAAAACTTAGTACATATGTTAGTCTTATACATAGTGACATGCGTGCTAAATCTCAATCCGATCACATCATTTTTCCGCGTTTTACGATCTATTGGAATTTTTGCTGTCATTATTACAAGTTAATGACGTCATAAAAAATATTTACCGGATAGCACAACTACACCTATAGACAGGTTTTTATACAAAGTTTCAATTTTATGCACAAACACAATTGGAGATACGATGATAACAGACACACACACAGACAACTTTGTGAAAACAACTGAAAATATCATAAAAACACCTAAAACGGATAATCCAGGTGACATCCCTGTTTCGGATTCTTTTGCAAGCACAATAATTTTCCTTTACACCTACGGTAAAGGGAGAGTGAGTGAGGGAGAGTAATAAAAACGACGTATTACTGATGTCTGTGTTTTTTTCTAAAATATCTCTAAGCATCCTACTTGTTAGATAGTATCCGCGAATCCACCATCTTTCCGCAAAATTCTTTATAGCCATTATTTATCCCCTTCAAAGTTTTCTGTACTACTTATAGACGGTGAAGTCAATATTCGTGTCAACCATTAAATTGCCCAGAAAACTAGACATGATTCGATATTTAACCATGAGAGTCCTTATAAGGCTTGACTATAGAACCATCTTGTTATGCAATGTATATATGAAACCTTTCAAGTCTCAATACAATGTATCAACTGTGTATCAACATCATCTCTCTTAAATGTTTATTAACATTTCGTTTTATACTCACTCAGATTTTAATTGTAAGAGATTATATTTAGCCATTAGAGCATCAATTTATAAAGCTTTTTAAATGGTTATTTCCCAATACTATAGCAAAGTATTTATTTATTCTACATAAATCAGATCAAGTATAAAAACTAATAAATTATTTTCCTATGTACCTTATTCATTCTTTTTATAATCGACAACCAACTAAAAACGTTCGTCACAGGGGTGTCACAAATTGAAGAAGGTGATAAGGGAGTAACCGTCGGAAAAAGACCCAATTTAAAGTAACTGAAACAAAGTTAGTTATAAGTGCTTTCTGTACGATAATATTTATTTTCTCTTATGATATCTTTTCAGAAGAAGCCTTACTTAATCATGATGTTAGGCCTTATTAATCATCCACTTCGCCACTGACTTGCAAATTATCAAAACTTCATTAGTGAAAACCGCGGAAGCAAGAAGCTAAATGAAGGTACCTTACAATTCATCTTAAACGATGTGTACAAAAAATTTAACCTTTATTATTTTCAACATTTAATTATACGATGCAATTAAAGAATGTCTTAATGGTTTCCGAAAAACCTTGGGCTTAAAAGTATTTAAAGTCAGTCAAGCATAGAACCTCTTCAAGTAGTCATTGACTTATCTGGGTTATTGAAAGGAACCGATTTTGACCAAACACTCTCGGTCTTAATAAGAACTGTTATATTGAAATAAAGCACTTTGTGTTAAACGTACAATACTTTCTATTTTAATTTGAAAGAGTCTGGAAAAAAGTAAATCAAGACAGAGGTCCAAAAGCTACATGAGGCCATACAGGAATATTTTAGAATTTTGATCAGCTCTATGGGTTGCAGGGATTCACAAACTTTTGAGCCCCGCGGACCCCCATTATAGATAAATGGTATTTGGCGGACCCTAGTCCATCACCCCCCCCCCTCAACTAATAAATTGCACTCCTCGCTAAATTTTCTGTTTTTAACGTTACAAAGTATGCTTGCTAAGCTCCTCAATAATTTCCAGCACGAAAGAGCTTAACAAATTAATAAATCCTGATAGGATTTATCAGAGTACTAAGTCAAGTACCTTGATTACTTGAACAAAAGTCCAATTTCTTTATAACCTTCATTACATTTATTAACCTTCATTAACCTTTCATTAACCTTTCATTAACCTTCATTACAACCTTTATAACATTCATTCGTATGATTTCATAAAATTAGAAAGTAAAACGCCCTAAATCGTATTATCAACAATTTCACTAATTAATATTTAGGCGCCCATTTCTTTAGCCATCTTATTAAGAACGAGAAACAGATGTTTATGTTTACCAATAATAGCTCGTTTGATAATTTCTTGATTCATAGAGTTTTCTAAAACATTCTCATATTTGCAAACAATCTCATACGCTTATTTTTCGGTAAAAGAATATTACAACCGATAACTGTTATTATAATTATTAATTATAATAGCATTAAAGTTAATTAATTAATGTTTAGATATCACAATATAATTGTGCGAGAGACATTGACGAGAGACTTCTGGGAACTGTTCCATTATTCAACATTCGTCATCGTCGATGGCTCGACGCATAATGTCATGTCCCACTCTGTTTCGTTACGTCTAACTCATAAGAGCCCGAACTCACTCTGATCTTCAATTAGTCAGACCCCCCCTCGCCCTGATGAGTAGACGTAACGAAACAGAGTGGGACATGATGATGACGAATGATGAAACAGTTCCCAGATGTAGCATTGCATTTTGCTTGTTACATTTCCTAGGTGTCTCTCGCATAATTATATTGTGTCAACTACTCATGTTTTGCAAAACTCGATAGTATCAAAAAATATGATGTTTAGATATTTGTTATAATATTTTGTTCATTAGCTCGCGGTTCCCTTTCCACGGAGCCCAAGAGGTCCGCGGACCACACTTAGAGTAACCCTAGGTTAGAGAACGGCTTTATTATTTGAAATAACGTCTGACAGGTGATACTGAAATGCATTGCAATAGTATTATACTCTTTTATGAATTGAAGGAAGGAGGAACAGGAAAATATAATGTCTAAAGTGATTTTCTAAGAAACAATTTATGATTTTTATCATTATCAACATTATTAAAAAATATCCGATAACAGACAAAATATGTATACTTAACTAACAATTTAAGGAGATTAACAAATTTATTATTTTATACATTTTTAATTTAATTGTAATATATTTATACTCTTTGGTGAATAGGAAAAGTATTGTTTTCAAAAAATACCAGAATTTCACCTAAATGATCCGTTTCAGGTGTTTTGGTATAAACAAAGTTGTCTGTCTCTCTGTGTGTGTGTGTCTAATATCATCGTAGCTCCCAGTATTCCCAGTAAATAACAGTATTTACTGTCTGAGGGCGAGCGAAGTGAGTCCGAGGGCGTGTTGGAGTAAATTTGCTGATTTGTATATTCTGAGGACGAGCGAAGCCAAACCGAAATAGTGAGGATGAGCGTAGGAAATCCGATGTAATGAGACAAATTCAGAGGTTCCCCGTACCCAATTTTTAAGAAAAAAAATACTTGTCATTGAATACGAATAGTAATGCCTTTACAGATAAATGCGACACTATACATATTATAATAAAAAAACTATTTTGCATAAATGTGGAGTAAAAATAAATGATATTTCCGTTGCAACTAAGTTGTACTGTCTCAAGCTTGATACGACATAAATGTTTTTGTAATTACAATGTCAGTTTCTTTAATAATGGAAGAAAACTGGAAAACATCATTTGTTACTTATTGTTGCATTAATATGGGTATTTTAATTTTATAGTTTCAAGAACATAGATTTATGTATGCTTATAATCTTAAACTACTTCGCTTTGTTTTTGCTTATTTCTATATGTGTGGTATGAAAAAATTAAATTCCTTTAGAATGTCTGTATCATAAAACACCTTGGAAGTTCTCCATCCTATAATCAGCTTTTCTCGATGGCATTGACTCTGAATTCTGTCTATCAAAAAATATTTAGCAAATTTTACCAATAATATCTATCCCGAATTTTAAGCATGTATGTATGTTTGTGTATTTCAAACGTCCTTTATATTACACGGGACGTGTTACAAGTAATATAGTTTCTTTTAGCGAAATCTCAGAGGATAAATGAACTTGTGAAGTTATGGTCAAAAGGGAAGGAGGTGAATATTTTAAAATCAAGAGATCTCTTAGAGATCTTCTAAGAGATCTCTAAAAGAGTATATCGTCGTAAGTAAAAACTAAACAAAAGTAAAAGATACAATAAATTTGAACAGTTACTCGATAGTACTGGCTGTTTTATCTTTATTCTCAAATAAACTCGAGATAACCTACAAAACAAATCTTTCAACAAATACTAATTTAGATATGTTAACTATTTCCTTTGTTTAAAAATTCAGTAGTGACTATTATCCTTTCAAAAAGAGGCCCTTTTAAAACAAAACCTATCAGTGTAAGATAAAAATGTACCTGAAAATATTTGTAATGAAACTTTTTTTTGGAAAGGTGAAATCTAAAAGCTTTCGACCTTATCAGAAGTTCGTCAATTTGTTTGAAACGTTTTTAAAGAAATAAAGTATATGGTAGCGGAACATAATTAAAATAGGTTTAGGTAAAGTGGATAATTAGTGGAGATCCCGTCAGAGCCAAGTGCCATCGGATGTGCACAATTAACGACCAGTATTTAGCTTCCTTCTTGGAGACATTTCAGGATGTTTCTCAAAAGTTTTTATTATTTCTTATCGGTGTTTACACCGTGACGATGCACCTGCCGGTAAGTTGTTCGCGGTATTGATACACCCAGACTAAGTTAAGTGAACATAAGTTTAAATTTGTTTTGTCATTATGCTGATATCTATTTCTTGATAGTTTTCAAACAAAACTTTAAAAAATAATCAAATGCAAAAAACCAACAGGTTTATTTCCAAGACGACTTTTTTAAATCGTCTAAAAGGAATCTTGATTTCCTTACAGCGCATTTTCTATTAAATATTATACAATAAATATGTAATTAAATATCTAATAAAGCATCCAATATCACATTCAAACTCCTAAAATTTATTAAATTTTAAAGAAGTTCCGTCACGTCGTCATCTAGAGATTAATTATGACTGAATAAAATATCAAGAGGGCTAGTAAAATCAATCTTAAAGAAAATATGCATTTAAAATATCTTAACATCAGCTGGGATCTTATCTCATACCATCCTCATCGCCAACAGACAGCTAATATAAGCACCAAACAATAATTGTATATTATCTGCATAATTCTTTCTCATTTTAAAATTGCCACACCGTAGTTCTACAGCAGAGTATCGAGTCGGAGACTTAAGAAGAGTCAAGAATGCAGTATTAACGTAAATAATGCTCCAATTTCCATCTACGAGTAAATGAAGAGAGAGAGTAAATCAGAGAGAGTCTGTTACTCGAATAATAACTCTCTTATATGGAAAAAATGTCGCTTTTTAACTCTAAAAAGCTAAATTGGATCAGAATATGACCGAAATAGTAGACCTCTTCAACTAGCTCTGCTAGATTTCAGCTAAATAAACTCCAAAATGACATTAAGATGACATTATAAATTACCTGTTAAAAGTCTAAGTAATATAAGTCAAAGTCTAGGTCTATGAATACACTTTTACGCTAGATGGTTTTAAACAAGAAATAAAGAGTTTTATATTTCATGACTAGAATATTTTCTTTTAATGCATCATATAAGTTTGAGTAAGTGATCTAATTTTTCCTGTACATTAATGCTTATGGTATTTTAACCTTTCAACGAAACTTTGCTATGTCTTTATGCATCCTAAGTAGGTGCTGATATGAATATTATATTATTTTAATATTCAAATTAACATTGTAATATAATTATATTAAGCAATATTGTATTATTATATTATTTTAGTATTGATTTGAATATAACTTATTGTAATATATTATACGAAAAATGAATTATTGTGGCTTAGAATATCTTCGCCGATAAAATAAAATTAGACGTGTTTCGATTCATAGCACTTTAAGATTAACAATCATAAGTGTAATAATTTTTTAAGATACCAAATTTTAGGGTCAACCTAGTTTGACAACATGTGTAAGACCGCACAGACACGATCAAGTAAGTTTGACTACTAATTTGGGACCATAACGACACGATCAACCAAGTTTGACAACAAATCTAAGACCGCACAGACATGATCAACCAAGTTTGACAACAAATCTAAGACCGAACAGACACGATCAACCAAGTTTGACAACAAATCTAAGACCGAACAGACACGATCAACCAAGTTTGACAACAAATCTAAGACCGCACAGACATGATCAAGCAAGTTTGACAACAAATCTAAGACTGCACAGACATGATCAAGCAAGTTTTACAACTAATTTGAGAGGAGTTATGATTTTAAAACTAATGCAGGACCCAAAGACAAGTCACCCACAAATTTGAGTTGTTTTAGAGTCCTGCATTAGTCAAGTCAACAAACTATCTAGCTTTGACACACAATATTGCAAGCTAAGCTATTAAAAATGAGGCTTGATAAAAAGTTTAAACTAAAATTAGATGGTATTTGTTTAAATGTTTGTTTGATCGTTCGAGCTAGTTTTTTTTAACCAATCTTAAGCGTGCTTAGTTCAAAAACTTTGCTCGAACGATCAGCAAACGTTTAAAAAATACTGTCGAATAACAGTTTAAACTTTCTATCAAGCTTGATTTTTAACAGCTTAGCTTTTACATTATATTTCATAGTTAAATAGTTTGTCGACCTGACAGACAACTTTGGATACTGTACAACTTTACTACACATAATGTTTCAATAAATTTTAAAATTAGCGCTGCTAGTTGCGTATTAATTACACACAGCCATGCATACCAAAAAAAAACTAGCTCAAATACATCTTAATTAATCAATCTTTTTTCAAAAGATCATTTCAAGAAATTATCCCGAGACAACTACAAAACGGAAAAGTCTAAAAAACAAAGAAAACTGTTGCTAAACATTCACTTGAGTTTCAAGTATATCTTAAAAAGCCCTCCTTGGTATACAAACAGATCTACTTGCCTAATATCAACTCGGCTCTCTCCCTTTGACTCGGTTTCTAATTAATTTGGGTAGATGTTTTAGGATTTCTGACTTTAGTCAAACCTGCTACATGTTCTACTTCCAGCCTTTGTAATCCCATTCACTATACATACTTGTCTTTCTGTTTTTGTTAGTTTAAACTCTATATTACCTTTTACTTGAGTAACTAATAAATAAAGTCATATAGAACTCAACCCTCAGACACTTCACCGCACAACACAAGGCAGTATCAAACCCTTAATTAACTAATATTCCCTTTTCCTACGCTTTCAACATCTTCCTTCTCTTCACATCTTTTATCTCATATATTATCCTTTTTATCTTCTAAATAAAAGTTTTAGTTAAAACAAAGCTATTGTTCGCTATAAAAAACTTAGAAAAGAAGTCCTAACAATATATTTAGTTTAGAGTTCAGAACATTTAAATAAGACGTATAAATATACAAAATTTAAATTTCGACTCTCCATTAGTTCATACATTATATCCTCTATAATCTTGTTGAAAAATATTCTTCTTGAAAAGTGGAACTAATCGTTTGCGCCTAACGATACTATAGAACTAAATTAGAGCTTAATAGAACATTCTTTTTTTAAAAAAAATTATTGGCAAAAGTATAGGATATTTTTATTTTCTGTTAACCGGAGCCATATTTTATAAGGCTAAGTTGTGCCTCTTCTTTGTTATTTTATTTATTTATTTTTATTTTATTGTATCAATGTGGGTTATTTATTGGAATGAGGGGGTTTGTTTAATTAAAGGATAATTTTATATTTTTTGATTTAGGTATTTTTTGCAGGATTTTCAAAAGATGATATTTTGGAGGTATTTTAAAGGAGTTTAAATTGTAACAGGAGTTGTCAAAGAGGGATTCCTATGTAGTTTGTAGACCGACTTTTTTTGATTCAACCTGGCATATGCCTGTAAGATTGGGGCAAAACACAGAATTTTCTCGAAAATGAGTTCTTTCTTCCTAATTAATCCATATCTTGCCTAATTTTCTGGTATATGCTTTATAACCTGAGCAGTAGCATCAAAACTTGTTATTTGCTTTATTTTTTTTCAAAGATTTTTAAAGAAAATTCGCATATTTATCCCATGGATTATATAGTTTGGTCACCTCTTACTTATATACTTTTGTATTGGACCTCTAAGAAGAATTTGACCACGCTCAGAGGTCCACCTCTGCCTTTTTAGCCTCATCATTAGTGATTTTTTAAAAGAAATTTCCCTAAAAGAAGTATGGAAAATATAAAACATTTAATATACAGCCTTATTAAATGTTTACTTTGATCCTAATTTTTGTACATTAAAATTAATTAAATTACAATTATCTTTTATTATTTGTATAAACTTTTAACTACACTTATTTTATTTAAATTTTAAATTGTGTTTTTTAACATTGTATTTTTGCATTTGGGCTCTGCCCGTTTTTAAGGTGAAAATAAATGAAAATTCCTTTAATAGTTTTTCATTAAGTCAATAAATCTATTGACTTATGAACCTGACAATGCAATTTTACAATAAAAACTATGACTTGCCTCTACTAAAACACTTAGATGTTAAATGCGTGTTTAGAACAATCAATTATTGACTCAAAGTTCATAAAAATTAATTTTTTTATGATATCAGCAGATTCACTACACAATTTCATAATAATTAACTATTTGGCAGCCAAATTAATGTATAATAAGTTCTTTATAATATCAAGCATCATAAATTGTATAGATACCAAAACAACATATTTATCAAGTTTTTTTTTTAAAAACATCACTACTTTCCTGCAACATTTCTTCTTCTTCTTTTTTTATTGCATAATTGCGATTTTTCTTTATTACTTCTTTTTGTACCTTCTTATTTCTCTTACTTAATTTACAGGTATGAAATACACTTATTAAAAATGATCACGATTCAACTTCTATTCATTATTCATAATTGATAGAAAAAAGAGTTATTCAACAATAAAATGACTCAAGTTTAAAATAAAATTTCAAAGCATTCGTACTTTACTTTTTTCAAAGCATTTTATAATTTCTTAATAAACTTTTTTCAGTTTTTTTTTTTAATTTAATTATTTTCTTTATTTCTCTTCCTTTATATTTATACAAAGTGTAGATAGTTTATTAAGAAACTAATGATGCCCATATAAGTTGCATGAAAAAAAATTAAACGTTAAAAAACAAATTAAAAAATATAATTTACTTTTTGAAATATTATAAAACGGGTACAGGGTACCTCAGACCTTTTCCTTACTTTATAAAACTTCAACAAACAAAACTTCGCCTGAATTAAAGAAATAATTCAGGCGAAGTTTTGGATATTAATGCAAACTCATTACTCTTCTACTGACTGTAAAAATGTGGGTAAGTAAAAATCTTCTTTATAACAAACGTAAACAGTTGAACCTTATAAACTTTGTACTTTTTTATACTTCGTTTAAAATTATTAAGTTCAAAATTAAATGCTTTAAATTACTTATTAAAATTCTAAAATATTTTTCGGATTTTAAGTTTAATAAAGAAGTCCACGTATTGAAAAAAAAAAAATATGTGGGACATGTTCAGAATTTATCAAGTGTGCCACACTTTGTGTCAACTCCGGTAAAAAAATTAAACTGCTCTTCTTGCTTTTTTTTAAGAAGCAATCATTCGACTAATTCCAAGCACAAAAAAAATTGTGATGAAATTGAAAAATAAAAGAAAATTGATATAACTTTCAATTTATTATTGGCGTAATTTGAGTTATAACTATAATTTGTTAGTTTATTTGTATTACAACAATTAACTCCATTCATTTATATTTCATGTTAATTTTGTATAATTTATTATGTATTCATTTAATGTACATAACCTTTTATTGTTATATCATCTCATTTTCATAGATCAAAACATCCTTATAAACATATTATATGAATTAATTAAGACTACTTCTCAACACTATTATTCATAAACATGAATACTTTTAATTATGTTATAAATTTGAATAAACTTTCTGTAAAAGGCCTTTCGGTCATAAATTTTATGTTCTGTTTGTTCAAAGAACAAAGCCAAAATTAATTTTATTCTTTTATTAATAAAAAGTAACATTAAAATTCATATAAGTTCAGAAAAATAATGTTTTTTTTTTCTTTTATTCTTTTCAATTTTCTATTTTTATTTATATTATGATTTATATCTTAATTATAATTCGTATTTTGTTTTACCTATAGTTATTGCTTGTTTACATTAAGGTTTTATTCTTACGTTTGTAGAGGAAGTTTTCTTTTTATTTTCTTATTCGTGATATTTTATTACTTCCTAAGTTAGATTTATACTTTGTTTTAGTTTATTTTTAGTGTAAGAATTTATGAAAATAGAATGTAAAGTTTGTTTATTAATCAATGTAATGTAAATTGAAAATGTAATGAATGTAAAGAAAATTAATCAACAAGTCTTAAAGCCACCATAATACGGAAAAAACGTCAAGAAGTATATTACTTGAGTAAGCTAATTTTGATTTGATTGAAAAAAGTATAAATTTAAAGCGACGATAATATAAGTAGCGTGACGGCTATAAAGTTTGACTTTACAACAGATATATACAGAAAATATAGAAGTTATTGAATAAATTGACAATTTACATTAAATTCTATGATAATGAAGTAATTCCTAATAAAATATTTATAAAATAAATTAAATTAAACAAAATAAAGTTAATAACTTACTATAAATTTGTAAATATATCAAATTTTAATTCAGAGTTATCAACATACCTGCAACAGAAATAAATTAATTATATATTTTATAATTTATTAAAAAATATGACGAAATATAAAAAGCAACATAGCTGCTAGTAACTATAAAAAGCAACATAGCTGCTGGTAACTATGAAAAGCAACATAGCTGCTGGTAACTATAAAAAGCAAATAGCTGCTGGTAACTAAAAAGCAACATAGCTGCTGGTAACTATAAAAAGCAACATAGCTGCTGGTAGCAACAATGTGGTACAACGATCTATCATTACTTTTGATGGCTTCGGTTCATCTGACGTAACCTATCGTAGATTTAGGTTTAACGCCATCATCGTTAGGAGAGGTAAGTTATTCACGGATATAACTTTATTAATTATAACTCACCTGCTGCGTTAAGCCGAAATTGGTCAACGTATAATGATACTGATATCCAACAGCAACTGTCGACGGTAGTTAATTCTTCAATTGCATTAACTTGCGTTAATTATAAACCTCATTAAGTTTTATTTACGAATGATTTAAAAATTTAAATTAAGAGTAAAATACAAAATAATTCTAGCGCAGTGGTCCCTAAGTCTGGCGAATTTTCTTTGGAATCCTTGCTTTCTTGCCAATCCAATTCTGGCTCAGGTACACTTAGTACTATACTTTTACTAGTCTGTCACTTTCCATAGATTTTCAAAGGAAATTCACATTTTTATATCATAGGTTGTACAAAACTATGTTCACTCTTGTATAATTAAAACTGCAATATAATTAAAGACACTCATAAAAAATCTCAGTTTATGTTAACCTTGAATTTTACCGATTTTTTTAAAATGCCGCTGTCTCAGCAAACCAGGTTAAGGACATCACAAAAACCTGGTTTTTAATAGGGATTGTGTCCTCCCCAAGGGTAATTATTTGTACCAAGTTTAATAAAATAATTTATCCATTCAAAAGATTTCATGTAAGCGTGCTTACAAGAAATTGGATCCATACACACACACAAGCATATATATATATATATATATATATATATATATATATATATATATATATATATATATATATATATATATATATATATATATATATATATATATATATATATATATATAATATACACAAAGTTTCGCGAAAAGTCTTTTTTTTTGTAAGTGACCTTTGAAAACGATACATAGTAAAATCAGTATAATGACAGATGATCAGTATTTGAGGAATCAAAAGCATTTTAGTAAGAAATAACAGTAAAATCCTTTAACCTGCCCCATGAAGAAAATATGTTTCCTTTTAGCGAATTTCCTTTGGAAATTCGCCTAATGAGATAGGCGTCATGGCGGAATTTGAACTCGGACCACGACACAAATCCGTTTCAGAGGTCCCTAATGACGAAAAAATAAGTTTTCGCGAGACTTTATATATATATAATATATATATATATATATATATATATTATATATATATATATATATATATATATATATATATATATATATATATATGTATATATATATATATATATATATATATATATATATATATATATATATATATATATATATATATATATATATATATATATATATATATATATATATATATACATATGTATTTCTAGACACTTTCTTGTAAACACTCTATCTTTCGAACGGATTAATATTTTTTAACCAAACTTAGTACAAAAATCAACCTTTGAGAGGACACGAACCCTATTGAAAACCAGGTTTTTGTGACGTCATTAACCCGGTTTGCTGAGTCAGCGAATTTTTCAAAAAATCGGCAAAATTCAGGGTTAATTTTTTTTGCCGCGAAAAAGGTCAATATTTATGTTTTTTGAGACGCTTAATCGAATGAAACCGGCCCGAAGTCGATACGACCACTCTAAGTGACCTAAAAATCGAAAAAACCATTGTAAATTACCCACAACCAAAATTTAGGTCGATAAAAAATAAATTTCGAGTAGGGTGTCGTTTTCTATGTATTTTTGGGCGCTGAATCGAATGAAACCGGTCCAAAGTCGATACGACCACTCTAAGTGACCAAAAAGTCGAAAAAACCACAAAAATTATAGAAAACCAAAATTACGGTCGTTGAAAATTAAATTTCGAGTAGGGTGTCCTTTTTTTTTTACTTAATATAAGTTTACAATTAGAAAATAATTCTGGCGCGGTGGTCCGCATGTCGGGCGAATTTCCTTTGGATGCGTGTTTCCGTGCTTTTTACATTATATAAGTTTACAACTACTAAATAAATAATTCCGGCGCGGTGGTCCGCTGTCGGGCGAATTTCATTTAGAATGCGTGTTTCCGTTCTAAACAACCCATTTCTTGCTTAAGGTTCTGGTTCATGTTTTAGAACCATATGCAGTTACTCAATTGTCAAGCTCTGCTCGTAACTCATTTTGTCTGTATTTTCCAAAGGAAATGCGCATAATTATCCAGTTGGTTGTACAAAACTATGCCTCTAAAATTATAAGTACGCACTATTATTTGCACTAGTTTAAAGCTTAGTTACTTATCTTTAAGCTTAGTCAGTTATCTTTAAAGGTTTTAGCGCATTTCCTTTGGAAAATACAGACAAAATGAGTTACGAGCAGAGCTTGACAATTGAGTAACTGCATATGGTTCTAAAACATGAACCAGAACCTTAAGCAAGAAATGGGTTGTTTAGAACGGAAACACGCATTCTAAATGAAATTCGCCCGACAGCGGACCACCGCGCCGGAATTATTTATTTAGTAGTTGTAAACTTATATAATGTAAAAAGCACGGAAACACGCATCCAAAGGAAATTCGCCCGACATGCGGACCACCGCGCCAGAATTTTTATTAACTAATTGTTTTCTTACTTCACTTTTTCCTTCAGTTTTTTGCTTACAAAATATCATCTAATTCTTTATAATTAATTTTTAAGTAAGCGAAGTATATATATAATAAGGATGTTGTGAGGCGTTCCCACGAAGTCCTTTAAGTCCCGATGAAGAGGGTAAAGTTGTTACGTTACTATAGTTTGAATTAATATACGAGTCATATTTTGAATTTATAGCACCTGCATACTTGTCTTAATATCATAAGTTTATTGTTTTAATTTATTGAAACACCTAAAGATATATATCAGAAAAATAAAGTTGTTTATTGAAGTACTTTATTTTTGCTTCCTAATGTCTAAAGAATAGGAAGTATTGTAAATGAAGACTTCCACGTTTTATGTTTTAAGTATAGGAGCACCCAAAATAAATTTGTTTGCTTTAAATTAAATTTATTTTGGGTGATCTTACTTGAACATAAAACGTGGAAGTATTCATTTACAATACTTTCTATTCTAAAGTTCAATACTTCCTACGCTTTAAAGTTTTTAATGTTATGTCTGGAGATTCTATACTTTACTCTAGAACAGCTAAAGAAAAGATGCAGGAACGGATCAAAAACGTTAGAAAATACTTGTACAAACATCGACTCAATCGAATAAATATCGTAGGTGAAGCATTTTGAATATTTTTCGATAGACAGAAGCAGGGTCATGCCAGCAAGAAAAGCTGACTAGATGGTTGAGAGCTCCTAAGGTGTTTTTAAAAAAGTTTTGAGAGCACTAAGACTTCGATAACATCGACATTAAATTGCCACAATCAAAACGAGTAATTTTAATCATAAATTAATTATTTACTGCAACTATAAATACGTAACTCCTTGATTTAGAGCCATTTCGAATTTCAGTTTTTTTCATGACGTCAT